>CM073749.1:11526112-12726112 GCA_037127355.1 Schoenoplectus tabernaemontani
CTTAAGAAATAGTAAATAAATCCTAAAAAATATAAAGTTTGGTCCTTAACTAGATTTTTTGATCGGTCGGATCGACCATTTGAGATTTAAAGATGGAGAAACGGTCGGTAGTATACGAGCCATTCGTGCTACGCATAGCATCGTAGCCTAACTCATATATAATATATATATATATAGTGATGCTATGGTGCTTAAAAGTTCAAACGGCCGATCCAAACTGTTGAACATCATCTTCATATTGAAATATTCTTGGAGATCAAATTTTATATTTTTTTGAATTTTTTTGCTATTTTTTAAATGGATACAAAGTTTGCTGATCTAACGATTTCTGCACCATCCAAAACCAGCGTACAAAACTTTGTACCCATCTAAAAAATTCAAAAAAATATAAAATTTGATCTTCAAGGATATTTCAATATGAAGATGATGTTGAACGGTTTGGATCAGCCGCTTGAATTTTTTGGATCGGCTATTTGAAATTTTAAATTGGAGATACGGACGCGAATCACAAAAGATTTTATGCTTCGCGAAACACCATACCATCACTCTCTCTCTCTCTATATATATATGAGTAAACTGCAGAGATGGTCCTTAATATATCTGCCTTTTCCTTTTGGCCCTATTGTTTCAAGTTCCAGTTTGTCAATTTTGATCTGAGTATGGTGGAGAAAATCCATGTGATCATGGTGTTACAATAGTGAATTGATGAAAAGGATGCTAAAGTAAATGAAATTATGGATGTATGGTGGAGTCACCATGCTGAGTTGTCAAAGTCAGCACTGACATCCTTGAGATAAGATGGACATTGTTGTCGTCATCTTCATCATTAGGTAGCAGTGATATGGACATCAACATCAGTGTCCATACTATCATAGAACCACATGATCCAGTCAACAAACTGTATGATCACTTGACAATGATTTATTTTGACAATCCTGACAATCTTAAAAAATAAAGCTTAAATTTGAAATCCAACATTAAAGTATTCATGTAATATATACATATCATCTCTATAAAAAAAATGTGAGATTTTGTCTGTTTCATTGCAGATCAAGTGACCTAAAATTTCAATGGACCTTGGTGCATCGTCAACAATGCTTAAATTATATGAAATTTGAAACTCAGACTATATATATGTAAAATATGATATTTATAAATTTACTTATAATAATTTGGTTTTTGAAATATCTGTTGTCATGATTTTTAAATGACCATTGTCAAGTGATGCCTCCTCTAGGTACAAATTGAATACTCTAGGGAACTGAATACTGGAACGATGAAACTATAAAGACAGGGGAGGAGTGATTTTTTATGGACTGTTGTGTAATTTACTCTATAATTTTTTTGTTGGTTATCCTTTGGTGACCACTAATGCCGGGTATTTTCTTCCCATACAGGAGAGTCTTGAAGCACTGATAAACTGTGTAGTGCACAGAGTTGGAGTTGTTCCTGGGAAGCCGGTTGCTGCCGTAACCATTTACAAATGCTTTCTTCGTTGGAAGTCTTTTGAAGCAAATAAAACGGGTGTATTTGACAGCGTCATACAAATGATTAGTTCTGCTTTTGAGGTAGATTGACACTTCATCTTTTCTAGAATGTACAAGAAACATTATTCATCTTTTGGAAAACTAGATTTTTTTTTAACTTAAAATGTGGATATTCCATTCTAAATATTTTTACTCTTCCTATGCTATAAACTAATTTGTTTTATTTTTTTTTAAAGAAATAGTGGTATATACCACATGTTTCATTTGAAACAAAAGAGTTATGGTACCACACCCCGGTACCATGGGGATTTACTTACGTCTTACTCCTGCATCATCAGTTTAGCCAATAAGGCTCCCAACATAAATCCATACGCTATTAAAGCTGATATGCATAACAAATTTTAACAGCTTAACAAAACAGCCAAACGTCACCATAGTAGAATTTAGTAATAAGCAGTAAGTTTTTAATCAAAATGACACTTCCAACTCGACAATCTTCGCTTCTGGTCAAGATGACATAGCTGTCTAGTGTTCCTCTTATAACATTCCTGTGCACTAGACAGATCTAAATATAAAACTAGATTTAGAGTATGGAAGCTACTTAATCAGAATCAGATAGAAAAATGTCAGTATCCAAGAAGAGGCAGTGGTGAAGGGTCAGCTCCTTCGCCAGACCAAACCTCTTCCTCGGCCGGTACCAAATGTGTCTTATTTATCAGTCAGCATTGTCACCATAATCATTATTCCATCAGTGCCTATTCGTTTCTGTTTGGGGCTTCCAATTTGCATTTTTTTCAGTGTAAAAGGGGTATAAATAAAATTTCTCATTTACAACCAGACAAACGTTATTTTTTTTGGTGCAGTTGAACATGGAAAATATCGCACTACAGTGGTAGTTGAGCTGACATATTTGTCGTTGTTGTTTTTATATTTGTTGCAGAGCCCAGATAATAATGATGATCTTGCATTTTGGCTGGCTAATTCATCTACTCTGGCTATTTTGCTACAAAAGTGCCTTAAAATGTCAACTGGCTCTGGGTCAACACCACAGAAAAGATTACCCCCCTCGACCTCCTTCTTTGGAAGGATGGCACAAGTATATTGTTGCATCTGTCAACTACTTCCTTAAAAAAATGTATATCTGCATTGCCTCAGACAGGAACAATAGTAGGAAGCTAAATCATTCATTATTTCCTATGCTGGGACTGGACTTTCAGTTGTGCACATGTTCTTATAGTTTTATATATGTAGATACATTTCCTAATTTCTTGTTTGATGCATCTGCTATTTCATATTTGTTATAATGTATTGGCTTTGCTCATTTCAAACCATTGTGATCATCTTGTGAAATGTGAATCAATGCATGAAACACTGCTATTCCATACAAGATGAACAAGAAATGTGTTATGATTAACGTTCTAAGAGAACTGCAAGTTAATCTAGGCATATGTGATCTATCACTGCTGACAATGTTTATGTGGATGTTTAGGGATTCCGTGCCTCTTCAGCAACCATGTCTTATGAGGGATCAATTGTAGTGCACCCAGTGGAGGCTAAGCAGACAGCCATGCTTTTTAAACAACAATTACAAGCATTTGTGGAGACATTTTATGGCATGGTTCGTGACAATTTGAGGAAGGAGCTCACTTCCCTGCTCTCTCTGGCTATTCAGGTATGCTTGGATTCTGAAATCATTTAAATATTCTAAAAAAAACCCTACCTTTTAACTAAATTTTTACTATTGAAGCACAAACTATTCTTAACTGTTAGTCTTTTACCAGGCTCTTTTAGCTCTGAGAAATAAAACAACCTTTGTTTTACTTGTTGAATGTCCTTACATTTAGTATCTTTATAATGTTAATTTGTTGAGCACACTATTTCACTCAGATTCCCTTTTTTAGAGTCTTTACAGTCCATTTTTCTGAGTTTGATTAATACTCTATCAGTGCACTGACAATTTGAATTTGATGGATTTGAAACTGTAGGCACCAAGAACTGCAAAAGCAAGCATAGTGAGAGGTCGCTCAGTCAAAAATTCAAATCTGAATAGCCATTGGAAAACACTTGTAGACATCCTCAATGACTTCGTTGAAATGCTGCAAGAGAATGGGGTATGTATTTGTAGAAGTCTAGGTTTGATTGATTAATTTGGATATTTCATGAATGGCAAAATTGAATACATATACACTACACTTTTACACTTTAGTCTCTATAACTAATTTATTCACAAATTTATCTAACTACCCTTATAATCAAACTATAACATTCAACACTCCCCTCAAAATGATACATAGATATTTATCGTGTTCATCTTATCTATTATATTTGAGAAGTTGATGATGCTCAATTTTTTTGTGAAGACATCCACAATTTGTTTCTTGGTTCCAACAAAAAGCATACACACAATGCCATTGTCAAGTTTATCCTTAATGAAATGCTGATCAGTCTCCACATATTTAATTCTATTATGTTGTGTTGGATCGTTTGCTATGTTTATAGCCATCTTGTTGTCACAATACAACATGATGGTTTTATTTTCCAACAACTCTAATTTCAGTAGCAATTTTTATAGCCACAACCCCTCACTCACACCATGGGCCATGGCTCTATACTCAATTTCGGTCGTAGATCTTGCCACCATATTTTGTTTCTTGCTTCTCCAAAAAACTAGATTATCTCCCACTAATGCACAATAATCAGAAGTGGACTTCCTATCGTTGAGACACCCAGTCCAATCAGCATCGGTATAGACTTCAATCCTCATATGCTTTCTTTTACTGAAGAGTACGCATTTTCCAGGATAACCCTTTAGATAACTTAGGATTTGATACACAGTCTCGTGGTGTGATATTTTAGGATCATGCATATATCTGCTCACCGCACTCACGGCATAGGAGATGTCGGGTCTAGTGTGAGCTAGATAAATTAGCTTACCTACCAAGCGTTGATATTATTCTTTCTCCATTTGATCGCCAATTCCTCCACTCAACTTGTGGTTGGGATCTATGAGTGTGTTGACGGGTCTACACCCCAACATCCCCATATCACTTAGTAGATCTAGAACATACTTATGTTGTGATAGAACTACTACTTTCTTTGTCCGAGCCACCTCGATGTCGAGAAAGTAGCGCAATTCATCTAGATCTTTCATTTCAAACTCTTTAGCTAGACTAACTTTGAGACTTTTCATCTCAACATCATCATTACCTACCAATAAAATATCATCCACGTACACCACCAAAATACCAAATTTCTCTCCTTTTCTTTGGATGAACATGGCGTGATCAGCATTACTTTGCTGATAGCCAAGTTTTTTCATTGCCGTGGAGAACTTACCAAATAATGCTCGTGTTGATTGCTTCAACCCATATAAAGAACATTTCAGACGACACACTTCGCCCTTTAGTTGTTCATTTCCAAAACTAGGTGGGATCTCCATATACACCTCTTCTTTTAGATCACCATGGAGAAATATATTTTTTACATCTAATTGGAACAAATCCCACCCAAGATTCACCGCACACGAGATGAGTGTTATGATAGTATTCATCTTGGAGCAAATGTCTCCTCGTAATCCACATCATATGTCTGTGTGTAGACCTTGGCCACAATCAGGCTTTGAATCTGTCTATTTTTCCTTCGGGGGTATGCTTTGTTGAGTATACCTATTTGCATCTCACCGTGTTCTTATCAGACGACCTAGGAACCATGTCCCAGATATCATTCTTAACTAGTGCCCCCATCTCCTTGAACATCGCTTTCTTCCACTTTAGATCCCGCATTGCATCTCTCCAATCACATGGAACATAATTAGAGTGTAAAGAGGTTGTAAATGCTTTGTACGTACGTGGTAGTTTCTCAAATGAGATAACGTGAGATATTGAGGCACCTTTCTTTTGTTCCAACACAGTTGATCGAACCCCTTTGCGCACAATAATAGGAAGATCGAGATCAGAGGGAAGAGTATCTAAGGGTAACTCTAGGTTACTTGGAGTTTGTGTTGTGGGAGAGTCGTCGACAGGCACGAGCAATTGCTCAACATTCTCATGATGAGATTTTCGAGTGTAAACATTATGGATCTATTTGGTTGGAGGTGGGAGGTTCTGATCCATGCTTGAATTCGTGTCTATAGTATTACCTAAATTCATAGTATCTTCTATACCATCCTCCGATGCCGCCACCACATTCTCCCTTTCTCGGCCAATTCGGCCCGAGAGAAGAGTGACAACCACCTCAAAAGTGTCCTGAAATGTCATAGGAAGTGTATTGAACTGCATTCGAGAGTACAAAGTATGATTTTCTCTCTAAAAGTCACATCTAAACTCTCAAACATTCATTTCTTCACTGGATCATAACACTTATGCCCCTTCTTTCCACTAGAATACCCAACAAACACATATTTGTGGGACTTTGCATTAAGTTTACTAATCCTCGAATTTGTATTATGAACAAAACACACACATCCAATTTTTTTGTAGGTATCTTAAATGAGGTAGTACCTATGGTCATCTCAAGCGGTGTACTGAAGTCCACAATTCTCAACGACATTCTGTTGATTAAATATGTAGCAGTCTGTCCTGTTTCTCCCTAAAGATACTTCGAGACTTTCATGACAAATATGAGGCACCTCGTCACCTCCATAATGTGTCTATTATTTCTTTTTGCGACTCCATTCTCTTCGGGTATACTCACACATATAGTTTGATATACAATGTCATTATCTCGTAAGAAGTCTTGCATCGTCCTGTTGGTGTACTCCGTGCCATTGTCTGAGCGTAACACCTTCATCTTTTTCTCAAATTGCGTTTCCACTATCTTATGAAAAAACTTGAAGCACTCCAGAACTTCATCCTTACTCCTCAACAAGTACAACCAAGTCATCCAGCTGTGACAATCAATAAAAGTGACGAACCACCTCGAACCAGATAGAGAAGTAATCTTCTAGGGCCTCCACACATCATAATAAACAATATCAAAACACGAAGAACTATTACCAGAGGGATGTGTTGTTCTCGTGTTCTTAGCGAATTCACAAGTATCATATACTAGTTTAGTCTTGCTACATCTCGAGTACAACTTGGGGTACAACTTTCCAAGTATAGTAAACGGTATATGACCTAAATGACAATGCAACAAGAGCAACTTCAAATCTGGAGTTTCTACCACGCAGGCTCTTTGATTCAAACTTTCCCCTCTTTGCTAAAGTCAGTACAAACCTTCACCTCTCTTACCAACACCAATTACCTTCCTGTGTTCAGCTCCTGCAACACAACATGAGTAGGAGTCAACAAAACCACACAATTAAGGTCATCTACCAATTGGCTGACTGATAGGAGGTTATTGGTGAAATTAGGAACATACAAAACTGATGATAGTTGAAGTTCTGGAGTAGATGTTATATCTCCAACCCCCGCTATTGGACATAGCGAGCCATCGACTGTTTGTACCTTGTCTTTCCCATAATCTACAATCTAGGACATATCAATGCTCGGTTCAGCTACTAGAGCTTTCATAATAGTGTCAACTGACTTAACTACGGTAGTGAGAAGAGAAGAAATATTGTAACCGTCAGCCCTAGATGAAGCAATCGGTGCAGTGGCACTAGCTGGAATGGTGGATGTAAGCCTAGTCACAAGCTGGGTCATCAATTGAGTCGGCATGTCATCGATGCCCGAACCCGACTGACTGACAATGTCAGCCGCATGTGCCTGCTGGCATCCTGATCCATCGCGCTCCATTCCACGATCTCTACCACGATCCCGACCTCTATTACGACAACCACCATCACGGTTAATCCGACCTTGGCCACCACTAGGCCACTTATGGAGGTTTCAACAAGTGTTTCGAAGGTGGTCTTTTTTGTGACAGTAATAACAAATAACAAATTTTATCACTTTAGATGAGATTGTATGTGCCATTCTCCTCTTCTAAACAACTCAAAGAATGAACAACAAGTACCTCAGTGAGATATTATTTTTTGGCTCTTCTTATCTTCGATCGGCAGATTACCCTCTGTTGAGTGAGCCGCTTGACAAACGGAATCTTTGGTCCGAATGAAAGGCAACAACAACAAAACTTGTTCCAAGTTTCTTCGGTCTGATACTCACTTCCTTTGGTCCGAAGGGAACTCACGCCACACTCCAGAGCCCTCTTTTGCGATCCGAAGGATGTCCTCTTCGGTCTGACAAGAAGACAGAGATAAAAAAACACCTTCAGTCTAATAGGATCGCAATCAACACTCTCAATCAACAGTCACGAGGCGGTTTTGCTTTGGCGATCAGCAGTAGGAGCTCGTGATCAACACTCTCGCTTCGGGAGATCACTTCTCAGACTCGAGCCCTACCTTTCTCCCCTTTGTTCTTCGACGACAGAGATGCCAAATCAACCAATAGAAGTCGCACACGCGAGGATGGAAATTGCACACACGATGGAGGCGCGTGACACAGACTACCGCAGGAGCTGCGCTGCGACACACGCGACTCAATAGACTCAACGACTCCCACTATGCGGAGAGCACGAGGCGCGACTCATGCCAGAACTGGAAGCACCGACAACTTCAGTTTGCTCACACGGTGGAGGTGACTTCAGTGGCAACGGACAACAGCGAGTTTCATTTCCCGCTCTGATATCATGTAGAAGTCTATTCTTGATTGATTAACTTGGATATTTCATTGAACGGTAAATTGAGTACATATACACTATACTTTTACACTTTAGTCTCTATAACTAATTTATTCACAAATTTATCTAATTACCCTTACAATCAAACTATAACATTTAACAATATTGTTCATTGATTTAGTTATAGTTTAATCCATTTGTACATAGTAAATCGTTTATGATCTTATGATGGTGTCTCAGGTACCGACCATAGTAATTAAGAAGTTAATTAGCCAGACTTTCTCTTTCATCAATGTTCAACTCTTCAACAGGTATGTTTATTCATAGTTGTCATAATATTAGAAGAATCAATTTTGTTGCTAATCAAAATGACTCTGTAGCAGTTCCACATAAATTTCCCTACCGTGCAAATGTAGCACTCATATATTATGTATTACTAGTATGTTGCTCGTGTGTTACTGCGGTGATGATTTTTAATAATATAAAAATTTATATCTTCATGTGAAAAAAAAAGAAATAAAATGAAGATAATTTAGTAATTAATGTAAATTTCAATCATGGATACATAATTAATGCAAAATAAATGTAGAATTGAGAGGAAAATTAACATTAAAAATTTAAGGAAAGTTAAAATTCATAATTAATGACAATCTAAGCAAAAAAAAAAACAAAGTAGTGCAATTGTACTTCTAAAATATGCAGCATTTCGTGTAACAATCAAAATTGAGAGAAAATTATAACTTCAATACAAATGGTCATAGAGATAGTACCATTATTTGATGAATAACTCAATTTGATGACTGATATTAGCTCTAAAATTTTAATAAAAAATTTAGATCGTTGCGGTATCATAACACTTGCGTGCTTAATAAGGAGTAGAGATGTTGTTCTTAAAAATGTATTATGTATTATGCAGTAGCTTTTATAGGAATTCTCCAAATTCTAAATACAGAATGCTTTTTTGCATGCTGTGTAACCATGATTTAACAATGTTTTAAACAATAATAAATGTTTTTTCAATGAACTACTTGAATTTCTTTTTGTGATTAATATTGTTTGCATTAGTTTTATGTTTCTCTGCATCTGTCATTAATGATATTCAAAATGTCGTAAAATGCTAACTTCTCCTTACTTTTTTGGGACCTATTCTCATGTCATAGTCTACTAATGCGGAGGGAGTGCTGCTCCTTTAGCAATGGTGAGTATGTGAAATATGGGATGGAAGAACTTGAGGCTTGGTGTGGAAAAACAAAAGAAGAGGTACGTGTAAATTAAACTTCCTTTTGTCTTTCCTCTTTTTCCATGTATGTTAAATACATAACCAATGCAAACAGATCACTGGGTCTGCGTTGGATGAACTTAAGCACATTAAGCAAGCTGTTGGTTTCTTGGTAAGCTATATCCTACACTCAAGACATCATTGAACTCCTTTTAAAAAGCTTCTCTAAGTTTCAATCTCTTATGGTATTATTTATTGCTTTTAGGTGATCTTTCAAAAGTATAGAGTCTCGTATGAAGATCTAACTAGCGATCTCTGCCCTGTAATTTCTTTATTTATTTTTCCCCCCAAAACTCTCTCTTTCATCTCATCACACACACACACACACACACGTGTGCACACATGTATGTACACATTATCACATGCACATAAATGCAAGTTGGATGAACCTGTGAATTTATATTTGATTTGGCATCAACTCCTACAGGCATTGAATGCTCAACAGCTCTACCAAATTTGTACACAGTACTGGGATGACAAGTACAACACTCAAAGTGTATCACCTGATGTAAGTCGAGACACTTTTAAATGATAAAATTAGTTCTCCAGCTGCAGTATATATTTCTGTCTGAATTATTTTTAAATACATACTAAACTTGAACTTCAGTAACTTTTTATCTTTGCATATATTTCTAGGTCCTAAGCAGGATGACGGATGAAACGAGCGATGATAATGGCAATGCATTTTTGCTTGATGATGATAATGAGTAGGGAATAATATTTTAGTACAATTAGTTTCTATTTATTCCTTCAAATGGTATTTGATTTCCCCCCCTTTTGTTGCAGTATTCCATTCACTTGGGATGAGATATCCACTGCTATGGAGGACAAGGAGTTCTCACAAATTATCATACCGAATGAAATTCTGGAGATACCTGCCTTGCAGTTTCTACAGGACTCAGCATAGCATTTAGGTGTCGTGATCAATTTGATTCCAGCCATTTTTCTCCTCACAGTTTTGGGGTCATGTAAATTATTATAATTTTATTGTGTCTTGGTTTTATTGTTTCAGTTGTTGTAATTGCCTTTTGCAGTTGTTTATTTATTATTTCATTTGATTTAGGGCTGTATGTGGACCTTTATTTTGCTTAGCAGCAGCACGATTTTAGGACATGGAGGGGATAGTTGGGGACTTATCCAAAGTGTTTGTTAATTGTACAAAACATTGTAGGCTGAAAGAAAAAGAAATACATCAAACAGTCTTTTAATGAATCCATTGTTTTTGTAATATGGTAGTCACAGATTAAATGTACACCTGCAGATTTTTTTAGAGAAAAATAAAAGAAAATAGCTAATAGCCAAAAGCTAGCATTCAAGGTCTGAACTTCTCGTAGATTCTTGTTTTCAAATACTTGAAATGCTAGACACTCATATTTTTGTTTTGAAATGTTTAGCAATTCAATGTATTTTTCTTGACATGCGTTTATAATTTCTGATATAGTAATGCGCCCACATTGTTTGATTCAATTGTTTATAATCCTAATTTTATTTCAGGATTGGATTTTTTTTTGTAGTAGGTGAAAAATTTACTATTTAATTTTATTAGTGAAAATGAAAAAGAGTCGCAGAGAGGATTATGCCGAATTACAAATTGAAAAATAAGAAGCCAAATTCTAAAAATTTCAATTTCAATATCAATACACAGAATGACCTTTATTGGACTGTCCCGTCTCCTATCCTAGTGGAGCTTCCCGTGCACCCCTGGTTGTCGTGCTCACATTCTTGGTGTATATTGTCCACTGTTTGACATATGACACCATTTTAATTTTCATTGTGTGCAGGTTCTTGTGCTGTATTAGAAAGATTCGTCGGTTGCGCTCCTTCTAGATTGTCCAGAGTAGTGCTGCCCATGCTGGTTTCTTGGAAAGGTTACATATTGCGTGCCATAGGCCCCAGATGACATTCAGCCTCAGGCTCGATGCTCGTGTGAGGATTTGATGAAACAGGTTGGTCGCTGTAGGACAATTTATGAAGAGGTGGTTTACAGATTTCGTGCTTGTGTTGTGCACATGACACATTCGTTGATTGTCGGCCATCATTTTTTTTTTTGAAGAATGTCAGATGTTTGTAATTTGCCTAGTAATAGAAGCCAGATTCTCTATAAGGTCGGTATTGGGATTCCAGGGTTTATGAGGTATTGGTAAGTTGACTGGACTGTAAATTGCTGGGTAAGAGTGAGGTTCCACATAAATTTTCCTTGGTCGTTTTTTTGATGATGTGGGTGTTAGTATGGGCTGTATGCTTGCTATGTCCTTTATAAAAAAAAAGAGTTAGAGGTGGATATCTCAAGTGGTAAGGTATACCCTAGTGATGATATGGTTGTTGTCCATATGCTCTCATCTTCACTGTCGGCGAGCCATAACCATTTGATTAGGAGCACTTGGTTTTGTAGTTTTATATCGATTATATTCAAACCTCCAAAGCGTTTAGGTAGTGTAACCTGTTTCTAAGGCACCAAGTAGTGTCCATCGGAGAATGTATATGTCGCACCTCATCAGAGAAATCGTCGATTTAGAAAAAAGAAAAGAACAAAACTTGAACCAGACAACCTAGATAATGCTTAAGAACCGCTTTTAAATTATTAATTGGAATTCATAGTTTTTCAAAGACGTCAAGTTCAAACCGAAAAAAATGGAAGCACCTTTCTTATTTATATTGAAATGGTCCCCAGTTAAGTTGCAACTCTTTCTCTCTATATGATCGATGTTAACATGTTCTAGACTTTTTATTACAACATATGAAAAACGAGAGCAAGTATTTACAACAAAAACACCCTAATGCATCATAATTAGATAAGGCATGTAGGTAAATTTACCGATCAATACTTGACAAACATGACAATATTAAGAAACCAAATCAAAGAACATCCTGTTTGAAGCACGAGATGAGAAAACAAAGAGGTAAACAAGATTCTATGCAACTCCTATGACATTTACAAAGAAATCATGCTGTGCGAAGATACAAGATTTGACGAGAGAAGAAATAACACATGGTTTCTCTCTGATAACACATTATTTCTCAGGTTGCTTGTCTACTAGGTTCGTCAAGAGGTCTGCCATTGTAGTTCAATCTGAATTCTACCATTTTTGGAATCAATTAGATTGTATTTCTCATTGATTCTCCTGTTACTCACCACATCTCCAAGGTTGATATCCACGTACCCCAGATTTTCCTTATCACCAAAACATAAAATATGTAAATGATTAAATACATTGATGGAATAAAAAATGTCATGTAAAACAAGATGGTTGAGAAAACCCTCTGCTGTTGAAGTTGGAAAATTAAATTAGTTGGGTACCTTTGAATGAATGCCAATGCTCGAAGGTTTGCTGATTACCTCCACATGTAATTTGTCATTAACTGGGGGCTCCTCACACAAAAACTGGAACTCTTTGTTCCACCTAGGATCTCTATTCTTCTTAATATGCTGCAAAAGAATAAAAAGTAAAACCAATATTAATAAGGAAGACATACCAAACAATTTGCAGATTCCACCTGACAGTAGTTATCTTTAAACAAAGAATAGAAAACAACAGTTTTCTCAAATAAAACTAACTAAAGACATAATAGTGAAAGCAGAAAAATTAACTAAAATTACTCTACATTCTGCAAGCAATGGCTAAGTACTTCAAAAAAAGAAAGTTCTCTACCAACTAAAGAGACCATAGTGAAAGCATTGGCAAAGAAAACAATTACTCTACAATTTATAATCTTAAAAACAATAAAAGAGCTCATTAGGGTTGGGAACTTGGGGTAAAATGGCAGTACATAATATTGGAATTTACCCTTATTAGACCAGCCTAAAGTTGAATGATACTAATTGCCAAAGAATGAAAAATCTCTTGACAACTATTATTTTTGGCAATCTTGACAATCTTATTTTCAAATAAATTTAAAAAATCTTAAGAATAGAAAAACTTTCACAAAAATATTTTTAAACTTACGAATTGTATGTGTTCCATATTTCATACAATTTGAGTGTCATTTGATAATTCCATCAAAGCTTATTAAACTTTGACAATCGTAAATGTCATGTAATTTTGATGGTCTTTGATAGACTATAACTTTCAAATTGCATGAAATTTGGAACACAATTAATCTATAAGTTCAGGAGTATGTTTATAGAAGTTTTTATTCTAAAATATGTTTTAATTTATTTGAAAATCCATTGTCAAGATTATCAAAGTAATAGTTGTTTATCCCGCTAGAAATGACCCAAAAGTGCAAGAAATGTTGAGTACTGTTTACAAAAAAAAATCATAAAAGACAACTACGTACCATTGTTTTCTTCTCCTCTCCTCTGAAAATCAATCGCACAAATGGGTTTGTGTGATGTTTTCCCTCCAAATCCTGACCTTCATGAACTGTAACTATGAGCAAACCACCACCCTCAGGTGTACATTCTGGAACCTTCTCCATGGTTGCATTATTGGAATCATCGCTCACATCTTCATCAGCATCTCCTACCTTGAAAGGCTGATATCTGACCTCTACAACAAGTTGGCCCCGATTCTTCTCATTTTGAGGATCATTAGAATCCATGTTTTTAAGTAGATCTAGAGTTAGCATTTTAGATTCATCCGGGGTCAGATCCTTCAATGCAATCACATTTATGCCCATCTTGTCATGTTTTCCCACCTGTGATCATGATAAAACATTTTTTGGGTAAATTGCAAATGTCTGCCTGGTACCTTGTACACTGGGCGAAAAATAATTCTCATGTTCTTTCTCTCAAATAATAATATATAAGTGAGATATTCGTAAATTTTGGAGAACACTAAGGCTTGTTGACTGCAAACTAAGGCTTTATATGAACACCAAGTAGCTGCTATGGGTAAGTTGGGAACCATACAATTATGTTATATAAAACAAGTCATAAAAGCGGAGAACTCTACAAACTGTAAAGCATCTTTGTGAAATGAAAATTAAAGCATAAAGGCTAAATGCAAGTTCGACTCCAATATATTGGGTTCAATCAAACATATATTAGGTGTAACAGGTAACATGATGAACATGAGGGCCTAATAACATAATTTAGATCACTGTATTCAGTAAACTACCACTTGCAACACATAATTGCAAAAACATATACTTCACCTGTTCCCAGTCATAGACAATAAGCTCAAGAGCCTGTGACTCAGGGTCGTTGACAATGAGCCTAAACTCCTCATTCCACTCAGGGTTGAGGTTGCTGCGCTTGACACTCGTCTTTTTGGATGGCATTGCGTCTTCTGTCAGCTTCAACTTCACATACGGGTCAGACTTCCCCATAAAGTCTTTCTTCTTCAACTTGAATGCTTGGATGACTTTTACATGTAAGATTCCCACCGGTTTCTTCATTGCTCTGTAAACCACAAACACAGCACAGGACCATTGGGGTTACAAGTTTGAGAATGTCAGCATATGAAATCCAAAAACCAACTAAAATGAACAACCCCAAAGAACATATTGGATGGTCAACTGAAATGAATCAACCATAAGTCAGATGTATGTCGGTGTCCGTCTGCTTAAGCAATTTGTCTCTTTGTGTGTGTCTTTTTTCTTTTTTTGTTTTGAGGGGGGGGGGGGGAGCTTGGCAGCTTCTTCCAGGTTTTACAAGAAAGAAAAAAAGAAGAAAATAAAGAGGGGGATGGAAGGAGGCTCAAAGGTGAGTGTATGAAGGCAGAAGAATCTAGATGCGAATATAAAACCAAACAATTATGAAAAATTACTTTGAAAGGTCCATAATGGGCACTTCTAGAACTTTAGGCCATAGGTACATCCTTGCAACCTGAGTCTTGATGATCTCCTGCAGATCAATCAGTGCCCTACATGTATCAATCTTGATGACAAATTTGTAGTAAAGAACGCAAAAATAAAGAGAGAGAGAGAGAGAGAGGACCTGAACAACTCGGTACAGGCCAGGAATTGCCATCACATCTGCTCCCAGGAGTTTTAGTCCAAAATCAACATGGGGCTGAAGACAAAACCAAAGTTAGATTTAGTTAGTATTCTGCAATGAGCTGAATCACCCTTTAAAAAGAGACTGTCACTGTTTTTATATTTGTACTATAGATACAAATATGACAGAGAATTGATTTGCTTACCTTCTCCATAAGTGAAACAATAATTTTGGCGAAGCAAGGAAAACTAGGAACAAGCGGTTTCAATGTAATTCGTGGTAAGGCAAAGACTTGGAGGTCAATAACCTGCATAGATATTGCTCTATTAAGTTGAATATAGGAAGATAAACATCAATTTCACTGAAAAAGATTATTTTCCATTAATGTAATTCATTATGTGATTTTGAAGGATAGACCTGAGCTGTAGCTTTCAAGCCAAATGCCTTCACAAGAACAGTAATATTAGGGTTCCCAGCCCATTTAACAGAAGGCTCCATTATTAACTCTTTCTCATCTGTTATATATACCTTCATCCCTGAAATTACAAAAAAAAAAGCGATAAAAAAGGTCAGGAAAGAGCAGCTTGAAACTTTCTAAACATTGAATTGGAAGGTAACAAAGTAATACCTTGGAAAGTTGGAGGTAAGGAACCTAAAGTCAATGTTTCAAACTCAACCGACTCAATTTTGTACTTGGCAGTGTTCTCAGCAATAATTGGCTTTGCAATTTCCTTTGCCATTTTGCATATAGCCTAAGAATTATAAATGAAAAAAAATGTGAAGAGCCAGATTAGCATTGTATATCATTTTCAAAATTATTATTTTTATATAAGGAACTATCAGGGTGAACTAAGATGCATTTAGCACTAGAGGCACAGATTGGGGTCAGAATAAAGCAGCATTTCTTCCAGAGGTAAAGTTAGCTTTGTCTAGCGTTTATCATTTTAATATTTTCCATTTTGCCTATAGCAATAACAAAGTCTTCTGTTAGGGCAAATTAAGAAATTGGCATCTGCATGGTCATTTATAATTAAAAAAATGGGAATAAACATTATAGAATCATATTAGTTATATTACCATTAGAAATTCAGAACATAAATACATACCTTGTCAAGGTAAGGCCACATATGCTCGATGAATTTATTTAGCCAATCAATCTTCAAACAGTAATTTTTAACAGTATTAGGATAAAGTGTACTTATCTTTTCCAAAATTACCAGAAAGTATTTGGAATGAAAAGTTATACTTATAAAGGAATGACTGAAGAAAGTACCCTATCAAAATCTGGATTCTTCACCCAATTAGGGATTTCAGGCAGCATCTGATCCAGAGATTTGGTGTCGAGCTCCACAAGTGGCCTAATTTTTGGCTCCTGCTTTCAGCAACCAATTTGTATTAGTCTAACAATACTCAATTAGAAAAATAAAATTAAATTAAATTAAAGTTCGAATCAGAAAATTTCAGTTAATGATGACTGGATCCGCTAAGCCCGTGAATTCTAAAAGCAAAAAAAAAATAAATATCAATCTATCAATTATGAAGTGAAAATTTTACTGTTACTACTCTTTCAAAACCGAGAAAAATGGAAAAGTACGCCCAAAGCCCCAATCTAAAACCAAACCGAATTTGAGTTAAAATTGAGAACGAAGAAAAGAGTGCGTGAGTGTGTTTACCTTGACATCAGTAGGCTGGAAGTAGATAAAGAGGTAGTATCCTATAACGACACCAATTGAAGTACCAATTCCAAATCCGAAGAAGGTGAGTATAGAGCTGAAGAACCCCATTGTAAAGCCCCTCTTTACTTCACGAAAACAACACCGATTTTAACAGAATTGAGAGAATAATGCGGGTTTCTCGTTTATCCTGGTAGCTTTGGGTAATCACATGGGAAGGAGAAGGAACAAGCACTCACAAAGTAACTGAGCAAGAAAATAAAGGGTCGAAGGAGAAAGATCTGAATTAGAAAGGGGGAGCATTAATATTAATACAGAAATCAATATCTCGTGCTCTGTTTAGACACAGAGTTGTTCCCTGGCTGTTTCCAGTACGCAGCGGGGAGAGTAACCATCATGCCAATTAAAGCGATAATTTTAGAGATGAAACATTTTTAGATATGATCTGATGTGGGAGAGTGGTCCCCGGCTGTTAGTTTTCCATTGCAACCGTGTAGAATTTGTCCTAATCGTTTCAACTTGCCGGAGTGATGTTAAATGTGCCCTCGATTAATATAAAATGTATTTGCATGATATCGATTATTTTCTTTTTTTTTCTTGGTATTCAATCGTATTTACATTTATTTTGTACGCATGCTGAAATTCCCTACCACCTCTAATTTGCAAATCTCAAAGCAATATTTAAATACGTTATATCTCGTGGAATTGGACGTCGGTCAATCGTGCATATTATAATAATTCAATTAATTTGTTTTCGTGTACTGAAGATTTTAAAATTGCAGGCTTCGATTGGGGAAATAACAGATGGATGGAATTAATTAAGTATTAACTATTAAGAGTGTCGGTAACGTTAATATCGGCGTGGTGACTTTGTGGGGGCAGTTTGATAACGCCAAATAGAGGTGTCGCCAATTGAAAGCAACCGCAAAAGAAAATTGTATCCACAACAAAGGTCCTGATCTTCTTTCCTACCATACATGTAATAAAAATGGGAAATTATGCAAGATAGCCCTTCTGTGTAGATTACTATACGGGATAATCCTTTATCAAAATTTGTACCAAAATAGTCATACTCGTGCTATCAAAATCTCATAGCAAAACGAAATTAGAATCTTCTATTTATGTTATCATGGTCAAATTCACCAAGTTTTTTTTTTTTGGGGATCACTTGACAATGGGTTATTATGACAGTTTTGACAATGAATTCTAAAATAAATATCAAAAGAATCTTAAAAATAAAAAAATTATAGATATATTTTTTTACTTATATATTGACAGTAGTTCAAAATTTATATAAATTCATTATCATTGGATGGTCCATCAAGGACCATCAAAATTTTATATAATTTATAACGGTTATAATTTAATAGTCTTTGATGGGTGATCAAATGATAATGAAATTTTAACCACTATTAATCTATAAGTAAAAGAACATATCTATAAAGTTTTTTTTTCTATTTTTAAGATTTTTTTGATATTTATTCTAGAGTTCATTGTTAAGATTGTCAAAATAACCCATTGTCAAATCCCACTCTCTTTTTTTGAACTATCTTCTTACATTAGTAATTTCTAGCGCTCGGTGAACTTAATCTAAAGCATACGGTGAATGTCCAACTCAAGAGTTCATATTAGATATAACTCATTTTGTGCACTATTTTAACTATTCAACTTAGAATTATATTCATTAATATTAATGGTATTTAAGTTTTTTTTTAGGTAAGCAGGCAGGTGCCCACTTTAATCATTTTGAAATAAAGAAAAACATCCACTGAGCCTTAAACCCAATCCTTTAAGAAACAAATCAATAATCCGACCAGTAGACTAAACAAGTACTCAAGTGATATTTAGGTTGCATAAAAGTAATATATACAAAATAAATTACATAATAAAAGTTATTAGCATGAATATTAACTCATTTCAACTTTAATAAAAAAATAATGTTGGGCCATGGTGCTTGTATAGCACAGGTTGTTTGATCTATTGATTAATTTTTACTTTTTAAAAGTTTAAATAGTCCAACTAAACCATTCAACATGATCTCTATAGGCAAGTTTACTTGTAGATCAGATTTTATTTATTTTTGTTAGAATTTTTAACTATTTTCTAGTTAGTATTTGATTTAATTATTATGAATTATTTAAGGAAGTGAATTCTCTGACGGTCAAATTTATAGTAAACGATTTAAAAAAGATATAAAATTTGGTCTATAAGAAATTTTTCATATGAAAATTTTGTGAGCTATTTGGATCGATTATTTGGACATTGAATATAAAAAAAACAATCTATAACATAGCATCAAGAGATCCATACTATATATAGCACACAATCCAACTCTAGAAAGAATTTGGCATCAATGACAATATGAACCATGGTATCTTCCTAGCAGTTGCCAACTCAAATGTTATAACTTTGAATTATCTTTCCATAAAGTTAATTTATGTTATACATTTTTTTTCTACTGCATATTATGTTTGAAATTTTGTGAAACTCTCGTAATTTAGTATAATACATAATTTTTAGATTGACCTTTTTTTTACTTGTAGTCTTGTACAACAGTAAGTTATTTTTTTTTATAAATATGAAGAGGTTATGTCATATTTGATTTCTCTACAGTATGAAAACAATTAAAAAAATTAGAAACAAGGTGTAATTTTTTTTTCTATAAAGCGAAAATACATATTTGTGCAGCTTAAATAATTAGCGAATGTGAACACATGGATATTCTTTTTATCTCATAGGACATTTTATTGGTCAGGAAATCATCTCATCAAATTAATATTCTTTAAAAATAACTGTACGTTTTATTGGGTTTGAGTTCTTCAAACCGTCCATTCAAATCAGAATAATTAAGCTTAAGAAGATGTGAACTCCAAATATGGAAGTTTGCAAGGACACATGGCAAACAAACTTTGTCTTATTGTCTTCTCATATAATAACTAACCAAAAAGTGTCTGTTACTATCTACAGAACTAGAATAAAAAACAAAACAATTAAACACAAAGGGCAGTACCTATTAGGCTATTACTAAAAATATCTTGTCAAGGTCAGAGAAGAAATTGGACCATTAGGTGGGAATGGTTGATTCATGCCTGGCTGACTCTTATTGCTTCACATCTCCAAAGCTTCACCACGAGAAGTTCGGAAGTATTAAAATGTAGATAACCGTGTGAAATAAAAAAATTATAATCTAGGGGCCGGGTTGTGAATTGGAAGGTTGAGAAAGATAAATATGTCGCATTACCAATGTTTAAGTTAAATTCAAATCAATAATTAATTCATTTGCCGACATTAACTAAAAGTCAAACAATAGTTTTGTTTCAAATTGAAGCACTTTCGGACTACGATTATTGTAAATGCGATATTTTACTCTTATGTATTAGTCAATTAGTTGATTAATATGAATAGAAACCTAATAATTCAGTACAAAATAACAATGTGCTTGAGCCTGCATGCAAAAGCATTTTTTTTTTCTTTCGACAATTAAAAAATAAGAAAAATGTGCTAAAATATAATGGAAAAATAAGAAAGTCAGTGAACTAAAAAACTCGCTTAAATATAACGGAAAAATAAGAAAATTGTCTTTTTATTGTGAACCACTTTTAAATAAGACCAGTTGTTTTTTTACGTCAGTCCACCGTTTATTGATTAATTCCCTCCCTTACATGCAACGTAATTTATTGTGTAGCAAAAGTTGGTCTTTAGTATTCTATCGCATTTATTGTGCTAAAATCAAGATTTAAAAAAATGGAGTTCAAACGGTTTCATCAAAATTTAAATCCTGAAGGCAATGAAGTTTTTAAAAGAAGCTTTTAAAAAATGAATTTAATAGATTTTTAATAATTAAAACGACTAAATGCTAACTAAAAGTTAAAATCCATTTTTAATGTTTTTAATTGTGATTAATAATTGTATCATTTGAATAGCTAAAAATGTATTTCCATGTCCATGCCATAGTTCGTGCTTTGGACATGCCAGGATTAACTTTCTTATTAATCCGACTTTATAAAAAAATATTAAGTTTATCATGTTCTCTTAGATTTATGTTTAGTTTGTTTAATTAGTAGCGCGCATTAAACTATCAAGTTTGATGTGCATTAAGCAATTGAAGTATTATTTTGTTTTAAGAATTAAGATATTGTAATAATTTAAGAACTAACATTCGCTCCAAAATAATATTTAAGTACTAGCTTACTGCATTATTTAATGATAATACATATTATTTATGTTATTGTTGTTATTATATTTTATGATCAAGTATACATATGATTTATTTTTGACTTTATAAACTAGTAAACTGCAATAATAATGAAATGCCGGTACTATGATCTATTCAACTGCTTCATTCTATTTAAATGTGAAAATTATTAAATAATCATCCCAACTGTAAAATGTCGTTTTTTTAAAGAAACTCGTTCTGCTAAAATAGTACACTGTCACTCGTCACTTTAAGGGGAAAACAAACGTGTATTTTGAGCCAACCGTTTTATTAGGATAAACGTTGTCTGTTTTTAAAAAAAAAGTTTAAAACAGTAAAACTAAATTTGGAGCATATATATAGAGAGAAAATGAGACTATGATACTTTGTAAAGTACAAGAGCGTTATGTATTTTACACTTTATTATTAAAATTAAGTCAAAAATGATTGATCCGAACCGTTAAGTCTAATCTTCATATCAAAATATATTAGTAAATTAAATTATATATTTTTTAGAATTTACTTTCTATTTTTTTGGATAGGACAAAACCGTCATTTTTGGATGAATTAGAATTTTCAGAACAAATCATTTTCTCCTAACCTGAAAACACAACATTTTTTTTAAAAAAAATAAAAAATATAATTTACTAATAGATTTTGATATAAATATTAGATTGAATGGTTCGAATTGATCATTTCTTATTTGAAATTAAAAATAAAATGTAAAACACGTAACACTTCTGTACTTTGCAAAACACTATAATCAGACTCTCTCTATATATATATATGTTATTGGACTTGATATATGGTGTTCGTCGTATATAATAGTCAGCTTCCTAGTCGTCGAATTTCTTATCATTTTTTTAATATTTGATTTTAAATTTAAATTACAGAAAAGGAAAAAGAAATGATACAAAGAATACCAAAATATTTATCAACGGTTCCTTCGTCGCATAATGTTGCTACATAAATGAATAAAAAATATTTATTTTTGGGCATTTCGTTTGCTCATCTGACAAGATATTCCTTGCCATCGGTTTCAAAAATCATTCCATTACCCTGCTTCAAAATGGTAATTAGTGGGTACCATGGTACTAAGATTCTCAAATCAAACTCCATATTACCCTATTTATCCTATTTATGCGTGTTACTTGTCTAAAGTTTCCTCGTGTGAGTTGTCACTCACGGAGACGTCCTTAGCGTGTCAATTGCCGATTCTTTGATACCTAATGTAAATTATTGATCCAACTCGATCTAAATTTAATTCGATTTGACATAATCTGAAGATAAATGAGTCAGATATGAATTTAATTTTTTTGATCTGAATCGGGTCGGACGGGTTCGGGTAAACCCAACCCGATCCGAATAATTATGTTTTTAAAGTAATTTTGTGATTTAGTATTAATTAAAATTTAAATATATACTAATTATATATGAATTAAGATTAATTATAAATTAATTAATATTTAATTACTTAAAATTATATAAACACAATTAATAAATATTTAATTATTTTATATTGGTCGGGTCGGGTCGAGTATAGGTCAAGATTTTTTGACCCGAATTTAAATAGGTCGGGTTTGGATCGGGACAAGAAAAATAATAAAATAATATGACCCGACCTGAACCCTATCCGACCCGGGCTCCGAATTTTCTGCTTGAAATAGGGGCGAGCAGGAAGCTGCTCGTAAAATCAGATGGTCAACGAATACGGAAGAGGAGATCACTGTAGCATCAAATTGAGAAGCGTCGTCGGATGTGGACGAGCAGGACACTACTTGTTAATTTTTCGAGCAACAAATTTTATCCTCCGACCCGACCCATTGATACCCCTAGTTACCATCTATCAAAAGTGCATAATTGATATTATAATAAGATGGTTGAAAAATAAAATTGGATGTCTTTCACTTTATCTTATATGAAAATTTCTTAATTTTTTACCATATTTTCTTGTGTGGGTAAAGATGATCGATCTCAATTTTTTTCATTTTAATTTTTATTAAATGCCGGAATTACATATATAATTTTAGAAAGAACAATAATTATGCACTGTATGGATTGTTATAATCAATAGACAATAGCCATTCAAAACCATATTGTAACATACTAATTATATCACATTACCGGGGATAGAATCCCTTGGAATACAAGCATTCATTGAAATTGATTATATAATGAACCAAAGGCCCACAAGCTTTACAAAATGATATTAATTCGTCCAAGGAAGAATAAGACTTTTAAATATCTTTTACTAAAGTTTTTATTCTAGATAAGAAAAATACTCTGAAATGAAAACGACTGTGAGGCTGAGGCGTGAATTTTATGGTTGTATTATAGATTATATATATATATAGAGCAGGCTATGTATAACACAGATTGATTCCGTGCTATAACTGGTTCATCATTTTTAAAGTTAAAATGATTGATTTGAACCGTTTAAAATATTTTTCATATAAATATCTAATTAGGAATCGGATTTTATATTTTTTTAATAGTTACAAAATCACTTATTTTGGATGACTCATAATAATTAAATCAAGCGATTTTCCATTTAGAAAAATAATAAAAAAATTCTAAAAAATTTAAAATTTGGACAACAACTAGATATTCATACGGAAAATATTTTGAACAGTTTAGATTGACCATTTAGACTTTGAAAATGAAAAACTGATCCATAACACAAAATCGATCCATACTATACATAACATCATAGTCCAACTCTCTCTCCCTATACACACACACACCTCTACAGTAAAATTCCAATTTTAACTAATCAATAATATTTTGGTAACATTGCCAATATGAATTAAACGCAAGCATTTTTCAAGGGTCTGATATCAAATTTGAAACAGTTGTCAGTTTTTATCATCAGTTGTCAAACCCAAAAAAAAATATAAATGAGAGTCAAATCTTTTAATTTGGAATATATAAAAAAATCAATTGAAGTTTGAATATAATTATGGACATTTACAAAAATTTGAGCGATATTTTCTTAGAATGACATGTCAGTAGGCGGTAGGTCGAATCATTTTCTTTTGTTTTAGGATGTTAAACAACCATACAAATGTAATCGACCTTTTTGATGCATAGTTGAAGAAACACTATATTTCCCAAAAAGATACTGCGCAATCTGATCGATCAACACAAAAGTTGAAATGATGTTTTTTTCTTTTTAAATGATCTGGTGGTCTTTGAGACTTTGACGACACAAAAGTAAACACAAGACAGTTGGCAGATAACCTTGATATCTTGTAAGATGTAAACGTGCCTTTTTCCTATTGGCTCCGAATGCATGACAGGTGGGGTCCCCGTCACCGCTAGGGATGTAGAAGGAAAAATGCTAAGTTGCCAACCGTTCAATGCATCCAATCATCAAAACCAAATCGTCTGATATTGGATTGCGATGTTGTCTGATTAGTACCCTACAAAAAAAGAAAAGAAGATGTTGTCTGATTAGTGATTAGAAATATATGACTTTACACTTTGTCTCTTCAGTTATAAGTTATTCCGAGGGAACGGGGTTGGTCCAACAGCATTGCATTAAATCCAGGTTCCACGGACGTGATGACCATCCAATTGCCAAATTTGATATTTGTACGATTATTAAAGTATTGGAGCAAATATTTTGTGCGAATTTTGACGCAATCAAACGGTCATTTAGTCCATCAAACTCACTTTAATCTGATTGGTGTTGGACTCAAGGGCAGAGACAAAGGGTACAAGGGGCTTGACCTCCATGATCTATAAATGTGAGGAAATATTATGAAAATTACTTTATATTTATATAGAAATTATAGGTTGCCTCTTATTATTTGTTTCAATCATTTAATATTTTGAATCTCGCCAATCCGATTACTTTATATTTAAATTCTAGCTCCGCCCTTGGTTGGAGCTCCTCCTATTTTGAATTGAATTGCAACTTTATTTGCCCAGTCTTAATTAATCCATCCGTATATATTAGGGGTGTCAATGGGTCGGATTTGATCATTATTATTTTATTATTTTTCTTGATCCAATCCGAACACGATCCGATTACATTCGGATAAAAAAATCTTGATCCATATCTGACCCGACCGGGTTACGGGTCGATCCAGTAAAATAATTAAATATTTTTATATTATTTTAAGTAACTAAATATTAATTAATTTATAATTAATCTTAATTAGTATATATTTAATACATATTGAAGATTTAATTAGTATTAAATCATAAAATTACTTTAAAAAACATAATTAATCGGGTTGGGTCGGGTTGACTCAAACCCGATCCGATTCGATTTGGGTAAAAAAAATTAGATCCATACCCGACTCATTTATCTTCAGGTCATGTCGAATTGGGTCGGGTTAATCCGTCGGGTCGGGTAAATAATTGACACCCCTAGTATATATAATAAATTATATATCATATTTTATAAATTTATATTGTTAGTAATAAAAAATAATAAATCTCTCGCATTTATAGGCAATAAATCATCAGAAAAATATAATTCAATATTGCCGTCTTTGAACAATTATATTCTTATGCGATTATAGCTCTGCACTTCTCAATAAGAAACTTTTCCGTTTAATCGACAAAAATCTAAATATTTTACAAAAAAAAGAGAAACAATTTAACCATGAGAATTCAAAACCCACAATTGTTGAAAATTCTAGAGCTACGAAATCAAGCTTTTCA
This sequence comes from Schoenoplectus tabernaemontani, assembly GCA_037127355.1. Lineage (NCBI taxonomy): Eukaryota > Viridiplantae > Streptophyta > Magnoliopsida > Poales > Cyperaceae > Schoenoplectus > Schoenoplectus tabernaemontani. The sequence goes on from CM073749.1 coordinate 11,551,923, forward strand.
ATTTCGAAGGTATTTGAGAATAGGAGATCGACATTGCATTTCAATTATTACTATAGATTCATAGAACTACTTTATATCTTTGCTTTATCGATGTTTTAGTTGATGCTTATCTTCAATAATAAATAATAAATGTACTTGAAATATTATCTTAGATTAATAGATTACTTTTCTAACAATGACCATGTTTAATGCTTACTTTTATTTTATTTTTAATTATTTTTAATTTGTTTTTTAGTTTCAATGTTATCTTATATATACGAAATAAAGATAATGAAATGCGTATCTTAGAAAGCTCATTTTGACAATCTGTTTAATCCATGTAATCCTTGAAATTTATATTTAAAATAGTAGAAGGTTGAGATATATAAATGAATTGTCTTGAAAAAGAAACAAATCAATCTAATTTAATTGGGATGATTCAAAAAAAATAAAAAATCGATCAAACTCAATAATGCAGTTGTTGTACACTCCAAACCCTTATCATTGTTCCTGTAGGCCTAGTCATGTTTGATTTTTCTATCAATGAAGAATGATCATGACAAATCGTAGCACATTATTGTCTCGGCCGATTCGACCTATGACAGCAAACTGATTTTTGTCGGCAGAGAAATTTCTTCTAGGGTTCATCGCACAAATAATTGACAATACCACTAGTTGCTTGTTGAAAACCTATCTGCTGCGATATTTTTTTATGACAATGATTTTTTGTGTTTAGAGTGAGTGAGTCCCACTGAAATAATGCACTTTTAAATTTAAATCAGATCTTATAAATTTCATTTGGTATCCGAAAAATTATGACAACGTTAAAACTATGACAACAAATACGGATTCGTTAATTGCTCTCGAAAATGTAAACCAAGTAATGTAAAAGGTGCAAATCAGATACAATCAGTGTTTTTGAATGCGATCGCATATATATATATATATATATATATATATATATATATATATATATATATGGTAGGTAAATTATTATTAGAATATCATGCAATTAAAAATATATAGTTTTTGTTCATATACAGATCCCACACAATTAATATACGAGTTCATATAATCTATATGCGGATCTATATAATTAATATGTGAGTTCATATAATCTATATCATGTAGTCTACATATAAGTCATACAGTTATACATATAATTAATAGGGTCCGTTTGGCAAATCAAGGAATAGCTTTGGAAGAGTGGTAATTTTGGAAGAGTGATAGAATAATATTTTTTTTGAAAGAGTGGTAAATGAGTGGTATTCTTGACTATTCGGAAGAGCGAAAATATCGTTTGGCAGTTGTTACTTAGAATAATTAAAATATGAATAATTATGATACTAATAATGATGATGATAATAATAATAATAATAGTAAAATAATAATCATAATAGTAAGATAATAATAATAAAGTAATAAAAAATAATCATAATAAATAATAATATTATAATGTAATATAATAAAAATATAAACATAATCATAATATAGTAATATAATAATAAAAAATTATAATTACAATCATAATTATAATAATATAATTATAAGTAATCATAATTTTAATAATATAATAATCATAATCATAATCATGATAATAATAATTATAGTCATAATCATAATAATATAACCATAATCATAATCATAATAATATAATAATAAAAATATAATCATAATCATAAAAATAATTATAAGTAATTATAATTATAATAATATAATAATAAATTAATCATAACTATAATCAACATATAATAATATAATACAACATAATAAAATAATAATAAAGTAATAAAAAATAATCATAATAAATAATAATATTATAATAGTAATATAATAAAAATATAAACATAATCATAATATAGTAATATAATAATAATAAATTATAATTACAATCATAATTATAATAATATAATAATAATAAGTAATCATAATTTTAATAATATAATTATAATATAATAATCATAATCATAATCATGATACTAATAATTATAGTCATAATCATAATACTATAACCATAATCATAATCATAATAATATAATAATAAAAATATAATCATAATCATAAAAATAATTATAAATATTTATAATTATAATAATATAATAATAAATTAATCATCACTATAATCAACATATAATAATATAATACAACATAATAAAATAATAATAAATAATCATAATCATAATCATAATCATAATCATCATAATGTAATAATAAATAATCTTGATCATAATAATATAATAATAAAATAATTATATTTATATTCATAATATAATAATATAATATTAAAATTATATTCATAATAATAATAAATAATATAATAATACTAATGGTAACGATAATATAATAACAATAATGATAATAATAATTTAATAATAATAATATAATGATAATAATAATAATAAATAATAAATAATAATAATAATAATATAATAATAATAAATTATAATCATAAATATAATATAATAATATAATAATACTAAATCTTAATCATAATCATAATATAATAATATAATATAATATAATCAAACAATAATCGCTATTCCGACGAGAGCTAATCCGGTATTCCACCTATAAGTTGGTATACTGGATTAGCACTATTCCGCACTCTTCTACTTGGTCTAAAATTCGTTTGACAAATTAATTCATCGGAATAACTATTCTATTCCAACTTTTTGCTATTCTATTGGATGCCAAACACTCCCTATATGTATTCCGAAAACAATTAAAAAATAAAATTTAAACTAGGATTGAAACATAGGAGCCAATAAATGAAATAACTAACATTATTTGAAAACCAAGGAGCCGAATCTTTTGGCTACATGAGGTCAGGATTTTTCTGCTCATGGAAGAGCTCAACCAATTATTGCTTGACACATGTCATCCACGTCAATTAATGCTATTAATGAATTTAACGGTGTTACTCTCCTAGTCTCCTTGTACTCTGATTATGGAATGGTCCTAGTTTTTTCAATCGGTGCGAAATTTACACCTTATTAAATATAGAAACCAAGTTGTCAGATTTAAATATATAAATTCATTAAGATATTTCACATATGATGGTTTTTTTCAGGCGAAGATATGTATCGATATTTTTAAATTATTTTTTAAGTTTATCATTTTCAGTTTTATTACTATTACTATTACTAAAATAACAGAATGTTAATTTTTTTAAGCAGTTAGTTTATTTAATCCTTCAAGCATACTCAAATAGCTGAGATGATCTATTTAATTTCATTGACACCAATTTGGCATCTAAACCTTCGACAATAAATAACGACTCAAATTTTTACATGATGATGAAAACACTCAGATCATTGTATAATGCTTAAACATGTTCGTCATCTATATTTTAAAAAAGGTTTCAGAATGATTATATGTCAATACATTAAATTTATAATCAACCGATCAATATTTTATTTACTTAGATAAACTATATATTACAAGTATTCTCTCTCTTTTTTTTAATGAAGATATATAGCTAAATTAGATTTTATATGTAAAAGGAAGCTCAAATAATGCATAACAAAAGGAATTCGATCTGTCACTAAAGTAACCGAATTTAATAAGTACATCATTCTTAATATAAAACTGTAGTTTATTTTTATACCAGTCATTGAGAAGGAGAGTAAACATCATTAAACCTATTAAATGAGGTAAATAACACGTGTCAATAAGTGATTAGCTGAACTCTTTGGGCAGAAAAATCGGTTCCTTTTTTATTTAGTAACTAAAACATTTCTTTGTGGAAGATCATATTTTTGAAATTGTGATGAAAAATCTTTTGTGAACACTTAAAAATGAATAATTGAAACTATTTTTATCTCATAAAAAAATGAAAAACAATATCATGTGTTTGTAGTTGATGGGCCAGCACATAAATAATAACATGTTTCAAACCGTTGTAACAAAATCAATGGGAACAAACCTAAAAAAAAAAAGAGAAAAAAATAATAAGGTCCAAAACTGTTGACTGGTTTCCTCTTTTACTTTTCTAAAATACTTCGGCCTAATAATAAATTCAGCCCGTTTTATTTTTGAGAACTCGATTATGTTGGCCCAATTTGTTTCTATATTTTTTTCTCTGCCGCTATGCTCTGTGTGATGTGTTAATGCATAGATCATCTGATCAAATTGGGAGCGTTAGATGAGCTCAATTAATCTGCTATTTTTTGGGGGAGATCAATATTCTGTTTTTCAAGTCGAACGGTCGAAAATCAATTCTAAAAAAGATAAATCAATTCTCATCGTTGGATTCTGAAGAGCAGAGTCCTCTTCGCCGAACTGAAAAGCAGTATAATTCGTTGTTATGTGATCAATAGATCATATATGACAGTTGCAAGCATAGTTAGCTCCAATAAGGCGATAAACACAACCAACAATCGGTTGCAGTATCATTTAATTCAAATACTATTTCTAAAGGAATGCTTATCAGCTTCCATTCTGATTTTTTTTAATATAAGATGAAAAAGAAAAAAATATAAAAAAAATGATTTATCTTGCATATGACTTAGTAGCTTAAGTGATAGCTAATGAGAATTATTTTAAGAGGTCATAAATTCACGCCTTCATAAGCGCAAAATAAATTTATGAGCTAAAATTTCATCTCTCTGTAAAAAAAAAAATTGATTTATCCCAAAAGCATCCAAAAGAGGATAGCTTGTATCGTATATGACGTATATTGACCCGGCAGTGCCTGTTACTGTGGCAGGTCAATAACACGTCAAATTTAATTTAAAAATTGGAGAATCATGACTAAAGACTAAAGACTAGTGAATAACTTTATAGTAACATACTAAGAATCCACAACTAACTAAAAAATTAGTTAATTTCAAAATCCATCTGCAAATTATCTATAGCATAATTATGCCATCTATGGACAATAAATTATTCGTTTTTTTCAAAGGAAAAGTTTGTGTTGTCTGGTTGCAATTGGTTGGTTTGAATTAAGTCAAAAATAGGTGCTTGATTAGCTTTTCTGCTATTCTTTTCACTAAATTGATGAGCTTTATCATTGGGCACTTTCGATATATGACATTAATTAATGGAGAAATAAAGATGAGCAGGCAATCAGATAGATTGCTTTGCCAAAAAGAGAATATACTCTGGTGGTGAAGTCCAAACGGACAATACTATATTTATTTGACAAGGAAAGATACCGAGAAAATGCAAAAAGATAAAATTAATTTACTGATAATTTCATCGTTATAATTATGGCCATAAAATTTTGTTTTAATTTAAGAACGTTACTTTTCTCCAAAAAAAGAATCAAGAACATTAAAATTCAATGTAATGAGTTTATAATTCAACTTGTTTGAAGTTCTGATAGTATAATTGATGGACGAGAAAAAAAAATGTCAGCACAAAGTTCAAATATTGGAAAAAGATAATAGCAGAGGTACCTTTGAATTGATTCAAAACTTCGCATCCTTGAACAATTTTTTAACTTTTAGGGGCTTAATTCTAAGATCACATTCATTGCTCCGTAACCTGTCACATCTAACATCATTATATTTGAGTTTCAACAATAAAAAAAGAAAAACACTACCAAAACAAAGAAACAAGCACAATTCATACCTCTCTGCTTGTATATATATTATATTGTGCAGTAATTGCCAGTTTGCCCCTGGGTAGTGTAAACTTAAGGACTGGAAATTCGTTAACATGTATATACCCAGATGAGAAAAAAAAAATACTACTACTAACAATTTCTATTACCTTATTCATAATTTTTGTATGTTGGCATACAATTTACAAGTTCTTGTGGTATATTGATAATCTTTTGGATTTACAATCTGCAGGTACATAACATGGCTTTTACCAGACCTATTTATAACCTCATTACTGTGCCCTGTAAAAGCCTGAGTTCATAAAGGTTTTACACTTTCCATTCTCTTTAGCCCTGTGGCATAGCTCTTGGCCTCCACATACCACTAAACATCTTCCTCTCAAGAAAAAAAGGCAATAGATGGTGTGGCCATGGCAGTTTGGCTGACGGACATCAGCATTCATCATGCTATCTGTGTACATCTTTGTAAATGAGAAAAGAAAGAATTGGGTTGGGAAAGCGACGGTAGGACGTTGGTGGGACCAGAGAGCAGCCGATTGGGATCGACTGCTCCATGCTGCTTGACCATTTGCCTTCAAAGTGGTGCTATGAGATTCTTGTTTTGCTTACTGGACGTTTGCATGATGGCAGGTAGATATTAATTTATATCAGCAGACAGGAAAAAAAATGGAGATAATTGCTAATTTAAGTGTCCCCAGTTAATGAGTACCCGGACAGATTCTATTAATACTATAAACTAAAAGATAATGAAATTAGCAGCTAGGTAGATTATTGGGGCAAAATTAATTACTTTAAATACAGGTGAGAAAATAAAAGACAAGTTTTTTATATTTTATTAATTAGATTGATATTCTTTATTATTCACGAAATTAAGAGAGGTTTGGTGCATAAGGCCTCTTTCCATTTTTGATCAAATTAACAATGAGTACTGAATCTTTTAATTGATGTGCCAGACGGATGGTGTGAGTGATCGCGGTTGTGATGAATTTCGACTACCTCCTCGTATACTTAGTCATATTATCACTCGCCACATGTGTATCCAGCCGCGTCTCCAATGAGCTAGGCGCAGGCAACTTGAAGGCTGCTCGAATGTCGGCTTTCTTCTCAATCATTTGTGCTGCATTGAGCGATATTATTGGTGCTGTTGCCATGGTCATGACACGAGACAGCTGGGGATATATCTTCATCCATGATTTGGAGATCATACAAGCGGTTAACAAGATATTGCTGATCATGGCACTGCTTGAGGTTGTCAATTTTCCTCTGACAGCTGTGGAGACATTGTAAGGGGCACTGCCAGATCTTGGTTGGGCATGTATGCTACCCTTGGTGGGTTTTATTTGATTGCACTGCCTGTGGCTGTGATTCTGTGCTTTATAGTTAGATTGGTCCTTTCTGGGCTGTTGATGGGCGTTATCCTCGGTGCCTTGACAAGTTTGGTTGTGTTGATTTTGTTTGTGGTGGCTTTGGATTGGGATGCCGGATGCCGAAGCGAAGAAGGCGAAGAGCTTGTCTGATGCTGAGACCAGGACCTCTGAGTCTTCACTTCAAGTGGTGTTACAATTTGATTAAGGATTACATATTGTTTAAATCCATGAAAATTTATAACGATCGAAAGAAGCTGATCGTTCAGGAAAGATAATGTTATTGATCTGCATTTTGCTTTCTGATTGTAAAAATATAGGATGTATTTAACTAGGAACAAGTAAATATTTTTCTCTCTGTTTATATTCAGTTTGTTGATGATGATATGTCCCTTTATATTCAGTTGTTGATGATGATGTCCCTTATCTTAGCCAGCCTATAAGTATTATTTAGTAAAAAAATATAATTAATGTTGCTGGGTACTTTTAAAATAATCTTTTTGTAGGGGACCTTGTACGGAAAATATAACTGAAAGCAAATCTGATTTAGTTTTCCAGCAGAGCAACTTTTTATTTTATTTTTTTATTTTTTCCTTTTCTTCCCCTTTTATAAGTTGAAGGTCTAGTGTAATGCAATATACTTTTTTTATCAATCTTTTGAGCACAAAACGAGAATTAAAATCCATCAATCAATTCCAACAAATCCACCGACGGGCTTCTATGTGGTGCAATACATATTATTGTCAGATTTGGTTAATTAATGGGGGCTAACATCACCCAAATTTTTTTCTTGGTTAAACACATTTATAATTCTGTTGATGCATACAAGCAAAAATATATTTCCCTCCTCCATAAAATGTGGATATCGTGTACTCATTTACCTGTAGACACAATTGCATTAATTGAACTTCTACATTGATATTGAAATATAAAAAGATCTTATTATTCATGAATTCACCTGAAATCCAATCGCAGACTTCTTCCCTAAATAAAAGGAAAATGAGAAAAGTAGGAAAAAAAATCAAAGAGGCTGCTAAAAAAGTGCGTTGTAACTAGCAAAAATATATTTCCCTCCGTAGAAAGTAAATATAGTCAAAACTAACTTACTCTTAAGAGCATAAATCTCCTCCATTTTTATAACTCAAAAATATATCCAACTATTTTTGAAATTTAATTTATTTTTCTCAATAATTTCTTTATATTAAAATCTTTATATTGAAATCTCATAGAATATAAATATTTTCTATTTTTAGAACTTTTAAGTATTTACTTCGGATTTTTAAAGTGGCTCATTTGCATATGAAAAAATTATTATTTTACTATTATTTTCATCTTAAAAATATGAAATAAATAATTATGAAACTCTAAAATAGAATTTTTTTGTATCTCATAAGATTTTAATATAAATAATTTATTGAGAGAAATAAATCAAAATTGGAAAAATCATTAGATACAATTTTGAGTTAAAAATACATAGAAACAGGCATAATATTTTTAATTTTACTGCTCATTTGTCTATCCACACAATTGCATTAATTGTGTCAATCGCAGACACTTCCCTAAATAAAAGGAAATTTTAAAAAGAAAAAGAAAAGTAGGAAAATTAAAGAAGGCGACTCAGAAAGTGGCAAAGTGCGTCGTAACTTGAAAATGGATACAGGCCTAGAGCGTGTATCACATGGTGCACTCTTATTGGACCTACTTTTGGGCCTATTTAGACTAACTTTTTTCTTTTTAGTGTGCATGTCAACATACCTAGCCCCTAGGCCTAGGCCTATGCCGAGTTAGTTCGTGGTTACTATTAGCAAATAGTCGCCCAAAAGTTTTGCTTTCCCAGAGCATCAAAGGAACACCAACCTTGAAATTAATAGGCTAATTTGATATTGTTCAAGTGCTCAAGGAGATGCTTGAAAATGCGTCATTTTTCTTTTTCTTCAAGACATCAACGGGTTGTTAAGGAAAATGATCCGATGTTGTGACATTTTAGTCCTGAATGGCTATTGGGATCATGATACCTCTGTACTCTCTCCCTGATCTGATTTTGTCATTGAGCAGAAAAAAAAGAAAAAAAGAAATAAGAGTTGGACAGTGATGTTGTGTAGCATAGATCACTAGGTATTATGGATTAATTTTTTTATTCGAAAGTTCAAATAGTGGACCCAAAATACTAAATATTTCCTCATATGCAAATTTACTTAAATCAAAATTTATATTTTTTATAATTTATTATTATTTCTAAATAGTTAGAAAATCTCTTGATTTAATATTATGAATCATTCATAGAACTATACAAGTGAGTTTTGTAACTATCTAAATAAATAGTAAAAAAAATAATATATAGAAAATTTGATTTATGAATAAATTTATATATGAATATCATATTGCATGGTCTGAATTGACTATTTAGACTTTAAAAATAAAGAAATTGATGCATAGCACGGAGCAATTCATATTATACTTAGTGCCATATCCTAACTCAAAAATAAAAGAAATGCAAACAATCGAATATAGTATTAACGTTCAGTATCCTGACAAAAGAATGATAAGAAATTTTTTTATTTTGATGTTTCCTCGTTCATGGGGAGGCTTATATTAAAGAAAAGGGCAAAATTATCATTTAAAATTAAAAAATGTAATCCATAATTACTGCACTTAATTAGTTCTATTATCGTCTAGCTCTTGTTATAGGCAAATATGAATGCTTTTGAAGTTCACATTGGTAAATAAAACAATATTCAAAATTTAATGGAGAAATATCCAATTCCAACTGTTTTGATCGGTATATGTCAAATTCCCCCTTTATTATTTTTATTATTTTGCTCATATCACGGTTGGATAAATTATCAAATCTTGTTAAATTTTGAGAAAAGTTAGGCGTTCCTATTTATTTGTTAACCAAGAATACACAATTGTTAATTACAAAAGTTCACATTATTTCTATAGAAATATGTAGGAAAATTAAATCTCTGCTAGTTAATATTTATATGCTTTGAATTGATACATAAATAATCACGATTAACAAATAGCGCGTGGGAAAGAATAGATAGGCGTTGATACAATGGATATATATATATATATATATATATATATATATATATATATTTTGAAAATAGTTGATACAATGGATATCTCTCTTAAATATTTGGATGTCAACGTTCAACACCCAAACAATTTGTTTATTTAAAACTGTATATGTCAAGAGTAGTGCAGTGCGCATGTGAGTATAATTATTGAAACGTGCCCACTTTCTGGTAAATAAAATATCAGTGAACTTGCTTGATTGGCTCTTTATTTGCCGGATATATAGTTTATTTCTTTCGGTGCAAATTACATAAATATTTTTTACTGAAAAAAAAGATTACATAAAATTACAACTCTTGCAAGTGACTAATATAAAAAAATAATATGAGATCATTTTTACATTTGAAATTAATTTTTTTCATAAAACTATAAAATTAATCATTTGTTGCTTTTCGAATTTGAACAAAATTGGCACCTTCAGATGCTTTGAGGAGCAACAACAGTTAATTCAATAATATCTGAACATGCCCCGCCATCATATAATCCGGAAAATAGTGTCAAAAACCAGGAAAAAAAATGAAAAAGAAAATATCACATTGCATGTGATGGATTCGCCATGATCAACTCAGCCTACCCCCCATGTGTGCTCAGTGCCTTACCAGATCAGAGACATCAGACCCCAAAACACCTAAACTAGAGCAAGTGGTTTTACATGTGGATCCGTTCCTGCTACGGGGCCATAAATAAGACAGATTTATTTTTTTATTTTCCTTTTTCTTTTTGGCTAGCATCCTAGGAGCAGTTCTTTTGGATTCCTTTTCTAAAATGAAGTCTCCTGTTCTGTTAGCAAACTGATTTTAAAAAATAATAAAAAAGAGAACTAGTTGGTGCCAACAAATTGAATTTAATTAGGTGATGATTCTGATGTTTTTATTGAAAATTTTAATTTACCATGGTATTTTGTTCTCTTTTTCGATTGTAATGGCGTTGTTGTTAGACGGTACCGTGACTGGTACAATTGCAATTTCTCTTGTACACAGCAATATTTGTTTGGCCAAATATTGATTCGAATGAAATTAATGAAATGTTTTGCTTGTAAAAGAAATTGATACTTCCATAATTAATATTCTTGAAGCAGCAAAAAGAAAAAAAGAAAAAAAACATATGTTCAATAGCAAAAAAAGAAAAAAAGTAGAAATTCAAAAGTTTTTTTTTTAAACTTGTCATGTTAGAAAAAGAAAGAAAGTACGGACTCTGCCCTATTTTTTTGAAGTTATGTTGCTAAATGCTAATTTTCTAATGGAGAAACAACGTCTCAATGGTCTAGACGCAGAGTTTAAACTTTTATTGGAGTTATTATACAGATTAATTGCTTTGATATGTAATTTATCTTGTAGAATAGTTTTATTATTTAATTTAAACAAATTATTATTTGTATAGTATTATTTAAGTTGAATAGTAAAAGTACTCTATAAGATTAATTGTATAATAAAGACGACAGCATGAATAATGAGTCATTTAATCTGAATAACAAATTCGATATCAATACAATATTAATGATAATATCTCCATGAGATTTTTCATTTTTTTTCCCATTCATTACTATATGTTGAAGAATTTTTTTAGAGAAAAGTAGCAAGAATGCCACCGGTTTTATTAAAATTATTAACAAGTTGGGAGAAAACAATACCAAACCAGTGGTAAATGCGAGAACCATTATTTGGTCTAGTAGTAAAAGACAACACCATCTCTGTGTGGGAGGTCGTGAGTTCGAAACTCAGATGGAGGTCCTTATGGACAATTATAAAATTTGAGAGTAAAACTCTATCTTTCCAATTAAAAAACCAGTGGTAAATGCTTCTCCATAGTAGTACTTACGAAACCTTAAGAAATGAAATACAATCAAGATCTTTGGTACAACCAGAGGCAACACCTGATCAAAACAAATAGTTCTAAAAGCAACTAGACAAAAAACACCTAAAAACAGTATAAACTTGCGACAAACAGAACATCAAAACATCATAGAACTAAAAATCTAAAGTCACTTGTCAGCACAGATAATAACAACTTAAGAACTGGAGTTGTTTCTCATTCAGACATTGAATTGTTATATATAAAGAAATGAGAGACAAATCATCGTATCACAATAAATTGTTCTCTCTTTAAGTATATTACTTTTTACGTCCAATATATAACATAACATCTCGCGCAATTTTGAAAATCCGACGTAGTTCTATACCAGAATTTCAATTATATATGCACAAAGTGTTAGATTTTGTCTCTTCTCAACCATGCCGCATCATACTAATGTATTATTCTTTGAATAATTTGTTCTCTTTTTTTTTTCTCTCTCACCAATGGTTAAACATAAACTAGAGGTATAAATATATAATTCATATTGAAGATGGCTTTGATTTCTAAATGCATTAAATGTGCTCTTTGTTTCTTTTGAGATGAACTCAAGTTGTTATTGGAAAGTGAAAAAATGCTTGTTACTACATAGTTGCAATTGCAAGTTTGTTTTTTATTGGTCAATGACTAAATTATCAAAATTGTCCGAAAAAAATGCTTGTTACTAATTTTATATGTTTTTTATCAACATTTTATTTCCAAAATGCTTTTCTTATTATTTGAAACTTCAGTTTAAACTATTTGCATCTTTGTGATAGCATCAATTTAATTTCTCTGATCCTCCGCGATCTGCGGGTTCCAAATCAAGTTTATTAAATACTGATTTCATCTAAATGATTTCAGACAATTTGGGTCAAAATAGCATCATAGGACAAATTCTCATAAATAATAAATGTCAAATAGGATTCTCCACGTGAAAGTTAGCACGTCTAAACTTTAATGCATTTCACTGAAATGATTTAACAAAAAATTAAGTCTCATCTCTTCATGGAAAGAATAAACGTCAAATAATTAAAATTTGAATCAAGAGTCAAATGTTAAGAACTAAAATCAAGTGGTTAGCAATATATTGGACTGGAAATACCATATGCACATAGAACCAAACCGAAATTATTAAATTAGTATTGAGTGGGTGGGCATGGCATGTGTGTGCTGTGCGACCGCTACGCTTTAAATTTTGTCAAATTGGTGGGAGCACTCCATTTTGCGTCATTGTTAAGTTGGAGTGGGGTAATGATGGAGGTATTGGGAAGATACTAAATTTCCCATTTGCAATTTGCAAAGGTCAACTGTAAATAGCAAATTTCAAAGTGCTCGAGGTCATGTGTATCCACTTTTCTAGTAATCAAATAGAAATAGTATAAAGCAATGCTCGAAAATGGGTTATTTTGATAATAAAATTTTAAATAAATATAAAAATTTTAAAAATAAAAAGTTTATAGATATTTTTTTATTCATAGATACTTAGTGTTTCAAATTTCACATAATTTATCATTTGATATTTTTAATTTCATTATCATTTGATAATTTATCAAACACTGTTAAATTAAAATCATTATAAATTATATAAAAATTTGATGATCTATAAATAAAATAATATTTCTATAAATCAAATGATAATAAATTTTCAAAAATTAAAACACTATCAATCTATAAATAAAATAATATTTCTATAATTTTTTATTTTTAATATATTTTGATATTTATTTAAATATTAATTATCAAAATAATTATTGTCAAGAAATCCCTCTCTTAATTTTAAACCCAAAAGAATAGATAAATAAATATATCAGTAACGGTAGCTGTCCCCACACCGACCTAGGTCTCAAAAGTAGAGTAAAAATAATTTTACTATTTTTAAGTATTTTTAATGCATCGAAGTTATATAAAATAAAGTTAAAACATATGTGCTATAAATTTAAATCATCAAATATTATTTATTCAAACTATTTCATCTATTTATTTCAACATTATCACATTATTGTCTTAAGACTTACTCCGTTTTAACTTTATTTCACTTGTCAATCATAAAAAAATGTTTGTCAATTATTATCTAATGCCAAAATGAAAGAGAGAAAAGAAAAATAGAAAGAAGATCAAGCTCTTTTCTGTTCGAAAATTTCCTTCTACATTTTCTTGTGAAACCTTTTCTTATGGTACTAGATCTATTGCTATTGCTAGAGGAAATCTGAATGCGAACAGCTCTGAAAAAAATTCGTATCCGCTGTCATGAACTTTGTCATAAAACTGTGTCACACTATTTCGATCTTTCTTATAAATTATACACGAATATAAAAAATCTTTCAAAATATATATTGTTTCGTAGTTCGTACGCATTCCATTCTAACTGCTCAATGGTTCATAAAAATAAAAAAATGTGAGTTTATTTATCAGATTTATCACCAAAAAAAATATTAGTTATGTTTAGGGTGCTTTGCAAATAAAAAGAATAATTACTTTGGCTTCAATCTCTAATACGTAGGGTTCGAACATATAATCAGCGACCGAACTTAAACTCAAAAAGAAAGGCCATTTTTTTTTAATATACACTTTAGATTAGGGGTGTCAATGGGTCGGGTCGGGTTTGGATCGGGTCATATTATTTTATTATTATTTTTGATCCGACCTGAACCCGACCGATTAAATTCGGGTCAAAAAATCTTAATCCATACCCGACCCGATCGGGTCACGGGTCGACCCGACCCGACCCGTGTAAAATAATTAAATATTTATTAAATATTTTTATATAATTTTAAGCAATTAAATATTAATTATTTTATAATTAATCTTAATTAGTATATAATTAGTGTAGATTTAAGCTTTAATTAGTACTAAATCATAAAATTACTTCAAAAATCATAATTAATCGGGTCGGGTCGGGTTGACCCGAACCCGACCCGATCCGATTCGGATCAAAAAATTAAACTCATACCCGACCCATTTATTTTCGGATCATGTTGGATCGGATCGGGATCGGATTAACCCGTCGGGTCGGGTCGATAATTGACACCCCTACTTTAGACACTGCATCTCAAATTTTAAAGTCCGAAATAGAAAAATTATCATGATATACTATAAAATATTATAAATCTTCTAAAAGTATACTAATTTTTAAAATTATTGGGGGCTACGAACTTCCCAGTCCTCACTAAGATCCGCTATTGCATATAAATTAAGTTGTTCAATATAATCTACATACTAAGATTTTCTAAAATGCCAAATTTCAGTTTTTAGAATTGTTTAACTACTTTCTGAAGTTTTGAACAGTTGATAAGTTTCTCAACACAATCTGCATATTAAAACCTGCAAGAATTCCAAATTTTACTACTTTTAGTTTTCTTTTAACTATTTTTCTAAATTTTTGGAATATCAAAGATGTGCATTAGTGCATATTTTATTATAATTTATTATCATTTTTCAGAATTCAAAAAAGTAGTTAAAAAATTAAAAATAATATAATTTGATATTATATAAGATTTTACTATAGATAGTGATTTGAATCGCTCTTCAGACCTTCGATATTGACCATTTGAAGTGAAAGTAATAATATATTTCACAAAAGAACCATAAAACAACTCAAAAAAACAATATAACTCATAACTCATCATCCATATACTTAATATCATTACAAAAAAGTAAAATACGTATCGGAACAATGAGTGAGGTTATGATGCATCATAATGCACGAATATCCATGCATTACCTCAAAATATCAGAATTTAAGTAAAAAATTATCGATCTGAACCGTTCAATATGATATTCATATCAAATTCACTAGCTAGCCAAATTTTTATAATTTTTGAAATTTGTTTACTTTTTTTGGAGGATAAAATTGTTTGATTTAAAAATTTTGGATTGTCCAATGATGATGATTTTCTTTTCATCTAAAAAATAGTAAAAAAGTTCAAAAATAAAATAAAATTTGGCTATCTAATAGAGTTTGATATGAAAATTATATTGAGTGATTCAAATCAGTCATATTTTACTTAAATTTTGAGATTTTAAGATAAAACACGAGTACATCCGTACATTGTAATGAACCATAACATAGGGGGGTCAATGGGTCGGGTCGGGTCGGGTTCGAGTCGGGTCATATTATTTTATTATTTTTTCTTGACCCTATCCGAACCCGATCCGATTAAATTCGGGTCAAAAAATCTTGACCCATACCTGACCCGACGGGTCACGGGTCGACCCGACCCGGCCCATGTAAAATAATTAATTAATTATTAATTATTTTTATATAATTTTAAGCAATAAAATATTAATTAATTTATAATTAATCTTAATTAGTAAATAATTAGTGTATATGTAAGTTTTTATTAGTACTAAATAACAAAATTACTTCAAAAAATATAATTAATCGGGTCGGGTCGGGTTGATCCGAAACCGATCCGATTCGGATCAAAAAAATTAAACTCATATCCGACCCATTTATCTTCAGATCATGTCGGATCGGGTCGGGTTAACTCGTCGGGTCGGATCAATAATTGACACCCCTACCATAACATCACTCTTGAAACAAATATCTTAATTACTTTTTTTCTGGTACCAAGATCAAATGAAGGTATAAGTGTAAAGCTTTATCCTTTTATAAATGTCTGCACAAATAAAATCTTCTGGATGTACCAAGCAGTAATTAAGACATTCTTCTTGTTCCTGTTTCCAAGAAATTAATTAACGTATGACATTCACTTATCTCAGCATTTGAGTATTAACAAAGAATCAGCAAACATGAATATCTTCTTTCCAGATCACTCCAACCTTTTTTCATTAATAAATTATAGTTGAAAACTCTTTCTCGGTGCAAAAGTTAAATTAAACAAAACTATATATACATGTTAGTTAATCTATTCAGCAGGAATAATCCCTGATTTCATAAAGGAAAAAACAAAAGTAAATATGTAAAAGTACTAAATGCATCCATGATCATCAAGTTCTTCATTTTCTACGTCTCCATTTTTAACATCTTGGGTTTTTTTGCACAATTCCGATTCAAATTGAATCAACAGAAATTCTCGTTGGTACTCCATCTCTTTCTCAAACCTCCAAACATAATTGATCCCTACTAATAGCTCGACAATGGCAGCTTCGACCTTCTCACGGTTAGCAAAATGCAATGTTTGTATGAGAAGCACATTAGCCTTCGACCCTGTGGCACTGCACCTCTGCTCGAAGCTTCTTTCAGTTTGCCAACGTACCGTTGCATGCGCCATCGGCCCCAACCAACCAATAATAGTGTGTAATGCACGCTTCCATTCGGCGGCAAGACTAGCATCACTGACTGCCTCTGGTCCCCACTCAATCCCTCTCAACCTTTCACGTAGCTTTCTTCGAATACTAGTAGTTAGCATTGCATACATGTCATCCCGTGTATCAGCCCCTATCGAACGTGTAGTGCGCGTCATTTTCTCAATTGATATAATCAGGTTAGCACAGTGTGTTGCCAATGCTGATGCACCAAGTGTCCTTGGAGGCGGCACAAGAGCTTCCTTATTGGACTCAAAGAAATCACGTGGTCTTATAATTTTATTTGGTAACAGAGGGCCCGATACAAATTTTGGTATCGACTCCATTGCAGGCATGTATGAGGAAGGGTGAACTGTTGCAGAAAGACTGATACTCCGGTACAGTGGTACTGAACTCTCTTGTCCACGACCAAAGACATGCTTGATCCGAGCCATAACCATAAAAGCCGACCGAGCCATTAATAAAACCATAACATCATATGTGTAATTCCAAAGTGAGGTTTGTTTGAGGTACTTCACTTCTTGTTTCAACCAGAAAATCTTCTGCTGGAGATCAGCCACAACAGAGATCTTACCGCTTCGTACCAGATTTCCTTTCTGGACAGCTGGGCTGTACTGAAGCAGCTTTTTCAAGCTGTGCTCTGCATCGGCTAAATTATCCATTCCCTTATGAAGAGAAGAGGTGGCAGTAATGAGGCGATCCATCTTCCTGGCCTTTGAATCCATCTCCTTTCGACTCATCAGCCATCGGTTGCAGTCGATCCCAGTATCAGCAAACTCTATCAAAGAACTCTTAAACTGCCATAACACAGAATCAGTACACTTGTAACTCAGTGCTGATATTGATTCCGAGACAAGCCGGAGAACATCTGACAGCTCAGCACAGACAAGAGAGAGGAGGAAGGCCTCATCCTCTGATACAACTTTTCTGATACCTTCGGATGAGATTATCTCATGGAGACGAGAGAGTTGTGAGTCGGTGAGCCTCTTCCATAGTTGGAGCAGCTTTGACATGATTGATGCTGCTTCAAATGCTAATATGCCAATTCGGTTTGTGCTGGAATACGATGGGTTCATTGTGGATCGAAGAGAAGCAGCAAGGTGAGGCGATACAGCCGAGCGAAATTTGGCTAACCATGAATCTGGTGCCATGGCTAGGGAGGGAGGGATTAGGAGGGATGGAGTTGGAGAGGCGTTAAAGGAATAATGGAAGGTGGCTTCTCTGGAAAGTAGATAGATATAGCAAAGAGCAGAGGTGAAGCAAAGGAGAGTGGAATGGGATGTGGACCATAGTCTCAGTAGTCAATTCTCTGGAATAATCTTCGTAAAATAAAATCTCTTCTGATGAATTCGCGTCACTGTGCAGCGCGGTATGAGAGCCGTCTGATTCACATTGAAATTCATATTTCATCAATCTCAAAAGAGGCCCCATGAATCTAACAGTTTGAGGGCGCGTGCTGCGCGTCAGAGAATGTAGACTCCTTCCTAATTGATCCGTTGCCGTTGAGACGGTGGCAAACTTGATCATGAGGATCTACTGGCAATTAATTTATATAAATTCTGATATATTTTGGGTATATAATAAGATCAAAAATTCAGTGAGAAATCTGAAAATTAATTAACTAATTTTGATAATTACTGGAAATCCAGTATAATTTGGAATGCAATTTTATATCAGACACAATTTACATTATTATAAACTCTTAAGTCACAGAATTTTAGTATTATGATGAAATAACTTAATTAATTTGGGATCTGTATTATTTATTGTTTGTTCTTCTAATCAATAAAAAATTCAGTATAATTGATTTATTTTTTCATTGTTGAAAAAAATTGATTTACTTTTTACCTTCGAAATTAATTTAGAACAGCCATATTATATTCCACATATATCACATGTTGGTCGGTATCAGAAAAAAATATGCACATCGGTAACTTCAATTATTTTTTAATACCTATATGCTATATCTTTCCTGTAAATAGTATAGATTTGAGGTTTGAGCCATATCTCCAAAGTGACGTCAATAATCATGCCTTTGCACAAAATTTTACTAATATAACTCCACCGAACCTATGGATTTTGACCACAACATTTTGTGGGCTAATCTCCGCTTGACAGGGAAACGCCAATAGGGAGAGAGGCTTCGTTGTTGTAGATGTTGATTTAAATTTTGCTTCAGTGCAGATGTCTAGTTAAATACTTAAATTTGGTCTTCATCCTCCCCACATTAGGTCAGGCAGAGCCATCCGTGTGTGAATATTTTTTGTAAATGTTGATCTGAAAAGTGTATTGGTCAAAATCGAATGAATGGATTCTTAACAACCAAATAAAGACATTTAGAAAATTAATTACCTTTTTTGTCGTTATCAATTTTAAATCTCCAAAGTTTTTTTAATTAATAATAATGAACAAGTTGCACTTTATCATACTAGACTCCTAGACACACGTATTAGAGCAATTATGTTTTCGATAGTTGGAAAAATGCGAGTTAAAAACCTTAGATTAAGGCTTTTAGAACCTTCACATTTCAGTGACACGTTTATTTAATTTATAATTTGAAACTTTTGAGAACAAAAGTTCCTAATTTAAGTTTCATGACCTCGATTTCCTAAATCGTCAAAATTCAGCAAGAATAAATTTACTAAGATCATCAAGATAATTTCTTTTTTTAAGGAAAATGTTAGGCGGATAATACAATCCATAGGTGAATCACTATCATCAGATTGGACATCATTTCATGAATTATGCACTTATCTTTTGTATTATGCATCTTGTTTGAGTTATTTTTTTTCTCAATTGCGCACTCGCTTGAATCACGTATCAACGATGGTATCGATGTGTATATCACTGTATCAGCTCTTTTTTTAAAAATCAAAAAGAAAAAGAAGAAAAAGAAATTCAGTACCAACTTTATTTCTTTTTCTTTTCTTTAAACGAGAAAAAGAAAATTCAGTTGAGAATTACTGATCCCAACTTACTCGGTTGCCGGTTTGCTGTTGTACCAACGCGTGCAAAGCACCAAAACTAAAGTAGAGCAACACAAATGGTTGAGGTTGATTTGAACTATAAAACCTTTTTAGAGGGTCAAAGTGGAGCTTTCCGATGCGGATTTGACCTATGCTATTTTGCTTGATATTTTATGGTGGTATTAGTTACATGCTTTTAAAAGAGTCAACTGTCCTTTTTTGCTTTTGAGAACCTAATTTATTAAGTAGATAATATATAGATACAAAATAATAATAATTTTCCCTAGGAATCAATCTATTTTGCGGATAACTCATCCATTCCATCTCGATATTTTTTGTAACAGGCTTGTTGTTGGGTGGAGTGATATTGTAATTAAACTTCTTGTTTGGTATGTGTGATAAAAATGTAATAAATATTTTAAATAATTTAAAGTATCAAATATAAGTGTTTTAAAGTGAAGTAAAGTTAAAATACCTTCATAGATGTTTCAAAATTAAAGTATCAATTTTTTTTTATCTTTCAACACTTTTTACATGAACTACATTTATTTATTTTACTACTATGAAACACCACTGTTTTAATGTGACTTAATTTTTTATTCAGCCCAGATGCATTCACTCTACTTATTTGTTTATATGTTGCATTGTTTGTACAAGAATTACTGCCAGATTGTTGCATAATCCTCCGCAGCTGTTCTTCAAACTGTTTATGATTAAAAAAGTTTTTATATGTCCATAATTCGACAATTGGTATCAACTGGTTAACATGTTAAGTTCATATTTGTTATACCAACATGTTAGTACTGGAGGAGCTTAATTTCCGTTCGAAGCAGTACTCCTAGTACAAGATTTTGATCATCTCCATGTGTTGAATTGGTATCAACTGGTTAACATGTTAAGTTCATTTTGATTTATATTTTTTAATCTATACCAGCATGATGCTTGCAAGAGATTTGATAATTTGGGCCTTCTGTAAGTAGTTACTCCATTTGGGCCCAAAATGAGTTCACACTTCACAAGGTAGCAGCTTTGAAGAAGCCCGTTATAAGTATAATAGAATTTGCCAGTGACTCACTGCTGCCAGTGTAGCCTAACCTAACTAGTGGCTGTTGAATGAATGAAGAGATTTTGATTGAGGGTCATTAATTGAATTATAATAGTTTATTGAGCTCAAATTTATTAGTTAATTGGATATTAAATAAAAAAAATTTACTCTAATATCATAATTAATTCAACTGTTGATTCACAATATCAAAAATTGTCCCAATTTACACACAAAATTCATCAAACAGACTGATTAATTCAACTGTTGATTCAAGCCACAAACTATTTAGTCCTAATCCTTAATTAATCAGTAGATGGGACTCAAGCCACACTGATTAATTCGACTGGTACACAGATTGATTCAAGCCACAAATATTTGTTCTTTGTACCAATTAATAAAACTGCTGCCTATTAATCGCACCAGAGAGCCGAGAGAGAGGGTACATATAGACAGTTACAGTGAGAGCACCGGTTGAATTAATCAATCGTCATTGTCTATACTTGATTAATCACCGAGAGAGACATATAGTAGTGATTAATCAGTGGCCAGTCAGCAGTCACCAATCGCCAGAGAGGTGTGTTAGTTAATCGCCACGCCACACAACATGGGATCGGGAGTGAGAGCGATTGGTGCCTGAGGAATGCGTGAGCCGAGAGCGCAAGTGAGAGCAACTAAGTCAGAGAGAGAGTGGAGAACACCAGATTTTTTCATGCATATGCATCAGCGCGCGCAACAAAGAACACCGTTCATTCAATTAAGATAGGTGAAGAGATAATTGAATCACAAGCCCGTGTTCAAGACATCTTTTTTTTCAGAATATGGTAAATCAGCTTGGGACCTCAAATCAGACCATTCAATTCGATCCAACAAAGCTCTACTCACCACACCTTGGGCTTGAAATTCTTCCAACACCTTCACAGAACGGGAAATAGAGAGAGCAGTAGGGCAATTGGCAAAGAACAAAGCTTCGGACCCGACGGATTTCCTAATGAGTTTTTGCAAACTTACTGGGCAAGCTTAAAACAAGATATTCTCTTCGGGTCCGTTTGGCAAATTAAGGAATAGTTTTGGAAGAGTGGTAATCTTGGAAGAGTGATAGAATAATATTTTTTTTGAAAGAGTGGTAGAAGAGTGATATTCTTGACTATTCGGAAGAGCGAAAATATCGTTTGACAGTTCTTACTCAGAATAGTTAAAATATGAATAATTATGATACTAATAATGATGATGATAATAATAATAATAAAATAATAATCATAATAATAAGATAATAATAATAATAAAGTAATAAAAAATAATCATAATAAATAATAATATTATAATAGTAATGTAATAAAAATATAAACATAAACATAATCATAATATAGTAATATAATAATAAAAAATTATAATTACAATCATAATTATAATAATATAATAATAATAATAATAATAATAAGTAATCATAATTTTAATAATATATTCATAATATAATAATCATAATCATAATCATAATCATGATAATAATAATTATAGTCATAATCATAATAATATAACCATAATCATAATCATAATAATATAATAATAAAAATATAATCATAATTAAAAAATAATGATAAATAATTATAATTATAATAATATAATAATAAATTAATCATAAATATAATCAATATATAATAATATAATACAACATAATAAAATAAAAATAAAGTAATAAAAAATAAGCATAATAAATAATAATATTATAATAGTAATATAATAAAAATATAAACATAATCATAATATAGTAATATAATAATAAAAAATTATAATTACAATCATAATTATAATAATATAATAAAAATAAGTAATCATAATTTTAATAATATAATCATAATCATAATCATGATAATAATAATTATATTCATAATCATAATAATATAACCATAATCATAATCATAATAATATAATAATAAAAATATAATAATAATCATAAAAATAATTATAATTATAATAATATAATAATAAATTAATCATCACTATAATCAACATATAATAATATAATACAACATAATAAAATAATAATAAGTAATAATAATCATAATCATAATCATCATAATATAATAATATAATAATAAATAATCTTGATCATAATAATAAAATAATTATAATTATATTCATAATATAATAATATAATATTAAAATTATACTAATGGTAACGATAATATAATAACAATAATGATAATAATAATTTAATAATAATAATATAATGATAATAATAATAAATAATAATCATAATCTTAATATAATAATAAATTATAATCATAAATATAATATAATAATATAATAATACTAAATCATAATCATAATCATAATATAATATAATCAAACAATAATCGCTATTCCGACGAGAGCTAATCCGGTATTCCACCTATAAGTTGGTATACCGGATTAGCACTATTCCGCACTCTTCTACTTAGTCTAAAATTCGTTTGGCAATTACCGTCCGATTAGTATACTCAATATATTTGTAGATTTTTGAGAAAATTAAATGTTGAAACAGAGAAATTTTTATTATCTCTTTTCTTATAGTATTACAACCGATTCTTTTTTAATTACATGCACACTGTTGTGCTATTTATATGAGTGGTACCAACGATAACTAACGGGAAAAAAAGGAAAAACGGTATTGATGAGGTGACTAGAAATTGGGAGCTCTCAGTAACATTATGGGCCAGTGATGATTAATGTCTGAGGCCCATAAACCCAAAAAAATAATGTTTGATTTATATTTCTACACTCCCCTTTAAGCTAGGGGTGTATATATTTATCATCCCTAACTTATACGTGTTGTTCTCAAACATTCGCGGCTCGAGTCCTTTAGTAAAAATATCCCCAAGTTGATCCTTGCTACGAACGAATGATGTTTCTATTTCTTTTGATTGTAACTTCTCGCGTATGAAATGACAATCCACTTCAATATGCTTCGTTCTTTCGTGAAACACCGAATTGGATGCAATGTGACATGCGACTTGATTGTCACAACACATTTTCATGGGTTCTTGATTTTTTATTCCGAGATCCGCAAGGAATTGCTTGATCCATATTAACTCACTTGTCGTTAATGCCATGACTCGATATTCCGTCTCGGCGCTTGATCGAGCCACGATATTTTACTTCTTGCTCTTCCATGTGACTAAGTTTCCGCCTACAAATGTGCAAAAAACGGTAGTTGATTTTCGATCAAAGCTTCCGGCCCAATCTGCATCAGAATAGCCACATATTTCATTAGAATTATTATTTTTCATCCAAATTCCCTTCCCGGGAGTACCCTTTAAGTACCTTAGAACACGATTTATGGCTTCCAAGTGTTGTGTTCTAGGTGAATGCATGAATTGGCTAATTTGGCTTATCGAGAATGAAATGTCCGGTCTCGTTACGGTAAGATAAATTAATTTTCCTATCAACCTTTGAAATTGGCTTATGTCTTTTAAAGGTTCACCATCCTCGGCATTTAATTTAACCTTGCTATCCATTGGGGTTGAAATTGGCTTGCACTCTATTTTTCCGGTTTCCTTTAACAGATCTAAAATATATTTTCTTTGTGACATAAAAAGTCTTTTTGGTGAATGTGCTATTTCTATTCCTGAAAAATATTTTAAAAGTCTCAAGTCTTTGATGTCAAAAATTTCTCTTAGTTTTGCCTTGACTCTCCTAATTTCGTCCAAATTATTTCCAGTAATTATTATATCATCCACATATATCAAAACTACGATTATAGCATCATCAATATTCTTTAAAAATAAAGAATGATCGGCAATACTATTTTTAAAATTAATAAAAAGTAAATGAGAGCACAATTTTCCATACCATGTCCGTGGAGATTGCTTTAGTCCGTAAATTGATTTTTTTAACCTACAAACAAAATTAGAATCCATTTCTTTTCTATGACCGGGTGGTATGGTCATATATATCTCTTCTTCTAGGGTTCCTTGGAGAAATATATTTTTTACATCCATTTGATGTAAAGTCCAATTTTGATTTACCGCTATGGAAAGCAAAATCCTAATGGTATTCATTTTGGCCACCGGTGCAAAGGTTTCTTGATAATCTATATCGTATGTTTGGGTATAACCTTTAGCTACCAGCCTAGCTTTGTGTCTATCTATACTACCATCATTCTTGTACTTGATTTTATAGGCCCATTTACACCCTACGTTTTTTTCCATTTGGTAAATTTATGATTTCCCAAGTTTCATTTTTCTCTAAGGCATCTAATTCTTCTCTCATTGCCTTATACCAAACCGGTTGGCTTATTGCTTCTCCAAAAGATTTTGATTCATTATTTTTAATTGAAGCCAAATAAGCCTTATATTCTTTTGTGATATTTTCATAAGAGATAAAATTTTCAATAGGATATCTTACCTTATAGGTGATATAATCTCTCATTTTTGTGGGAGGTTGTGAGACGCGAGTTGACCTTCGCAATGGTGCCTCCTCTATGATTTCTTCGTCTTCTTCATTTTCAATTTTCACTTCATTCTCATTTCCATCTTCATTTTCATTTTCTTCTTCAACATTGATTGGTGTTTCTTCACCAATTGTAGATGGATAATGTGGAAATGAAAAAAATATTTTGATTCTCTTGACCCTTGATCATTTTTTCAATTTTATAGTATGGCTCATTTTCTTGAAATGTTACGTGTCTAGAAATATAGAATTTATTGTTGATGGGATCGTAACATTTGTACCCCTTTTTTTGAGACGAGTACCCCAAGAAAATTGCCTTGATTGAAGTATAATCCAATTTGTCTTGTTTGTTCTTATGTACGTAGCACGTACATCCAAATATTTTTAAATGCCCAATATTGATTTTTCCTTGGTAAAGAATTTTTAGCGGACTCTTGAAATTTAATTTTGCACTTAGCAATCTATTAATTAGATATGTTGCGGTGAGAACGGCATCCGACCAAAAAAATCTTTGGAACGTTATTTTGAAATAGTAGTACTCTAGTAACTTCTAATAAATGTCTATTTTTCCGTTCCGACACCCCATTTTGTTCGGGGGTATAAACACAAGTGGTTTGATGTAAAATCCCTCTTTGTTTAAAAAATTCTAAGAAATTACGGTTGACAAATTTCGTACCGTTATCGGATCTAAAAGTTTTAATTTTTGTATCAAATTGATTTTCCACAAAATTACAAAACTCAACAAATTATGAAAAAACTTCACTCTTATTTTTAAGTAAATATAACCAAGTGGTTCTTGAAAAATCATCTATAAAAATAACAAAATATTTATAACCATTAAATGAATCTAATGGGTCCGGTCCCCAAACATCCGAGTGAATTAATACAAAAGGTTTCTTGCTTTTACACTTACCTAAATTGCATACTTCACATCTTTTACAATCAATATTTTTAAAATCAAAAATATATTTCAATATTTTATCAGACGGATGACCGGTTCTCCTATGCCAAAGGATGCTCAATTCTTCTTCTCTAGTTGCCAAAAAATTACATTTTTCTTCATTTATATAGTAGAGTCTATTTTTTAGAAATCCTTCACCAATGACATTCTTCATTTTCCATTCCTGAAAAATTACGCTTTTTGATGAAAAAATAATTTCACAATTTAATTCTTGCACAATTTTACTAATGGATAACAAGTTTGTGGGGCAATTTTGCACATACAAGACATTTGGAATATTTCTTGAAAAAAGATCAATTGAACCGCTACCAATAATTCTCATCTTTTCACCATTTGCAACAGTTACAAATTGATTAGTATTCCAATTTGTAAAAATTTTTAATAGATTTTTATTTCCTGTGATATGGTTCGTTGCACCCGAATCAAAAATCCAATTTTTTTATGAGAAATTAGAAGTAAAATTGGCGAATACCGAATTTTTTTTTTGAATTTTGATTGAGCAGCATGGTGAGTTGTTGCATCATTTGCCATATCTGATCCTGAGAGAGATGAGAGGGCTGACCTATTTGACACTGGCTCGGCGCTGGGTTAGAGTGAAGCCGACTCGGCTTTGTCTTCTCACCCATCGCACCCAAAACTCTTTTCTCTTTTCGCTCTTCTCGCAACTCCCCCTGTCGCCTGAAATTCTTGAAGTTAACACCACCTCCACCCCTGCCTCTTCCCTTCGGCCTGAGTTCTGGGTGGAGAAACCAGCAGTCTTCTTCCTTGTGCCCCTCTCGCTTGCAATGTTCACACCTGAGGAGGACTGTTAGGTCTCCTCGATTCGCTGTGCTGAGATTAGGGTTAGGTTTTGGGTGTCGGATGGCAAAGGCCTTGGTCTCCTTTGGTTCATGTGGTTGCGTGTTCATCACAGACCTTCTTGATTCCTCTCTTTGAACCATATTTGCGATTTTATCAAAGGTGGGAAGAGTCTCACAGAGAAGGATTTGGGATTTCAATGCTTCATAATTTGAGTCAAGACTGGCAAGAAATTGAAAAATCTCACCTTGCTCATTTCGCCTTTGCAATTCCTCAAGGTCAGTGGTATTTAGTCGATACAATCGAATTTCATCTCGCCTTTTTTCTATGTAGTTGAGAAGTTTTGTGATTGATTGACCTGATTGCTGCTTTGCTTGATGGATTTCGGTTTACAGTTGAAAGATTCTCGCATAATTATTTTTCTGGCCATATCTTTTTTCGAGCTTTTCCCACACTTCCTGAGCCGACCCTGCACACATGCAGATGTTAGCGATTGCTGGTTCCATACTATTGAGTAGCCAATTTGTGACTAATAGATCATCTGCTCTCCACTCCTTTAAGGCCTTTTTTTCTTGTGCTGTGGGAAAGTTTGGATTGACTGGTAACCGTTTTTGCAATTCCCTTGTGACATATTCAAGTTTTGATCTGCCTCCAAGGCCAATTGAGGCTGTATGCATCCATGGTAAATAATTTGTGCCATTTAGTGTGATGTGGATGATTTTCTCATTTTGCTGAGACATTCTGCTCTTCTGTCAGGGTATTTTCTGGTAATGGACAGATACTGATTTTTGTCTGATTTTATTTTCCTGGTATTCTTGCCGGTATCAGATCCTGATTCTGATTCTGGTTTGCTGCCTAATACTTTTACTGGTGAATTTACCAGTGGATTGCTGATCTGTATCGATTTGTGAATTTTGATTTGAATCTAGTTAATCTTGCTCTTAGTCTCTTCTCTTGCCTCTTTGAGTTGAAGAAACAACTTCTATAGCTGGTCTCCTCACTAATGGCAGGGTAGACTTCTTGGCTTGCTGACTGATTCTTGTTGCGGAATTGAGACCGAGCTATATGCCCTGCTCTGATACCATGTAGATTTTTGAGAAAATTAAATGATGAAACAGAGAAATCTTTATTATCTCTTTTCTTATAGTATTACAGCTGATTCTTTTTAATTACATGCACATTGTTGTGCTATTTATATGTGTGGTACCAATATAGTACCAACGGTAACTAACGGGAAAAAAAGGAAAAACAGTATTGATGAGGTGATTAGAAATTGAGAGCTCTCAGTACCATTATGGGCTAGTGATGATTAATGTCTGAGGCCCATAAACAAAAAAAAACAATGTTTGATTTATATTTGTACAATATTTCCAAAACTCTTATCCAAAGTCCTAGCAAATAGACTAGCACCTCTCCTTCCAGAATTTATGTCGATCAATCAATATACATTCATGCATGGTCGCCATATTGCGGAGAACTTCATTGCAACGAGAGGAATTCTCCACCATGTAAATGATGAGGGAAACCCAATGCTTTTTATGAAAATCGATTTTTCTAAGGCCTTCGACTCAATAAACTGAGAATATTTGCTGGAATTGATGAGGGCAGGAGGATTTCTAGAGAGATGGATTTCTTGGATATGGTGTATGCTAAACACTTATTCCTCTCGAGTGCTCATTAACGCACACTGCTCCCCTTACTTCAACCATAAGAAAGGACTGCGTCAAGGAGATCCCTTATCTCCTATGTTGTTCGTAATTGCGGCCGATGTACTCCAACGAATGCTACAAAAGGCAAATCTTCTGTTGCACCACAACATCTCAAGCAAAATTCAACAATCAGTTTTGGCACTGCAATACGCGGATGATACCGCCCTCATTACGGTGGTTGATTCAGACTCCCTTACTACTATAAGCTTGGTTCTTGGAATTTTTGCAAAGTTTTCTGACTTGCAATAAATTACACAGAGCAGTTTCGTCCCTTTTAATCTATCGCCCCAACAATTGGACATGGCTGCCCTCCTAACGAGATGTACACCGCGATCACTACCGGTTACCTACCTAGGAATGCCGCTGAAAATAAAAAGCATTAACGTCAACTATACTTTCCTATTATTGAGAAAGAAGAGAATAAATTTGAGGGCTGAAAAGGGAAGTTAATTTCAAGGGGTGGGAGATTACAACTGGTAGACTCAGTGCTATCGGCTGTTCCAACTTTATGACATGCTTCAAATTGTCCCGATGGGTCATAAATAGAATTGACAAAATCAGGAGGGATTTTCTTTGGGGAAATAACACAACTAGCAGAGGCAAGGTACATCTAATGAATTGGCAAACAGTTTGTATTTCGAGGAAATGGGGAAGCATGAGAGTCAAGGAATTGACCACACAAAACATAGCGTTATGTTAAGATGGTGGTGGTGGAGATTGCACAAGGAACCGGACGCAATGATCACATGGGTGCTAACAACCTTATATATCAGTACACGTAACTCAAACGACTCCCAGATCATTTTTTTGGGTCACAGCTTCATTCCATCAAACTGCTCTTTCACTTTAGCACGACGTACCACATAAAGAACGGTGAATCTATCTCATTTTGGTATGACCCTTGGTGTGGTCCTCCCCTGCTACAAAGTATTAAACCCCACCCTCGGCACACTGGTCAGCGAATGAGTTTGCGAAAGGCAGCCATAGAAGTCCGGACACTTCTGCCGCATCTAAGAACCCAACAACATATAGAGGCAGCAACGCTATTATCACAGATCTCATTCACACAAGATCATGACCGGCTGGTATGGACGTAACGCTCCGACTGAGGCGCTACGAAGACGGTATCTTCTGCATCCATCCAACTACGCGCAACCTGTATCACCAATAAATAAAAAAAAATAACAGACAAATAAAACAGAATCAGTTTACAAATCTCAATAACTGGTTATTTAACGACGCAACTTCTCTATAACAGTATTATGAATAATATAATTCCATTCAAAATATTTCAAACAATAATAATTCATTCTTATTTATTAAA
Organism: Schoenoplectus tabernaemontani; assembly: GCA_037127355.1. NCBI lineage: Eukaryota > Viridiplantae > Streptophyta > Magnoliopsida > Poales > Cyperaceae > Schoenoplectus > Schoenoplectus tabernaemontani. The sequence goes on from CM073749.1 coordinate 11,582,245, forward strand.
GTATGTATTTTAAGTAATTATGCATAAATACGTGAAAATTACATACCGTGTCCATCATAATAAGTGAGGGATATCTCATAAATCTATTGGTAAGCGGGACTTCACAAAGTCATTTTTCACTCACAACCTTTTAGGTTGTGTAGACCCTCCCTTTCAGAGTTCGAAAGGATTAGCTTACGATATGTTCAATTATGCGTAATTTGATCAGTTCTAATTATCAACATGCAATCAATTCAGACAGTTCAATTCATACGTCATATCACATATCCATTCAGATAATTCGGGTCACCAACCCATATATCAAGTCAAAAGTCAATTAATCTATATCAACTAAATTTAAGTCAACTCAAGAATTCAATTAACAGATAATATTCAAATATAAATTATAGAGAAGTCCGATTATCTGATACAAATATGATTTTGATTCACAACTCGATTCTAACTCTTGAATCAATACACAACGTTCCTTGAATTGACCTGTTAAACTTGATTAAAGTCTTGGTTTCGAATTCAAGCATGGGTCAGTATCTTCCCTTTCCTACTTCCGATTTTTTTTTGTTGGTTTCTTCGTTCTTTCTTTCTTTCTTTCTTTCTTTTTCCCGTTCTTTTATTTCCTTTCTTTTGTTTTTCATTCTGTCTTATCAACAGAGAGAGATGTGTATTAGATATAAGGTCACCTTTAGGAGGCTCCCACGCGTCCTCCAAAGAGAGCCCAACGTGTTCCTCTTTGTTTTATTTATTTACCATCATTTTTTATAATAATTTTGCATATTAAAATTTATAGACAATTTATTTATGAATTAATTCAAAATAAATAAATTTATGTATGAGATAAATAGACAAAAAATAGACAATTTATTTCGAGATAATTTTGAGATAATTTATTTCGAGATAAATAGACAAAAAATCAATAACTTCGAAGAAAAATGTTACATTCAGATTCCAGATGCATCATGTGCAGGCAATGCTCGATGGAGTCTGTTCTTCACCTCTTCTTTCTTTGTCCAGTGGCAGTTTCAATCTGGTTTGCAATTCAACAGACCTATAAACTGAGGTTATGGAGCCCAGATAGTTCAGTGGCACAAATAATTCAGAAAGAATTTCAACAGATTAAAGTCACGACACCATCTAAGAAAGCACTATGGAGTATGGAGTAGAATTATGTTAGCGACATATTGGCATATATGGAAGCAAAGAAACTCGTACATTTTTGGGAGATGTACCAAATTCCTCAACAGTGCCGTTTTCAATCATTGCTGAGAGGATAACCGTTGATGTTTATATGTGGGGAAGATACTGTCAAATCTCAGAGGCACTATTCACCCTATGCTCTGTCGTGCCGGACGTCCGAGAGGGGAACAATCAACTTGTTTTTTGTTGTTATTATTACTTATTGAATAAAACTGAAAAGTGCAAAATATTTTCTGTATATTGAATAATGGTCCTTTGGGCTTATATAAGCCTTATATGTCTTCTTACAAATAACTCTTTGACTTTTAACCTATTTATCTCTAGGTCCCTAGAAACTCTAAGAAACCCGTAAAATATACAATATCTCAACACTCCCCCTCAAGATGGGCAAAAGATATCCACTAGGCCCATCTTGTCACATCCTCTCGCTAAATCCAAAGAATTGAGTCCTTTCGTCAAACAATCGGTTGCCTGGTCTTTAGTTGAAACATGACCTAACTCCAGGAGTCCACTGTTCAACTTCTCCTTGATGAAGAACCTATCGATCTCGATATGCTTGATTACTGTCATCTTTACTTGCATTGGGTTGTTAGCGATGCGATGGCCGACTTGTTATCACACCACACTTCATTTGGGTCCCTTGGTCCATCTTGAGCTCTAACAACGAGCTCTCGACCACAACATCTCTGCACACTTAGGGCCATGGCCCCGTATTTTGCCTCGGTGTGGACCTCGCAACCACTTTGTTTGCTTCTTGCTCTTCCGGGAGACCGGATTGCCCTACAAACATGCGATATCCGGACGTGGACTTTCTATCATCGAGCAACAACTAGCCCGGTCGAATAACAATAACCTCGATGTTCGGATGTCCATTCTTCCCGAAGATCGACCCCTTTCCAGTGCGCTTTTCAAGTACCTCGAATGCGGTACACGGCATCCATGTGACCTCTCTGCGGGATCATGCATATAGCGACTCACCACACTCACGACAAAGGATATGTCGGGACGAGTGTGGCTCGAATAGATCGGGCGACCAACCATCCTTTGGTACCTCTCTCTATCAATCGGCTCTCCAAATTTCGGCTAAGCTTGGACTTTTGGTCGATGGGAGAAGCTGGGTCTGACCCGGCATACTGTTTACGTAGCGGATCCGGCACATACTTCCTACGAGATAAGACAATTCCCTCTGCCACGAGCTATCTCGATCCCAGTACCTCGATTGTCCCAAGTCCTTCACCTCAAACTCGTTTCCCGATTTCTTCTTTAGCGATGCAATTTCACCCTCATCATCTCCCGAGATAATCATGTCATCCACATATCTTTGCAAACACCGTAATATGGCCTCCATGTCGTCGGAAGAACACCGTATGGTGCTGCGTTGGTCATCGATACCCCATGCCTACCATAGCTCTCCTAAATCTGTCAAACCAGGCAGAGGGCTAACCCGACCGTAGAGTGACTTCTTGAGTGACACGCACACCTTACCATCCGTTTGTTTCGTGCCAAAACCTGATGGTATCTCCATGTACACCTCCTCCAAAGTGAATCACCATGGAGAAAAGCATTCTTCGCATCGTCGAGTTGGTGTAGCTTCCACCCCCCATTTGCGACGAGGAAATCGATGTCCGTCTTGTGCTCATCTTTGCCACGGGTGCAAATGTCTCATCATAGTCGATGCCATAAGTCCGATTGTACCCTTTGCCACCAATCGGGCTTTGTAGCGCTCGGCAGACCCTCGGGTTTTGCTTCACCGTGAAGACCCATTTGCGACCAACCCGCCTTCTTGCACAGTGGTAGTGACACGAGCTCCCGGGTTTTGTTCTTATCTAGGGCCTCGAGTTCCTCTAGCATGACGACTTTCCACTTTGGATCCTCGCTTAGCAACACCGACACTTAGGGATAGAGACATTGTCCGATGATGCGATGAATGCTCCATGCACGGGTGATATGTTAGAGTAAGAGACAAAGCCGAGCAATATCATGTGGAAAACCATATCGTTCGGGGGAACTCTGCATTCTTTGCGAGAAGTCCTCGCTTATCGATAGGAGAGTGGGAGGAGGAGAAAGAGGAATCATATCACTGTGTACTACGAATCGAGGTGGATGGTGTAGGTGTCTCGGGAGTCGGAGGAGGCGGGGACGAGGGACTTGGCACAAGTGGCACTTGTAGGCCTTGCTTCCTCGTTACTGCTTTCTTCTTCTCGTATACACCCTTAACTCCCCGAGTCACGAGTTTCATCATTTCCGGTTCGGTCTCCACAACCGACCGCATGCTAGAATCCACAAGACGGACGAGGAATATCCCCCACGCTCGCATCATCCTCCTCTCACTACTACTATCACCCTCCCTCTCTCGCTCATACCTCCTGTATCGAGCGAGTCACCAAAGAGCGATGCGGCGGATCGAGTAGTATGGTTCGAAGCTCTCTAAATGTGACATCCATGCTAACAAACAATCTTCTCTCTGGGACTCCGACACCATACCACTTTCGAGTAGCCAGAATACCCAACGAACACACACTTCACAGCCACTTGGATCTAGTTTTCCCACATTTGATGCATTATCTTGTACAAAGCACACACGACCAAAGGTTTTGAGAGGCAAAACATCCCCATTCTTGCCTTTCGACATCTCGATCGGCGATTTCAATCCAATACCGCGAGGGCATCCTATTGATCAAGTAGGCGTTGTCGAGCGCTTGCCCCGCAAGTATTTTGGTACCTTCATTGACATCATCATGCTCAGAGTAATCTCGAGGAGATGTCGTTCTTCCGTTCGGCTACCCAGTTCTGCTCTGGTGTGTATGGACGGGTGGTTTGATGTTGTATCCCATGAGATGACAAGTACTCCCCAAACGCCTTGTTGGTGTACTCGTCCCGTTATCGGACCTTAATACCTTCACAACTTGCACCATATTGGGTTTGAATCCCTTTGTGGAAGTCTTTGAAACAAGCAAACACATCACTCTTATTTTCATCGAGATAAAGCCAAGTCACACGAGAAAAACAATCGATGAAAGAAACAAAGTATCTAAATCCATTCACGGCGGTTGTGGGACAAGGCCCCATACATCGAGAATGCACTAAGTCAAAAACAAAAGAACTCTACTCCCGAACTAGAATATGAACTCCTCGTGTGTTTCCCCGACTCACACGCATCACAAAATAATTTTTCCTTATTAGCCTTTTCAAACAAAGGCGGATACAACCTACCCCAAAACGAGAAAAAGAGGGGTGACTGGCGCATGATGGAGCGACGATAAGTCCTCGCGCTCTTTCCGACTCCTCCTGTACCTCGCGATGGATGAAAGAGCGAGTCCATACTCTCCCTCCAGGTACCACAAGCCACTATGCCATGTGCCAGTCCCAAGTCGCCTGCCGGTCTCCTTCTCCTGAAAGATCACCTTTGGAATATCAAACAAAACCACACATTTTAGTTGTGATATAATGACACTTATGGACAAAAGATTCACAGGAAAGGAAGGAGCATGCAAAACATTAGACAAGGTCAAAGTGTTGGTACATTGCACGGTACCCTTACCAATTACTGGGTTGAGCGTACCATCGGCCGTCGGATGCTTTGGGGGCTGCTAGGTGAGTATAGGAAGAAAACTCCTAACGGCGCCGGTCGCATGTCGAGACGCACCGAGTCGACTATCCCGATCGGTGCTGCGGTGATAGATATGGATGCGAGAGCAAGTGTATCACGATACACGAGGGTGAGTGAAGCAAAGGAAGCGATGTTACCCTTGGAAGATGAGGTGGATGCATCGTCGAGCGCACGCTTCCCTTCACCCGCCGTTTCTTTTTCTGCTTCTCTTGATATCTCTAGAAACTCCCGATCCTCCTCGGTAAAGACCACGGTCTCCTCGCTCTCCTCTCTGCTGCGAGTCGGATGTGCACAGTAGCCTCCTCTTCCACCCCTCCGGCCCTCTGCCTCGGCCACGACCTCCGGGCCCGACCTCTTCCTCCCAAGTTCCTCTCCTTCGGTGGCTTAGTGCAAAGCGCCCCGGGTGGCTACCCTCGCGCGGTTATAACACTCCCGAGTCTCGCCCACTGTGTACCGGTATTACGACTTGGAGGCTGCAAGTGCGACTTCACCCCCGGAAGTCTGCCGTACCCGGGCCCGGAGCCCATCTTGCTCTCTCTCCCGTATCATGGCGAAATCGTCTCCTCCAGGTGAGGGAATCTTCGGTGTGCTAATAACCTGCGCGCACCGGCTCGAATGCGGGCTCGACCCCTCGTGAAATGCATAGTCCTCCTCGAGTATCACGTGCCCTGCAGCGCTCGGGATCCCTACGACATGCGGGTGGCGAGAAATGATCATAATGCGCACAATCGCTCCGGATCGTGGCATACTCTGAATCGATCTATCTCCCTGCACTCTGCGCTCTCTATCTCTCTCGATTTGGAACACCCTCGGATTGTTTCCCACTCCATCATAAGTTCTCTTCGACTTCTCCCACATCCTTGACCGCTCTATGCCATCCACCTGTGGAAGCGATAGAGGGAGTCGATGAACTCGAAGCCACGTATATCTTGTCATGTGAGTGGACTTCCACTCTGCCCTCGTTGGAGATCCTCGGTGGCTCGATTTTGTCCCCGGTCAAGTACCCCTCCAGATCCTTACCCTCCAGAGTGTACTTCACCCGACGCGACCAGCTCAAGTACGAAGCTGATCCATCAAGCTTCCTGTCAAGCACTGGAAGATCTATCCTCTGCACGGGTCTAGGTGTGCTCTCGTTCGCAGCCACACTGAACGCTCGCATCAGCATCTGGAGCTCAGTGGCGCTCAGCTTCGCCATCACCCCCTCCATTGGATTCTTACCTTCCTCTGCCATAACTCCAGCTTAAACTCACTCCCTATCTCCTTCTTGACTCGATCTTGATTTATGTCATCAAGATTCGAGCCGACTAGTCGCCAAGCCGATCAATCCCGCTTCTCGGGTATCGTGAGGTATCGGCCCCACCGCGCCTCTTGACCAACTAGCACGGGATCGGATCGATCGATCGGTCTGATCGACGCGGCGGTCTACGATGGCGGTGCTACGGTCTTGCGGCGCTACGGTGTCGGCGGCTACGGTGCGCGCTACGATGTCGGCGGCTACGGTGGAAGAGGGGGTTAACTAGGGTTTTTGGCTCGATACCATATTGAATAAAGCGAAAAGTGCAAAATATTTTACGTGTATTGAATAATGGTCCTTTGGGCTTATATAAGCCTTACATGTCTTCTTACAAATAATTCCCTGACTTTTAACCTATTTATCTCTAGGTCCCTAGAAACCCTAAGAAACCCGTAAAACATACAATATCTCAACATTACTTTTAGCTTAGATGGGTTCTAGTTAGTAAGTTGATCTAGAGGCACATGAGCTGATATAAGTTTTATGTTTTGGTTTATTCTTTTAGATAGGTATCATTTGATACTATTGTAATGGTCTTTCAGTTATTTAATATACACCTTGACAGCTACTGTCAAATTTTCAAAAAAAGAGAGTGGAGAGCGAGAGTCAGATAGCGGTACTAATTCAGGGGTGATATTATGTATCAATATTATAGATATCGTTCTTAGTTTTCCAACGAGTTTTAAATTGCCAAAATGAAAGCTAGAATGTGAAAGTTATACCCAAAATAGCAACAGAAAGTCATGCTAAAAATTTATTGCATACCGAAACGATTGATGCAATTTTTAGCACTCCAACTTAGACATTCATGCACCCACATTTAGAGTGTTTTCAAGCTTAAATTTGATTTAGAGAAGACTAACATTGAATTAGAATTTTGTATCAAGAAAATAGAGGATAAGGTGGGTACGTGTTAGACTACTGTCTCTTGCATTATGTGTCAGGTAAGGTAGATTATATATCTCGTAGAGTTAGTCTACTGTCTCTTACATTATTTGATATCTTTTATTTTATTATTGTCTTTTCTTGTTACTTTTATTTATTTTATGTTGCTTATTTTTATATTTTTATTCTTACCTCATGAGTTTGATATTACGCATTATCTAAATAATCATTACCAAATCTAACTAAGAAAGTAGCAATGAAAATATAAAATTCAACATGCATAAACTAAATTAAAAATAACAAGAATAATATAATAATATAAATAAAATATATCAAATGAACATAAATATTGGATGCATAGCTAAATCCTAGGAGATAGTTTAGCCTATCCTATAAATATTCAAGAGAAACTAGTCTAATACTAACTTTATCCTCTACTTTCTTGATACAAAACTTAAATTCAATCTAGACTTTTTAGCACAAATCTAAGCCAAAAAATAGTCTAATAAGGTGAGTGAGATAATAAAAAAAAAGTCGGTTGAAATATGACCTGGAACGTGGGTGCATGGATGCTAAAGTTGGAGTTCTAAAAATGACGTCAACTATTTCAGGACGTAAAATATTTCAGCAATAACCTTCAATCCCTATTTTGAGCATAACTTTCACATTCTATCTCCAATTTAGGTGATTCAAACCTCAACAAAAAACTAAAAATGACATCTACATCAACACATGATATCATAATTTCCTAACACATCTCTGATCAGTTATGATGAAAAAACTTCAGCTCCAATTAAGTTGTGCTCTACTTTCTTCACTTTTGTTCCAATTTTATCTCCAAAATCTCTTGAAAATTGCAAATAATAAAAAATACAATAGTATCCAATCTCATTTCTAAAACTAACCTAAATTAACAAATGATTTAAGTATTTTTGGCTCAATTATGAGCTAAAATCTATCAAAATATGTGTTAATTTTAGACTCATCAAGGGTCTTGTTGTCACACCCCAGAAATAAATGAATCGGGTTAGGGGTGCTAAATCCCGCCACGTACGCACGACGAGACGTGCGTACGAAAGACTAAATGAATAAAATAAGAAAATCACGTAATAAACGAAACAATAATAATATAATATACATGACTATACGAATCCGAATGAACAAAGAGAAATACAAACACGCCGACATCGGCGGGCTAGCTCCATCGGAATGGACAAGAAAAATCTCTCAAAGAAAAACCCAAAAGAAAGAAATAAAACTCGAAACCCGATAGATCCTAATCCACTACCCCGCTCACATGCGGAAGCGCGAAACATCTCTGTCACCACGCAGATCGCACCTAGCACTCTCATCCAAAAACTCGATCCCGCTCCCCGTAAAACCGGACCCCACAACCACCGTGGAAACGTGAGTGATAAATCACTCGGTGCGGTTTTAGGTCCAAAGACCGAGATGTTACAAATCTCTAGGCTTAGACTTAAAACCATTACAAATTTATTTTTATAATAAATATTACAGTTACATAAAATTTGATGTTTAAATAATTAAATTGATTAAATTTTATTCTGAGTAGAGTATAAAAGAATCCAAAAGAGATTAATAAGATGCACTACTTGAAATCATGAATATTTTAAATCAAGGATAAACCCAAAATAAATCATTCTGAGATATTATAATATAAAAGGTACGGGTTCAAACTCCCATATCACACGAATGACTTTGCGGGATAAATTCTTTTCAGAAAGAACCAACCTCAACCAAAGTTATTCATAGAAGAGAGCCCGCTCTATAGAAGAGAGCGTCATTCACTATCAAAACCATCCCTAATTTATCCCGCTCAGTCCCTTACTATAATGAAACGAACAACGACTCGATTTTTATCAATATATAATTCAGATTGAAGGAGACTATCCGAAAATAATATAAAATGAAGTGAATCAATCACGAACAAATACATAGTGACAAAATAGTCACTGCTAAATAAAAAGTGATAAAATAATCACTGTAACCACGAAATAGCTCCTCAATAATAAATTTAAAGTGTATTTTATTATAAAATCGAGTCGGTACTGACACTCTTCCCAAACCCAAATTTGGATATTCATTTTTAACTTAAAATTTTCCTTGAGTTTCATAATATCATACAAATTATAGAAAACAAATAAAATGCAAATTCAAATCTTAATTCAATTTAGTTATGTCTCGCTTAATTTGATCAATATAACAATCTGATTAATTATAATCTAAAAATCACATTATTTATATAATAAAAATTCCAAGGTACTTAATTAATACTAATATAATTTATTGAATACTAATTAATCTATCTAAGATAATCTATCCTAGATAATCTATCATGTAACTGATTATATTAAATTATTAAATACTACTTCCTCTATCTAGGATAATCTATCCTATAACTAATTAACTTAAAATATTAATCTAATTAATGATCAAATGAAATGCATATAAAATGAAATGCGGATGATATGAACAAGTTTAAATATCAAAAGAAAAGAAAATATAATTTAAAGTCATATCCTAAGAAATCGTAAATCTCGGTCTGAATCCGCACTTTGAATATTTTAGCAAGGTGATAGCGTATGATTGCTCGATCTCCGTGGGGGGCCCACGGTCTCGTCAACCGTCTCATCCTGAGTGTACTTGATTGTCTGGTCGTCAAGATATTTTCGAGAACCTATGAAGTCAAAATAAATTAATTTGCGAGTATCCTATTAACGTTGGGTCTGGTTAGGTCAGGGTATACCGGACTCGAAGGCGGGAGTATTATTATTTAGAATTTATAATCATATTATATTTATTTTGAGTAATGTAATTAATTTAATTTAATTTAGATTGATTAAGTTAACTTAACGTTATCGCTCAACTATTTTAAATTAGGATAATTAATTAATTAAAATAGAGGAATTAATTAATATAATATTATATACTTAATATTCTCCTTATTAAAAATATAGAAATTGATTAATAGATATTTATATATATTAATTTATGTTATTCAATTATTAAAATAGAGAAAATTAATTAATATATATATATACTTATATATATATATATTAATATTATTCAATTTTCCTAAATAGAGAAATTGATTAATATATATTTAAGATTTTTATTATTATTCTTGTTATTTCATAACTCTTAATTATTTATTTTACATTCTTTAATTATATTTCATTTATATACTAATATTATTTTATTAATTAGAAAATATATAATATAAGCTAGAATTCAATTAAAAATAAAATGAAAGGAAAACAAAGAAATTAAACATTTTTATTTATTTAAATGCGTTGGTGTTTTAATGTTATATTTATTTCGATTAATATAACTATCTTAATTTATTTAGATTAATTAAGTTAGCTTAATGTTATCATCAATTAATTTAATTATAATTAGGATAATTAATTATGTAGAAATAGAGAAATTATTTAATATATAACATTATAAAATTAATATTGTTCTTATTAAAAATAGTGGAATTGATTAATATATATTTATATATTTATATATTTATTAATATTATTTCATTATTATCTTTACTTTAAAAATAGAGAAACTAATTAATATATATATAATTCCATATTAAAATATTCTCAATACCATTTTTGCTAAAATATAGAAATCAATTAATATATTTAGTTTATATTATTTATAAGTAATATTATCATATAATGAACTTATTTGATTTTTTTTATTTTTGTATTATTTGTACTTATTAATATTTTTTTCAATTTAACTAATTATTATATCTGTTGTATCCATACAATCATTATTATCTAAGAGTAGGGAAGGCATCATATATTATGATATACATGTAACGTTTTATAAATAGTAACATTATCAATCAAATAAAGTTGACTAATATATAATTCGTATTATACTATCCTTAATATTAGCATTATTAAAATAAATCATTTGATTAATAACTTCATATCACGTTATGCAAGTTATTATATTTATTAATTAGATAAATTTGATTTATATACAAGATTTATAACATGTTAATCCTACGTGGTTATTATTGTTATGAAAAATAAAATAAAGGAATATATTTAGTATAACTTCATGTTATTAATTGTTTGAAGGTTGAAATGGGTGGGTTTATGTCACATTTCCAAGATGGCCAGGCAACCGGACACCAAGGGTGTAGTGGTATTTCTGTATTTGCCATGCCCATATTTAAAATATTACGGACCATAACAAATCAGTAAGGTAGCGGAATCTTGGTTAGGGTGGTATTGGAGAATTAGAACCGTATCAGTAATATAAGAGTAGTGATCAGGGACAAGGGCCCAACAAGGCTAACAACACTGCCGAAACCCAAAACAAATGACTAGACGACATGATGTAGAATCAAATGACAGACAGTTAAGCCGATCACTAGCACATGATCATGCTATAACAACAGGAATGCCAGCAACATGGTATCAAGCAACAAATACCGGTATTAGACCAAAATCTACAAGAATGTTAGTAACATTATTATTTTCAACTCTAGAACCCATATCCAGTAACCTGGTACAACCCGCAACAGAGATAACATAGCCCACACGACCATGAAATTGAGAAATATATTACCAAAATTGAGCAAGGCAGCAAAGGTTCGGCATCAAAGGAAAGGTCTGGAGGAGAAAGCACCACTCCACTGTTGGTACTGCACCAGTCGGGCAACAAGGAGAAAGGGGCTGCTAGCTCGGTTGGAAATCAACGAGAGGAGTGAGGTTGCCTTTGCTGGAGCGATGGACAACCTATGATGGATAGGGGAGTCATAACACGGCTTAGGTCCGACAGCGTCGTCGAGTGGTGTTGCAGTCAAGAGGATTGTTAGTTCGGGTTCAAGCGGAGACGAGCCGGTACGAAGAAGGGTCAGTCAGGGTTCCCGCACACACCTCTTTGTCAGTGGCAAGGCAACAGCCGGCAACGAGCTTCTTCGTGGACGGCGCCGAGGTCAGTGGGGCCGGATCTAGCCCGAGAGGGGTGTCAGTAGGGAGGGTAAAGGCGGCATCACCTTTGCCGCTGATCGGTGAGGGGGATTTACGAGAGTGAGTGTGGCGAGTGGGTGTGCTATCGAGTGAGAGGGTGCGAGAGATTTTGATTTGCGCAAGAGAGGAAGAATGGAGGATTTTTTTCTCTCTGTGTCGCCAGGGAAGAAGAAACACAAAAGAAGGAAATGGGTAGGGTTTCGCCTGGGGAAGAAAGAAAGAAAGAAAAAAAAAAAAAGGGAGGGGAAACGGGTCACGGGAAAAGAGAAAAGGAGAGAGAGAGAAAAGAAAGAAAGGAAAGAAAAGAAAGAGAGAGAAAATTATTTGACTTTGGGATCCGTTAGATTTTTCATGAACGAATTCGTACAGCCATTGGTGTAACTATCTGAATCCCAAACCATATTATTTGATAAACTTGATAATTATTGCTTTGTTTCTCAAATCATAATTTAACAAAGTAATACGTCAAATTGGCCAATGTCGAATAGACAATTATGTGTCTGATCAGTTTTAAATAAAAAAAAATTATCGATCCGTTTATATTTCTTAGTTATAAATCTAGGTTTTAATAAATCGAGTTTCTTAGCTAATTAATTAACTAATTAATTTTAATAATATTATTTATTTATTATTATTATTATTATTATTTTATTCATTTATTTTTTATATCATTGTCGACTTTTATATTATTTAAATTCCAATCATTGATTCATTATTTATTTAAATTTAAAAATTGAATTTATTATTATTCTTTATATATATATATATTTATATTGTTATTTACCAATTTATGTTAAATTAATTTCTTTATTAGCTTAATTATCATTATTTTGAAATTTAAATTTCGCGGTTTAACATTTCACCCCCCTTAAAAGAAACGTTTCGTCCTCGAAACAAGGTGTAGATGGGAGTGACAGAAATTTCATTATATTTCATACATTTATATTTCTTAATAAAACCCTACATTTTTGTTATTATTGACGTGATGTTCGCTTAATTTAGCAGTTATCCTTTTTCTTTCTTCCACCTCTCTTATTTTTCATTTTATTATCATTATTATTTATCCTTCAATTTATGTTTCATTATGTTAACTTTCCTTTAAATTATTTATTTATCATTATTACTTTTTTTTTTCTATTATTGTTAATTCATTCATCAAAATTTATCTGACCAATACATTTGTTTCGTCTATATAATTAGATGTTAAATTATTTATATTTTTTCCAATTTTTAATTTGATCTCGGGTTTAGTTCTTCGGTATTGAATTTATTTGCTGAATTTTGTGGTGTGATGTACCTTTCCGGCGATATCTCATTTTCTTACATTGTTCCTTGCTGTATAATGATTTATTTATTTAAGTTTTCATTGAAATCGACAAAGTTGTCATTGATTCAACTATGCGGCGACTAGAAAACTTAGCAAAAGCACACAAGATTTTCATTAATGGATGGAGCTAGTCTGACATACACTAAAAATTAAATTAAAGAATTATTACCAGCTACTGCTTATAGATCTACATAGCTGAAATTTGAGGGTTACCGTGAGGGTTTAAAATAATTTACGGTTATCAAATGTTGAGAGTTCAAGTCAAGAAAGGTCGTCGAATGTTCCAATCACGCTTCCACTGCGCCACAAGAATGAGATATCTACATGCATTTTGGTCAAATTGAATATGGTAAGGAACAATATATTTAGGCATATAGTTATTTTTTTTTTTTAAGTATCATGGTTTACTATAATTAATATTTATCTAAATAAGTTATATGTTGGTTTATATCTAGATTACTAGTTAAACTTGTATTTTTATCCAATTCTATATGTTCTTTGGAATATGAATTTATATTATGAATGTAGAGTTGAACAAATCCTTTGAATCAGCGAATGTTCTCGTTGTCGTTTTGATTTAAAAGTGTCAATATATAATTACAATTGTATATATTTCAATATATATAAATTTAAATTGTCGTATCCCAGTTCCAATTTAAGATTTGTATTAACCGTAACCTTAATTCACATTATAGGTATCATGCTGTATATAGTCCTAACTATGTTATTATCTTCTTGGCACGAGGTTTACGGGGCGAAAACGTGTTTGTTGAAAAATCGAGTCGTGACAGAGGGATAAAGGAATCCATGCGGAAGCGGGGAAAACATACAAGAATACAACTCATTTTAATCTAAGTTCTAAAATTTTATTTTTGACTGGTGTAAAATTTTGGATAATATTCAGTTTTATATTTTAAGTTCCCATAATATAATTAACTTTCACCAAAATTTTTAACTTATTATTATTATTTTACTCGACTCGTAAGGAAATAAAAAGGAGGAATGTATCATAATAAAACTTTGGTATTGGTCTGAAACGTAACATGATATGAAAATATCGAATTGGTTAAAATCTATGTTAGTATTATTATTTATTAGAAGAGTGGAATAAATTTAATATGATTGAGATAATTTGGTCAGAGTCAAGGCGGAGGTGAAATCATGACTGATTGGATTTTTAATGGATAAAATTATTATTATTATTATTATTATTTTTTTATTTTTATTTTTATTATTTTTATTTTTTTGCAAAAGAGAAATACTATTTTCTGATGCCTAAAGATCTTCTTAATTGAGGTCACGAGGGATTTGCACGGATAACAGAAATACCAACGTTTAAACATGAGGATTAACTTTCAACGAAATATATAGTTGTAAGTATTATTATTATATATATTTATTTAATTATGTTATTATTTTTGTCAGACGATCCAGTCGAGGCGGACCGATGAAAATTTGAGAGACGTAAATGCAATTAAAAATTTCAATTTCTACCTTATTAATCTTTTCGTAAATGTGTGTATTGAGTTGTCTCACGTTCAAGTAGTGGGATCCATAGGGACAGCGAAACTACGCATGTAAGCGCGTCACGCTTGCCCCGTACTTTTTCTAGACCTACCCCTCACAACCTATGTCAAGTATATATTATCATTTTGTTTATTCTATTCACTAACTCGGGATTTTTCATAGATGTTACCCTAGCATGATTCATAGGAAATCGGATTACAAAATCCATGCTCTGATACCACCAAAGGATGTCACACCCCAAAATAATTGAATCGGATCAGGGGTGCTAAATCCCGCCACATACGCACGACGAGACGTGCGTACGAAAGGCTAAATGAATAAAATAAGAAAATCACGAGAATAAACGAAACAATAATAATATAATATACATGACTATACGATCCGAAATGAACAAATAGAAATACAACGCGACATCGGCGGGGCTAGCTCCATCGGAATGGGCGAAAAAATCTCTCTCAAAGAAAAACCCAAAAGAAAGAAATAAAACTCGAAACCCGATAGATCCTAATCCACTACCTTGCTCACATGCGGAAGCGGCGAAACATCTCTGTCACCACGCAGGACTGCACCTAGCACTCTCATCCAAAAACTCGATCCCGCTCCTGTAAAACCTGGACCCCACAACCACCGTGGAAACGTGAGTGTTTACCCCTGAAAGGTCGAAGAAAGAAATACAAGAGAAAAAAAGCCAAGATCAAACCCTATGAACTGAATCAATACAATCCCTATACCATATGGAATGATGTCAATGCCAAGCCAGTATTCTGATGCAACTAATCATGAGAAATTTCAAATGTGATTTTGCTTTCGAGGCTGACCTGGTGCCAAAGCTGTGAGCAACCACCTAACCATGCTTTGATTTGTGTCAATTACTGATAAGTAGTCAGTTCTTTGACCAAGTCACCCTCATGTTAAGGGATTGAAAGTCAATTTCACAAGACCGATCAGGTGCCAAAGTTTAGAGCAACCATCTGATCAAGTCTAGATTTGTATCAATCTGTTGACATGTAATCAATCGTTGATCGATCAAACCCTAATGAATATCAATATAAGTCTAATTGGTATTTAGTTAGGGTGGTTTCTGCAAGAGAGAGATAATTGGCAGAGACACTGAGCTACAATTGAAATCTGGGATTAATTCGGAGGAAGAAATAGGGTTTTATGGATAAAATAATTTTTAATTCAGAGAGACAGGGGTAAAAATGGAATTAAAAATTACAGGGATAATCACCATGAATTTAGAGAATTTTGGTGAAAATTTCATAATTTTTGGATGAAGGGATCTATTAAAATCAATTGGAGAAAGGAGAAATCAGATTAATCCAAGGGCTGAAATTTGATCAAGGATCTTTAAGGGTGCAACTTGGAGTGAAGAGTTGTCAGGTGTAAATTGGGGCTACCAAACAAAGGAAGGGTTTTTTGCGCGCGAAGAGAATTTTTAGAAAAAGAGAAAAACTGTGTGAACTCGGTGCATCACGTCTGTCTCTCATTAAACCTTACATGTGGGGCCGGTTCACGTGCACCTAGTCCATCCGAACCCCACAATCTCCCTCTCTCATTTCTCCCACCGACAAGGGGGCCCCACGAGACAGAAGTTCCTCTCTCCCTCCTGCTACTTGCGATTTCTTCATTGCTGGCCTATTTCTAACAGAAATTGATCGGAAAAATGGAAAATGGGTCAAACGGTAACGAAAAATTGCAAATAATATATCGTTGGAAAGCTTTAAGCAAGGAGAATCCATTGAAGCAATTATTTTTAAGAATGGAGCACTGTATATCACTCGCATTAAAGGAGAAAGAAATCGGGTATAAAACCCAATTGAGTGAAGAGTAATCAAGCAAATTGGCGGTTCATAGGGCTTTATGTGGGTCCCACGATTCCGTTGAGGCAGTTACTGGCATGAATTGATCCCTATCTATATGAATTTCATGGTGGAATTGGTGCACAAGACCTTGGACCGATTTTGCAGTAAAATTCCAATTGGTGTTTGAGAAGAAAAGAGTTGGAGTTGAAACACAAATAGAGGCAGTTATCACCGCTGCCACGTTGGCAATCCTAATGCTCAATTTAATTGCAAAGAAACACAATTGATATTAATCCACACCATTCAATAATTAGATCAACGGTGGGATACTATGCCATATCATCGATCTGTGGGACCATAGAAGCACAAATGGTGTGAGAGAAAGAACAATTAGGCTTCATTTAAACCCTATATAAACTCTGGAAGAGCAATTACAAAGGGGCCAAGTTCATAATTCCTTCCACTGTCTCTCTCCACCCTTTCTGATATTAACAACAAGAAAATACAAAACCTATCTATCCATTGCATCTAAGGATGATTGATTGATCAAGGAAGTTGAAAATTCGACGGGAATCAATTGATTCAGCAGAAAAGAAGAAAGAGCAATCAAGATCTCAAGAAGGTGATCTTAACCAATTGATAGTAGATTCATTTGAGTCTCTCAATTCGGTTAAATCACGGCACTACAAGCCTTATCTGTTGTATCTACACCCTAAGCTAAGTACTGTACAGTTTAAAATCTAATTCTTTGAGAAGATATCAATATTTTGCAAAAAGGGACATGAGATCTTTTTCTTCTTTGTGTTCTTTAGTCTGCCATCTGGTTTATCCCTTACTTTTTTTTTATTTTCTTTTATCTCTCCTCTGTTGAAGCCTTGTTCATAGGGTTTAATCAAAAGAAATCGGATTAACAAAGGTAGTTGAAGTAATCATACTCCTACCTCCACTTGAACAAAATAAAAAAAAGAAAATGATAACAGTGTCATGATTGGTCGAAGACTAGAGTCTCCCAGTCTTAGGTTGTGATTCATCCACTTGTATGCTAATCTTCGCAAGAAAGCATAATTGGAAAAATCACAATTGAAGATTCAAAAATGCATACTGTGAGAAATTGAATTCCAGGTTGGATTAGCATGCACAGCAACTTCTGAGGTAAAGACAATGATCAAAAGAGCAATAAGGCTTAAAGCAATGGCTAAAGGATCAAAAGATCAATATAGAATTCTTCTGTACCAGACTTCAATACTGTCAAATGTAAAAACTAGCATATGTTTCGGTTTTTAATTGAAATCCTCAATACAAGAATTGGCATTAAAATCGTGAGATCCAGAGAAGAGCTAACCCAGTTGAATGATTAAATATTCGAATCGATGCCGAATCGGTACATGCTGTAGAATTGTACCGAGAGGAGAGTCGATGCGGCTCCCGATGGTTGACCGTACGGATCTCGGATCCATCGCCACTACTAAACTCAATGACCATGGCGATTCTACCCCCATCGGCTGATCCCCTCTTGAAGGCGTCAATCACCGGTGCAAGTCGTCGGAGTAAGCGGGATCGTCAGATGTAATAACACGATCATTGGAACGACTAGCGCAAATCTTAATGAAATTGCACGGATCTACCAAACGCTGGGTGACGTTTGAAAGAGGAGATTCAGCGTGAACATCCTGGTCTCTCATCTCCTCTAGCATCAATCTCAAAGCAATCCTGTGTAATCTGTTACATCCGGGAGATATTATTAAAACGCAATGAAGAATCCAAGCCTCCCATCTACCTGAGCACGAATCTTGAATGGAACCGTATGGTGCAATGATATTTGGTGAATAGAGGTGTCACTCCAGCACGAGTTTTGAAGCTAGCTATTTTATTTTCGGCCTAGATCAAAAGAGGGCTCAGCTAGAAAGTAAAGAGAATAAAAAAGGTCTGGGCCCATTCTCTTAAGAAGGAACAAAGAAAATTAAAGTCGGCCCAGGGAGAGACATAATTTGAATGGGCTAAATCAAAAGAATCCAAATATCTGGCCCAACGTAAAATAGAGGGAAAATAATTAATCTTGGCCTGTTCTGTGAAATAAAATTAGGCCCAATCTGTAGTAGAGAGAAAGAATTGAATCTCAGCCCAATCCATTAAGCCCAATAGTCATTTAATAACAGAAAACTAAAATTAAATAATAAATAAATTATTTAAAAATGTTTCTAAACTCCAAATTAACTCAAATTTGTTTCTAAAATTTCCTTATTTTTCACACTATTTTTCTATATAATAATATTTCAGTTTTAAAAATATAATCATGTTGAAACAATTTAAAAGCAAAAGACATTACATATATTGATATATTTGACTTAGCTTTGACTTGTCATATTAAATACTATAAAAATTCCAAAAATTCAAATAAAATCATGGATAATAATTAGGTATATTTTACTGATTTTTCAAGTGATTTTCATGAAATAATAATGACAATAATAATATGCAATAATAAATAATGAGATTAGCTTTATTCTTTGATAAGTAAAAAAAAGATAATAATAATAATAGATATTATGTTAATATTTTCTATAATAAAAATAAATAGTACAAAATACACAAAAATATATACAACCATAGTAATAGATAATAAATGCATTTTCTTCTATAATAAAGAATGATAATAAAGTTTTATAATAAAATGAATTGCATTTCTTTGTCATATCCACCCTTCTCCTGATTCACCAACCTCAAGATCAACCGGCTCAGTGCTTCGAGTTGTATTTTGTGTGATTGGTTGTTGACTAGTTAAGATTGAACCGTTCTGTAGTAGGTTTATCTTCTAGATCAACGGAGGTCGAGTCGTTCTGTAGTAGACTCACCTCAAGCCCCTTTGAAGAGATTAACCTGGTCTGTAGTAAGGTTATATCTCGAGGTGGCATAGACTGAACCGATCTGTTTGTAGGTTCGTCTTCCATAGGATTAAGTAAAGACTGAACCGACCTGTTTGTAGGTTTGTCTTCCATGGACTCCTTTTGTGAACCCAGACGACCACTTGACCATCTTTTAACTATACTATTTGCTTTTCTCTTTCAAAGATCCAGATGTGCCTCGAGGTTAGTAGCCCAGGGTAATTAACGGTGGGGGCTTGCGCCCGCCGAAATCTACAAGAACTCACAATCACTAAAAAACCCCCCTGAATGTGCATCCAAATATCTCTAAACAAATGGAATCGGCCCGACACCCAAATAGATGCACGCTCGGGAGGGATCTCCGTGTCCTTCTTCCGCATCCCATCGCCCAATGGCGGTGCGGAGCGCGCGAAAAGGGTCGCACAGATCGCACGCCGCCGGTGGGACCTAGATTCTCCTCTTATCTTTGAAAGAGAGAGGCAAATAGAATAGTTAAGAGATAAAGTGGTCTTCTATGCGCTAAAAATGACTAATGATTTTCAAGTATTTTTGTTTTTTTGCAGGAAATGGCATTCTTCGGGAACTTCAACCTTGCTCCCTACACCGTCATGCCTGCACAAAGCCCAGAGGGCAAACTATTCATGTTATTTGGGACCATCCCACAAGAACTGGCTGTCTACGGCCCAGCTCCAGTGGCCGCCTTCACTCCCGCAACCGTCCAGATCTCCATTTCGGACGAGGAGGAAGAATTGATCACCCTGACTCCCAAGGGGATCTCGAACAACGTCATGGCCTCTCCTACTACCTCCCCAAAGAGGAGAAGGCGACCGTCTAAAAAGACAGCCCCAAAGGTCGCAGCCCAAACTACCCACAATTCTCAAGCGTCCAGGAAGAGGGCCCTGGATGCATACCAGAATCAGCTGGTGGCTAGGCCAGCTATCCCGGTCTCCAATAAATTCACAGCTCTCCGAATAGTGGCCAAGAACTCGGCCACGTGCCGCCTCCGCCAGCATGGGAGGTGCCTAAGCCTACACCTCGCCCAATTCAAAGGCCTCGGCGCGCGGACAAGTCTCAAGCCCCCCGCAGAGGCCATCTATAAGGCTCGCGGGGCCCCGAGCGAGGAGGAAGCGTCAAGAACGCTAGGTCGAGACAATACGTCTCCCGCTCCGTCAATCTCAAGACATGGCTCGGCCGCAAGCCATTGTCTCAACTCCGCACCCAAGGAGGTTTACATCAAAGACAACGCCTAGCACCCAGCAGGTATGGGTCCCAAAGGGTTCCCAGCCAACAAAATCCCGGTCTCAAGCCCAATCCAGCAAGGCCGACAAATTCAACGCTCCGCCCGAGAGTGTGTTCAGCCGCCTAGGTCAGAAGAGTGTGTTCAGCCGATTAGGCTCGAGAATACCACTCAATAGTTTGAAAGTAACTGCCCCTGACCAAACAAAGAAGAAGAGAAGAACCGCTCGCTATGAAGAGCACTTCTCGATCAACACCATCGCATAAGCTACGATACGATCCGGACACGAACGATGCTTGAGGTGAATATGACCCGAGGATGACCGGTCCCCGCCTAATCAAGCTCACGTCACCAATACCAACAAAAATAATGGTAGAAAAGGGAGACCTCCCAAGAGAGTCAACCCCGAGGGTAACAGCAGGGAAGGGGAAGACCACAACGAAAACCCTGATTTCTTCGACAATGAAGATGACGTCGAAACACGTCCCGAAGTGCCCATCGATGAGATAGAAATATTAAAAGGCCACATCGAGGCACGGGACGAAGAGCTGATTAGGCAACGAGAGCTAATCGCTACCATGCTGAAACAAAACGAAGAACTAATTAAGGCGGTCAAGTCATTGCAAGAATCACAAGACGCCAATTTCAAAGCTGGTAGTTCCGTCGAAGGGGTCCACGCGTACAAAAGCAATCATAAGGGAAAGCAACATTAATTCTAAACCCCATCCACATAGAACCATAGAAGTGGAGGTCGAACCAACGGGAATATCCCTAAGGAGATTCAAGCCATGATTGCCAAAGAATGCAAATAGGCGGAGGTGGATACGCTATCCCTCCCGTTAAAAATCGTGGACATCCATACCCCGCCATATACGACTTGGAAGAATATCCTAAAGGGTATGTGATCCCCGCTTCAGGACCTTCTCCGGAAGGCAATAAAGACCTAAACCCCGAACAACACCGCCCACTTTGTGGCCTCGTGCGGTAACACGGGCGACGATGATGCACCGTTTGTTGAGACAATTCCCTCGAGCTTGGTGGGAACCGCTTTCCAATGGTACTATTCGCCGGAAAACAACGGATCGGGACTGGGACGAGATGGCGACTCGTTCGGGGCACGATTTGTCATGGTGTCGACAAAATAAACATAGCCGATCTGGCAAGTACTAAACCCAAGAAAGGGAGTCAATGACGATTTTATCAATAGATGGCGGAACCTCGCATCAAATGCGACCGCACATTAATCGAAGATGAGGCCGTCAACCTAATCATGAAAAACATTGACGGGTGGATGGGCATGCTTCTTGGTGTGACAAAGGTCAACACATTCAAAGACTTGCTCGGATCGGTATCCAATATGGAAAGAATGTCACCGCACACCGTGCCGAACTTCATGAACAATAGGCGCGCAACGAGAGAGCCCGAGCCGAAACCAAAGTGGCATTCACCTCGTTAAAGGATAAGATGGTCGCTAACGCGAGACACCCAAAGCGACAACAAAGTGGCACAAATGGCAACAATTACAATAAGGGCCCAGCCCAATCAAGCGAGGAGTTCACGGAGTTTTGAGTCCCTCAAGCAAAAGAAATCTAAACCGTACTCCTTTAGGAGAGATAAAGTTGCCCAAATCTTCAGAGGGGCACTGAAGAATGGTCTAGCCCTACCGGCCAGTAAACGTCCGGAAGATGCCGATAAAACGGACGAACCCAACTTTTGCCCATATCACAGAGTACTAGGGCACTCAATTGAAGATTGCTGGGTCTTCAAGGATTGGGTCGAGAAGGCATATAAAAACGGTGAAATCACTTTACCTAAAGGGTTCTTGCAAAGCCCATCGGCCCATGAACAGCCAATATGATCTCTCACGAAGAAGAGAAGATCCCGACCGATTAAGCGAAGACCAAGAAGAGCAATGGACTACGCACTTATCGAAGAAGTCGATTAAAATGCTTAAAGCTCTTAAGAAAGAACCCGCATGAGATGGAAAGACGACATCACGCCGGTGGTCCCACCGAAACCCGGGGTATATTATAAGGTGGACCGAGCCAAGACCAGGTTCTCAAGAAAAGAAAGAAGCATAGAAGCAACAGGTCCAAAAAGAGCAAGATTGAAGAGTATGAGCAGGGCAGTCCCGAGGCGATCACCCTTCAACATTTCATCTCCGAAGAAAACTGGGAGAAGTTAACCCTAGGTCAAAAGAAAGAAGATATAGATGAAGAAATGAATAAGGAAGAAAGCGAAGAGATATAGATGAGAATGTAGCCGATCAGTGAAATAAGATATCCAGAATCTGAAGGGGACAGAAAGGTGCGGCCCTCTCAACTGATCATAAATCCTGTACACCTCCCGAAGAGAAGGCGGATGCGGGGAAGGGTCCCTCAAGTCATCCTCGATAGTAAGAACTCGTCATAATAATGACCGAATACGGGTAGGCCAGGTCGGTGACGAATCTCCCATAATGTGGGAGTCAACTCTCGATCATCAATAAAGAGGGTGTTGGTGGAGTAGCTCCACCGCTCGCGAAAGCACAAAGCCAAGGTGTGTCGAATGTGATACGGAACATCGACAAGAAAATACAACTGTACACACTGAACTACAAAGAACATCCCTCTCCCGTGTAAGGATGTAGCGAATCCGATCTAATCGGTGCCCATGATATCTAAGTGGAAGATCGAAGTCGATGCTAGCCCAACGAGAGGCCTCTCCATCGATCACCTCCTTGCGAGGAGATGAACAGGGGAGGTCTTTGCGGTGAAAGATCTCGAGGCGGTAGGGGCATGATATCGTGAGGTCGCTCGTCGCGAAAAATCAAACCACCACTCGAAGATGTATGGGGGTGCGCGTGTAACCCTAACGGTGGGTATCCGGTCCTCCGGATCCTCGTAGAAAGAGAGATAATGACTCGAGGACGTCTAGAAATCGTGCCATATGGAGAGATGGTCGAATCTAGAATAAAGGCGATAAAGTCAACAACAAAGGAAGGAGGAGAGATAGAAAAGAAAATGTGCGATGAATATATGCACCAAAGCAACCCCCTTAATTTTCTAAAATCTTCGGGACCCGCTTTGGTGGGTGGCTCTTTGTTTACCCTTGAAAAATTTCAAGGATGAGTAAATGAATAAATGAAAATAAATTGATGATTAATGACAAATCATAAGAAGAGGGAAGGAGAGAAAGCAATGAAAAGATGGCCCACTGATCAGAAGAGGTCGCTGCTTAACCCCGGAATGAATTCATTAGTCCCACAATGGAATGCTGGGCATGAAGTGAAGAGTATAAATACCCCACTATTCTCTATCCACTCGCATGAGTGACAATGAAGGATCGAGGGAGAGAAGAGATCTCTCGGGTGTCACCATGTGATTATATCTTTTCGACAAGTGGGACCCACTGACAGATCCCTTATGAGCGACTCCAATGACATGGACCTAGCCCATTTTGCTAAGAAAACTAATCAACCGGAACGAGAGGTTAAGCATTAATCCCACAAGGAAATATCGGGGTGAGAGACGAGGATATAAATACTCCACCACCTCCTACTCATTCGAGGTGGGCGACCCTCGGGAGATTTCGGAGAGAAAATCTCTTGATGGGTCGACCATTTGACGATACTTTTTCGACAAGCGGGACCCACTTTGGCGGTCCCTTGTAGATGGATCTAACAACATAAACATAGCTTTATCGATGAGTCACCCATGTGACCATTTTCACCGACAGTGGACCCCACACCTCGGTGACCCATTATAGAGTCGAGTTAAACCCTAAAAATCTGCCCTTGGAGCTAACCCTAGAAAGGAGTCAAGCGTATAATCCCTATGCTACATGAAATGATGTCAATGCCAAGCTAGTATTCGATACAACTAGTCATGAGAAATTTCGGATGTGATTTTGCTTTCAAGGTGACCTGGTGCCAAAAGTCATGAGCAACCACCTAACCATGCTTTGATTTGTGTCAATTACGATAAGTAGTCGGTTCTTTGACCAAGTCACCCTCATGTTAAGGGATTGAAAGTCGATTTCACAAGACCGATCGTGCAAAGTTTGGAGCAACCATCGATCAAGTCTAGATCTGCATCAATTGTTGACATGTAATCAATCTGTTGATCGATCGAACCCTAATGAATATCAATATAAGTCTAATTGGTATTTAGTTAGGGTGGTTTCTGCAAGAGAGAGATAACTGCGAGACATTGAGCTACAAATGAAATCGGGATTAATTCGAAGAAATAATAGGGTTTATTTGACAAAAGAATTTTTAATTCGAGAGACGGGGGTAAAAATGGAATTAAAAATTACAGGGATGATCATCATGATTTTAGGGATTTTTGGTGAAATTTTCATGATTTTTGGATAAGTGGAGCTATTAAAATAAATTCGGGGAAGATAAAAGCGAGAATAAATGGATTAATCAAAGGTGAGATTTGATCAAGGCAATTACGGGTACAACTTGGAGATGATGGCAGCCACTGGTACAAACTGGGTGTAATAAACACGAGAAGATATAAAATAAGTGAAGAGAGAGGGTGTGCCACGTGGCGGCGCGGACCGGACCAACTCGGCGGCGAGTGCCACGTGGCGGCCCTCCCATTGGTCCATGTCGCCAGTGGGCCCCACCCCGGCACAAGTCACCGACAGGGGCCCCACCTCGGTGCCACGTGGCGGTCGGCCCGGTGGTCCACCTCATCCCACCCTATGCCACATGGCACAACCACGACAGCCACTTCAATGCGCCGTGCCACATGGCACAACTGAGAGAGCCACCTCACCCAATCCTATGCCATATGGCATCACACCATAAGGCCACCTCAGCAGCAGTTAATGAGTAATCAGTGATAAAGGGAGGGTGATTAAACTAGTGAGCCAATCAAATCATGCCAGATCATATCAATTAACCCTAATCATGCACTAATCAGTCACTAACGATATCTATAAACCTAGACTCAGTGAACTTACAAGTAGGGCCCACTAGTCAGGTTCATGAGTCTGTGGCATATAAGAAGATAACAAACCAAGTCCACGCAGATCTATTGACTGAAATTTAAATAAAAGGAAAGAGAGTGTATGCACCTGGCGCCTGGGGACTCTCTCTCTGCACTCTTCTTCTCCTTTGCCTTGGTGCATGAACGCCGGATGCAGGCACGCTTGTAGACGTTTCACCCTTCTTCCCTCTTCCTCTCTTCTTCTTCCCGATCGTCTCCACAGTCGATGGCGCCATCAATGGAGATCAAGCAAAGGGCTTTACTTAGAGCTAATTGCTTCTAGCCTTGGCTGTATTACACAAAGGGGAGAAGGTGTACAAGGCTAGACTTTGAAATAATATAGCATGAAGAGAGATATAGCAGAGAGGAATACCTCGAATCAAAACATGGAACTTGCAAATTAGAGCTTGAAACCTGCAATTGATGGATGGAAAAGCTTCCTAGGCTCAAGGCGATGGTGTTGTAACAAGAATTGAGAAGAATTGAAGGTTAAAAGTGAGAGATGTGCTAAGTCACCCTTCGGCTTGGGAAGTAGCAGATCAAACACTATATTAGGGCTAACAAATCAACAAAGAGAATGTATGAGGAGTTGCCTGACATTGAAATGATGATGTTGAAGCTCTGAGATGGAAGAAACAAGCAAGGAGTAGAAGTGAAAGATTAAAACTTGATAATAGGCTTGCAAAGAGTGATAAGTGTAAATTTGATCGATTGCAGTGAAATTGATCCAGAGGAGTACTCAAGCAGCTTATAAAAGGATGGATGAAAGCCTAGAAAGGTCCAAGAAAAGCTAAGAGAGTATGAAGAGGTGTGGGGGCCGATCAATGGCAAATCTGTAAATTAGAAGAAGTTGTAACTGCCTCTAGGCAGTTACACAAGAGTCAGGCAGTGGAGACTAGGTTCAGTGAACCATAAAATACAAGTAAATAGATTGAGTGAGTGATGAAATGAACCAAGTCCAATTGAATTGAGAAGGTCAAATTCGGTCAAAAACTCAATCTCTATATATACTTCCATACAGTAGCAACAAAGGGCACGACAGAGAAGCAGATAACATTCATATACTACTCAAGAATCCCAGAGAGAAGGAAAGAAGCCAATTGGCCAATTAACCTTGACAAGTGTTGAGGAATTGGTATATACTCAATCCCCTTCCACCATTAACAGTATATTCAAGAGTTTAGAGCTACAGAAAAGCATAAAGGTGAGTATATTCAATAAGGAATTGAGAGTTTTGAGATGTAATTACATATAGTTTCATCAATTCAATGAATTTCAGGTACTGTCATTCATATTTTGCGATTTTTTATTTTATTCATTCAAATTCCTTGCTTTCTTTGATTGAATCTCTTTTCTAAGTTGTCGTTTTGCTATCCCGATTGATTCTTTATAATTCTTTGTTTCTTTCTTGATTAATTGAATGATTAAAACATCAGGATTAATCTGACAGTGAAGCTAGTCGAAGATCAAACGGTCTCCTAGCTCTAATCACGAGTAATTGACTAATCGAAGGTTATTAACCTCTTAGTCTCTGTATTTCCAAGCAATTGCCTCAAGAATTTGGCTTTTAAATCAAGCAATTAGCTGAAATTCCAAAGTTAATTGTTAGAACTCTAAACCGGCCATGTAACAGTGCTTATAAACTCTTTAATCGATCAAGATATATGCTTTAATTGAAGCACTTTGCATGGACGATGATTTTTGTATTAGCAAGATCAAGTAAATTGTGGCAATTGATTGGAAATGTCGAGTATAATATCGAACTAGTAATCGGTACCAATTTCAATCGTTGTCTCGTTTTTAATTCGAGTAAGAATAGAGATGATTACAATGATTGAATCGTTAATTTTGTCAACTGAGACCTAGAGTTATGTAAGCAAATCAAGAATTATAAGAAATCGTAATTGAATCAACTCAATTTGATTAAGAGAGATGACCGGTACCAAAGTGGTACAGTTCAGTTGCTTAGACGAGGTGGTTCCGGTGATCCACCGTGCCAATGTTCGATCGGAAAGCACAGGCCAACTCCACTGACTAAGGCGACACTAATGGTGACGGTCGATCTCTAATCAAGTCATCGGAACACCTAGATCACCACCGTAGCACGAACGTCAAAGCGAAGAGAAGGGAGATAGAGGAAGACGATATAACACTAATCTCAAAGGATTACACAAATCTTGGAGCGGATCTGGAAGATCTGGGCCGATGACGTTGGAAAATTAAAGCATGGTTTAATCTGGGCCTTTAATCCATTCGGTGCAAATCTTAATCTAATCCGTCGGCCCAGATGAATATGAAAGTTAAATAAAGAGTTGTGCTAATCTTGATACAAATCCGAAGGCCCAGATTAAGCCCATTAATCAGTTAATAACAGAGCATTAATGATATAGGATAAATAAATCATTTGAAAATGCTCCTGAACTCCAAATTGACTCAAATTTGTTTCTAAAATTTTCTTATTTTTCATGCTATTTTTCTATACAATAATATTCCAGTTTTAAAAATATAATCATGATAAAACAATTTAAAAGCAAAAGACATTACCTATATTGATATGTTTGACCTAGCTTTGACTTGTCATTTTAAATACTATAAAGACACCAAAAATCCAAATAAAAATCATGAATAATAACTAGATATATTTTACTGATTTTCCAAGTGATTTTTCATAAAATAATAATGATAATAGTAATATGCCATAATAAATAATGAGATTAGCTATATTCTTTGATAAATAGAAATAAAAAATAATAGATATTATGTTAATATTTTCTGTAAAAAGAATAATAAAAATAAATAGCACAAAATATACAAAAATATATACTACCATGATAATAGATAGTAAATACATTTTCCTCTATAATAAAGAATGATAATATAATTTTATAATAAAATGAATTGCATTTCTTTTGTTATTTCTATACAAATATACAATAAAAATATTTTTGATGAATAAAATGCAATAAAATAATAGTTGTAATAAAAATATAATGAATTTCATCTCTTATGGCTATTTTCAAGTAATAATGATGATAATAATAAAAATCTTATACCTTTATATAGATAATAAATAGAAGTAATAAAAAAATATTATGAATAGTATAATAAATAAGATAGAATATTAATAATGATTTCTTTTTAGCTATTATAGATCTTAAAAATAAAAAAAAAATAATAATAAAAATAATATAGCTAACCATCTTTTGATTTTGTAAATAATTCCTATATAATGAATAGTGTTTCAACATAATAGAATATAATAATAAAATTCTATTACTTTGGCTATTATAAATATTTTAAAAATACAAATAAAAATCATGACCATTTTATTTTCTAGTATTTTGTAAGTGATTTTCTACAAAATAAATAGAGTTTAGAAATAATAAAAATAAAATTCTACTATTTTAGCTATTATAAAAATCCCAAAGATATAAATAAAATTCTAGTTAATAGCTAACCCATTTTCTATTATTTTTGTAAATAATTTTCTACATAGATAAATAGAGTTTAAAAATAATAATAATAATAATAATAATAATAATAATAATAAATAAATGCATCTTTATAATAGAGATAATGATGGAAGATATTATGTAATAAGCTTTTTACATCTTGGAGATGGACAAAATGCTCACACAAGGAGGGGTGGAGTTACATGAGGATATTTGCACACATAATATAACATTTAGAACGATTAGTCAGGACAAGAACATCTTGACGAAGGATAAACAAAGTTGTAATGGCAACATGAGAAGATACATTGAGACAAGAACATCTTGACGTAGAATAACTAAGGCTTCGATAGCAACATGAGGAGATATGTCGAGACAAGAACATCTTGACGCTTGATGAAGAATAACCAGAGCTGCGACATCAACATAGAGATACATGTCGACCCTGAGGAAGAAGAACATTACGATGTCCGAGAGAGGCGACATCTTAATGACTCACTACCATGAGCAAGTAACTCATGATTAAATACGCTCACACGAGGGGTGTAGGGCAACATAATAATTTTGCACAAGTAATGCAACATATAGAATGATTAGTCGAGACAAGAACATCTTGACGCTCGCTGAAGAATGACCAAAGCCACGACATCAGCATGGAGAGATATGTCGACTTTGAAGAATATTATGATGTCCGAGAGAAGTGACATCTTAATGACTCGGTGTCATGAACAAGTAATTCATGACCATTTGAACTAGCGAGACCGAACTCATCCGTCGATATAGTTTGTCTTCGGTTCATCTCCCGAGACGTGAGATTGAATCGTTACGTAGTAGATTCATCCACAAAACGATGAATGTGAACCGTTCGTAGGTAGGTTCCTTCACTAACACATACCTCAATGTTGAACCGGCCCGGCGCTTCGGGTTTGACATTGTGCGTAATCGTGTTTTCCTAGGTTTATGAATCGGCTTAGTGCTTCGAATTCATGATCTAGAAGATCGGTGAGAAAAAACACGTGGGCCATATCCACCCTTCTCCTGATTCACCAACCTCAAGATCAACCGGCTCAGTGCTTCGAGTTGTATTTTGTGTGATTGGTTGTTGACTAGTTAAGATTGAACCGTTCGTAGTAGATTTATCTTCTAGATCAACGGAGGTCGAGTCGTTACGTATGTAGACTCACCTCAAGCCCTCGAAGAGATTAACACAGTGCCGTAGTAAGGTTACATCTCGAGGCGGCATAGAACTCGAACCGATCTGTTTGTAGGTTCGTCTTCCATAGGACAGAACCGATCTGTTTGTAGGTTTGTCTTCCATAGAATTAAGTAGAGATTGAACCGATCTGTTTGTAGGTTCGTCTTCCATAGGATTAAATGAAGACTGAACCGATCTATTTGTAGGTTCGTCTTCCATGGACCCCTTTTATGAACCCAGACGACCACTTGACCATCTTTTAACTACACTATTTGCTTCTCTCTTTCAAAGATCCAGAGGTGCCTCGAGGTTAGTAGCCCAGGGTAATTAACGGTGGGAGCTTGCGCCACCGGAATCTACAAGAACTCATAATCACTAAAAAACCCCCGAATGTGCATCCAAATATCTCTAAACGGCGAGAATCGGCGGCGCCCCGGCGGATGCACGCTCGGGAGGGATCTCCGTGTCCTTCTTCCGCAACCCATCGCCCAGCGGCGGTGCGGAGCGCGCGAAAAAGGGTCGCACAGGATCTGGCACGCCCGGTGGGACCTAGATTCTCCTCTTATCTTTGAAAGAGAGAGGCAAATAGAATAGTTAAGAGATACAAGTGGTCTTCTATGCGCTAAAAATGACTAATGATTTTCAAGTATTTTTTTTTTTGCAGGAAATGGCATTCTTCGGGAACTTCAACCTTGCTCCCTACACCGTCATGCCTGCACAAAGCCCAGAGGGCAAACTATTCATGTTCTTTGGGACCATCCCACAAGAACCGGCGCGTCTGACCCGCTCCCGGTGGCCGCCTTCACTCCCGCCGTCCGGATCTCCATTTCGGACGAGGAGGAAGAATTGATCACCCTGACTCCCAAGGGGATCTCGAACAACGTCATGGCCTCTCCTACTACCTCCCCAAAGAGGAGAAGGCGACCGTCTAAAAAGACAGCCCCAAAGGTCGCAGCCCAAACTACCCACAATTCTCGAGCGTCCAGGAAGAGGGCCCTGGATGCATACCAGAATCAGCTGGTGGCTAGGCCAGCTATCCCAGTCTCCAATAAATTCACAGCTCTCCGAATAGTGGCCAAGAACTCGGCCACAGGCCAGCTCCGCCAGGCATGGGAGGTGCCTAAGCCTACACCTCGCCCAATTCAAAGGCCTCGGCGCGCGGGACAAGTCTCGAGCCCTGCGAGAGGCCATCTATAAGGCTCGCGGGGCCCTCGAAACGAGAGGAAGAGCGTCGAGAACGCTAGGTCGAGACAATACGTCTCCCGCTCGGTCGATCTCAAGACATGGCTCGGCGCAAGCCATTGTCTCGACTCCGCACCCAAGGAGGTTTACATCAAAGACAACGCCTAGCACCCGGCGGTATGGGTCCCAAAGGGTTCCCGACCAACAAAATCCCGGTCTCAAGCCCAATCCGGCAAGGCGACAAATTCAACGCTCCGCCCGAGAGTGTGTTCGGCCGCCTAGGTCGAAAGAGTGTGTTCGGCCGATTAGGCTCGAGAATACCACTCAATAGTTTGAAAATAACGCCACGACCAAACAAAGAAGAAGAGAAGAACCGCTCGCTATGAAGAGCACTTCTCGGTCGACACCATCGACGCCAAGCTACGATGCGATCCGGACAACGATCTTTGAGGTGAATATGACCCGGGATGACCGGTCCCCGCCTAATCAAGCTCACGTCACCAATACCAACAAAAATAATGGTAGAAAAGGAGACCTCCCAGAGAGTCGACCCCGGGTAACGAGCGGGGAAGGGGAAGACCACAACGAAAACCACGATTTCTTCGACAATGAAGATGACGTCGAAACACGTCCCGAAGTGCCCGTCGATGAGATAGAAATATTAAAAGGCCACATCGAGGCACGGGACGAAGAGGCGATTAGGCAACGAGAGCTAATCGCTACCATGCGAAACAAAACGAAGAACTAATTAAGGCGGTCAAGTCGTTGCAAGAATCACAAGACGCCAATTTCAAAGCTTGGTAGTTCCGTCGAGAAGGGGTCCACGGTACCAAAAGCAATCATAAGAGAAAGCAACACATTAATTCTAAACCCCATCCACATAGAACCATAGAAGTGGAGGGTGAACCAACGGGAATATCCGGAAGGAGATTCAAGCCATGATTGCCCGAAAATGCAAATAGGGAGGTGGATACGCTATCCCTCCCGTTAAAAGCGTGGACATCCATACCACTGCCATATACGACTTGGAAGAATATCCTAAAGGGTATGTGATCCCCGCTTCGGGACCTTCTCCGGGGAAGGCAATAAAGACCTAAACCACTGAACAACACACAGGCCCACTTTGTGGCCTCGTGCGGTAACACGGGCGGCGATGATGCGTTGTTGTTGAGACAATTCCCTCGAGCTTGGTGGGAACCGCTTTCCAATGGTACTATTCGGCTGGAAAACAACGATCGGGACTGGGACGAGATGGCGGACTCGTTCGGGGCACGATTTGTCATGGTGTCGACAAAATAAACATAGCCGATCCGGCAAGTACTAAACCCAAGAAAGGGGAGTCGATGACAGATTTTATCAATAGATGGCGAAACCTCGGCATCAAATGCGACCGCACATTAATCGAAGATGAGGCGTCAACCTAATCATGAAAAACATTGACGGGTGGATGGGCATGCTTCTTGGTGTGACAAAGGTCAACACGTTCAAAGACTTGCTCGGATCGGTATCCAATATGGAAAGAATGTCACCGCACACCGTGCCGAACTTCATGAACAATAGGCGCAACGAGGAGCCCGAGCGAAACCAAAGTGGCATTCACCTCGTTAAAGGATAAGATGGTCGCTAACGCGACACCCAAAGCGATAACGGTGGCACAAAAATGGCAACAATTACAATAAGGGGCCCAGGCCCAATCAAGCAGGGAGTTCACGGAGTTTTGAGTCCCTCAAGCAAAAGAAATCTAAACCGTACTCCTTTAGGAGAGATAAAGTTGCCCAAATCTTCGAGAGGGGGGCACCGAAGAATGGTCAGCCCTACCGACGATGCGCCGGAAGATGCGATAAAACGGACGAACCCAACTTTTGCCCATATCACGAGTACTAGGGCACTCGATTGAAGATTGCTTTGGGTCTTCAAGGATTGGGTCGAGAAGGCATATAAAAACGGTGAAATCACTTTACCTAAAGGGTTCTTGCAAAGCCCATCGGCCCATGAACATGCCAATATGATCTCTCACGAAGAAGAAAGATCCGGACCGATTAAGCGAAGACCAAGAAGAGCGATGGACTACGCACTTATCGAAGAAGTCGATTAAAATGCTTAAAGCTCTTAAGAAAGAACCGGCATGAGATGGAAAGACGACATCACGCCGGTGGTCCCACCGAAACCCGGGGTATATTATAAGGTGGATCGAGCCAAGACCAGGTTCTCGAAAAGAAAGAAGCATAGAAGCAACGGTCCAAAAAGAGCAAGATTGAAGAGTATGAGCGGGGGCGATCCGAGGCGATCACCCTGACATTTCATCTCCGAAGAAAAGCGGGAGAAGTTAACCCTAGGTCAAAAGAAAGAAGATATAGATGAAGAAATGAATAAGGAAGAAAGCGAAGAGATGCGGGGTGCTTCGTGCAACATGGTATATTCTTCTCACGACGAAGATATGCCAACATTAGAGGAGATGTTCTTCCTAAACGACGAAGGGGAAGCAAGCACCTCTGGGACCAAAAATGAAGAATGCAAAGCCGTGCTCCGGTCCGGGACTTACATACCTGAGAGGCAAGCTCCCAAGGATTAGATAAGGGAAAGGATAAGGCCCGAATAAAAAGGTAAAGAGGTGAGAACCTAAGCAAGAACCCGAAAAGACCGGTCGACGGGCGAAGAATATAATGTGTTGGCACATCTCGCGTAAGATTCCGGCGTTGTTAAGTATATTTGACGCGTTGATGATGTCACAAGACCTAAGGGAGGTATTAATCCAAGCCTTGCAAGATCCCGAGAAGTACAAGTCATATTTCATCGAGCAAAATATGCAAGAAGCCCTATTCACCGCCAAGCGGGCCGCTTTGTATAAATTTCACGGACGATGACCTCCTAATAGGCACCGTCGACCATAACCGCCCGCTATACATCACCGGAAGCTGCGGAGGGCAAAAGATTGGCCGCATCTGGTCGACGCGGGGTCTTCGAATAATATCATGCGCTTAAAACTCGAAGACCATCACCTTAGATGTGAAGAACCTATCGATGAAAAGGTGATTATTCATGGCTTCAACCAAAACTCCCAAAAGGCCACAGGAGCTATAACTTTGAACTGCAATGCGGAAGCCTAAAAGCGCCTACTAAATTCTATGTCATTGACGTGCGAGACTTCTTATCGGGCGTTCTTGGGTCGCCGTGGCTTCACGTGAATCGGTCATACCTCTACTCTGCACCAATGCCTGAAATATATTGAGAATGGTAAACAAAAGAGAATTGACGGAGATGTCAAACCATTCGGGGTGCATGAGATTAAATTCAATGACGCCCAATATTTTCTGCCTAAATCCGCCGTGGCGCCGAGCCGGCCAATAACAAAAGCAGGTCAGAAACCTTTTAATAAAGGCCCTAAATTTGATACCTCATCTGGAGAAGAAGAAGAGGTCAAATTCAATATTAAACCCCGAGGTGCTCGAAGCCCAAAGACCGGAAGAAAGTCGGGTGAGGAAGCAACCTTCCGCTTCAAACAGGTGGCTACGTATAAGGCCCAAATAAAGCCGAGCGAAATCAAGTCAAGTGATTCTGAGGAGGAGGTCATTTTCAACTTTAAACCTACCAACACCCCTCAAATTCAGATCACAGAAGCAACTTCGGGAGAAGACTCGAATATTCCAACGACTCGGGCGATATCACATCGGGAGAAGAATCTGGCCATGATCGTCAACCACAGGAAGAGGAATCGACGAAGAGATCATCTATCACATCCTCAAGAAGCCATATAAAGGGCCTGAAACAGATAATGAAAGTGAAGAATCATATATGATCAACACGGGACCCGGTAGCGGAAGGGATAACCTGGTTAGGCCGAGGCCTATAAATGAAGAACGCTCATGGTGGGAAAATTTTGAAGGTCGCGTTTGGAATGCGATCGACGAAATAAGGCACCGGAGTTGAAAATAATAGAAGAGAGGTGTCGAACAATGGGAGGTGATGCGGGACATCAAGACGCAACACAATGAAATCATGATAATGATTGAAAACCCATAAACCGCGATTTATAACTCCGAGCTACTCAAAGAAATGGCGAGCGAACCCCGTTCCGGAACCCCTGAAAGACAAGCACCCGATAGCGGCAAACGGGTAATTGTAATAGTAGATGAATCGAAAGGGGAAGAAATGAAAGCTAAGCAATTGACCGTCATGCAAACCCTCAAGGTCAAGAAGAGTAAACCATACTCTTTCCTGAAAAATAAGACAGCTCGGATATTTGAGCAGGCCCTAAAGAGCGGATTGGCACTTCCCGCCTGTAAACGACCCGCAGATATAGAAAGAGCCAGTGAAGGAGAATTCTGCCCTTATCATCGCATATTGGGTCACACAATTGAAGAATGCTGGGTATTCAAGGACCTCATAGAAGAAGGGCACAGAAACGGGACAATCCAACTCCCGAAGAGCTTTCAACAAGACCCGGCTCCACACAACTCGAATAACAAAGGCAAAGGGGTTGCCTATACGATCTCGCACACTCCCGTACCTAGCAAACCCAAAGTTGCGAGACGTAAGCCGATCAAAGAAATCTACCGCTCCAACTCAGTCATGAATATTGAAATAGAAGAGGAGATGGCGGCGCTAGAGATCATCGGTTCCCGAAAGGCATTTTAAAGACCTCATGCCAAGGGAAGTGAACCACATCCAAACCCTAAAGACCTTTGTTGTGCCGGCAAAGGTAGAGCGCATCAAAGGGAAAACTATCATCCACAAGGCTATAATTTTCTATCAGAGCGATTCAACCCAGTCTCTGAAGAACCCTGATCACAACGCTTGGAAGAAGTGGGTGATAGAACAAGAATCGGAGAATGCAACGGCGATGACGCCGTATCTCATCCCTTTGGAAAGGAGCTGTATAAACTGGCAAAAAGGGCAAAATGTCTGAGAGACATATCCAAGGCCGAGGCCAAGCGCTTCGATGAGCTCTGGAATGGCGGCCAGAATAAGGTCCTGGGCCTGGATGGTAAAATAAAATACACCCGGGGGTTAGGGTATAACTGCGATGACGCAGCATGCTTCGAGGGGTCTCTGAACGGGTACCGTATGGAAGAAAGCTGTTGCATGACTTCTGTTGAAATGCCGGATAATGAAACAGAAGAGGACAATGCCCCAGTCCTGAAAAATGCTTTGAAACAAATGAGAAAAGGAACCCAACACGGTCGATGAGTTAGCTGAAATTAATTTGGGGACGGAAGAAGACCCACGACCAACTTTCATAAGCGCGTCGTTACCAGAAGAGGTGGCTGACAGGTTGAAGACATTCCTTAAAAGCTACATGGACTGCTTCGCTTGGAGTTATAAAGAAATGCCCGGATTAGATCCCAACGTAGCGGTTCATTACTTAAAAATTGATCCAACCTTCAAGCCGATTAAACAAGCGCCGAGGCGAATGAGAATAGAACTCGAAGAAAAGGTCGTGGAAGAGATGAAGAAACTCATCGACGCAGGCTTCATACGGGAAGAAGAGACGCCGAATGGGTGGCTAGCATTGTCCGGTTAAAAAGAAAAATGGGCGGATCCGCATTTGCGTGGACTTTCGGGACCTAAACAAGGCGTGCCACTAAAGATGATTTCCGCTCCCGATGGCTCGAAATCATAATTGATCATATCCTCCTATGAAGTCTTCTCCTTCATGGACGGTTACGCGGGTTATAATCAAATCAAAATGGCGCCAGAAGATGAGAGGCACACGACATTCCGCACGCCGATTGGCATATATTGTTACAAAGTCATGCCGTTTGGG
Source organism: Schoenoplectus tabernaemontani (assembly GCA_037127355.1). Taxonomy (NCBI): domain Eukaryota; kingdom Viridiplantae; phylum Streptophyta; class Magnoliopsida; order Poales; family Cyperaceae; genus Schoenoplectus; species Schoenoplectus tabernaemontani. The sequence continues at coordinate 11,619,581 of CM073749.1, forward strand.
CTCAAAAATGCGGGAGCCACCTACCAACGGGCGATGACGAAAATATTCGACGATCTAATCCACAAGATAGTTGAGTGCTATGTGGATGATCTGGTCATCAAAGCCATGTCATATGAAGAACACCTCCAATATCTTGAGGTCGTTTTCAACCGCCTGAGAGAACATGCGCTCAAATTAAACCCATTGAAATGCGCCTTCATGGTATCATCTGGTAAATTTCTGGGATTTGTGGTACGCCACAGGGGAATCGAAATAGACCCGGGCAAGATCAAAGCAATAACCGAACTATCCCCGCCAAAGAATTTAAAACAATTGCGATCTTTGCAAGGGCAATTGGCGTACATCAGGCGGTTCATAGCCAACCTATCGGGTAAAATCCAACCCTTCACCCGGTGACTAAGAAGAATATCCCGTTTAAGTGGGATGGCGAGTGCCAAGCGAGCCTTTGAAGAAATCAAGGCCTATCTACTCAACCCTCCAGTGTTGGCGGCGCCCATACCCGGGAAGGAACTCATTCTATATACAACCGCCCTGGATGGATCCTTGGGAGCCCTATTGGCACAAGAAAACCAGGATGGTAATCAAAATGCGCTATATTACTTAAGTCGCATGATGGTAGGGGCGAACATGGGTATTCACCGATCGAGAAGCATTGTTTAGCCCTAATCTTCGCGGTGAAGAAATTGAGGCACTACATGCTAGCCCATAAAATCATTTTAATATCCAAGGTGGACCCTCTTAAATACACGATGACTCGGCCAATGCTTGACGGGGAGGTGGCCAAGTGGGTTATCATTCTTACCGAGTTCGACATCACCTATACACCGCAAAAGGCGATAAAGGGGCGTGCGCCGCGGATTTCCCGGTGCACACCCAATTCAAGATGACTCCCCATTAAAATGTGACTTTCCCGACGAGGAAACTCTACATGTTGAAGAAGGAGGTCCTATATGGGAGATGTACTTTGATGGTGCCTCGTCGATCAAGCCGATCGCGGGCCGGAGTCCCAATGTGCGAGTTGGCGCGGGACTAGTCTTCGTAACCCGGAAGGCGGGATAATACGACATTCTCTCGGCTTTAATCGAACCATGCACAAATAATGAAGCGAGTATGAAGCGCTTATCGCCGGACTAGAGCTATCACTTTGGAGCTAGGAAATCAAGGTGTACGCGCTTTGGGGATTCACGATTGATAATAAATCAAATAATTGGCGAATACAAGGTCCTAAAGCGGAGAGCTAATACAATATCACCGAAGGCCATGGAATTAATGAAGAAAATCCCGTATGTGTCCATCGAGAAGGTCACGAGGGCGTGAACGGTGAAAGCGGATGCGTTGGCCAACTCGCCAAGAGGCTGGGTGAACCAACGAGCGGAAATCCACATCATCGTCCGCAATAGAAGGCCATTATCATTGTGTCAAATAACAGATGATGCGAATAATGAAGGCACTGGACCAGAAAAGATAGAATGCCAGGAAACAATGATAACTGAAGAGGACGATGATTGGAGACAACCGTTCATCGAATATTTCCGGCATGGCACCCTTCCCAAGGATAAAAGAACCGCTGATCAACTAAGAAAGCGGGTACTACGGTATGCGTATGTGGGCAATACGCTATACCGTAGGTCTTATGATCAGTTATGGCTGAGGTGTGTATCAGGGCCTGAAGCCGAACAGGTTATGAAAGAAGTTCATTCTGGACTATGCGGAGCACATCAGTCTGGGCCAAAAATGAAGTTAAAGATCAAGCGAATGGGATATTATTGGCCCACAATGGTGGCTGATTGTGAAGAGCACGCAAAGAAGTGCCGCATGTGCCAGATACATGGCCCTTTTATACATCAAGCGCCAAACACGTTGCACCCCACGATAGCATCCTGGCCATTTAATATGTGCTGGGCACGACATAGTAGGACCCATAGACCCCCTACATCAAGAGGTCACCGGTTCATCTTGGCGGAACGGATTACTTTACCAAATGGGCGAAGCCGTTCCACTTAAAGAAGTCAAAGCATATGATGTGGTTAAGTTCTTCAAGACGCACATCCTCTACCGATTCGGCACCCCGCAACGAATAATATCGATAATGGAACGACCTTCAAGAGCTCCAAAGTCTATGCCCCTGCGGAGCAATTTAATATTGATTGGAGATTCTCGTCCATTTATAATCCGAGAGCCAACGGCCAGCGAAAGCCTTTAACAAAACCCTAATCAATATCATGAAGAAGACCGTGGACGACAACCAACGAGGCCGGGATAATCGTCTACAGGAGGCATTATGGGCTTATCGGACCACGTACCGAACGCCTACGCAAGCTACCCCGTATTCTCTGGCTTTTGGGGTTGAAGCCGTTCTCCCTCTTGAGGTGGAATTACCGTCATTACGGGTGGCTATGCAAAATGATATGACCATGGATGAATGCCAACAACTCAGATTGGACGAGTTGGATGCCATGGACGAGAAGAGATTAATAGCCCAACAGAACCTCGAGATATATCAGGCAAAAATGGCAAGGGCATATGACAAAATGGCGCGAGTCAGGGCATTTCAACAAGGGGAGCTTGTTCTTGTCCTCAAGAGGCCGATCATTGGCCGGCACATCGGCCCAAAGTTCTCTCCGAATTGGGAAGGGCCATATGTAATTGAGAAGGTATACGGGGGCGGCGCATACCAACTCATAGACCATGAAGGCGAAAGGCCCATGCCACCAATTAATGGGCGATATCTGAAGAAGTACTACACATAGTCCAGAGCGGGGCCAACCGAGTAGTATCTATTGTAAATAAATAAGGAGGGAATAAGTGTTCGTTTACACACACGTGCACGAAACACAAACCCATGTCTAACCTCCACTTTTGCATAAAAATCCTAAAAACCCTACTTGTGCATTTGTAAATAGAATGCATCCAAAAATCCAAAACCACACAAACACATTTAGCCCTATAACAAAATAAAAAATATAGAATAAGAGAATTCAATGCCAAAACCACGCGAGAATGTAAGGCGAGAGCTTTGGTGTTTGGGCTCACAATACAAATACCACTGGGTTTGTCCATTTGATACAGAATAAACACAAAAATGGGCAGGGTTTGCAGTTTGTCCCTCAAACTATCTGTTGTCCAATGACGAAAGTTGCTCATATTGGTCGCCTGCGGCGCAAGCCAAGGGATAGGTCGAGCAAATTGGTGGCTAGTAAAAAGTCGCTTCCGAGGGCACATAAATAAATAACTCTCGTACTATTAGTAACATGTATCACTAATAACAAAAATCGCTTCTCTTCGATAAAATAAAAGGATATCTAAGTAAAACAATAAAAACCTATTTTCCTTACTCATTGATAAAAATATATAAATAAAAAATAATAAAATCTTTTCAATAAGGGGTTTTGTCCACACCACGAGTTTATCAAAGCCCGACACCATGAGTGTTATACAAAGCCGGGTTCAAGGGGTGCATTCATCCGTAAAAGCACCACACGCCCGAAGAAATGGTGTGTCATAATCCCACGACATATCATGGAGGGGTCAGATCAAGGGTTTACGCTTGTACCCGACATTTCATATTAAACAAAGCGGCTCGCTTAAAGAAGTGACTCAGGTCATGGAGAGCAGACCTACCCGATGAAAGCCTATCTCGCAGGGGATGCGTGATGGATGTTTGAGGGTAGCAAAATATAAAAAACAGGGTTGGGTACATTCATCCGCAAAAGTACCACACGCCCAAGGAGGTGATCTGTTCTAATCCCAAAATAGGTCATGGAGGGGTCGGATTAAGGGTTTACGCTTTTGCCCGACATTCGGTGTCAAATAAAGTAATTCGCTTAAAGAAGTGACTCGGGTCATGGAGAGCGGACTTACCCGATGAAAGCTTGTCTCGCGGGGATGCGTGATGGATGTTTGAGGGTAGGACCCCCACAAAACAAATTGAGTGGAGATGAGTGAATGTGAGTTTCCACTTCAGCACGCAACGGTGCACAAATGAGGGGAGAGTGGGTGAGCTTCCACAAATAAATGTCAATCAAATATACAAGGAGCATCCACAAAATGGTGTTATCAATTGCATCCATAATCCAATTGATACTGGTAAGTTTATCCATCAGTAATAAAGGGATAAACGGGTTTATTCTGTACCCGGCCTAGAGGTCAAATACGACAGGTTCGGTATCCGTAAAATACCACGGTTACTTAAGTTCTGTATTGTAATAAATAAAGAGAAGTCATGTATAGAATAAGTGAAATAGGGTGCTGTAAAGTTTTCCCTTTTTCTATTTTTGTACTTAGATGTGATACGAAAATAAAAGCAATTGTATTAGGCACTTTTGCAATTAAGATTGAGAGTGTAAAATGTAAAGAGTTCATGAAATATTTTCCCATGCTGCGGAAGAAATGATGAGGAAGTAGCGAAGCAGGCGATCAGTATCCCCAACAGTGAAAGAAAAGAGAAATAAGGGAAGAAGAAAAAAAAGTGAAAGAAGACGGCCGAGAGGTGCTGTCTTTATCTATCCCCATGGAGGCTGAAGCACGTGGCTCGGCAGGTGGCTGAGTACATACACCACTATCCCACGAGCGAAAGGCCGAGAGGACAGGCTCCGCCATATTGCGCTCATAAGAAGAATCTGATTAAAGGAGAATCTATCGAAGTCTAGCCTGAACCCGAGGAGGAGAGAGGTGTGTCGAATATGTACACCAAAGCAGGCCCTTCAATTTGCCAAATTCTTCAGGACCCGCTTTGGTGGGTGGCTCTTTGTTTACCCCTGAAAGGTCGAAGAAAGAAATACAAGAGAAAAAAAGCCAAGATCAAACCCTATGAACTGAATCAATACAATCCCTATACCATATGGAATGATGTCAATGCCAAGCCAGTATTCTGATGCAACTAATCATGAGAAATTTCAAATGTGATTTTGCTTTCGAGGCTGACCTGGTGCCAAAGCTGTGAGCAACCACCTAACCATGCTTTGATTTGTGTCAATTCTTGATAAGTAGTCGGTTCTTTGACCAAGTCACCCTCATGTTAAGGGATTGAAAGTCAATTTCACAAGACTGATCAGTGCCAAAGCCGGGAGCAACCATCCGATCAAGTCTAGATTTGTATCAATTGTTGACATGTAATCAATTTTGATCAAATCAAACCCTAATGAATATCAATATAAGTCTAATTGGTATTTAGTTAGGGTGGTTTCTGCAAGAGAGAGATAATTGGCGAGACAACGAGCTACAATTGAAATCGGGATTAATTCGGAGGAAGAAATAGGGTTTTATGGATAAAATAATTTTTAATTCAGAGAGACAGGGGGGTAAAAATGAAATTAAAAATTACAGGGATAATCACCATGAATTTAGAGAATTTTGGTGAAAATTTCATAATTTTTGGATGAAGGGATCTATTAAAATCAATTGGAGAAAGGAGAAATCGATTAATCCAAGGGTGAAATTTGATCAAGGATCTTTAAGGGTGCAACTTGGAGTCAAGAGTTGTCTGGGTGTAAATTGGGGCTACCAAACAAAGGAAGGGCTGTTTTGGCACTGAAGAGAATTTTTAGAAAAAGAGAAAAACTGTGTGAACTCGGTGCATCACGTCTGTCTCTCATTAAACCTTACATGTGGGGCCGGTTCACGTGCACCTAGTCCATCCGAACCCCACAATCTCCCTCTCTCATTTCTCCCACCGACAAGGGGGCCCCACGAGACAGAAATTCCTCTCTCCCTCCTGCTACTTGCGATTTCTTCATTGCTGGCCTATTTCTAACAGAAATTGATCGGAAAAATGGAAAATGGGTCAAACGGTAACGAAAAATTGCAAATAATATATCGTTGGAAAGCTCTAAGCAAGGAGAATCCATTGAAGCAATTATTTTTAAGAATGGAGCACTGTATATCACTCGCATTAAAGGAGAAAGAAATCGGGTATAAAACCCAATTGAGTGATTGGAAGAGTAATCAAGCAAATTGGCGGTTCATAGGGCTTTATGTGGGTCCCACGATTCCGTTGAGGCAGTTACTGGCATGAATTGATCCCTCTCTATATGAATTTCATAGTGGAATTGGTGCACAAGACCTTGGACCGATTTTGCAGTAAAATTCCAATTGGTGTTTGAGAAGAAAAGAGTTGGAGTTGAAACACAAATAGAGGCAGTTATCACCGCTGCCACGTTGGCAATCCTAATGCTCAATTTAATTGCAAAGAAACACAATTGATATTAATCCACACCATTCAATAATTAGATCAACGGTGGGATGCTATGCCATATCATCGATCTGTGGGACCATAGAAGCACAAATGGTGCGAGAGAAAGCACAATTAGGCTTCATTTAAACCCTATATAAACTCTGGAAGAGCAATTACAAAGAGGCCAAGTTCATAATTCCTTCCACTGCCTCTCTCCACCCTTTCTGATATTAATAACAAGAAAATACAAAACCTATCTATCCATTGCATCTAAGGATGATTGATCGATCAAGGAAGTTGAAAATTCGACGAATCAATTGATTCAGCAAGAAAGAAGAAAGAGCAATCAAGATCTCAAGAAGGTGATCTTAACCAATTGATAGTAGATTCATTTGAGTCTCTCAATTCGGTTAAATCACAGTACTACAAGCCTTATCTGTTGTATCTACACCCTAAGCTAAGTACTTGTACAGTTTAAAATCTAATTCTTTGAGAAGATATCAATATTTTGCAAAAAGGGACATGAGATCTTTTTCTTCTTTGTGTTCTTTAGTCTGCCATCTGGTTTATCCCTTACTTTTTTATTTTCTTTTGTCTCTCCTCTGCTGAAGCCTTGTTCATAGGGTTTAATCAAAAGAAATCGGATTAACAAAGGTAGTTGAAGTTATCATACTCCTACCTCCACATGAACAAAATAAAAAAAAAAAAGAAAATGATGACAGTGTCATGATTGGTCGAAGACTAAAGTCTCCCAGTCTTAGATTATGATTCATCCACTTGTATGCTAATCTTCGCAAGAAAGCATAATTGGAAAAATCACAATTGAAGATTTAATAATGCATACTGTGAGAAATTGAATTCCAAGATGGATTAGCATGCACAGCAACTTCTGAGGTAAAGACAATGATCAAAAGAGCAATAAGGCTTAAAGCAATGGCTAAAAGATCAAAAGATCAATATAGAATTCCTCTGTACCAGACTTCAATACTGTCAAATGTAAAAACTAGCATATGTTTCGATTTTTAATTGAAATCCTCAATACAAGAATTGGCATTAAAATCGTGAGATCCAGAGAAGAGCTAACCCAGTTGAATGATTAAATATTCAGAACTGATGCTAGAATTCGGCTGTACCGAATTGGTACCGAGAGGAGAGTCGGTCCTGGCTCCCCCAATGGTTGACCGTACAGATCTCAGATCCATCGCCACTACTAAACTCAACAGACCATGGCGATTCTACCCCCATCGGCTGATCCCCTCTTGAAGGCGTCAATCACCGGTGCAAGTCGTCGGAGTAAGCGGGATCGTCAGATGTAATAACACGATCATTGGAACGACTAGCGCAAATCTTAATGAAATCGCACGGATCTACCAAACGCTGGGTGACGTTTGAAAGAGGAGATTCAGCGTGAACATCCTGGTCTCTCATCTCCTCTAGCATCAATCTCAAAGCAATCCTGTGTAATCTGTTACATCCGGGAGATATTATTAAAACGCAATGAAGAATCCAAGCCTCCCATCTACCTGAGCACGAATCTTGAATGGAACCGTATGGTGCAATGATATTTGGTGAATAGAGGTGTCACTCCAGCACGAGTTTTGAAGCCAACTATTTTATTTTCGGCCTAGATCAAAAGAGGGCTCAGCTAGAAAGTAAAGAGAATAAAAAAGGTCTGGGCCCATTCTCTTAAGAAGGAACAAAGAAAATTAAAGTCGGCCCAGGGAGAGACATAATTTGAATGGGCTAAATCAAAAGAATCCAAATATCTGGCCCAACGTAAAATAGAGGGAAAATAATTAATCTTGGCCTGTTCTGTGAAATAAAATTAGGCCCAATCTGTAGTAGAGAGAAAGAATTAATCTCAGCCCAATCCATTAAGCCCAATAGTCATTTAATAACAGAAAACTAAAATTAAATAATAAATAAATTATTTAAAAATGTTCTAAACTCCAAATTAACTCAAATTTGTTTCTAAAATTTCCTTATTTTTCATAGTATTTTTCTATATAATAATATTTTAATTTTAAAAATATAATCATGTTGAAACAATTTAAAAGCAAAAGACATTACATATATTGATATATTTGACTTAGCTTTGACTTGTCATATTAAATACTATAAAAATTCCAAAAATTCAAATAAAATCATGGATAATAATTAGGTATATTTTACTGATTTTTCAAGTGATTTTCATGAAATAATAATGACAATAATAATATGCAATAATAAATAATGAGATTAGCTTTATTCTTTGATAAGTAAAAAAAAGATAATAATAATAATAGATATTATGTTAATATTTTCTATAATAAAAATAAATAGTACAAAATACACAAAAATATATACAACCATAGTAATAGATAATAAATGCATTTTCTTCTATAATAAAGAATGATAATAAAGTTTTATAATAAAATGAATTGCATTTCTTTGTCATATCCACCCTTCTCCTGATTCACCAACCTCAAGATCAACCGGCTCAGTGCTTCGAGTTGTATTTTGTGTGATTGGTTGTTGACTAGTTAAGATTGAACCGTTCGTAGTAGGTTTATCTTCTAGATCAACGGAGGTCGAGTCGTTACGTAGTAGACTCACCTCAAGCCCTTTGAAGAGATTAACCCAGTGCGTAGTAAGGTTATATCTCGAGGTGGCATAATCGAACCGATCTGTTTGTAGGTTCGTCTTCCATAGGATTAAGTAAAGACTGAACCGACCTGTTTGTAGGTTTGTCTTCCATGGACTCCTTTTGTGAACCCAGACGACCACTTGACCATCTTTTAACTATACTATTTGCTTTTCTCTTTCAAAGATCCAGATGTGCCTCGAGGTTAGTAGCCCAGGGTAATTAACGGTGGGGGCTTGCGCCCGCCGGAATCTACAAGAACTCACAATCACTAAAAAACCCCCCTGAATGTGCATCCAAATATCTCTAAACAGCGGATAAAATGCAAATTCAGATTGAAGGACTCGATTTTTATCAATATATAATTCAGATTGAAGGAGACTATCCGAAAATAATATAAAATGAAGTGAATCAATCACGAACAAATATATAGTGACAAAATAGTCACTGCTAAATAAAAAGTGATAAAATAATTACTGTAACCACGAAATAGCTCCTCAATAATAAATTTAAAGTGTATTTTATTATAAAATCGAGTCGGTCCTGACACTCTTCCCAAACCTAAATTTGGATATTCATTTTTAACTTAAAATTTTCCTTGAGTTTCATAATATCATACAAATTATAGAAAACGGATAAAATGCAAATTCAAATCTTAATTCAATTTAGTTATGTCTCGCTTAATTTGATCAATATAACAATCTGATTAATTATAATCTAAAAATCACATTATTTATATAATAAAAATTCCAAGGTACTTAATTAATACTAATATAATTTATTGAATACTAATTAATCTATCTAAGATAATCTATCCTAGATAATCTATCATGTAACTGATTATATTAAATTATTAAATACTACTTCCTCTATCTAGGATAATCTATCCTATAACTAATTAACTTAAAATATTAATCTAATTAATGATCAAATGAAATGCATATAAAATGAAATGCGGATGATATGAACAAGTTTCAATATCAAAAGAAAAGAAAATATAATTTAAAGTCATATCCTAAGAAATCGTAAATCTCAGTGCAATCCGCACCTGAATATTTTGGCAAGGCTGATAGCGTATGATTGCTCGATCTTCGGTGGGGCCCACGGTCTCGTCAACCGTCTCATCCTGAGTGTACTTGATTGTCGGGTCGTCAAGATATTTTCGAGAACCTATGAAGTCAAAATAAATTAATTTGCGAGTATCCTATTAACGTTGGGTCTGGTTAGGTCAGGGTATACCGGACTCGAAGGCGGGAGTATTATTATTTAGAATTTATAATCATATTATATTTATTTTGAGTAATGTAATTAATTTAATTTAATTTAGATTGATTAAGTTAACTTAACGTTATCGCTCAACTATTTTAAATTAGGATAATTAATTAACTAAAATAGAGGAATTAATTAATATAATATTATATACTTAATATTCTCCTTATTAAAAATATAGAAATTGATTAATAGATATTTATATATATTAATTTATGTTATTCAATTATTAAAATAGAGAAAATTAATTAATATATATATACTTATATATATATACTTATATATATATATATACTTATATATATATATTAATATTATTCAATTTTCCTAAATAGAGAAATTGATTAATATATATTTAAGATTTTTATTATTATTCTTGTTATTTCATAACTCTTAATTATTTATTTTACATTCTTTAATTATATTTCATTTATATACTAATATTATTTTATTAATTAGAAAATATATAATATAAGCTAGAATTCAATTAAAAATAAAATGAAAGGAAAACAAAGAAATTAAACATTTTTATTTATTTAAATGCGTTGGTGTTTTAATGTTATATTTATTTCGATTAATATAACTATCTTAATTTATTTAGATTAATTAAGTTAGCTTAATGTTATCATCAATTAATTTAATTATAATTAGGATAATTAATTATGTAGAAATAGAGAAATTATTTAATATATAACATTATAAAATTAATATTGTTCTTATTAAAAATAGTGGAATTGATTAATATATATTTATATATTTATATATTTATTAATATTATTTCATTATTATCTTTACTTTAAAAATAGAGAAACTAATTAATATATATATAATTCCATATTAAAATATTCTCAATACCATTTTTGCTAAAATATAGAAATCAATTAATATATTTAGTTTATATTATTTATAAGTAATATTATCATATAATGAACTTATTTGATTTTTTTTATTTTTGTATTATTTGTACTTATTAATATTTTTTTTCAATTTAACTAATTATTATATCTGTTGTATCCATACAATCATTATTATCTAAGAGTAGGGAAGGCATCATATATTATGATATACATGTAACGTTTTATAAATAGTAACATTATCAATCAAATAAAGTTGACTAATATATAATTCGTATTATACTATCCTTAATATTAGCATTATTAAAATAAATCATTTGATTAATAACTTCATATCACGTTATGCAAGTTATTATATTTATTAATTAGATAAATTTGATTTATATACAAGATTTATAACATGTTAATCCTACGTGGTTATTATTGTTATGAAAAATAAAATAAAGGAATATATTTAGTATAACTTCATGTTATTAATTGTTTGAAGGTTGAAATGGGTGGGTTTATGTCACATTTCCAAGATGGCCAGGCAACCGGACACCAAGGGTGTAGTGGTATTTCTGTATTTGCCATGCCCATATTTAAAATATTACGGACCATAACAAATCAGTAAGGTAGCGGAATCTTGGTTAGGGTGGTATTGGAGAATTAGAACCGTATCAGTAATATAAGAGTAGTGATCAGGGACAAGGGCCCAACAAGGCTAACAACACTGCCGAAACCCAAAACAAATGACTAGACGACATGATGTAGAATCAAATGACAGACAGTTAAGCCGATCACTAGCACATGATCATGCTATAACAACAGGAATGCCAGCAACATGGTATCAAGCAACAAATACCGGTATTAGACCAAAATCTACAAGAATGTTAGTAACATTATTATTTTCAACTCTAGAACCCATATCCAGTAACCTGGTACAACCCGCAACAGAGATAACATAGCCCACACGACCATGAAATTGAGAAATATATTACCAAAATTGAGCAAGGCAGCAAAGGTTCGGCATCAAAGGAAAGGTCTGGAGGAGAAAGCACCACTCCACTGTTGGTACTGCACCAGTCGGGCAACAAGGAGAAAGGGGCTGCTAGCTCGGTTGGAAATCAGCGAGAGGAGTGAGGTTGCCTTTGCTGGAGCGATGGACAACCTATGATGGATAGGGGAGTCATAACACGGCTTAGGTCCGACAGCGTCGTCGAGTGGTGTTGCAGTCAAGAGGATTGTTAGTTCGGGTTCAAGCGGAGACGAGCCGGTACGAAGAAGGGTCAGTCAGGGTTCCCGCACACACCTCTTTGTCAGTGGCAAGGCAACAGCCGGCAACGAGCTTCTTCGTGGACGGCGCCGAGGTCAGTGGGGCCGGATCTAGCCCGAGAGGGGTGTCAGTAGGGAGGGTAAAGGCGGCATCACCTTTGCCGCTGATCGGTGAGGGGGATTTACGAGAGTGAGTGTGGCGAGTGGGTGTGCTATCGAGTGAGAGGGTGCGAGAGATTTTGATTTGCGCAAGAGAGGGAAGAATGGAGGATTTTTTTTCTCTCTGTGTCGCCAGGGAAGAAGAAACACAAAAGAAGGAAATGGGTAGGGTTTCGCCTGGGGAAGAAAGAAAGAAAGAAAAAAAAAAAAAGAAAGGGAGGGGAAACGGGTCACGGGAAAAGAGAAAAGGAGAGAGAGAGGAAAAGAAAGAAAGGAAAGAAAAGAAAGAGAGAGAAAATTATTTGACTTTGGGATCCGTTAGATTTTTCATGAACGAATTCGTACAGCCATTGGTGTAACTATCTGAATCCCAAACCATATTATTTGATAAACTTAATAATTATTGCTGTTTCTCAAATCATAATTTAACAGAAGTAATACGTCAAATTGGCCAATGTCGAATAGACAATTATGTGTCTGATCAGTTTTAAATAAAAAAAAATTATCAGTCCGTTTATATTTCTTAGTTATAAATCTAGGTTTTAATAAATCGAGTTTCTTAGCTAATTAATTAACTAATTAATTTTAATAATATTATTTATTTATTATTATTATTATTATTATTTTATTCATTTATTTTTTTATATCATTGTCAGCTTTTATATTATTTAAATTCCAATCATTGATTCATTATTTATTTAAATTTAAAAATTGAATTTATTATTATTCTTTATATATATATATATATATATATTTATATTGTTATTTACCAATTTATGTTAAATTAATTTCTTTATTAGCTTAATTATCATTATTTTGAAATTTAAATTTCGCGGTTTAACACTTGTATTGCTGAAAATTATTTATCTCATCACTCCATTTTATCATACAAAGGTCTTTTGCTTTATTGGGTTGAGTTTCTTTCAATTGAAGACTTTGATTGGCATTTGGGATATCATTCATATCTTTTTTTTTATTATCCTAATAATATTTTTATTAAAAGTAAATTTTACTGATAAACTTGAACTAATCTGCATTGTATGACTGGGTTTATCATAAACAATGAGTCTTATTAATAGAAGTTTATAAGCATCTAATCTTGATTAAGCACTAAGTTTCTCAATATATCTTATTAGAATGTTCAATTGGGTTTACATTTTTCAATTTGGTAACATGTAGTTGAACTTTGTTCATTACAAGATTTAAGCATTATAATGGACTTCAAGTTGGTGACACTATCACTAATCTGAAGACTCATCAACAACTCCACCCAAACAGGAACAACATCTTTGACATGACAACAAGTGTTCGATTAGAAAGTTTGAAAGAATCCATCTTATGACCAATGCTTAGAAGTCTTTGTTTAATCTAACATAAGAATAACTAAAATCAGTTGCAAGAACAATTCTGTCAAAATTTTTTGGCTTGCTTACGTGTCAAAGAAGTTGGACCTATGTGGGCAAAGTTTTGACATGTCATTCAGGAATTACATACCGGTGAAGATTATAGATAGGGTCACCGATTTGAAGTCAATTTTAATGTTAATACTTGACATGCAACATGTTAAGGACTACTTACTAAAATAAAAGATGGGAAGGAATTGGCTTTTTAAAATCAACTGACTAAATGAAAGGGACATCAAACACATTGATTTATTCAAAGTGTCCTACTTCTATTAGCGTAATTAATACATAAATTCAACTCCTACAATAGAGAAGGTTAAAAATAAGAGGAAATCTTTATTTCCCCCACTTTTCATCCCCATCTCCGTCCCCGTGTTTTTTCGGATCAGATAGACTGTTACTCAATAACTCAACCCACGTGCGTATTTCTAATTGATCTTTCTCGATCAATTGTGTTCCTTTCTATGGCGCGCCTGAGAGAAATTCTCCCCGCCTCCGCCATGCTCTCTCTCTCTCTCTCTTCCGATCGTGTGTCTCTCTTACTCTCGTTTGATGCGGTGTTTCAGGTTCCGAACGACACCTACTGCTGATGCTACTGTCTTGAGTCCCCAAACACCTCCTCCCCTCTTCTCTCTTCTCCTTCGCGCCATTACCGCCACTTCAAGGTCTCTCTGTCGCTCTTTTCCCTTTCCTTCTCTCTCTGTCTAAATATCTCTATATAATCATTTTCCTGAATTCCTTTTCTTCAACTTCGCTATGCTTAACACATTGCAAGAGGTTCTCTAACCGGCTCGTCAACAATAGAGAGCAAAAACGTGAGCTATTAAATTACAACCACAAGAGGCAAATTCTTTTCAATTCTCAAAGATTGATTGATTTCTGTGCCGCCTGGATAGCCCTGGATGCTACTTGGTCCCAATGGATGTAGCAAATCGACCCTCCTTAAGGTTTTTTATGTTCTTTTACAAATATCATAATAGTCTTTTCATGTCAACGAAATAAAATATCATTGGTAACTCATTTCTACAATGGCTAGGTTTTGACAGGTCCTTTGAATCTGATCGAGAGAAAGTGCATGTTAACGGGCCATGCAGCTTTGTGTTTCAGAATCCAGATCACCAGGTTTTAATGTCCTTTTTTACTTTAAGAGCTTGGCATTGTACATAAATACATGAGTCTTTTAATTTCCAACCGTTCCATAATAAATAGAATTGTATTTATCAGATTCTTATAGCCTTAAGTTACTTGTGCTAGAATTTTCCCTGTAAAGATAGTATATTAAAGAAAACTTCAATTTTAATTTAATAAAAAAATTACTTTCATAATGCAATCTATCTATTTGGTTGGTATTTATTAGTTTTCACCAATAAAATTTATATTAGCTATTCTTAATTCACGCATGGAAAATTCTAATATTTTGCTCTTTTTTTATTGTTTGATAGGTTATTATGCCCACAGTAGAAGTATATGCCGCATTTGGCTTAGGTAAATTTTATAATTTCACTAGATGAGGTTCGATCAAGGGTCTCAAATGCATTACAACCTATTAATATGGCAGACTACCCCAAGTAGGTATTTTAAAGTCTCTTATTCTTTCTCTCACTCTGGATGAGCATTTCAGTTTGTTTAGGTTGCAATCTCAGGCAGCATATACTTCATGTCATGTGATATGAAGTTACAAAATGGTCAGAGATTAGTTAGTTAAGATAAGAAATTGGTTGGAAAAAAATTAAGCAAATTTAGTTGATCTAAAAATCAGATGGCCTAATTTCAGTGAAGGCATGGTTTGGAATGAGTTTCAAGTACTAGTTACTGGTATGTTGACTGGCCAATATAGTACCCGATGATTGAAATCTTGTGTATTTGTATACTTATCATTATTTGTTCAAATACCTAATGACAGAGATCAATACAAACACTTAGTGATGGTCAGAAGCAGCGGGTTACAATTGTTTAAATTCCCCCTTTGTGCCTTACTCTCTCTAATTCTCCTCAGATTACCAATTGTTTGATTGGAGATTTTATTGGATTTGAAGTGGAAACGATGATCGATGCTAGGAACATTCTATTGTCCTGAAGTTTATATATTGTATTTAGGTGTCCGATTTCAGATTTGATTTCAAAAAACTAAATATAAACACCTAAAAACTAAATATAAACACCTAAAAACTAAATATAAATACCTAAATATAATATATAAACACTATAAATTCTGTGCTATTATGACTACCCAACGAGTTGAAAGCAAAGGATTGACCAAATTGTGAATTGTTTACTCAACGTTTGATTGCCTCTTAGGTCGATAAACTTTTACATGCTTCTCTCTTTTAACTCCAGTGGAAAAGTGAGACTTACTTGAGGCTAAAATCAAAGTTGAGTGACCTCCTGACAAATTTACCCAGTTCTTTACTTGTCAGCACACTTCTACCAGGATAGCAAACTTGACTCCAGTACTTCATGGTTCTTTGGGCATCTGAACTGACAGGTACGGTACTGCTGGTTTAGCAACTTTGCATTTAGTACAGATCATGATTGTATATTATTTATCTCATGCTATAAGACACCCACATTATATGGCGCTGCAGCTGCTAGTACATGTTGAGAAATAAGTATGAACTAGCCCTCAAACTGAATAGTTACTACTAACTTTTGTGGTTTGCAGATGTTCACTGTTTTCAGTACATTATTTATAAAAAATGACTTAATTACCTCAACCCTTTTGAAATATTTTAGCAGCTAAATTTTCCAGAAATTGTGGATTGGACAAGTATAAGGCATTTTTAGAGTTGAGTTGGTATTAACTTATTATTTGTCTCATGTGCTATATGTAAAATGTGTTCGTGCTAGTATGAAAGTATTTTCATATTCTAAATCTGTACTCTTATTATTTTAGAGTCGTCGAAAGAAGATTCTCCTCGCAGTGTAATCAAGTGCAAAGCAAAGACCTCATTAAGCATTATATTTTATTTTTAGACGCTTGTACTTCAACTAGTAGGAATTATCAATGAATGTTTTTTTTGTATATCCTAAATAGTTTTTTGTTTTTTCTTCTTTTTCTTTGCCAAATTTTGGTGCACGTTGTTATCTTTCTTGTTTTGCCAAAAAAATTATGCAATTTTATCTCCAGGGAAAAATGAGATGGTTTAACTTACATTATAGTGTTGAATTAGAGTAATCTCGTTTGATGGAGATTTGACTTACATAACATTGAAGTTTGAATTTATGATCTTTTGAATGTGATTTTAGTTAGTTGCCACTATGTTACTAAATCATTCATGCAAATGCAACCCATAAGATATAAACACCTATTATCAAGATATTTATACATGAATATAAGATATAAGTATTTGAAAGCAAGATATAAACATATAAAAGCAAAATATAGACATCTAAATATCAAATATAAATATCTGAAATCAAAATATAAATACCTAAAAATAAGATATAAACAACTAAATATAAGGTATAAATATCTAAAAGTAATATATAAACATTTGAAATCAAAATATAAATAAACACCTGCTATTGAAATATAAACACATGAAAGTAAAATATAAATACTTAAATATAAGATATAAACACATAAAAGCAAAATATAAATATATAAAATCAAGAGTTTAGATTTATAATTATATGTTTGTGTGTTAATATACAGTAAGGAATAAACTAACAAGTATATTTGAGTGTCAATTATGAACACCGACTTTAAATATATAAACACACAAACATCAATATTGATTTCTTAATTATTAATATTTTAGTGCTAATTATGAATACCGACTTTGAATATATAAATACACAGATATAATCACAAGTAAAACACATAAACTAAAATATAATCACTTTTATTTCAAATGTAAACACCTATCGCATCAAACCAATTACATATTAAATTCATAATGATGTAATCACCTTTAGTTAAAAAATAAACACATATTTTGAAAAAGAAATATCAGCACATGCAATATAATAACAAAAAAAGTTAACGTGTCTGATTACATGGATTCCAAATTGTCCATGATATCTAGATGATCAATCCGAAGTCCCTTTTAGTCAGTTTAGAAGAAAACTGTGAATATTCAAGGATAAATTTTTTTCGCTATTTTGACTGTTCAAAGGAGCTGGATCAATTACGCACATGCCGGAGACATGGGGGACGCTGACGGGGGATTTAGTTAAGGGTACTATTAGCATGACCCTAAAAATAAAATAGTTTTTCAAAAAGATTGAGTATCATTATAATGATCTAAGGGTATAACAATAATAATGAGAGATAATTAGTTGGTACTCTAAAGCTTGTGTTTAGTATGATTACGATGGTAGGAGAGATTTAGTTGGTTATAAATACTTATGTAATCCTTATAAACAATATTTAAAAAAAAATTGAATCTTATTTTCTACATTTCTTCTTGCTTATCTTTAGCATCGTCTTTTATCTAAATTTTCTGCCAATATACTCAAAGTATCATAAATTTGTTCATTCCATCTAAAATTTACACAAACCATGAGTGTATACAATAGGAATGGGGAAAGCCATGTCGAGCATCTTTAAGCTGCTGGTGCTATAGAACCTAGGAGATAAATATGAGTTTGGCTTAAGAAAGATTTAATATATGGAGCATGTGATTAGTGAGGAAAAATTGATCACAAACCTAAGAAAAATTTAGGCAATGAAGTTATGATCAAATCAATACTTAGAAATATAAATAGAGTTGAGAGAAATAATAGATACACTAAAAATGAAGAGGAAAAAAATATTTTTAAGAAGTAAAAAGAGATGATGAAATCAAAGAAGTATTAGAAGAAGAAACTTCTTAAAATAAAAAAGTGTATGATGAGATTGAAGAAGAATTAAAATGGGAAGTGTGGTGATGATATAAATTTGTTGAAAAATAAGTAAATGGGGATGGAATAGAATTGAAAACCAATTGAGGAAAAGAAGGAAGAACTTGTAAATGAATTAAATGAATCTTATTTTCTATCTTTTCTTCTTGCTTATCTTTAGCATCCAATTTATCGCTTATTGTTTCTATTAGTGCATTGTCTTTTATTAAAAATGTCAGCCAATTTACTCAAAATAACATAAATTTGTTCATTCCACCTTAAATTTACACACACCACCCCAAATTCTAGCCAATTGTATGTGCCTATATATCACTTAGGTATGTGACAACCTTTCGCGTATTAAAAGACCTGACAATAGACTATGTCTCGTTTATCATAAAGATAATTTGGAATATACAATTGAAATTTGATAGTATACAAGAAAAGAAAAGTTAAATGTCATCAAAAGTTACCATATACTGATTCCAAGTGGCTTCTTTGCACAACTATTTATCATCCCACACAACAAAACCTTTCTGCTCGAGAATCATGATCCTAGATACGGTAAGGAAGAAGATATCAAATATAGTAAATTGGTGGAAAATGTTGTCACAGAAATTACGGCTAGAGAAGATGAAAATCTTTCTAGGGTTTTACTTTAGATTTTTAGTTGCGCATCCTTTTATAGTGCATAGGACGGTCAGGATATTAGATACTAAACGGTGTGGATTTAATTTTAATGCAAATTAATATTTTTGTGGAAGTTTTCTCTCGGGCGACAAGGATTTTAATTTCAAGTACTAAATACATCGATTTAATGGTGACTCATTGAATCATTGAATGCTCCAGTCCAGATCCATTAATGAATTCGGAGAGAGAATGCTTAATGGAAAGGTTAACTTTTTAAAAACAAAAGGGTTCACCATTGGGCTTAGGTTTGTCAGGCTATCTTGGGCCTTGGAGTACAAAACCTACTATATTTTTATTCATAATTAACTAAGTCAGTTTTTGCTCTATAGGTAACAAATAGATCAGATACGTATGGATAATGGTTTTATCGTATCCGTATCTATTATATTTTTTGGATACGAATTCAGATACGGATAGTCCGGATATGAATACGGATCGGATATCGGACATATACAAATATAAATATAAATATATTTCGGATGTTAAATAAAAATATTATATGTACTATTGGAAAATAATTACATACTATTCTTTTGATAGAATCATTAATTATAAAAAATAAATATTAATTATAAAAATTAAATACTAATTATTATTATATTAATAGTTCAAATGTATCAATGAATTATAAAAAAATATGATACATTGACACAAATTGGATATAAAATAAATTAGATTTATAATGTACACTAAAAATCTAATTAAAAATATATAATAGAAATATTTCAGATACTTATTCAGATAAAATCGGATAATATCGAATCTGATACCTTCAGATAAGGATATTGATGAATAATAACTAAATGATTGGATACGGATAGGTAATAGATAAATCATATCTGATTTTTTTTAATACGAATACAGATACGGATATCTTCGGATACAGATACGAATACGAATGAGATAATTTCACTATTTCTTAGAACAAATCAAGGATAAAATCAGATATTATCCGATCCATTAACACCCCTAGAAACAAATCGTGTGCTGTTCAGTGTTCTTGTCATTCTATTGTAGAATTTTTTGGAGAAGAATTAATATTTTAGTCAAAAATTCAAAAAAGCATTTTCTTTTGAGGGTGATGAAAGCATTTTCATTAAAATCTCACCATAACATATAATTCCTAGTTGAAAAAAAAAATCAAATTTCTGAAGTAATGCGAGCATAAATTGAGGGAAATAACACATAAGAATGTGTAACTGCTATCTAAATTGAATTCGTATCCTCTAGATACTTTACATGAGTAAAATGTTTAGATTAAGTGAGCCTTGTGAATCTATGGATGGAGATTTACTTCGGGTAGTCCGTTTTCTAAATTCTATGGCCGTGATAAAGTTCGGACAGCTACTATATTTAGAATACACTAGAGGATACCACCCATCTAAATTTAGGTGAATTTCTGATAAATTATATTTGTGTCTTAGGAATAAAAAAATGGAAATGGTAAGATTTGCTCAGAAATTAGCTCGTATAGACCGAGTTTGAAATTTGGTCTCAGATTTTTTTTACGTTTGTGTGTATTTGAAAATTGCAGGAAGTTGAGACCGAGTTTAAAACTCGGTCCAGCTTCTTTGGACTGAGTTTTAAACTCGGTCCCAGCTTCTTACTAATATATAGCACATCCAATCCCTTTCTTCAGTCAACCATTTCTTCAAAATCGCCATTATTACTGTTGCAAGAGACTCCAACTGAAATATTTATTTTTTGACAGATCCAAAACTGATCCATATTCACCACTATTGTCTCATCAACATTGTAAGTTTTTTTATATTTGGACTATTATTTTTGTCGTAAAATTAAAATACACTAACAGTAGGGTTTATTGTTCATACTGTAGAGATGAAAATATTGCCGATCAATGTATATCACGGAGGTCAAATCCTGAACACTTCAACCGGCGTGGGTTACGACATTCATGTCGTGTGCATATTTTCTGTCGACAAGATAATTAATCTTTGTGATTTGAAGATGCAGATTCATGCTGGTTTGGAGTTGCTCCCTAGCCAATTCAGCATCAGCATTAGTGCACGGATCAACACTGCACCAGTAGGTTCGGGTGTTTTTTTATAGCTTATTTGGGGTTATTTTTGATAAAATTTGGGGAATGATTAAAACAACAGCTCCGTACCAATTACCCCAGTATAAAATACTGGAGCTAGTAGTTGAATCTGATCCAATATCCGGATTTGACAACTATAATCCGACCAAAATTAATAATATTAGACCGACATCCTATAAATTCGTCAGAAAAATAGAAATCATGCAAGAAAATCTCCCAACAGAACAATTGTCCAACATAAGGACGCAAAATAACAGAAACCACAATAACCAATCCGTCGCAGCTGAGGAAGTGTTAGCCGAGGAATTTCATTATAAGGAGCTAACCACAGAGCAAGTGGCTGCATTGCATCAAAAAAAATGTGCAAAAAATGTAGACGATAGTCTCAATCGGTGGGGAATAATGACAAGTAACGGTTCAGAATCACTGAACAACGTGTTCAGGATCGCTAGACAACTTTCGGTATGTGCTATCATTGAGAACACGTGGCACAAATGTGTTGAGTGGTTTTATAAGCGTCGAGAAGTTGCAGCGGTTTGGGAAGTCCAATGTCTGATATTCTCTCACAAGGTCACCGAACTGATAAAACATCACAGTGATAATGAGAAAACTTACGATGTCATACCACTGGATTGAGATATCAATAACTACGATGTTTACAACAGAAATGGACTTATCGAGACGGTAATATTCTATACTTATATTATTTTTTATTTAACTTCAAAATTTAAGCAATAATTTATAATTTCTATTTGAAATAATAGAGACAAAGGGGTGAAATGAAATATGAGGTTGAATTAGCGATGACAAGAATTTGTAATTATTGGTATCAGAAACCGCAATTGACCGGCATTCCATGCGACCGCTTGCTTGTTGTTTGTTCATTCATAAGGCTGGATTACACTCTGTACGTTAGTCCATATTATATCATCTAGTATTACATTAACACATGGTCTGGTTATTGGCGTAGTTATGGTAATAGACGAGATTGGTCGATTTACAATGGTTCAATTATTATGCCAGATCCAGTAAAAATCAACAAAGGAAGGAGAAGGAAAATACACATTCCAATGGTTATGGATAAAATGAAGGGTCGCATCAACAAACTGCCAACTCGAGGTCGAGCTCGTTCCAACAGAGCATGATTTAGATTACCAGTGTGTTTATATTTTTTATTGTTATATTTACTAGAACAATTGGATTTTAATTATTGTTGTACTATTTCAATTTGTTTGACATTATTTTAGAATAATATATTAATCGTGCTTATATTTGGCTTTATAAAACTTTATTTTAATTCTTATTGTAATATTTTAGATCAATCTACTAACTGTTGTACTTTATTTTTTATATAATACACAAATGTAAAAATAAAAAAATCCTGGGACTGAGTTTCAAACTCGGTCTCGGGAGCTGGAACCGAGTTTGAAACTCGGTTCAGGCTATACGAGCTAATTTCCGAACAAATCTTACCATTTCCATTTATTTATTTTTTTATTTACTAAAATAAAAAAAATCTGGATATTGTCTATCCGGGAATATTAATGTGTATTGAATAATAATTTAACATCTGACTAAGGTCTTGAGGTCTCTTGCAGTCTTGCTGTATATGGTCTTACGTGACCTTCTTAATCTCGTGGAGTGGCATCTGCTGAATTATCTTTCATGAATTATTTCCGGATATCACCTGATGATATTTTCATATATTTTCCGATAATTTGTAAGGAATATTTGCACGGTTCTCTTCTAAAATCACATTAAGATAATTTTTTTATCTAAGAGTCTGAAATTTAAAATATTGCACAGAGTGGTCCGGTGCCAGTGCCACAATAGCAATCGGATTTTGTGTTTGGTGGGCCATTTTGGAATTTACAGATTTGTATTCATAAGTGGCCCAACTTGTGTCCTAGACATCAAATATGGGTTCTATAACTGAAATCCTTGATAATATCAACCTTTCTTTGAGGGCTGACTGCCTTTGGGTCACCTGTTCCAATTCGATTGAAAGTTGAAACCATACAAAAGCACTTAGTCATATCAACCATGGTCAAGCATTTTTGTCATTCAAGTCACAAACTCTCTGTAGAAGAACTGATATATATGAGGCAAGAGTTTCATGAATTTAGGGTGAAAACCAATGACAAGAAAATAGAAAAATATATCTTAATTTCGGAAAGGCCATATAATTTTACAGTAGATAAATCTCATTAACACACACAAAAAAAAAACAATTTTAGAAGAGGTAAAAGCACAGATTACATCTAAAAGTGCAGATTGCCATTTTTGCTTCTTCAGATTAAGTCCTGGAGATAATTATCAAAAATATTGCTGACAATGGCCTTGTAAGCTCGTTCAGTTGGGTGGAAGCTATCCCAAAATACATATTTGTTGACATCAGAGCAAGTTGTTGCAGTCTTGCTGTTACATAGTTTTGTTACCTCAATTAATCCTGTGCCACAACATCCTTTCGTTGCCTCCTCAAATCCTATAAATTTATCAGTCATGTTAAAATTCAAAGATACAAGAGGTTAATTTTTAACATGTTTTCTGACTACACTAGATAATAATACAAGTATATATAGCACAGAAAATGGGGATGTTAATTTGATAAGTGTTATGTTTCTGATTGTATCTCAAAAACCTATAATTAAATTAAAGGATAATTCTAGCCTGCATCCAACTATCATGATACATCCATGCCATATCTTTGAAACTGTTGTTTAAATCAAAAAGAAAAATAAAATTGTAGTTCTTTTCTTCGCGTCTAAAATAGTGTTCATTTCTTTATTTGTGTTAATTCGAAAAATCATGTAGCCATTCATTAAACAATGCATCATTTTAACTGTTTGAGTTGGAACAATTTTTTCATAGATGACCCCATCAATTTTAACCTTTTTTTCTTAAACTAATTTTAAGAGATATCATATGGATGTACCATATAATGTTGGGTGTACGCTAGAATCACCATTAATCAAAAGAAGAAACTAAAATTTGAAGGTCATTTACCATAAGCGCCAGGCCGTTGGATAATATCTAGCAAAATGTTGTAAATGTCGATATATACTAGTTTTGTTCCTTTGGAGCTAGTTTTTAATATTTTGTCAATTTCGCCCTGGATTCTGTAGTTGTAAAGTTGCGCAGCATAGTTCCGTTTTGGTTCACAAGTTCTTTCAGGCCCACCTCCAACGGTTCTCTGGGACGGCACACATCCTATCGGTGGAAGACCAACATAACCGATCTTTTTCGCTCCCATTGCTTGAAGTTTCTGTCAAATTACAGAAGAAAAGATAAAAATACAAGCATAGCCATTATTCCAGGAAGCCTCATGACAGCAATGTTTTGGTGAATATCAAAACAAGCATAGAAAAATATAAACTATGGCCAACAAAACATAGTATTTCTATGATATTGAGATTTATGTAGTCTTTGTTCTGTGTGGACGAGAAGGGGGGGAGCTTAATTCTCTCTGCTTCTTCGTTGCATTGTAATTATACCTTTATGAAGCTGCTGGCATGCGAGATGAGCAAATTGACATAAGATGGTATATCATAATCTACCACACGGAAAGGGGATGTGAAGTATGTGTTTGCAATATCATCAGTCCCAACACAGATGACGTAGAATGCTTCCGATAAAATCTTTGCTGCCTTTTCTTCACCAGCAATGGCTTTTAGCTTCTCCTTGTACTCAGCAAATAGGTTCAGTTGATCAGTCATTGGTATCACATTCTGCAAAACAAAAACAAAAAAAAGTTTGCAATTAAAGTTTCTTTAAAATCATTAATTCAAAATGTTTCAAATGGGAAAAAAGAAATTCATTTACTAACTCTACTAAAATTATACCACAATAACGGGGGTAAGAGGGTCAAATCCTGTAGCTCCAGAAGCAAAGCTAACACCAGTGAGGATGTCTTCTGGGGTGAGCTCATAACCGACATAAGGAGGTAGCAAGTCTTTTACCCCTAGTCCTGAAGCTGAAAGAAAAAAAGACATAATTCTTAAAGCAATGACTTTTGCAGAAGCAAAACTTTGCTCGCTCCATATATATAAATCAAAATACACAGTATATGGTTGAATAATAAAGAATTCTTTACTATCACAGGTATGCTGCACCAAGTGATTGTTCTTTTCTTGTATTTTTATGTGTAAATAACTGGATTAGCTAGGTACTATGTGTTTTCTTTGGGTGGCTGGATAAGGAACTTTTCATGTCAATAACTCTATCAATGGAAGAGGATCAACAAGAGCCCTTTGATTGCCAACATAGCATTTTTTTTCTTTCTGTAATGAAATGGTAAATTAATAGGTAGGAAAATTATGAAGGATTTAGAACTTGAATCAATTTATCTGAATTATAGGACCAACATGGTAGGAAAAAGGAAGTTCAATTACATAAAAGTCCTTAAAAGTTTCATTCTCTTCTCCTCTTGGTCCCTATGGTTTTCAAAATTTTCAAATTTATTAGAATTCTGTGGTATCCACTTTCCGACTTGCCTTTCTAGCAGAAGTTGAGTATGACCAATTCAGATGGAGTTTAGAGGTTTTAGGGGGGGGGGGGGGGGTATTTTAAGGGCGTTTTTGTAAAATTTTACCAAAATAAAAAGGATAGAAAGCAATTAAGAACCCTAGGGTGCTGAACAAAATCTGCAGTCCTATTAATCTATTATTTGTGTATACCACACTGTCCATTGCGTCAGTGAAGAATGAACTCCTCAAAAATACAAATACTATAAAAGTATATGATCACAAATATGTAGAGGTGTGGGGTCTCAGATGCAAGCTACACGCTTACTATAAGTCTGTAAGAACTAAGAAACAATGCCCCTGTCCACCCGTAAGATTCCCCTCTACTAGCACTGAAATTAATTTCAACGTTTCTTTTAGGTTGTGCAATGTGCATGGATTTGCAAAGACTCAGGATTTAATGAGGTGGGAGTGCGAACAAGTTGGATGATTATTTGCTGCACATGCCCTTTTATTTATGATGATGACCCCACAAATTATGTGAAATTCGGTGGCGTTGTTTTTTGTCCGTAGTTTTTTTTTGTTAATCGGCTCTCAGTGTAGTTTACTAAAGGAGAAATGATATTAATTAAAACCAACTAATAGTTTAAAGTTAGGTTGACAGATGCAATAATATTAATTGTATTTTTCTATAAAAAAGATAAATTATTCTTGCAGTAAGTTCTACAGTGGTGGCGGAACTTGAAACTAAAATCAAAGTGGACTCAAATAATTTATATATATTTTTAGATATTACATCTCAAATTTTGAAGGAGAGACTAAATTAGAAAAATATCATAATTATACTATAAAATATTATAAATTTTTAATAGGTATACTAATTTTTAAAATTTTCAAGGAGGCCACAGCCCTCCCCGATCTCTTCTAAGATCCGCGCCATTTAAGTTTTGCACCCTATATTTGCATTCGATGTATGTAAACATGCAATAATACATTTAAATAAAAACTTACTAATATTTTAACATCCTTAATGGTCCATTTAAATTGTTTATCAAAGAATGAATTTCTAGTATAAAGAAATATTTCAATAATTTGAAGCCCAGTATTATATTTAAATTTACAATATATCGCATTATTCGTCATTTTCCATCAAATTAACTGGGGATTGTTACCAATATTCTTAATGATATCTCATTACACGAAATATGACAAAATGTCATGATTTTTAAAAGTTCAAAGCCTCTCGGCTGAATTGCAATTTTGCATAGCTCCATGTAAACTGCTCGGTACCTACCAGTCCTTTATTTTTCTTCCCCTTTCTTTTCACAGCTCTTAGACTTAGCTGCATGTTTACTCTTTGATTCTTAGTTACATTACTTATGCAATTGTGCCAATTTGCTGTCACAAGGAATGCAGAGAATGAAGCTTCTCTGGATTGACCGTTTGCACATTAATCGTCACCATTCAAGGGGTTCAATAATCAATATAAACATGTGGCAAACTACAGAAGCACACAATTAAAGTAGCTATTTCTGTAGCCTATGTAATACATTTTTAGGTTTTCCAACAAAAATTATAATTATGCACAATTAAATCGACTCGCTTAGAAAACTAGCCTTTGATCTAGTGGCAAAAAGCAACATCCTCTGTGTGAGAGATCGTGAGTTCAAAATCTAAATGGAGGATTTTTTATGAACAATTATAAAATTTTAAAACTTAACTCTCATCTTTCCAATAAAAAAAATCGACTCGCTTAAACCAATTTGGAACAACCCGTGTGTGTCTGCGTGCTTATGTCATAGAAGATTTTTGGGTTTTTCCCCTATTCTTATATAAAAAAGATTGCTATTTCATTTTTCAGACAACCTTACCCGATAGAATCTTTGGCTCTATATGTTTTCAGTTTGTGATCACCGAATTATTGTTTAGTAATTAGGCTGACCATATCAAGTTTATGCCATACCAAAGAACGATTTTATTTTTGCTAATTACATAATATTAAAGCTGTAACTGGGGCTTTGCCCCGAAAATATAGTCCTCAAATAAATAATTAGCAATATAAAATTTCACTTTAAAAAAAATAGACAATATTTTTAAATGCTAAGTAATAATAATAATTATAATAATAAATAATATAATTAAATATATAATAATTTATAAATGATCATATAAAAAAGTTTAATCATTTTAAGAGTTAAGTTTCACCTTAAGGATATTACCCATATTATTTTAAATGAGGAGAGAAAAATAATTTTATATGAATCTTTAGATTTAAGAAGATGAAAAAATTAAAAAAAAATAATGGTGAAAAAATGATGATGTGGTGTACTTAAAAAATTTGAAAGGTTAAATTTTTTTAATGTATTAAGAATTCTTATGCTCATTTGATGTACAGTTTGCAATACTATGATTGTATATAAGGAGCTATTTTCATGTTTATTTGATATAGCTAGCGTAGATGTTATTAATGTGCATATTCTATGTACGATTGCATCGTTGTAGTTGCAAACACATTCAGTATAAATACATACAAAAGAATAATCAAAGCCAAGTATATATGTGAAGGTTTAGTTGATTATTTACCGATTAAGTCAGAGGGAACCTTTCCATTCGAGAACCGCCCGGTCGCTTTATGCTCGTAAAAGTTCTGACCGTATGGTGGGAAGTTGCATTGGATCGGGGTTTTAAGTGGGTTGTTGTTCCCTGGATCGACAATCGAGTCGCCAAAAACAATTACTGCTGGTACCAGCGGCTTTGTCTGGTTAAACGAGTATGCCAGTGCAGCTGACATATGGTACAGACAAACCAAAACAGAAACAATAATAAGTCTCTTTCCCTCCATCTTATTGCTTTCTTGGATTGCTTTTGATTGCTATCAGATGCAGAATGACATCTCCTTTTATAAGAGATTGAGACTTGGAAGCGGCTTCTACTTTTTAGTTGTGATGCCCCCACATTTGCTTTACAACTACAGTTAATGAAAATTTTGAGCCTTTTTTAAAGTGTTAGAAATTGATTGGCCTAAAAAAAAACTATATTGGTAGGTGCATGAGCAGTGAAAACCATGAATGAAGTATAATATCCCTTTGGCTGCTAGTTAGTGAAACACAGTAAAGAAACGTAATAAAAAGACAAAATATAGTTATACTCTCTATTATTGTTTCATCACTGTGAACTACAACTTTTTTTACAAATTTCTCTGACAAGATTGTATTTCAGTACAACTAGGTGAATAACATTATTGATACCGTTTGCTGTTCAAGCTTCTCTGAAGTCTACAAAAAAGAAAACTCATATGACACAGATTCAAGTACAATATATCAAATCTTTACCTGATTTTATAATAAATAATTACACATAATGATAGTAGTATAGTAATACTTTAAGTTTAATAAATTAGTTGAATTTAATGTACTGAAGTTTTACTTGGAGTACTGACTACGCCATCTGAAATTTCGAATTATCACTAATTTTCTCATGAAAGCCTCTTTTCTTCCGTTTTCAATTCTTGTCTGGCTTTTAAAAGGTACAGAAATTAATAGAAAATGAAACATTGATTAGCGCCGCTGTTATCAGAACTGGACCGGACCGGTCAGTTCGATCGGAAAAACCAGAACCGTATGCTTGTCCGGTTTGGTTCTGTTAAATGATTCTTTTCTCTCCATACATTTTCGATATTTTTTTATCTCTTTTTCATTTCTTCTTTCTAGTTAGATACTGATATTGATAATCTATCAAAAAAATAGAAAGGTATACGAAAAAATGAAGGAAATTGTGCTGGCTTTGCATCTCCAAAATCGTGGTGAAGGGCTTCCCATATTAAAATTCATCTCTCAAATTCTAGCAACCAAAGCGTTTCCATCTCTACTTGCAGCGATCAGAACACGAAACCAGCAGCAAATACTGTGAGTATCTAAGAATATTCAAGAATTTGCGTTTATAGAAGGAATCTAGATTGATAATATATGATTTCTTTTAGTATGAAAGTTGAATGCCTTCAACCAAGGACGGATGTAAAGAGGGCCAGGAGGCAATTGAATTTTGAAAAATAATATTTTTAAATAATCCTTTTGATAATATTTCCTCCTGAAATTTTTTTTACCCCTAAATTATTTGATTATTTTTATTGAGAAAAATATTTAATATCATGCAAAATAGAATAATTATGTAAAGATTTCAAAATATGAAATTTCATAGAGAATTTTTTTTATCAACTCGATTATTTATTACTTTGAGTTTTATTTTGTTGTTATTTTTAATATATAAAAGATATTATTTTGATAGTTTTTATTAGATAAAAATATTAAATTATTAGTTTTTATTTAGTAGCCGATTAGTTAATGAGTTTGAACTTGATTAGTTAACGGGTTTGAATCTGATAAGTTATTACAATCCGATAATTGCTCTCCTATCAAAATTCTACATCCGCCCCTGCATACAACGTGCTTGTGTCTAAGACAAAATTTGTTGCTGCTTTGACTTTTTTTTTCCGAGTTTGAAGGTTTAGAAAAGTAAAAATATAACTCATTTGATTGTGTCTTTTATTTTTATTTGTATTTTTTTTCTAGAAAGTGTGTAATACTATTTCATATGTGTTCTAACCAGCCTTAAAGCAACAAACTAAGCTAACTGCTTTTCAAATTATAATTTTGAGTAGGCTTCTTCAATGTGTTATTAAGAAGTACACTAATGGTTATTTTTATAATTTTGGATAGAGATTATTAGAGCTGTTAATTTTAAACTACAAAACTCTTAATTGCGTTACAATTTAAAAATGTGTAAACTCCCATGCTAATAATATTAATAAGAATAATATAAACAGAAATGGGCAAGCTCTTAGCTATAATTTTATAAATTATAATTCTTTGCATTTTTTAAATTTATAGTAGTGTCTTCAAATAATAATATTATTACAGTACTATTTCTACTCGTCTTTTGTAAATGAAATTTTGAATTTAGATGGATCAGATTTTGAAGATGAAGTCGAACATCTATCCACAAACATACAGCAAGAAGTGAAAATCAAGAAAATCAAGGTGTTGAGACTAGTGAGGTTATAGATGAGGCTAATGGAGATACTCATCAATATGTTTTAACCACTGAGTGGCATTTTATTGATCTTTAGAATTTTGATCGTTATTCTCATCTTAATTTATGTTAGTTTGAACTTATAGTATTTTAATATGGTTGGAGATCATTTGACAATAGGTTATTTTGACAATCTTGACAATGGATTCTGAAATAAATATAAAAAAAAAAAATCTATTTTTATAGATTTTTTTTATAGATATGTTTTTTTTACTTAGATTGGTAGTGATTCAAATTTCATTATCATTTGATACCCCATCAAAGATTAATAAAATTTTATATAATTTGTAAAAGTTATAATTTAACGTCTTTTGATAGAGTATCAAATGATAATGAATTTATATGAAATTTGAATCACAATCAATCTATAAGTAAAAGAAAATATCTATAAATTTTTTATTTTAAATTTTTTTATATTTATTCGAGAATTCATTGTCAAGATTGTCAAAACAACTCATTGTCAAGTGATCCCCACCCTTTTAATATTGAATAATGTTGTTGATTTATTACTTTATTTTGTTATTCATTAGACATGACATAAATCTATTTTGATGTACTAGTTGGATAATTTGCTTTGATATGGGTTGTTACATACTATTTTGATATATTTAAAAGAATCAGCTATTTTGATATATTTAAAAGAATCAGCGGTTGAACCGGTTAACCCAACGGTTCGACCAGTGAACCATTGATTCGATAGTTTATTGGATCGGTGTCTAGTCCACTTATGATAACATTGATTAGCGCCATTAAATTCACCTATTAGGTTTTAATGTCGTTTCGAGTTAACTTGATCCCGATCATGCATGTTAACCTTAAAATTATGAGATTTGATAACAGTATAGCTCAAATTAAATCACTTGCGTTGTGTTTGTGATTCGAATTGTTGACACGTCTCAGTATAATTTTTAAAAATCAGGCTTACTTTTGTAAATAACTAAAAATCAGACTTATATTATAAGAGATGTAACTCAGAATTCGCCCTAGCAATATACTTCTGAAATAAATAATTAATAATGTAAAATTAAAATTTTAAATATATTTAATAAAATTTCACATTAAAAAAATTTATACATAATATTTTTAAATATAAATAATAATTATAATAATTATATCAATAAATAATATAATTAAAAATATAATAATCCATAAATAATTGTATAAAAAAATTAGATTATTTTAAGAGTTAAGTCTCATCTTAAGTATATTATACACATTATTTTAAATGAGAAGAGAAAAATTATTTTATATGAACTCTTAGATTCAAGAAGATGAAAAAGTTTAAATAAAATCAATGGTGGAGAAAAGTGATGATGTAACATGCTTGAATAGATTGAAATCTTAACCCTCTTTATGTATGGAAAGGGATCACTTAATAATGGTTATCTTGATAATCTTGACAATGAATTTTCAAATAAATATGAAAAAAAATCTTAAAAATAGAAAAAAATTTATAAATATGTTCTTCTACTTATAGATTGACGGTGAAACAAATTTCATATAATCCATCAAAGACCGTCAAATATTATTATTGTAAATTATATAAAATTTTGATAATCCTTAATGGAGAATTAAACAATAATGAAATTACATAAAATTTTGAATCATCATTAATCTATAAGTAGAAGAACATATCTATAAAAAAAATTAGTATTTATTTAAAAATCCATTGTCAAGTGATCCCACCCTTTATGTATTAAGAATTTTAAAAAATATGTAACAAAAAATTGAATCCGTCGATTGGCTATTATATTGAATTCAAATTTGATTTCGATAAATTGGTTGCTCTGAGTTGCTCAATTTGATTTATACATAAAATCTTGTGAAAAGAAAACAATTTTATATCATGCACTATTTTCTTTTAACGTATTTTTAAATAGAGAGTTAATTGTTCTTATTAACTTCCTAGAATTTTCAAAATCATTAGCAAAATTCTTAGGACCGGCCATTCGTTAATAGTAAGAGTTGTTTTTATTTGGTGAGATTCACACTGTTTTAGTAATTTTCTATGAATAAAAAATCAGTATACCTAGAGGGGAGAGCCGTGTTTCTGAAGAAAAAACGATTTCCTCAAACTTAATAAATGTGGCGTTGCACAAGCTGCTGGAGCGGCTTTAAATTTGTATTAGTTGCAACCGTCCTGTTTTGCAAGTTACTTTTTTTTATTAATTATATTACTATTTTTTTTATTCGAAAGGACTTGAGTGCTTAATTACGATCAAATTTGTTAAATTTCTTGTAAGCTGCGGATGAATTTAGGTCGTCTTTATCTCAAATTTGGGCTCCACATCCAGTTGTTGGGTTTCACATTGATTTTTTCTTTATGTTATTTCGTTATATATAATTACTTCATCCGTAATTACGGACGTCGTTGCTTCGTCCCTATTTTCGTTTTGAATTAAGCAAGCAAGCAAGCTTGAGTGTCTTCTTCCTTCTGCCCAATTTCATGTAATTGGAATTTGGAGTATATATTCCGAATATTTTTCAACTTTTTACTGAAAATTCGGAATTGTATAAAATCGAAAATCTCTGAAATTCGTGATCTGTTATAACTATTTCTTTATAATACATATAAATTATCAAATTAAACTTTGAAGAAATAATAGTTTCAAATATAAGCAAATAATAATTCTGAAATAATTCGTAAACAATCCGTACGATTCATAAAGTTTATCAACTTATTCGGAAATTTGTTAAAAGCAAACAATCCACGATATAATTTGTAAATCTTAGTCCGGCATTTGTCAACTTCTTAAAATATAGGACTCCCATTAATCCATACACAATATTACTTTTTATACATTAAGAAAGAACAAAACAACATTGCCCCCTTGAAGTCTATGTTTTTGCGAAGCATTTATATTGAAATAATTCAGATTTTTGCTTAAAAAAAAAGAATTCTTTGATATCCAATTAAAAAAATGTTATATTACTGTTAAGAAATAGGTTTAATTAACGAAGGATTAGCCTCAAAATAATTATCATTATAGGCAAATTTAATTTGTATAGATACATCCAACTTTTTAGATAAAAAGGGTTACCTCTATTTTATTTCTTTTTCCTTCTAGAATAGACACTGTACCATCATTGATACCAATGGTAACTTAAGTTACCGTTATTTTCCAAGATGTATATATGGCAATCTCATTTGCTTGTAACAGTTAGTTACTTTTAATAAATTATTAATCATCAACCATTCTCAGAATTTCACATGATATTAGAGCAGTGTAATTTATCTCAGTAAAGTCCAATTCCGCAATAGAGTCAACAGATACAACAACAAATATGTCTCAACAAAGGCGCAAAGTATCATAATAATACCGGGCAAAATCAAACATGGGAGGTATATCTCTTATCAAATTGCAAAAAAGTGCGGTCGAGCACAAATGGGTATACAAAGTCAAATACCATAGCAATGGTATCATAGAAAGGTACACTGTTAGGTTAATGGAAAAAAATTTATGCTCAAATATATGGTGTTGATTATTATGAGACATTTGTACTGATTATCAAAATGAATATCGTAAAGATTTTATTATCCATTACAGTAAATAATGGTTGGAACCTTCAATAAATGAATGTAAAAAATATCTTTCTTCAAAGAAGACTTGAAGAAGAAATTTGTATGACACTTCCACTGGGTCACCAAAAATAAAGTATTCTTAACCTTATTTGTAGGTTAAAAATATCAATCTATGGACTAAAACAATCATCAAGAGCATGATATAAAAAACTTAATTATTCTTTAATCTCTTACAACATCAAGGTGATCAATGATGACTCATCTTTATTTATTAAACACAATTCCAATGATACAATCATAATATTAGTTTATATCGATGTGCTAATCATAATCAGAAGCAACCAAGTAGAAATTGAGTTGATAAAGAAAGATCACAAGAAAATTTTTAAAATTAAAGATTTAAAAAAATTAAAATATTTTCTTCAAATAGAAATCACTCATTCACAAAAAGATATATTTTTATCTCAAAGAAAGTATATACTTTATTTGCTTAAAAACTGAAAAATTAGGGTGTAACCATATCAACCTCAATTGACTCAAATATGCTGAAGATGGTGAGCCCTTTGGAAGATATAAATCATTTTCAACGGCTCGTATGGAAATTAAATTATTTGACCGTTACTAAACTGGATGTATCATTTGCCGTGAGTCAAATTAGTAAATTTATGCATTCACCAAGAACACTTCATGATGTACATGCCATTAGTAGGATATTACGACATCTAAAATATACTCTTGGAAAATGAATTTCAATGAAAAGAAATAATATTAATGTTATATGTGACTATTTCGATACTGATTGGGTAAGAACACCTCATGCACATTTGTGGACGAAAATTTAGTCATGTGAAAGAGTAAGAAGCAAAATATCATTGCATGCTCAAGCATGGAAGCGAAATATAAAGCAATGACATCAACCACAAATGAGTTAACTTGGATCATGCAAGTGCTAGCCAATTTGAGCATCGATGTTAACGAACTAATGAAAATGTTTTATGGTAATCAAGCGGCAATATACTTTGCAACAAATTCCATCTTTCATGAGTGCACAAACATATCAAAATAGATTGTCACTTCATTAGAGAAAATGTTCAATCGAAGGAGATTAAAGTTCCATTTGTCAAAAGTAAAGATTAATTGACCGACATTTTCACCAAAGAGTTGAGCATTAAAAGTTTCGAGAATATATCAAACAAGTTAGAATTATACGATCTCTACCATTCTAGTTTAAGGGAGAGTATTAAGAAATAAGTTTAACTAAGGGAGGATTGCTTCAAAATAATAATCATCATAGGCTAGTTTATTTTGTATAGATACATCAAGCCTTTTAGATAAAAAAAAAGAGTTGCCTCTATTTTATTTCTTTTTCCTTCTAAAATAGGCACTGTACCATGCACTAGTATACGGTACTCTTGTGTACCAATGGTAACTTAAGTTACCGTTATTTCCCAAAATGTATATATAGCAATTTCATTTGCTTGTAACAGTTACTTTAATAAATTATTGATCATCAATCGCTCAAAATTTCACATCTACAACTAAGTGTTATGCATATTGTGCAGAAAATACTGTGTAAATTAAATTTTGTAGAAAAATTTATGACAAGTATTTATAAAAATATAAAAAAAATTGTGCCTTCAAAAGTCATAAGTATTAATGGAATTTATGATTTATATAATATATTTTTTAAACAACAAAATTAGAGTAATTCCTCTTCATTCATAACGTCTTATGCATAAAATGTAATTAGTTGAGCTTGTCTCAACTCCAGTTAGCCTATACAATTCTTTAAATTTAATTAAAAAGATGCTCTATTTGCTGTTACATGCATTGGACCGGAACTCTTGAGGGGGCCAGTGAACAAATTCTTCTAAAAAAAGCACTAATAAATATTACCCTCTCTAGAATCGTCTCGTATTTCATGGAGGAACTTGTAAAACTATCAGAGCATTAGGTTTCAATATAATTTCCTTGGCATAATATTGGAGTTCTAGTAGAGACTCCAAATTTTAGTTTACATCTGGTTTTACCAAATAATGTTCAGGACCTCCCTTTGCAAGTTACAGGAGGACCAACCCTGCTCGATTTGGGCTGAATCGAAGAATCTGGGTTTTGGAGAAACGCAATGCCATCAAATTGATAAGGAAATTTGGTTGATCAAGAGAATCAATCTTTAATTTAGTGATAAAAGTAATATTTTTCGTGTTGAATGTGAGATCATAGATTTAAAATTTAGATAAAGAGTCCTTTATAGATGATCTAGACTCCTATCTTTACTAATTATTTTTATCTTTACTAAAAATTAATTGATGAATGGTCTTTCTTTCTATATGTATTGCAACTTTAAATGTTTGTCAGCCAATGATTGTTATGATTTGTAGTTTTAACTTTTGGAATCTAGTTGAATCGTGGTGTCAGTGTGATAGCTTTGCAATTTAGACTAAGTACTTAACTCTAGGTTTTGGTAATATCTTTAGGTTGTTATAAGTTCTTAAATCCTACTTGTACCGGGCTGTGGTACCACATTTTGGATATTACGTTTCAATAAAAAAAACAGGTGGGTTCATATTACCCTCTTTACTTGCTTGGTGTCAGACCATTGGTGGTCCACATCTCGCACCGATCCTCCTATACTTTATCATAGAGAAATAAATATCTGGCAATTTTAATGTAACTGTAAGGGTGTTTATGAGGAGAAATTTTTTTATCTCCCTAGTCCTTCATCCTATATAATTATGTAATATTATTATTTTTTATTTAAATACTTAGTTCACTTATCTAAATGCTTAATTCACTTATTTAATTACCTAGTTCATTTATCTAAAAATACTCAAGTCATTTTTTTCATTTTTCGAGACTTTTTTTCTCATCTGTCGCATGTGTTTCCCCATGCAACTTATGTAATGTTTATTTTTTTATCTAAATACCTAGCTGATCTATCTAAATAACTAGTTCACTTATCTAAGTATCTAATTCATCTATCTAAATACCTGATTCACTTGTGATGTTTGTTATTTTCTTCTCTATCATCTGTCACATACGTTTTTTCGTATAATTCATGTGATGTTTGTCAGTTTCTCCCATATGACATTATTTTTCGAGACTTTTTTTTTCTCTCTTCCTGTTTTTTATAAAATAACTGAATCACATATTTAAATACCTAAGTCACATATTTAAATATCTAAGTTTTATATCTAAATACCTTAGCCTCATATCTAAATACCTGAGTCACATATCTAAATATCTGACTCACTTATATAAATGTATGTCTCACTTATATAAATATCTAACTTATTTATCTGACTAAGTTATATACATGGACGTATATTTTTGCCAAAAATGAAAAAATAATTACAGATGATGTATTTTTTGAGTTAACCTCACGGAAGGCCTCTGTGAGCTTAAGCTCACATTATCTTTACTATATATATATATATATATATATATATATATATATAGTTTATGGTGCTTTGTAGAACAAAAAATCGTTATTGCTTCGGGGTGAGATTTCATATCTTAAGATCTCAAATGATCAATCTAAGTTGTTCAATAATTTTTTCATGTCAAAATCTTGTAGGAAATTAAATTTCATGATTTTTTGAGCTTTCTAATTATTTTTTAAATTATTTTTAAAAAATAACCCTGTTTAACATAAGAAAATAGCCTATTTCAGGGCTGTTTTTAAAAATAATTAAAAAAATAGTTAGAAAGCTCAAAAAATCATGAAATTTAATATGCTACAAGATTTTGACAAAAAAATTATTGAGAAATTTATATTGACCATTTGAGACATCAAAATATGAAATATCACCTCAAAATAATAATATTTTTTTGCTTGCAAAGGACCATAAGCTATTCTCTCTCTCTTTCTATATATATATATATATATATATATTGACATTGGAAGCATTTTTGAACAATTAAATGTTTGGTACAAGTTTAATGATCTCACTTAATAGTTAATATTATAAGTATAAATTATATTTGTTGTTATGATTTTATCTTGTAATTTTTAGTAAAATCACGAGAGCGCACTCCTATTTAGTAAAGGGACCGTTTCATTAGAGTTGCAGGATTAGGTAAGTTATTAACATACTGTTATGGTTATTTCGAACCATAGATGAATTTAAATTTATGTGGGGGAACAAAATTATGTGTGGTGGCCTGGTGGTATCGTTTCTTGTTCAATTTTGATCACCACATTACGCAGAAATAACGGATTAATTACAGGAGTGGACATCAGAGCCTAAGAACCCTAATTCAACAACTTGTCAAGATATTATTATGTATCTATAATATTTTTTAATTTTAAAGCATAATTGATGTCGAAATTATAATTATAAATGAGGTTACACTATAACAGAATGGAGTTTAGATAACACCCATTCAATAACGGTTTTAAGTACTAACTGTTACTAAAATAGTTGAGTGACAATTATGAAATATTGAACAATATGTTTTATACCGGTTTTCTAAAAAGAGACGTTGTTAAAACTATAAACTGTAACATCTACTTTTCTCTGTCCTATTTAGCAACGGTTTTTGAGATAAATCGTTGTGAAATCATTTAACAACGATTCCTTTGAAGAACCATTGCGAAAAGATTTAACAACGGTTTCCAATGAAAATCGTTACTAAATAGAGGCTTTAACAATTTAACAACGGTTCTTTAATGAAACCATTGTTAAATATGTATCCTAAAACCCTATAGGTTTACGCTGCTTCGATAATTTTTTCTATCTCTTCTCTTCTCCTTCCCGTTTCTTCTCTGGTTGCAGCTCTCTAGGGCTCGAACAACATATCACTTGGTGACGGGACTACTCAATCGGTCTTCCTCAACGGTCTTTCTCTGAATCGGTCTTCCTCAATGACGTATCACTTGATGGGCCGAATAGAAGGGCGGTCTATGCAATGGTGGACTGTCCTGATGGGCGGATGATACCGAAATCGGTGATGGTGTACATAAGGGGTTTCTGGGAGTAGGTTTTCATCACTGTCATCGACTGGACCATCATTGACCCGCCAACCCCTCTTGAAAATGAAATTATGTTCGTGTCATTAATACTTTCATTCAGTGTTAACTTCTAAAATATGAGGTATTCATATTTCTACATAAGATATGTATGTGTGTGATTTCTATCAAACATTGTCCATAAAAAGTGGCTATAAAGTTAGTTCTTCGGTATACATAACTTATGCGGAGGAAGAGATGATTTGCCAAAAATACTATTATCTCTCATATCTCTATACGAGTTATAACATCATTGTACCTCTTGA
Organism: Schoenoplectus tabernaemontani; assembly: GCA_037127355.1. NCBI lineage: Eukaryota > Viridiplantae > Streptophyta > Magnoliopsida > Poales > Cyperaceae > Schoenoplectus > Schoenoplectus tabernaemontani. Next base: position 11,659,239 of record CM073749.1, read on the forward strand.
TAGAGTAAGATTATCTGCTAGCGGTATAATTATATGAGTAATTATACTTGATAATTTATTCGGGATCAAGAAAAGATTAAGTTTGCAAAGATGACACACACCTATCTTGAAACTGATTTTGATAGCTACGAGACAAAAAAATTAACACAAATAAATAGGTTATTGGATCATGATATTGTATAGTACAACATTATCTATATAATTAGATGGTCATAGTGCATTCTGCGAGATACATTCTATGATTATAGAAGTTAAAATAATTTTAACTCTATTTACCAACATAATACGGATCTTGTCGGGACACACCACATATGAGTTAATCGGAGAATCTTATTGATTAATTATAATAAGATGATTATAATTAATTATATATGATATAATTATATTATATTTATCATAAAGATGATAAGTAAAAATAAAGGATAATTTATAAGCGTGTACGACGCGTTGTATAAAATTATCGAAATAATAACCGTAAGAAATATAATTGTTCAGAATAATTATATTAATTTGAACCTTATCCATAGATGACATCATCCATGATATCGTAGATGACTATTAGTGTTAAAGTGATCTACAACCAATCATGTGATAATTATACTTAGATTATGTATTAGGATAACTATTTATGATATATCATTTGTTCCTTGAGTTGTTTATTATTTTTATATTGAGTTGGACTCAATTGTGAAACATATACATAAATTAATATTAACTCTAAAATGTCCCTAATCTATTAATTACCTAAGAACAATAATTAACTAAGATTAGTGTGTAAGTTGAGTGATGATTGTGTTTCACAAATCATACGATAAGTGTTATCGGCTCAATTACATAAATAACGTGTTGGACATGTTATTGGAATTGACCTGTAATAAAATACTATAAGGATTGTATTTGTGTCATTAATATTTTATTTGCTTGCTAATTCTTAGGTATGAGATGAGTGTTCTTCCTATATAAATGATTTGCATTTATGGATATTATCCAACGTTGTCCGTAACTGACACCCATACAGATTCTATCTTGATGTACATCTTTTGTATGAAGAAGAAGTATGAATTAAGAATACCGATGTCCCTCCCATTTGTTGACGTGAGCGATGATATCCAAATTGGGAGCCCCTAGATAAAGAATATAGTGCAAGAATGATACATTCTTATTTTGCACCGTTCTGGATATCATGTGTCATGGAATGAGCTTGGGACGATTGTCGTCGTTCAGGATCAAGATATTTGTAGCGTACATTATATTTGTATTGCTTAGGGGTCACAATGCACATTGTTAGGTGCCGCTTGTGATTTATGATGCTTAAAAGTGTTTTAATCTCATTGCTAAGTGTATACAGGTCCCAAAAGGTCACACCGTATAAGAACAAAGCTTATAAATATTTCTTGATCATTTTGGTATTAGTTCTCTAAAATTAATATAAGTTAATTAATTATTAGACATAATTAATTAAGTATATCTATCAAAGAGTTTGATAGATAGGTCAAAACGGGTAAAAAAAATAGGTCCCGAGGAGTATTTTCGGGAGACATACGGACCCCGTACGGCCATGGGCACAATGAATTCTCGGCAATTTTCTGCACAGTGCGGTTCTGCACACGGTTCGGTTTTTGAGTCAGTTCAGGGGGTTATCTTGCTCAAAAAATAGCCAAATTTGGAAAGAACGTGGCCAACTATTAGTGGAAGGTTTCCATCGAAAAAAAGTCATACTTATAGTCAAGAAACTTGAGATTTTTTGTCCCTAACCGACCTAAAATTCTGCTGAATTTCTGCTGCATCAGTTTTGATTTTCTCATGTGTTGAGAACCCTTTCAACCACCTCTAAGAGTTAGAATTCATGAAGAAGGACCAGAGGATCAAGGAGAGCACACTCAATTGTCCTAGTAAGATGTTGAGAAGACGTTTGTGGGCTGTTCTTGGTAGATACCGTTGGAAGAGATCTCGGTTAGTCTCTTGGTGTCGTGCGCATCTCCCGGTCATTTTCTGCCCTTTCGGTGACTCAAGCACGCATCAAAGGTATATTAATCTTGTTTATAACTTATATTTGGTTCATTTTAAATCATATACAAGATCATTTTGGTGTTTTAGATGAATATTTTTGAATTTATACACTAGTTACACCAATAAAATCCCAACAGTGGTATCAGAGCAATTGGTTGTTGTATGTGATTTGATCGTGGTCAAATCATCAAGTTTATATGATTGTTCTTGTTCTTAAATATGTTATCTTGGTGATCATGCATGAGTTATATTGAGTCTCATAAGTAGACATAAGATTTGATTGATTTGTGTTATCAAAACTTATTTTCTAGCGTTGTTGATAGGTTTGACATGATTTACTTGTGAAAACTCATTAGAACTGATCTTAGGTCCAGTTTCCTGACTTTCTTGGGGTTAGTTATTGTTGTGATTGGCCTTAGAGTTACCATCTAAGATTAGTTTTTTTTTCCAGTTTTGTGGCCTCGGCCTTAACGGGTTCTTGATTGGGCGTCAAAATAGGAGTTGGTTATTTTTGGACAGCGGCTTAACCAATTAGGGTTGTCTTTCTTTGTGATTTGTTGATCACATTGAAAAAACTGGGTCTAATTTTGTATGATTATTAGATTTAAAGATTAAGAACGATTACAATCGGTTTGTGCAAGTGTTGCATGGCGCTAACTTTGTTTTGCAGGAGCTGGTTTGTATAACCATATGTTCAAGCCTTGTGTGTGGTATTGAATGCATGTGATTGTTTATAATGCGGTCTAAGGTGCCCCGTGGTATTAATAATTAAATGAGAGCCTTGTTTACTCTCTTCTAAATTTAATTTAAGGCTTGCATGCCGAATTTTATTTAAGATAAGGATGGGTGATTTCTAAGTTAGTTTATTTTTCTCATTAAAATAGTTCTAGTTGAGAAGGGTAGTTAGATTATTGCTTTTAATCATGATGATGATCGGAAGGCGGTGATCGGACGCATTTGGAAGCACAAGGGCTATACAAACTCGCGACATATGTGATATGTTATGAATTGCTTGTTTGTGATTGCATGTTTACTTTGATGCGATTTGTGAATGAATTGTGAGTCATAAGATATGTATGAGTGTATGCTATCACGACCACCATTATAGAGTCACATAAAGTAAAAGTCCCTAAAAAAAAGTAAATCTCCCTTCCTCCTCTATCCATGGATGCCTTGTATAGCTTGTTGGTGGTATCTACTCAGTAGACACTGCATTCTATCCTTAGTGAAAGTGGGGCATGTCGGACATGTCATCTCAAATAGAGAGATTTTATTTGACGGAGTGCGATTTGGGGTTTCATGCCGCCGTTGGCCCAGTTTTGCATTTTGGGGAGAAGTTTTGTTTCTTGAGACTAGCTGCTCGAAACAAAATCAAGAGTCACATACGATGTGATTAGCAAATTGTTGCTTACCTAAAATAGCTAAGTTCAAGTTTTATGTCACCGCTGGCTTGTGTCTTAGTGAAGATAGGGATTTTGGACTCACTACAAATTACGGGACTTAATATTGATTGTAGTGGGAATTTTATTTTTTTAAAATAAATTATACATAAGCTAAACGCAAACCTTTTAATTCAAAGATCATGGCAAAAGAATATTCTTTCTCCTTGCGTTCTCTGTTAGACAAAAAAAATTGAAATATGATGGAATGAATTTCATGGATTGGCATTGTAATCTCAGAATTTTTCTAAGGCACGAGAAAAAGGAATACATCTTAATTGAAACCCCGCCTAACAAACCAAGCGACAAGGCAGAGAAATCTGTCAGAGAGAAGTACAACAAGTTCATAGATGATGAGCTTGATGTCTCATGTCTGATGGTCGCCACTATGAGTTCTGAGCTTCAGAAGAGGTTCGAGACTCGTGGTGTGTTTGACATAATGGACCAACTGAAGAAAATGTTTCAAGAGAAGGCTCAGACTAAGATATGCAATCTGACAAAAGCACTTATGAAGTGCTCAATGTGCGATAACGAGTCCGTAAGCACTCATATGTTCAAAGTTACGGGATATATTGAGCAGCTTGAGAAGCTAGACTGTAAGTGGGATCCACAGCTAGTTACGAACATCATTTTCGCATCATTATCTCCTCGTTATTCGAATTTCATTATGAATTATAACATGATGGGAATGTCGAAGAGCTTGGATGAGTTGCTAGGTTTGCTTAAGACTGCCGAGGAGGACATGAACAAAGGATCTGGGAATGTTCTCGCGGTCAGTTCGGCCAGGAAGAAGATTAAGAAGTGTTACAAGCGCAAGTCTAAGGGCAAGGGTAAAGGGAAGGCTCAAGTGGTGACTTTTCTAAACCCAAGGATGTTTCCAACGTTGAGTGTTTCTACTACAAGAAGTGCGAACATTGAAAGCGTAATTACCCTCAGTTCCTGGAGGACAAAGAACGGGAATGTCCCTTCTTCTTCATGTATACTTATTATTGAAATTAACCTTGCTACTTCTATTTCTGATTGGGTGTTGGACACCGGTTCATGTGCTCATATGTATTCAAATGTGCAGGCACTAAAGAATAAGAGGTTGCTTGGGAAGGGTGAGATGCAGCTTCGGGTTGGTAATGGAGCAAGTGTTGTTGCTGTTGCTGTAGGAGATTTAAATTTTCACTTACCTAGTGGACTTATTTTAGAGCTTAGTAGTGTTTACTTTGTTTCTTCTATTTCTAGAAATATTATCTCCGTTTCATGTATGGACATGTATGGTTTTACCTTTTCTATTAAAGATCAATGTTTTTCTTTTTATAGAGATGGTATTTTCTATGGTAGTTCTCAAGTTATGAACGACCTATATGTTCTAAAAATGAATAATCAAGTCCTTAACATTAATAACAAGAGACTTAAATCTTCTCATGAGAGTGAGACTTTCATATGGCACCATCGCCTAAGACATATAAATGAGACGCACATTAAGAAATTACAAGATGTTGGACTCCTTGGTTGCTTTGACTTAGAGTCTATAGCAACATGTGAGTCGTGCTTATCGGGTAAGATGACTAAAACACCTTTTACTAAGAAAAGTGAGAGGTCAAAGGACTTATTGGGACTCATGCATAGTGATGTATGCGGTCCTATGAGTATAAGTGTTAGAGATGGATCAAGATACTTTGTCATATTTACTGATGATTTCAGTAGATATGACTATGTCTACTTGATGAGACATAAGTCTGAATCATTTGAAAGTTTAAGGAATTCAAGGCTGAAGTTGAGAACCAACTCGAGAAGAAGATTAAAGTATTTAGAACGGATCGATGTGGAGAATAATTAAGCGATAAATTTAAGGGTTACCTAAAGGCACATGGAATAGTTTCATGGCTCACTCCTCCCGGGATGCCTCAATGTAATGATGTTCAATCTGAGAGGAGGAATAAGACCTTGTTGGACATGGTTCGTTCTATGATGAGCAAGGCTGAATTATCACGCTCTTTCTGGGGATTTGCACTTAAAACTGCTGCATTTATGTTGAATCGCATGCCATATAAGTCCGTAGAAAAGACACCATATGGGTTATGATTTGGAAGAATTTCAAATGTGTGTTTTTATCAAGATTTGGGACTGTGAGGCTTACGTCAAGCGATTGATATCTGAAAAACTCAGTCCTAGGTCTGATAAGTGCATATTTGTGGGATACCCTAAGGAAATTAAAGGGTACTACTTCTACTACAAGTCTGAAAATAAGATAGTTATTGCCAGACATGCAATATTCTTGGAGAAAGAGTTTCTCGCAAGAGGAAGTGGTGAGAGTAATGTGCAACTTGAAGAAATTCAAATTACACATGAGAGTGATGTTGGTGGAGACTTCACAATCCCTTCTATGGATGCTGAGGCTAGTGGGAGTAGGACTTTCGAACTTAGTTCTCATGGTGATGAGAACGTGATTCAAGATACGCCTCCACAAGGTATTATGGAAGAAGCATCTGAGCCTCATATACTTTGTAGGTCATCAAGATCAAGTCATCCACCTGAAAGATGGTTGGGACTTTATCAAGGATCGGTATGTGATGCTGAGGATCCTTTGACCTATATGGAAGCAATGGCGTGGCCCGACTCTGTAGAATGGCTTGGAGCCATGCGATCTGAGATAAAGTCTATGTACGACAATCAAGTTTGGAACTTAGTTGATCTCCCTGAAGGAGCTCATCCGATTGAAAACAAATGGGTTTTCAAGCGGAAGTTGGATGTGGACGGTAATTTGACTACATACAAGGCACGGCTAGTTGCGAAAGGTTTCAAACAGATTCAAGGAGTTAATTATGATGAGACTTTCTCATCCGTGGCCATGTTTAAGTCAACTCGGATCTTGTTAGCAATTGTCATTTTTCATGATTATGAAATATGAAAAATGGATGTCAAAACTGCCTTTCTAAATGGAGATTTAGAAGAGGATGTGTACATGACACAACCGATGGGTTTTGAAGATCCTAATAATGCTAGCCAATTATGCAAGCTGAATAGGTCTATTTATGGACTAAAACAAGCATCAAGGAGTTGGAACAAACGCTTTGGACTAAAACAAGCATCAAAGAGTTTGGCTTCATCAAATGTGATGAAGAGCTTTGTGTATATAAGCGATTCAGTGGGAGTATTATTGTATTTCTCATTCTATATGTGGATGACATATTGTTAATCGGTAATGACATTTCCACCTTGGATGAGGTTAAGTCATCATTGAAGAAAGTGTTCTCAATGAAAGACTTAGACGAGGCAGCATATGTTTTTGAACATCAAGATCTATAGGGATAGATCTCAAAAACTTATAGGATTAAGTCAGGGTACATATATTGACAAGGTGTTGAAGAGATTCAACATGCAGGATTCCAAGAAAAGAAAACTTACCCATGTCACATGGCATTAATCTCGGCAAGAAGCATTGTCCTTCGACGAATGCTGAGCTTGAGACCATGAAGAAGATACCATATGCTTCAGCAATTGGATCTATCATGTATGCTATGATTTGTACTCGCCCAGATGTGTCATACGCTTTGAGTGTGATAAGTAGGCACCAAGCCAATCCAGGTATCGCACATTGGACTGTGGTAAAACTATCCTAAAGTACTTGAGAAGGACTAAGGATATGTTTCTTGTCTATGGAGGTGAAACTGAGCTCGTTGTAAGGGGTTACACCGATGCTAGTTTTCAGACCAATCACGATGATCTGAGATCGCAATCAGGATTTGTGTTCGTGCTCAATGGTGGTGTTGTGAGTTAGAAGAGTTTCAAACAGGAGACTACAGCAGACTCAACCACCGAGACTGAATACATAGCTGCCTCAGAGGCAGCTAAGGAAGGTATGTGGATCAAGAAGTTCATGACTGAGCTGGGAGTGGTCCCTAGTGCTTCAGGACCATTGGAGCTCTATTGTGACAACAATAGAGTTATTGCCCAAGCAAAGGAACCTCGATCGCATCAAAAATCAAAGCATGTTCTACGAAGATATCACCTTATTCGTGAGATTATCGAAATAGGTGATGTTAAGGTTTGCAAAGTAGATACAGAGGCGAACACGGCCAACCCGCTAACAAAGCCTCTATCTCAAGCCAAGCATACGATGCATACATTAGGTATGGGCATCCGGTTTATGCGGGATTGGCTGTGAGATTTGAGTCATATGCATGTGATGTACTCGAGGCTACTATTTGGTTAGATATTTCTTTTATGCATGTTGATGTGTATGAGATTAGCTTTAGCTCAAGTTGGAGATTGTTAGTGTTAGAGTGATATACAACCAATCATTTTGGTATTAGTTCTCTAAAATTAACATGAGTTAATTAATTATTAGACATAATTAATTAAGTATATCTATCAAAGAGTTTGATAGATAGGTCAAAACGGGTCAAAAGCAGGTCCCGGGGAGTGTTTTCGGGACACATACGGAACCCGTACGGCCCTGAGCACAGTGAATTCTGGATAGTTTTCTGCATAGTGCGGTTCTGCGCATGGTTCGGTTTTTGAGTCGCTTCGGGGGTTATCTTGCTCCAAAAATAGCCAAATTTGAAAAAAACGTGGCCAACTATTAGTGGAAGGTTTCCATCTAAAAAAAGCCATACTTATAGTCAAGAAACTCAAGATTTTTCGTCCCTAACCGACCCAAAATTCTGCTGAATTTCTGCTGCACCAGTTTTGATGTTCTCATGTGTTGAGAACCCTTTCCACCACCTCTAAGAGTTAGAATTCATAGAGAAGGACCATAGGATCAAGGAGAGCACACTCAATTGTCCTAGCAAGAGGTTGAGAAGACGTTTATGGGCTGTTCTTGGTGGATACCGTTGTAGGAGATCTTGGTTGGTCTCTTGGTGTTGTGCGCGTCTCCCGGTCATTTTCTGCCCTTCCGGTGACTCAAGCACACATCAAAGGTATATTAATCTTATTTATAACTTATATTTGGTTCAGTTTAAATCACATACAAGATCCTTTTGGTGTTTTAGATGAAATTTTTTGAATTTATACACTAGTTACACCGATAAAATTCCAACAATGACATCATCCATGACATTATATTTATTTATTGAGGGTATTTTGATAGTTTGACAATCCCAAATATGCCTATAAATAAAGGTAAAGGGGTAGAGAGAAAATACTAATTCAGTTCGTATCATATCACGATTGATCGATTCGAGTTTCTATTTTCTCTCTTTCTCGGTTTACGGTTGTTTCATAATTCACGAGATCAGTGAATAATATTTTTATGAAAGTTACGGTATTTCTGCACCTTTGTGTGAAATAGAATAACTACGAGTCATGAATAGTATTATTTTGTCTTTTTCTCGGTGAATAGTATTTTTGTGAGAAACTGCGATTTATGATATTTCTGGCAAAAGAAATAAGTCGCCCTCTTATCAGTCCTAGTGGATAACCTACAGAGGTATCACACGTGTGATACTCCGAGACAAGCCGATTTGCAGTCCAATTAAAATTTAGAAACGAGGTATAAAATCTTATATTAATCTATTTGATTGTTAAATAGATTAATATTTTAGAAATCAATCATGAAATAGATCTATAAAGGATTAAAGATGCATGTATCTCTGGGTAATCATCCGACATACCTCTTTAACCCTTCGCTTAAGTTAGAAGTTTATGGTCTTTTATAAAGGATTAAAATGTATGTATCTCTTGGTAATCATCTGACATACTTTAATCCCTAGCTTAAGTAGAAATAAAAAATTTATTTTACGGTCTTTCCGCAGCTTAAGTCTCAACGGGATTTGGTTAGACCAAAACCCAACATAATGTATGTACTTGACTGTTGTTATTTGTATGCTATGCACATTAATTATTTTGATATATTTAGATTGTGATATGTATTATGCATGTGCTATTTATATTTATTTATGATATATGCATGTGTGATGCATATATGTGCTATTTATATGCATGTGTGATGCATTTACATTTGAGGCGGAATGGGGTCAGTTATAAAACCGTCAGCATACATGTGTGATTCATATGTTAATTATTTGTGATGCATGTGTGTGATGTCATATATAATTTAATTATTTATGATATAGGCATGTGTGATGCATATGTACAAATTAATTTTGTAAAATATATACATGTGTTGCATATATGAATTTTAATTGTTTGTATTATGATTTGAAAAAAAAAATATGTATTGTATATGCTAGCAACCTAGGCTAGCAGTCGAGAAATAATTTTTTTTATAAAAAAAATTACATTTAATAACGGTTCTAACCGAAAATCGTTGTAGAACATTATTTAATCTTTAAAAAAATTGACATTTGGCAATGGTTCCAACGTATTAACCGTTGTTAAAACCCACATTTAACAACAGTTCACATTGTAAAACCGTTGTTAAAACCCTATTTAACAACGGTTTCAGCTTAGCAACTGTTGCGAAAGCCTATTTTCTGTGTTGTTGTTGATCCGTGTTGACTCACGTATAGTACATATTTGACAACAGTTTTCAATACTTTTCGTAACACTCTCTTTACTAATGGTTCAATAACATTTATTAAACTTAGTCAATAACTGTTGTTAAAAATCTTTTCTCTCGTAGTGTTATATCTTCAATATTGGTTCCACTATATCATGACTCTGCGCTATTTAATCATATCAAGTATTTTATTTTCGCCAAAGAAAAATAATTAAATGTATTATTATGTTCTATTTAATTATATTTCAGTATGCTTGAATATGAATATATCGTTTGTTATCTTAAATGAAAGTAAATATGAATACATACGGAAGCACCGAGTACTTCCGTAAGGCCATATTTGCAGGTAAGACTAAATATAAATACAAAAAGCTATGTTCTTCCCTACCACCTTTTAAAGAAGAAAATTATAGTACAAATTTTGACATCATATAATTCAAGGGTATTAATGGAAAGCTAAGCATTTACTCTGCTATATATCTTATATAAATTTTTTATATAAATTGTGATAATTGAAATGTTGTTGAACTTTTCGTTTAAACATTTAAATAGAATTAGCTAAAAGAATATTTCGTATTAGTCATGCCTAATCTTCATGAATATATATATATATATGGTACTATAATTACAGTAATATCTTCTCTGAAAACTTTTTATCACCAAATAATGGTCATTTGATAAAATTAATAATAATAGTACGTTTTTTAATGAAAAATTGTTGACTCGCCAATGGATATAATAAAAAAAAAGACGGCAGTCCGGCATATATATAGGATAATGTGCATATACAATTTTTGAAAGCAACAAAAAAAAAAGAACGAGTTTTATCGGAAAGAAGGTTGAGTGAGGAGGATAAACAAACAAACAAACAAATTTATTATAAATAAATAAATGAAGGTATTACATGTGAGTGTGACCATCAAAATGATGACAGTGCAATGGAATAAATAGATTTATTCGTGGCCCTTTAAATCAAATACAACCACCATCTGATCTGATTATGACATTTAACTAATTTTGAAGGTGATAACTTAATGCGGATAATAATTTTATTTACAATCTGCTTTATATGTCCTTTTATGTGTCATCTCTAGCAGAAAAAAACTTGACTCTTCAATTTATGCTTAGAAAATACCTCCCACTCTTTCCAGCATCTAGCTGCTGCTTCACTACTTCTGAGTTGCAAACAATTAATAACACACATGATTATAATTTATATGTCAACTGTACGTGCCAACTAACACACAACTTCAATATGTTTTCGGTGATTTAGACGAACTAGAAATTAATAAATGCAGTTTGCCAATCTACTGTTTGTCCATCAATGATTTGTAAAGTAAATATTATATTTATTTACAGTTAATCAGTGATCGGAGAATTTCATAAGTACATTATTTTTATGCGTAGCATATGTAAACTGATGAAAATAAATCTATTATTTTAATAATTATTTTCCCATTTCTATAAATTATTTATTTATTATATAATTATATATCACGGTTGTCGAATTGAATATATAATGTGGCTAACATAGGGTGTCAATGGGTCGGGTCGGGTTCGAGTTGGGTTATATTATTTTATTATTATTTTTGACCCGATCCGAACCCGACCCGATTAAATTCGGGTCAAAAAATCTTGACCCCTACCCGACCCGACGGGTCATGGGTCGACCCGACCTGACCCGTGTAAAATAATTAAATATTTATTAATTATTTTTATATAATTTTAAGCAATAAAATATTAATTAATTTATAATTAATCTTAATTAGTGTATATTTAAGGTTTAATTAGTACTAAATCATAAAATTACTTCAAAAAATATAATTAATCGGGTCGGGTCGGGTCGACCCGAACCCGACCCGACCCGATTCGGGTCAAAAAAATCAAACCCATATCCGACCCATTTATCTTCGGGTCATGTCGAGTCGGATTGGGTTCAGGTTGGGTCGGGTTAACCCATCGAGTCGGGTCAAAAATTGACACCCCTAGGCTAACATTGCCTTACAACATCCCCAACAACTCAAATTTAGAACTGACGCATCAATCAAGATTATCTAGGGCAGTCAATGACATCTTTTTGGTCGTTTACTCGACCCGTATCGTACCCGATAAGATGGGTATGGGTAATATTTTATTTTTGTTAGGTCATCGAGTATAGGTATGGATAAGAAAAAAATTTCGTTAACTTATCGGGTATAGATATGGGTAAGGGGTTTTCGTTACCGTTATCCATTGGGTAAATTATATATATATATATAGTTAAATATATATATGAATACAATTATTTTATATTTTTAATAAATATATATAGTTAAATTATATAAATATATATATAATAATTAGTATATATTTTTTATGACAATTGACATAAAAAAATTATATGATTTTTGTTATATCTAAAATGTTAATTATTATTATACTTTATTAGTATATTTATTTAATATTATTTATTTGTCTAAATAATATAATTTTTTTCATTGAATTATTTTTATTTTTACCCGTTATCTACCGTCACCCATTCGTTACCCGAAATTTTTTAATGAGTAAAGATAGAGTATAGATAAAGAAAATTTTAATGGATATGAGTAAGATATAGATAAAGAAAATTTAGTGTATATAAATATGAAAATATCTATTCTACCCTACCCATCAACAACTCTAGGATTATCCAACTTGACAATAATTCACTTAGGCAAACTGGAGCAGACAAGCAGTTTTCACGAGATCATATGTGGTTTCATGATATATGTACATATTCCATTACACGGCCAAAGAATTGTATTGGTCCCCAATTTAGCTACTGCAAGTTGCAACACGATGTAGCAGTCCGTGCTACAGTGCTACATACACGGATATGAAGTTTAGAACAAGAAATGAAGACATATATTTTTTTTAAATAAATATTTTATGATGGGTTCGAAGGCAAATCGAAATATTTTCTAACTGCCTCCTACGAAGTTGTCAAGGAATTCACATTTTTTTAAAGTATTTTATATACATAAAGTCTTCAGATTAAGTAAATATTTTTTAACTGCCTCCTACGAAGTTGTCAAGGAATTCACATTTTTTTAAAGTATTTTATATACATAAAGTCTTCAGATTAAGTGAGCCCGTGAATCTAAATATAAATATTAATTTCGGACAGTACTTTTTTAAATTCTATAATCATAATAATTTTGAGAAATTATTTTATAATAAAATACTCTAAAAGATAGTTTCCGAGTCTCTATGGAGTCTAGACCGGTAGGGCCTGAAAAAGGCGAAACAATTACGAACTGAAACATCTTGCTAAGTTGTTAGGGGTGTCAATGGTTCGGATCGGGTCGGGTCATATTATTTTATTATAATTTTTTTTTTGATTCGAACCCGATCCGATTAAATTTGGATAGAAAAATCTTATTCCATATCCGATTCGATTCATATAAAATAATTAAATATTTATTAATTATTTTTATATAATTTTAAGTAATAAAATATTAATTAAGTTATAATTAATCTTAATTAGTATATAATTAGTGTATATTTAAGCTTTAATTAGTACTAAATCATAAAATTACTTCAAAAAATATAATTAATCGTGTAAAAAAATTAAACCCATATCTAATTCATTTATTTTTGGATCATGTCGGGTCGGGTTCAGATCGGAACAGAACAACAATTGACACACCTAGTTGCTGCAAAGTTCGGACGTGAAATAAATTAAAGAAGATTGAATGTTAAATAATTTCAAAAAACTTTTATACAAATAAATGAAGTAATATTTAAATAAAATATTAAATTATCATGATTCATTTGCAGTAGTATACTAATAGAATTCTATAATGTTATTTCACAATTTTGACATTTTTTTCAGTGAATTTGAAATTTTTTATTGACATATTATTGAATTTATATATTGATCATGTTTCACATTTAATATGGGATGTCATCATGTTAATGGGTCAGTTCGCATTGGGCCAAGTCATCATCATTTTATTATTTTTTATTCCGACTTGATCCGACTGAATAAAATAATTAGGTCTTTATTAATTATTTTTATATTTTTATGTAATTTAATATTAGTTATTATATAATTAATTTTAATTAGTATATATAATTTTTAATTAGCATTAAATTATAAAAATAAATAAAAAATAATTAAACCAATTGAATTGAGTTGACCTTCTGATTTGACCCATGGTGGCTTATACACGAGTCAAATCCTCCGCCTGAAAACTCGTCCGGTGATAGCCTCTCTGCCAAACCTCGACTTTGCCTGGCGAATTACTATCTGTTCTTTTCCTCTGACGCTCCTCTCAGAAAATCAATTTTTCTCAGATTTACTTCTTCTCGTGATTTACTATTTGGAACCTTTACAATCTGATTGTATTTGGAACTTCTAGAATATGATTGCGTTTGGAACCTTTAGAATCTGATTGTATTTGGAACTTTTTAGAATCTGATTGTGTTTTGGCTTGTATATTCATTTTCGTTAAAGGTACTGTTAAATGTACTATGAAAAGAGCTCTTAGATGGACATGAATCCCAGTGAATGCTGATATGGGTTTGAGTTTTCTTAATTACATTTTCTAACTCAAAGCTATTGCACCAGTATCCGTCATTCATTTTCCTTTAGTGCAAATGTTGTTTGTTCAGTAAATTAGAACAAATTCCTATTTATGTTCCCTTGGAGTGAAGATGGACATGGCCGATGGCACCAATTAATGCTAATACGGATTTGAGGCTTCTTTTATTATTCTTCGACTTAAAGCTATTGTAGCAATATCATTTATCAACATCGTCGAAGAGGAAAGAGATCTAGCTATGTGCTTGGACTTCTCGTCGAAGAGGAAAGGGACAACCAGACGAGAGTGAATCAATCGATTGGATGAGTCTGAAATATCGTATTATAGATAATTTTTAAATTATTAGTTTTTTTTAATTCGGACTAAACATGTGTAATGACATATTTAAAAATAAATGAGTTTTATAATAACATTTTTTTTTAATTTAAACTTTATAGTGATAATTTTTTTAATTTTAAAACTTTGCAATGGCAAACACCCAAAATTTCCTTAAATATATATAGTTTATCCAGTTCATTGAACATGATGAACTACGTCTCCAAACTGTACTAGGAGTCAAATCACTCTTCAATCAACATGTCTATTCTCGGTCCAGTGGGTCCATTTGCTTAAACTAGTTAAGTGCCCACGCGTTGCAGTGGAGGATAAATTGCATTGCAGTGGGAGATAAATTATACTGCATAATGTATTCATTACAAATATCAGGCCAAAATAAAAACTCATAAGCAATATTTTTCCAAAATTCTTCCGCATCATATCATTTGAGATAAAATTTAGGAACTTAAAGAGTACAAATTGAGAATTAATCAAGTAGCTTTAATTATGCCATCTAAAAATCCAGGAACAGTGATGTTTCATAAATGATGCAAGAAAAAAGAACTCATGCCTATGTTAGATACTGGGAGCTACACCTGAGCTAGCTTTCTTTTTTGCCCTCTGCAACATGAAAAAAAAATATATATATCAAGTTCATTTGTTAATTACAGCCAATAACTTTGAATTTCAAAGAAACACCACATATATCTGCTGAACAATTTGAAAGTTATATTTAATTGAATAGTGTGCTACAAAGAACTTAGTTATAATTAGTTATCTTGATTTCAAATTCAGATTGACCATAAGGCCGACCAAGAATTTCTAATGAAAAAATAGGAAAATGTGTACCAGGGAAGACTCCAGCAATGCCATCAGCCTTCTCAATGAGCTCATCAACAGGGACAGACTCGAGGGAGACATCCTTGTTCTGACCGAGCAAAGCAGAAGAAGAATAGATGTTTACACCCATTCCAAACCTTCTTCGTGTTTCCTTTACAATCGTCAGATGGTCACCTACATGATTTCATTTAAACAAAAGCATCGTAAGAAATAATATATCTTGTAGCAAAGACCTGAAAATATTATTTTTAGAGATAAATTAAGCAGAGCGGTGCTACTATACAATTTTAATACAACACAACTTTTAATAATAAAATATGTGAAATAAGTCTCTTAATGAGATTTTCACTAAAATTTTGTTCAAGTTTCTATTGAAAACAACCCTTAAATATAAAACAAGAGGAACATTAACACTTGATAATGAACAATCAAATTTACAACGGAATAGCAAAATTAAGAAAGTAGAACAAAGCCATGAGAAACAATCAAAGAAAGTAACTTAGCATGTGCACACACGCACGCACGCGCACACACGCACACACAGAGAGAGTAAAATTACCAGTAATCATCTTGAAATTGACACCAATGTTGAGAGCCTTGCGGATGATCTCAGCCTTGTCATGACACAGTGGGTTAAACAAAGGCAACAATCCAACAAATTACTCCTGGTACTTCCTTCATAACAATTAGTACTATATGTAACAATCACAATAGAAAAAAAAATGCCTCAAGAATTCAGAAACCAGAGGCATCATAAACGGACAAAAGAAAGGCACATCTAACGCTAGTCAGGCCCCTTATTGGAACAATGCATGCCACAGGAGCCTCGGCAAGTGCCATGTGTGTCAGCGATGATATCGCCACTCAGGTCTCTTATTTGACAATCTTGTTTTCTCATATTTTCCCCTGGAATAATGACAAAAGAGGTGTTAGCTATGCAACAATTAAATAAAAATTTAACCTCAATAAAATAGCTAATAAAATAGCAAAATTAGTAGCAAGGACTTTTAAGAACTTTCATTTATTGAAGCAACTACAATCATAGTATAGTTCAAATCTGAATACAGGCTTTTACACCAGTCCCAAAAAATTGCTGTGAGATTAGGCACTAAAGCATACCTTCTACAGATAATCTTATGCCAGCATTTGCATAGGCATCATGTCTTTGTTTGACAAGGGCAGAGAGTTTCACAAAAGCCTGAAAATAATTTGTTTTTAGTTATTGATCAACAACTACCACTCTGAAAGTAGATGGCACTGCGCTGAGTCAGTTGTTGTACCGGTAATTCCACTTTCCATAGCTCTTGAAAGGTAGTAAGTGCTACTATTTAATTAGGCACTAAACAGTCAAAACAATTGTACTGGCATTATTACAATTAATGAAATATGGTACCTTGGTGTAGGGCCGCCTGATTTTTTATCCAAAAGCAATCTAGAAGCGATACCAACTGCTGCAATTCTTCTAGCAAGAGCTTCCAATGGGACATCTAACCACACTGAAATCCCCCTTCAATGCATCTCCTGAGAATTAACCAAATCTGAGAAATCTCCAGCAAGGATCTTCTAAAAATGCACAACCACATTGTTTTACAAAGTAAATATCAGTTGATGGGACGAACAATGGCACACCCTCCAGTTGTCACAACCAATCGTTTCATTGTTGATAATTCCCTCAAAACTTGACTCTAAACAAAGAGAAACTAAATACACTAACACATAAATCTAGATAACTTTTCTTTCCATAAAAATCATCTATGATCAAGAAACTTTATATAAAGAAGAAGCATACCTCAATATCTCAGAAGAAGGCCTCACCATGCACTTGAAAGATCTCAGCAACAGACGACATGCCTGTTGTTTGTTCGGCTAATTTATCACTGAAAAATAAAAATGAAAACTAATTATGTTTTAAGGTATTTATGCTCACCGACAAAACATTAGATTATTTGCCAATTAATTGGTACAAACCTGTCGAAGACGGAATAACCCAGATCTTGTTCCATGATCTTCCTCGCAGTTGCTTTACCATAACCCATCAATCCTGCATAAATTAAAAATAATAATTTCAATGAGATAAGGAAATACACAATTTTTGGGGATTGAAAGGCTCATTTAACTTCTTAAAAGCAATAATCATTCGATGAGATAAGCGACCATCACAGAGCCTTTGGCACCATCACTTATAGTTAAGAGGTCCAGTGTTGAAATTCAAATCAATCTTGACATGGCCAGGATTTGCACAATTAACGGTCACACTGGGATAATTCTTGACAAGAATTCTTGTGTAGGCTTTCATTAAAATCTTTGATGCACTGTATACATGGAATCAAGACGTCCATTTATTTTCCTCCGTTCTATTATATTTGACAGATTTCAAAAATATTTCTGCGAGATCATCGATCCTCTCAACAGTTAGGCTATAAGTATCCACAAGTTCTCTCCTGAGCTTTTCATTATTCAGATTTTGTACATATTACAGAGTGATTTAGTTACTGTGATGGCAATGATGATGAATATGGAAAGGTCAAGAAACAACACCAAAATTTTAGCGAGGCAGTTGCATTGAAATTTTGAATGCATTAACAGCCTCTCACGAGTAATTTGAAATATTACCTCTAGTTGTGCCAGGGTAGTTGAGACGTTCACTATTCTTTCAAATTTGGATAATTGAATAAGGGGCAAGACATTCACTATTCTTCCAAATTTGGATAATTGAACAAGGGGCATAAATACTACCATGATGTTAATGACTCCATGATAGTTAGTTTTAAAGCATTCGACGACTCTCTCATAGCTTTTTCTTCGGTTATTTTCAAGAATTGCCTCCTTCTCTTGTTGCGGAAGCTATAAACAAACCATTACAGATTAATCTGCAGCAGTAAAAGTGACCTAATTAAAATGAAATCTTAGTGCCATATCTGTTATTTATGTACCTTTTCATCAATTGGCTTTGTCAACATAAATTCTCCTATCGCTGCATTATGATGAAAAGGCAAAGCAAAATTATTAGTAAATGCACAATATTTATTTGCGTCAACTGTACAGGAAACGCTGTTAGTAAAAAGCCAATTTTGCATAAGAGAAATTTCTCTAAATCCGTTCAATGATTATTAGAAATATCCAACCGTCAGAAACTATTTACAGTATCTAACAAAAATATTACGAAATTGAAGTAATTTATCTCTGTATCATCTTTGTCCAAGTTATGCAAAAGAATAATTTAGTTAACAAACAAAAGAAGTACAAACCATTCAAAATCATGTGTGACCTTCAATTCTTCGTGCGAGAGGTTTCCCTTCAATCGAGAGTTGAGTTGCTAGAAAGAAGACAGACTGTGTTTTTGGTTTTTGCTTGCATCGACCGGGGACGGGGTGTGGACAGTTGAGGAGGGGTTTACGGCAGGAGACTCGCGAAGCGAAGAGAACCAGAGAGGGAGACGGAGGGGAGAGAGAGGAAATGCGAGGCGGTTGGCTCGAGGGAGAGGAAGAGGGAGTCGCAACTCTTCTTGTAAATGAAAAAAGTGTACTCGATAACGGGGTCTGATACACAAAGCACGAGACAGACTATTTTTTTGGAAATGAAAGCCAGAAGCGCAGAGATAAAACTTTGAATTTAAATCAACGGATACGATTGTTTTGAATTTTCAGATCTTTGATCCAACGGCTTAAATTCATTTCAAATGATAGAGAAATTTTCACATTTTTAAGCGATTCTATTAGTTGATTGTAGCTGGTCTGACTAAATAAAGAAAATGACTATAACGAGATGGACAAAATAGGCATGGAAGTGTGAGCGTGATATCGTGCTAATTAAACAAGATCTCGCTAATATTTTTATTAGGGAGGGTGCGCATATCTATTTGTTCTGAAAAGAAAATAATGATGATCCTCTTATTTTTCTTGTATTCATTTATTATCTTTATTATTTTATTTTTTGAGATTCTGGTAGTATATACAATGTAGACTTCCTTTTTAATATATATATATATATATAGTCCGACTATGGTGCTTTGCAAAGCACAGAGGCGTTGTGTGCTTTGCGTTTTATTTTTAATTTCAAGTCAAAAATAATCGATCCGAATCGTTCAATTTGATCTTCATATAAAAATCTATTAGTAAACCAAATTTTATATTTTTTAGAATTTTTTTGCTAATTTTTCTGATGAAGAGAAAAAATGACTTGATCTAAGAATTCTGGTTCATCCAAAAATGATGGTTTTCTCCCTATCCAAAAAAATAGCAAATAAATTTCAAAAAATATTAAATTTGGTTTACTAATAGATTTTGATATAGAGATTAGATTGAGCGGTATGGATCGATCATTTTTAACTTAAAATTAAAAATAGAGAGCAAAGCACACAACGCTTTTGTACTTTACAAAGCACCATAGCCTAATTATATATATATATATATATATATATATATATATATATATATATATATATATAATGGTGCTTTGCAAAGTACAGAGGCGTTGTGTGCTTTGCGTTTTATTTTTAATTTCAAGTCAGAAATAATCGATCTGAACAGTTCAATCTGATCTTCATATAAAAATCTATTAGTAAACCAAATTTTATATTTTTTTTAGAATTTTTTTGCTATTTTTTTATGAGGAGAAAAATGACTTGATCTGAGAATTCTAGTTCATCCAAATATGATGGTTTTCCGCCTATCCAAAAAAATAGCAAATAAATTCCAAAAAATATAAAATTTGGTTTATTAATAGATTTTGATATGAAGATTAGATTGAGTGGTTTGGATCGATTATTTTTTACTTAAAATTAAAAATAAAGCGCAAAACACACAACGCCTTTATACTTTGCAAAGCACCATAGTCTAATTATATATATATATATATATAATGCAGACTTGGCCCATCAAATCTCAATTGTTTCTCCAGTAGAGGTGGACGAAATTCTGAACCACCAGCGGTTTTCGGGGAGAAAGGAATCATAACCGTTGATTTGTAATTTAATTGTGTGTATGATTCAAAGCCGCTTGACAACATATCTGGTTATATTTATGTAGTATGATACTATGTGTATAAGAGTATGTATCCGTATATTCAATAGTGTATAATATTTTTAAATTTTTTTATCTTATTACATATAAAATTAATCATATGATATATTTCACTTGTTTATTAATATCTTAGTATAAATTTTTATTTGAAATTATTTTTTTAAAAAATAATTAATTTAAATAAACACTTTTTAAAATACATATCCGCATATATATATATATATATATATATATATATATATACGTATGTTGCATATACGCTATACAATGGTCGACCACACTCATTTTGAAATCTTGAATATAACAATGTTTTTGCCAAATACAATCTGGGTTAAAGAATAGCACTCAATGAGTGGAGAAACTGAGAAAGTATCATTATTTTAAAATGCAACCGCATTGCCGCATATATGTGCACCGCTTATGCTTATACGGTGCAATACCACATGTACAAGAGTATGCATCTGTATATTTAATAGTGCGCAATACTCTTTTAAAAAAATTATCATATTAAGTCTATAAAATTAATCATATGATATATTACATACAAACAAAATTATATTTATATCTTATTATATTTTATATTTTATATTAAAAATCTTAAAAATAAATGACCGTTACAAATATTTTAAGAAATTTTTAGAATACATATCTACATATGCACTCGCATGTTGCATAAGTGTTATGTAATGGTCAACCTAGGGGAGAAAACTTATGTGGATAATATCCAACCATATTCGGTTTGTATCTGAAAAATTAAATATGGTAATCTGTATCCGAATATCCGGATGAAAAATAGTATGGAAATGATTTTCAATCTTAATTATTCATATCTAAATACTATATATATAATATATTATTTAATATATATTATATAAAAATAAATATTATTCATCACTGCAATTGAATATACTAAAATTAGAAATATATGTTTAAATAAAGAACAGTAATGAAAAACTTATTTAATTGTACATTTCAATAGATTTTATAAATTTTAAGTAAATTTTATGTTTATCTTTGACAATTTATACATATATCTATTTATATCCGAAATTATCTATATTTGTATTTAGAAAATTAAAATGAATATGAATATAATTTTGATTACTATCAGAACGTATCCATCCGTTTGCACCCTTACAGTCAACCTTATACATGTTGAAATCCTTATTTTAAACCTTCAAAATTACAGTGGTTTAGTATATGGTAATATGGTATCTGTGCCACAATAAATCCGGAGAATTACTAAGAAGCCTACCCCCCCCCCCCCCCATTTTTACTCTTCAGCGCTTAATGGCTTAAGCTTTTTTCTTTTCTTAATCTGCCCGTAGGCCCCACTTAAAGCTTTCAGTCTCACCGCCTCACCGGAGAGAGCTCTCTCTTAAGTCTTAAGGCCCATTCCATGATAAGGTAAAAAACGACGACCGAACATTCTTTGGGAATTTTAATCTCTTGGATATATAGATTCCTAGATTCCCAGTTTCTAAAATCTTAGCACCGAACACGTCATGGTGCATTCCACATCAAATCTGGTGATCACCAAAGCTCCACCCATTTTTCCGCTGGTCAGGGCTCAGGACAAATGGACAATGCGTCAATGCCCAATCTATGCTTCCAATTCCATACCATCAATGCTAATGCCCCCCCTTCAAAGTCTCGTGCGATTCATTGATCATCTCTAATTACGGAATTACCAATTAGTAAAGGTCAAGGGACCAAAAAATTGTGATATTTTCTGATATTGAACTCCCTACCGTGAGTGGATTGTAAAAAGCACATTCGTTGCTATTGATTTTCCGTTTTGTTCCTTGAACTTTTCTACTCGATAAATTCTGAAAGTAGTCGGATGTTTTGTTTCTTGAGGGAAAAAAGATTGGAGGTTTGCGCCTTCAAATTTCAATTAGTCCAAAAAAGAGTTATATTTAGGGGCGGAGTTAATATTTTTAGGCTGTGATGTTATTAAAGTATTATAATTAATTAGTTAAGGGAGTTAATACATCTCACAAAATAAAAATACATAATAAAATTTAATTCTAACATATAATTTCTATGCGATTGGGGGAACTGAGCACCCCAATCCCCTCCCCGTCTCCGCTTCGGTTACATTGATCTCAAAATCATAGACATATTATTATCATTATTTTATTATTTTTGTGTCTTTTAAGTTCCATGAAATGCAGTATCCAAAACCTTTGAACCATCAAAAATGCAACGTTTCTAACTATTTACCCATGTCTAGACATTTTTCTACACCAAGCCACTTTTTTCCTTCCACAACCTTAAGCTACATGGTAGATGTATAAAGTTCAGCTTATGCTAAATTGTAAATTAATCTGAAAAGAAGAATTAAACAGGTCGATTTGACCCAAACCAAATCCGACCTGAGACGGTAAAAAATTATCAAATATATTTTTCCTAGATCATTTCGAATTTCTCAGTCTTAAATTATCAGATTAAGCCAAGCATTCGTCACAAAAAGAGAGAGAGAGAGCTTGACACTGACGTTTTTTAAATTCCTATGTAGTATTTATACCTTTTTTTTTTGTTGGTTTCCAACAAATTTGTAAGAACTCGATGAGGAATCCAGGCATTGTCTCATAATGCCACTAGTTATAAACATATACGAACGACCATAAAGATTGTACGAATTAACGTGTCATTGTCAAATTGTATAAAGAGATAGGGACAATTAGTTAATTGCCACTACAAAATAATGAAATTAGAAAAATATCACTTCAAAGTTAATCCTTTGAAAAATGCCACTTCAAACTCAAGTTTATCAGCAATTTGCCATTATTTTTATATAAAATTAAAATTTCAATATAAAAATATAATATTTTTTATTATACCCAAAATACCCTCAAAATTATGTCATATATTTTTAGGGAACAAATATAGTAATATAAAAGTCGACACTAAAATTGATATCATGATTTTATTTTATTTTCAGGCGCTTCTTTATATATTTAATAATAATACACTTACATTAATAACAAAAGAGATAACATGAATGACAAAAGACTTAACATGAATAATGATTTGTATATGTAAGTGTAAATATGTATATTCTTGATCCATGACTGACAATCGTGGGACATGGATATAAATATTTACACTAAGATATATCTTACACCATATCAAAAAATAAAAATAATATATTTCTTTATTAAAAAATATCTTTTTTGTACTTTTTAACTTTTGATTTTTTTTTACTTTTTATTTGAATTTTTTTAGGATAAACACAAAGTCATTTTTTACTATACAGAAGATAGAATTTCAAAAAGATAATATAAAACATCAAAAGAGGTACTCTATATTCTCTTTTGTCCTCCTCTCATTTTTAATCTTCTCACTTATTAACCTCTTTTTTACATTCTTCTTCTAATTATCTCTTTCGATCCCCTTAAAAATTTACATAATACACCCTCGCTCTCTCTCTCTCTCTCTCTCTCTTCTCTGGTTATTAATGATATTTAACTTATTTTTTTATCAATCTATGAGCTTTTTTCAAATACATATCTTTCATTTTGAATAAAATACAAAATAGTACTTGCAGATGTCTAGTGCATTGATTTTTCTTATTACTTGGGATTTAAATAGACCAAATATCTATTTTATTTATCAATTACAATATATTAAGTATGAAAAAATTGAGAAAAAGATATGTATCACTGAATTTATATAATAAAATGTTTAGTTAAATAATAACACTGATAAGTTGAATAATAACGATGATAAGTTGAATAAGAATGCAAAAATCTGTTAAAATGAATAATAAAAAACATAATATGAATAATAAATCACATAAAAAGAATAATTAAGTCACAAAGTTAAATAATTATTCAAACTAGAAGAATGTCAGAATCATAATATTTAGAATTTGATACAAAGTTCTGAAAAACACACAACATATGATTAAGTTGAATAACTAAACATACAATATGCACAATAGACGATCTAATATGAATAATAAATAATCTAAGGACTTGATACAAAGTTATTAGTGGCATCTAAACTTATGTTTTTAATTGAACTATAAGACTTTTTTCAAATGCATATATTTTATTTGTTCAAAATAATTAAAATATAAAATGGTACTTATAGACATCGAGCACATTGAATTTTCTTGTTATTTAGGGTCTAAAAAGACCATAAAATTATTCTATTGATAATTTATAGTGTATTAAGTATGAAAAAATTGAGAAAAAAAAAGACGTATGTTACTGAATTTCAATAATAAAGTTGATAAGTTGAATCATAACATTAATAAGTTGAATAACAGTGGTAATAAGTTGCAAGATGGTAGAAATATGTTAATATGAATAATAAAGCATCTAACATAAATAATATAGTCAAAAGTTGAATAATTATTCAAACAAAGTGAATGTCAGAATTAGAGTTTTTAGAATTTGGTACAAGTTATGATAAACACACAACATACGATCTAAGTTGAATAATGAAACAAATAACACGAACAATAAATGATATGTGGTGTTTAGTCGAGCATATCAGAGAAAAAAAAGGGGTAGTGAACTGGTTCAGTTTTTTTATATCTAATTTGCTATTTTTATGGTTTTACTTGAGTATTTCCCATATTTTAAGAGATGGGTGGGGATCCCTTGACAACTCTTTATTTTGACATCAGTAACAACTAACATCATATAAATTTATAAATAGATTTTAAAAATAAAAAAAATGCTAATATATTTTTAAGTTTATGAATTCATTGTGTTTCAAGTTTCATGAAATTTTAATGTCATTTGATATTTTATTAAAAACTATCAAAATTATATGATAATTTTAATGGTTTAAAAGGTCTTTGATGGAATATCCAATGACGTTTAAATTATACAAAATTGAAACATAATCAAAAGTTTAGGAATATATTTGTACATTTTTTATTTTTATTTATTTTTATAAATTTATACGAGGTTGATTGTCAAATTATCAAGATAATTGCTTATCAAAGATAGCAGAGTTACAGAGACAGAGAAATGCTCATTTTCTTTTTTTGTATGAAGATTTTTGTTATTTCCCATATTTATTATTTTTAAATATGTTTTGTAAAACTTCAATCTACGTCTCTCCACGCAAAGATTAAAAACTTATAATTCCATGATAGAGAATTTATTAGAAATATTTAACAAATCTTATTAATTTAAGTGGGAGACGTGATAACTAAACCTCTATTCGGCATTCTAAGTTTCTAACCATGCATCTCAGATATTACATTATATTCTTTTATAAATATTTATATAGAGGTAGATTATTGTGAAAATATTTGTATTTCAGCCGATATGTAAACGGATTAAAAATTATATTTTAAAATCTCAAAAATTTTAATTTATGGTTTCCATTAAATTCTTCATATGAAAACCTTGTGGGATACAAAAATTTGGAGTGTTTTGAGTTTTTTAAGCAACGTTTTTGAATTTTTGAAAAAATAGCTATAAAAATAATAATAAATATTCAATGTTTGTGTTATTTTTTCAAAAATTTAAATGAGTGATTTAAAAAACTCAAAACACTTCAAATTTTTGTATCCCATAAGGTTTTCATATGAAGAATTTAATGAAAATCATAAATTAAAATTTTTGAGATTTTAAAATATAGTTTTTGATCCGTTTGCATATTAGCTGAAATGCTAACATTTTCACAATAGTATATCTCTATTTATATATATATATATATATATATAGAGAGAGAGAGAGAGAGAGAGTCTGACTATGGTGCTTTGCAAAGCACAGAATCGTTGTGTGCTTTGCGCTCTATTTTTAATTTCAAGTCAGAAATAATCGATCCGAACCGTTCAATCTAATATTCATATAAAAATCTATTAGTAAACCAAATTTTATATTTTTTAGAATTTTTTGCTATTTTTTCTGATGAGAAGAAAATGACTTGATCTGAGAATTTTGGTTAATTCAAAAATGATGGTTTTCTCCCTATCCGAAAAAATAACAAATAAATTCCAAAAAATATAAAATTTGGTTTACTAATAGATTTTGATATGGAGATTAGATTGAGCGGTTTAGATCGATTATTTTTGACTTAAAATTAAAATAGAGCGCAAAACACATAATATTTTTGTACTTTGCAAATCACCATAGCCTAATTCTATATATATATATATATATATATATATATATATATATATACTTTACAAATAACGAAAAAAAACTCGAAACTTGTAGCGTGCTATAGCACGGATCAGCCAATTGGATACTTTACAGTAATGTTTATATCAAATTTTTTTTAAAAAAAAAAAAGATACTTCTAGGCTCCAGCAACTTGTATATACGTACTAACAAAGGCATATAAAAGGATATGTCTTGGATTTTTTTTTTTACAAACTCTATTTGCAGTAAATTCAAAGTGGTGATCTGAGGCTTTTGTTTGCAATTTAGTTCATGTAATAGAGTATAGATATTGGGGTGTTTAAGGTGGATGATACAATTTGTCAGTATGCGTTATATTTTCAATGAAACATGTGGTACTATTTGCAATTTCTGTGTGGGCTTCTCTTCAACTAAAGAACTGTTCATACTTATTGGTAAACTATTTCTTACGTTATATTCCTATTTATCATGTCACCAAAAATCATATATAGGCAACCATGGGAAAACATTAAGTACGGTTGATTTAGTACCCTTGTAGAAAATCGCCATAGTACAATATTTACTGTTAATTCACTAAACGTAATAATGTACTGAAACCTCAAGTAGTTAACATCCTCTTCCTGGCTCCAGAGGTTCTAAACGTTTCTCACTAAAGCTCCTTGAGTTTGGATCCCATCAACATCACTTTGAGGATCATTAGCATTGCCTTGAGCTTGCCATTCTCCTACTATCACTACCAAAGGAAGCTTGTATGAATTCCCAGTAACATAAAACCAAAAAGGAAAAGGATAATTTGCATAACAAGTGACACTAACATTCAATCAACTAAGGTACGGCACTATAATACGGAAATAAATTAAACTTCAGCTACTAATTGCTTTTTGGGGGCCCAATGGCCCAATTTGCACGCAATGTATAGTCTAAAAATTACAAGCTTCATGTTTAACAGAACCAGCTCTCCACCCTCTAGGGAATTTTCCTAGGGGAACTCATGCTTCAAGCGTGAAATGACATCTTTTTTACTTCTCCAGGCAATGACATAACTGACATTTACGACCAATTGGTAAGCTCGTTTAACCAAACTTCAAATCATACAGAAGCAAGTGGCATGCTCGCAATTTACCCCGCTATTATCAAGCACTAAATTCTCTATATTAATAAGAATCAGTAAAGTTCCCAAGCGCTTGAGATCAAAATTGGTTCCAAGACTTATTTTAACCGTCCGATCAACATCTAATCACCAATCTCAATGAAACTCATTTTTATTTTTATACTTTATTTCAATCTCAATGTTGATCTGACAGCTAAAACAAGCCTTGGAATCAATTTTGATCCCAAAGGCTTGGGAAGCCCCCCCCCCCCCCCCCCCCATTCCATATTAATACAACATAATATTCCTTGCAAGTGGCCCGGTGACACGTCAAAAATTAACAAACATTTGCCAGACATTCATTTGATGGCACAGAAAACGAAATAACAAAGACAATTTTTTTATATATAAAATTTCAAATAACTGAAAAGCCAAAATAGAACATGTGACAATCATAAAAAATGCAACC
This sequence comes from Schoenoplectus tabernaemontani, assembly GCA_037127355.1. Classification (NCBI taxonomy): domain Eukaryota; kingdom Viridiplantae; phylum Streptophyta; class Magnoliopsida; order Poales; family Cyperaceae; genus Schoenoplectus; species Schoenoplectus tabernaemontani. The sequence continues at coordinate 11,687,558 of CM073749.1, forward strand.
AAATCATAAAAAAAAAAATATCAGGCACCAGAATTAAATTGATTCAACCCAAACAACGCCTACAAAAAAAACCATCTATAATTGCTCAATAAGACAAGGCACAAAATAGAGTACAATAATATTATTTGGTCGGAAACAAGTCTTAGCTTCAAAATTCAAATGAAAATAATAAAGGGGAAAAAAGTCCCAAGATAGGAGACTCAATAATTCATTGTCATCATTTTCCAAGATGTCAAGTGAGAACCCTCACTCAAAAAGGGAGGTTTGCAAGTCGCAGCCAGGAAAAAAAACATAGAAAGATAATTCTAAATAAGAAAAAGAAAAGGAAAAATAAAATAGACTCCATCACCACTTCAAGCTCCCTGGTATTGAATGCAAAATGTTCATACCATCATTTCCTCTCTCCGCTCTGGCTTCTGTTTCAATTTTACTGCCTTCAACAACACCCTGCCCCCTACAGATAACCACTCCATCAAAATCCCATTTTCCAGAGACTCCATATTTCTCAACAAAATTTTGAAATGTCATCGTTCACTGCTCTTTACAACTCAGAAATGTCAATTTCTGTCAGTATGATCTACCTCTTCTACTGAACTTTCTAGATTACTTCCAGAATCAGACTGGCTAACATCACTCTGGTTAGATGACCCTGAAAGACTGACAGTTTGAAATTGAGCTGTAAGATTGTCAGTGGTCTGTGGGGATCGAGTTGGTGTGACAGGGGTTGTGGCAGAATGGTTCTCAGGTGGAAGCATCCAAACCATCCAGTCGCCACGTTTCCTTATCCTGTCACCCTGCATTTGACAATAATTTTCTTATTTTATATATGAATGGAGACCATTGCATGCTGACAAGCTATGACACATGCAACAGATGGCAGGAGTGAAACAGATACCTAAAATAAATAGATAAAACAGAATGGCATGCATTGACACAAAATATATACATGCCAGGTTGTAAAATGGTATTGCAATGCTTGTCCCAGATGCTGACAAAGGACAAGTATACTACTGTGGCGCAGATATGGTACCAGGTGTCTGACAACAAACGAAGATTGATTGGCAATATGGCACTATAAAAAAATTGTTAATTAAGCAAAGGTGTGGGTGTAATCTTGGACAAAAGATGCATGTTATACATGATCAATTTTGCAAATAGAACCTGCATATTTCAGCTTACATTTTTAAATGTACCCACTGCTATATAACAGGTAAAAGAACATTATAAACGACTGACTTGCATTTGGGAAAGAATCAGGAGGATACTTAAATTCAATTCGACAATTGAAAGTGAAAGATTAACCCTGCCGAAGTAACCTGATCATTGTTTATAATATTACAAGTAAAGGTAAATACAAATTACAAAGTAAAACAAAAAACCATATTTGAAAGCAGTACACCACCTCTTCATCTAAATCGATACTAAGTTTCTTTGTTCTCTTTTGTGATGGGTGAAGAGAATATTCAGAAAGAAAACTTGAGGGTTGTACCAAAGCTGATGATCAGGAGATGGCAATAAGCACCAGTGAGATGCCACTGCAGATAGCAGCATTGCCTTGGATCGGACTGAATTTCAGTTCAGAAACATGACTGAGTATAAAAAGATGACAAATGCCAACTGGTTCATTTTGCTCTATGCATTATCTCATCATGTACTAAAAGTGAGACAACAGACTAGGTGATTTATAGTTCAATGTGGGTTGCAGGGTAGCTTTCAACATGGACTGTAACAAGGATCTGGTTTTTGGTGAAGGCATTCAAATGAGTTACATGTTCAAGGGATTAAAAGACCAAAGTTTTCCTTTTTCAAATCACTTTTAAAAAAGAAGAAAAAAATAGCAAATTACCTGTACTTCCACCACAGCTGAGAACCGAACAGTCTCCAAAATAAATGGTATATTAGTTGTTATATGTTTGACCTGCAAAATAATACAACCAACAAAATTACCTGCCATTTAACATACCCATCAATTATCAAAGAATTCCACCAAAAACGATCATATTTTGATAATTTCTAAAAAGAACTAAAAAATAAACTAACAGGGAAAAAACAAGACTATGCAGCACTGAAATTATAGAAAAATGGACAAAAAAACAAAAATCTAATTAATAAACAATGAACCACCTTGTTAAATCCTGCAATCAAAGAAATAGGAACCCAGCCTTGCTCATCCATTTGGCCTCTTAACCATATATCTTTGCATAAATTGTCAGGGCTGCATATAAGTACACAATAAAAGGTAACAAGCCATTGACAAATAATTACTAGTTTCTTCATGATTATGCAATACTTTACAAGTTAGATTAGGGCATAAATATCCCTCATATTTAACTATTCCAAGTCCTTCAAGCAAAAGGACCAGTGATATCAAATGTAGGTCCAACATTATACAGCTACATAATTTGCATACTCTGATGTGTGACAACATTTAACCTTACTAGCACCACCTCAGACAATAGAGGTTTCTTTTGCAACCTGGTATTCCCTGTTTTCTAGACATTGAAATGTGAATACTAAGATTCACTCTTGAGCTATTACATAAAGCTGTAAATTCCAGCACATTATCTGTACTTAATAGTATGGCAAAAATCTGACTGGTACCTGAAATAATAATGTATTTGCTTCAGAAGAGCATCACGTTGTGGGTCCAGAGTTTGGAAGAAAACAGGAGGGGGCCCCACTGAGTGAGGCACAAAAGGGGAGGCTGCTGCTGGTACATAGTATACTGGAGATGGTAGCATCTCTGCAAAAGATATTATTAGCAGATGTTAATACTGATATATATTATAAAGAAGAATACCAGACAGAATGACAGCTTCAGAATTGTTCCCTGATTTCTTTGTCGTCTAACTGTATTAGGATTAGTGACCAGCACCATGAAGAATAACAGTCTTAGTCTAATAATACTTGGATAATCTCATCAAAATGTCATATACTTGGCATATATATCATTGCAAAAACAGTACGTGGAGACTAATTTTTCACTACAAACATGAAATCATTTGTCTTTTCAACCGTCAAATCTTTTTGAAAATAGAAAAAGGTGACAACCACCCCTTCCTTAGAAGCAAAAGTGGTTACAACAATAAAATAAATCTCAGTAACAATAGTGAAAATACACTGTTGTTCTTACCAGGGTATACCATAGGTGCTCCAAAGGGTGGACGAACTGCTGGGGTTGAAATAAAAGGAGCAGGTACGGTTCCTGGCAGAGGTGGTGGTGGTGGGGGCCTAACATAGGGTGGTACTGCAAACCCGTGGGGTGACGGCGGCGGCCCATTTAAATCTCTACCAGCTAAGTTACGAAATTGCCCCTCAAACCCCCCACCACTACGTCCTCTGCCACCTCCATGGTGGACCCCACCACGACCACCATTACCACCCCTTCTATTCCCATTGTACCCTCTTCCTCCTCTTGTAGCATTTTCTCTATTTCCTTGGCGACCTTGTGTGTGTACATCCCAACTGTCAGTGGCTGCCTTGTCTGTGTCTGGATTTGGGGTACTCTGAGGTGGCATGGGCCCGTTGGGTGAAGGAATAATGTTACGCCTGGTTGATTTTTTTGAGTTTGTGGGTGAATTAGGATTTTGGTTTGCAAACTGAGGCTTTGAAGGAGATAAAGAGGATGATGCAGCAACAATCTGAAATGATATATATATATAGAGAGAGAGAGATGTTAGACTCCCACAAAATCAGATATTTTTCATAAAATAATCAACATATTATGGCATCTGCAAAAGATGCAAATGATTCTGTTTCTAAAATTAGGACAACCCAACTCAGAGAAACAAGGACAAGCAACTAATAATGCAATGGATTACAAAGATAGCAAGCTTCTTAACCGCTATTTTTGTAGCTGAAATATAATATCACTTGTATACCTAGAAATGAGAAAAGTTATATGCAAAATCAAAACATGAGATGTCTATGTTACTGCCCAATTTACTGCATATTATACCCACAATTAGCCATCCCTAATCACCATGTATATATACACAATCAAGACTAAGGTACTTCACAAAAAATTTTTGAACAAGAGAAATGAGAAAAAAAAATGTTGCACATTAGACTGAAAAAGGCACAAAAGATTTTCCATGCATGTATGTATAAATAGTGGAATTAAAACTAGCCAAAATCCAACAAACAGAAATACCAAAAAGGAGATAAACTATGAACTTGTCAAAAAGCTTGGGTCAGTATTCTATTTGGTATCATATTTACAAAATAATTCAACAAGGATACAGAAGAAAACCCAGTAAAAAGGTGAAAATTTAAAATAATCCCAACCTCTATTTTTTTTAGCTCAATCAGTGGAAATAGTATCTAAACTTAGAAGCCCATTGACAGACAGAAAATTTATTTAAATATAAAATTAAAACATTTGAAAAATAAGAAGGATCTACTGCAGATAAAACAAAAATGCATGCAATGACTACATCTCATGCGAGTTCAGACATAATACATTAAAATCAGAAACAAATTAAACATAATCTCACCTTAAGAATAGTAAATTTGCAAAATTATAATTAAAAAGAGAGATCTCACAGTAGCAGATCCATCGGAAACTTTGAGAGGAGACTTGGCGGATTCGGAGAGAGCTGGCCAGGAGCTCTCGTCTATGACAGGTGGTTTCACCTCGATCGACCCGTTGGAGGGAATATTCCAAACCGGCTTCTTCACGGAAGCAACTTCCAGTGGTGGAGATGTGGCTGGGTCGGGAGCGGCGTCCATGAAATAGAGACAGAGATAGAAACAGAGAGACAGAGAGGCGCCTCTACAGGGGTTAAGTTAGAGTTAGGGTTAGGGTTTTGTTGGTAGAGAGGTAAGAGGGGAGGAGGGAGGTGGGAATGGAGGTGGTTAGATGGGGAGGGGAGAGGTTTCTCTATATTCTTTTCTTTTCTTTATTAATTTTCTCTCTCTCACCTGTGACCTGTGGGTTTGTGCGCTGGACGCCTGGACTGCTGGCTCCTGGTCCGACCGTTCGAGTCTAGTCTATCTGGTCGAGTTTTTCTTGTTTTTTTGTCATGCAACTTATGTTTACATTTTTTTCTTCTCAACTTTTTTTATTCTCATTCTAGAAGCTTGAAGGTATACCTCAGCTCGTGTTTATTTATAAAGGACTGTTTCAATGTCATTAAGTTTGTTAGTCATTAATTTTTTTTAATTATATTTTAATTTTGAAAATTTAAATTTAAAATCTTAACATTAATATTATTACTTTTCATCGTAGATATATGTTCACAAAATTTTAAGATTTTTTAAGCTCATTTTAGATTAGATGAAATGATAAAAAATAAATATATAAAAATTAATCAATCATAATTAACTAGATTCATTCATTTTGTTATCATTTAATCTAACATAAAATTAGCTCTAAAAATCATAAAATTTTATGAGTATACATCTATCATTATAATTAACAATATCAACTGTTTTAATTTCAAATTTGATTATCAAATTATAAAATATGAATTAAAAAAATGAGTTGACATCATTTGATGAATTACATATAGTCAACAAAATGTAAAAAAAAATTACTAATAAATACAAAATACTAAGTATTTCAAGTTAAGACCATCTAAGCTTGTGAACTGTGTTTGGTAAAAATATTTCTCACTTAATAATTAAAGGAGGTATAAAGAGGAAGAAAAAGAAGTACTATCTCCTTAATTTATGAAGCCTAAAGAGATTTCTTAAATTATTTCTCAAGTTGCGTGCTGATGGACACACAAATTAATGATGATGCTATAATAATAATAATAATAATAATATGATGATGATGATGATGATTATTAGAATTTTAATAATAATTATTATTATAATTATGAATTTACAAAGAGTATTATCAATAAATCATCACTAACACTTTTAATTTTATTATTATATAATTATTGTGGTTATTAATTATATTATAATAAAATTATCATTATAATATTATTATTATGGTAAATAATAATATTATTAAAAAGTACCATTAAATTTATTTTCTTATCATACATTATCATTGCAATAATAATTTTAATAATAAAGATAACAACTTCATAGTAGCAACGACAACAATATTAATATTAATTATTTTTTTATAATCATCTCTTCTTATTATAATTACAATTCTGTTTTTTTATCATCTTCTTTATTGTTATGTTATTCACATCATGACAATTATTATGGTTAATATTATCATTGTCGATATATTTATATATTCTTGTTATTTTTAAATTTGATCAACCAAATGAAATATTTAATAATATCATAATTGGGTATAAAAAGTTATATCTCTATAACTTTCTACTCCAATCAAATATGGATGGAGGGTTACTTTCATTTCATTATTCCTTCCACATATAGATATATCTTCAAATGATTGTATTTGTTCATATTCAATGAAAGAAGCATTGTAATAATATTAAGGTTGCAATTTGGAATATCACACTTGGACGTGCCCTAAGGAATTAAGTTAATCTAAAACGTCAACGTTATCCAATATTTTTAAGTGCTAATTGTTCAATTTTTATTTTTCAATATAATTAACGGTTAATCTAACTTACGTCAATTAAATTTACGTGAAAAAATTTACAATATCATATTTTAGAAATTATTTAATTTTTAAATCTTTTTCCACTTTTTGGAAAACAGACATAAAACAGTACAAAAATTGTAGCTTTGATAATCTATAAATCTGATATTTACAAATGCTTACAGAAACTTTTTATGAACTTAACTCAAAAATATAATATGTTATATTCAAATTTTTTATTCATATTGAACATGTTGGATCAGTTAAAACATAAGAAGGTAAATTTATAAAGTGTTAATAACTTGACATATTGGATAGTATTATCTTGCATTAACGCATTAACAGAACTCGCTCGATATCTATGAATAATGATTACTGATAATGATATTGGTGATGATAATACACTGGTGTCACTATGGGTTTGTTTGGCACACCGTGGAATAGCAAAAAGTAGGAATAGAATTGCTATTCCGACGAAATAATTTGTCAAACGAATTTTAGATTAAGTAGAAGAGTGCGGAATAATGCTAATCCGGTATACCAATTTATAGGTGGAATACCGGATTAGCTCTCGTCGAATAACGATTATTGTTTGATTATATTATATTATAATTATGATTAAGATTTAGTATTATTATATTATTATATTATATTTATGATTATAATTTATTATTATATTAATATTATGATTATTATTTATTATTATTAAATTATTATTATCATTATTGTTATTAAATTATTATTATATTGTTATTAAATTATTATTATCATTATTTATTATTATATTAATATTATTATTATTTATTATTATTATTATCATTATATTATCAATATATGATTTTGGATTTTATCGGGTTAAATAATCATATTAAATTAATAAAATTTTAAATTTTAAAAATTATGACTAATGTATATATATATATATAGAGAGAGAGAGAGAGAGAGGTAGACTATTGTGAAAACGTTTGCATTTCAGCTGATATGCAAATGCGTCAAAAAATATATTTTTAAAACCTCAAAAATTTTAATTTATGATTTTTATTAAATTTATCATATGAAAACCTTACGGGATACAAAAATTTAGAGTTGTTTGAATTTTTTAAGTCACTCTTTTGAATTTTTGAAAAAATAGCTATGAAAATAATAATAAATATTCAATGTTTGTGTTATTTTTTCAAAATTTCAAAAGAGTGGCTTAAAAAAATCAAAGCACTCCAAATTTTTATATCCCATAAGATTTTCATATGATAAATTTAATGAAAATTATAAATTAAAATTTTTGAGACTTTAAAATATATTTTTTGACGCATTTACATATCGGCTGAAATGCAAATATTTTCACAATTGTCTACCTATATATATATATATATAAATATATAATAAAGAGTTTATAATAAATTTATGAATTATGTCCATTTATTAAATGAAAGTTGTGATCGATTTTAGTGATTTAGGAAAAAATACACTAAATATAAAATTTTAACTATAAAATTATCTTTGTACATTTGTTAAGAATCATATGAACTAAATATGAATAAAATATTATATACCGGATACCGGTTCTTCTCGGTTCGGGCTAATTTAGATTTAGATAATTATCAGTTTGGGTATCACATAGTTTCAGATCCTCCGGATTCACATTTTTTTCGGTTAACAAGTCACATCAGATCAAATAATTTATATACGGATACTTAATATTGATGGGTTTATTTAGATTTAAATTTCTTTGAATTCAGTCAATTATAGATTCAGATCATCAAACTCTTTGATTTTAATAGATCCGAGTCGAGTTTAGATTAATCAATTATTGGGCGGACTATTTCGATCGGGTCAACTTTGCTGATAGCACCATCTAATTTAATTAGAAGTGCACACTCACTGTTTGAGTCTTTCTTTGAAGTGAAGAGAGAGGAAAAATGCACAATTTATTTTCTTTTCTATACTCCTATATATTCCAATACATACAGTATGAAAACAATTAAGGTAGTACATACAATAGTACTAAATCATTTTCAGTCCTATAAATAAAGGACGAAAATGAAATAAACCTGGAAAGAAGTGGGTCCTGTAAACCAACGACTATTGCACACATGGAAATCCAGGACCAGTGTACTTAGATGTGATCAAACCAGATCCAATCTAATAAACTCTTCTGACTCAACTTTGATCTAATTCGGCTCAATTCTTTACAGAAAGTCGAACTAATTCAATCTGATTGAATCAAATCTAACCGAATCTGAAATTAAATAACATGCAATTCACTTAAAATCAATCAAAGATTTAAAAAATTCAATACTTAAATTGATCCGATCTGATTTGATCCTAACCCAATCCAACTTGATTCTTCTAAAAAATAAAACTGACTTGACCTTAACTGATCTAACCAGAACCCGACTTGTCTGATTGCCACATGTAAATGTAATTCACCAACCCTCCAGCATGATATCTCTGTAACAAAATTATTAATCATCATTTGAGAAGATCAGCAATTAATAAGACATCAAACAAGCACCTCAGAAAAAAAATCATTGTTAGCCCTCAACAAGAACATAAAATCCCAAAAAGAGCAGTATCAAATAAACTCACCGAATGAAATTCTAATCTGTCCGAAAACATCATTGACCTTAGCATGCGCTAAAGATTCATCATTAACAAAGCAAACCTTCAACATCTTGTGATATCACTTTACTTAACAAAAAAAGTAAAAGAAGAAACCATTAAAAATGCATTCAAAAAATAAAAATAAAAGACAGGAAATGAAAACAAGCTGCCAAGAACAACAGTATGGGAAAAAAAACTATTAGCACTAGGAATAGCTCAAAGCCACTTGGCTGACAGCTACTGTAATAATATTTTTTTTTACAATTAATACAATTAGTTGGCTCTGCCTGCTACTTAAAAAAAGTATGGAAAAAAAAGGAAAAAGATCCAACAAGTTACTGAAACTCGGAATGCCCATGACAGAGATCATGGGCCGATTTTATGAACTATAGACTAAACATTTTTCATTGTTTAGACCAAAGTTTGGGTCAGGCCTAGGAGCCTGATGTCTTAATTTTGACTTCAACCTACTGAGTCAAAACACATACAATTTCGTGCTTCCAAGTGCCAAAACTATGACATCATGCCATATATTTTTCCTTAATTATATTCGTAAATAAATATGCAAAAATTCAAACCTTATGAAAATACATGCAGGAACCAAAGTTCTTCAACGGCTAGTGCATGCACGAGCAACTCGTTAATTTGTTGGTTAATTATACGACATTTCTTACAAATTGACATGTATAGATGAAATATAGGAGAAGATATTATCTCACCTACTTGCCAACAACCTCAAAACATGTACTTATTGCTCCTTAACTACAACAAAAAAATACATGCACAATTTATTTACTACTCCAGAGTCAAGCTTATAAATAAAACCTTTCAAAAAATAACACAAGCATCCTCATTTCCTCTTACTCTCCATCTATCAATCTCATATTCTCAATGGCAAATAATGGAGATAGCAGCAAGATCTCTAGCTCCAATTCAAGAAATGCAACTATTTTAGCCCTGGGGAAAGCATTCCCTCAACAACTGGTGATGCAAGACTACCTTGTGGATGGCTTCTTTAAGAGCACCAACTGCACTGATCACGAACTTAAACAGAAGCTAATTAGACTATGTATGTTGTTTCCTTGACTGTGATAAAGTTCAAAGCAATTTCATTTTCATTTTAATACTATAGTATAATTTATATTGACAGATCTAATTTGCTGCATATATTGAATGATAGAAGCATTAATTGCAAGTATTAAAAATGTGGCGATATTTGTCTTGGTTGAGCAATCTCATAAAGGAATGCAGGTCATTTTACTGGTAATAAGAAAACTAGCTAGATATTACTCAAGGAAAAAGACTAGATAATGTTCTCAATGTCCGCGTTAAGAATTTTGAAAAAAATAAGACAAAATGAGAGGACAATCATTTTGATTGTTTCTGACATAAATTGAAAATAATTACTTTTTTTTCTCTTTTCCCTTCATTAGGCAAGACGACCACAGTGAAGACGAGGTATGTTGTCATGTCAGAGGAAATCCTAAAGAACTACCCAGAGTTAGCCACAGAGGGTCTCCCCACAGTCAAGCAAAGGCTAGATATCTCCAACAAAGCTGTCACTCAAATGGCCATCGATGCTTCACTCTCATGCATCAAGGCATGGGGGAGGCCTCTCTCATCCATAACCCACCTTGTCTATGTGTCATCAAGCGAGGCCCGCTTTCCAGGCGGAGACCTCCACCTGGCACGTGGCTTGGGTCTCAACCCAGACGTTCGTCGGGTCATGTTAGCATTCACTGGATGCTCAGGTGGAGTTGCGGGTCTACGTGTGGCAAAGGACCTGGTAGAGAATAACCCAGGAAGTCGTGTGTTGCTTGCCACGTCAGAAACAACCATTGTCGGGTTCAGGCCTCCAAGTGCTCAAAGGCCATACGACCTTGTTGGTGTTGCTCTTTTTGGTGATGGAGCTGGAGCAGTCATCCTTGGAGCTGATCCTGTACCAGATGTTGAGAAGCCATTGTTTGAGCTCAGCTCTGCAATTCAACAATATCTGCCAGATACTGAGAAGACGATTGATGGCCGGTTAACTGAGGAAGGGATCAAATTCCAGTTGGGTCGAGAACTGCCACAGGTTATAATTAACCAATGAATTACTTCTTTCATATATGTATACTGACTTGGTGACTTATTTTAAAGCAATTAATCAATTGAGATCGAGAAATTAGTTAAATTGTACTGATTAATAAACCTGAAATTAGTTAAATCATAAAAGAAGTACTGATTAATAATACTTGGTGACTTGTATACAAACATGAAAGAACATAAATTTTACTGATTAATCACAGAAATTAGTTAAATCATTGCATAAACCTCGGTGCATAGGTGATCGAGACTCATGTAGAGGATTTCTGCAAGAAGATGCTCAAGGGAACTATATGCAGCGGTGCAGAGTACAACGATTTATTTTGGGCTGTGCACCCGGGTGGTCCTGCAATACTAAGCAAGGTGGAGGGGAGGCTGGGGTTGAAACCCGGTAAGCTGAGTGCAAGCCGAGATGCTCTGCGGGACTATGGAAATGCGAGTAGCAACACAATTGTGTATGTTTTGGAATATCTGGTGGAAGAGAGCAAGAGGAAGAGAGAAAAAGGGGAGGGGGATTCTGAGTGGGGACTGATTCTGGCATTTGGTCCTGGTATTACTTTTGAAGGCATTCTTGCAAGGAACTTGGTTTGTTGAGTCCTTGAGAGAGATAGAAGAGAAGTTCCTTTCTTTAATTTGTTTTTCTTCGTTCTTGGCCAGAGTTGAGGTTGGGTTATAGAGATGGTCCTTGTTTCAGTAACAAATAGGCAGAAAGATCATACTTCTTACATTTTTTCTATTTCTACGGATTGAAGCATCTCATTAACAAATTGGGCATAATAAGATATTAACAAAAAATAATTTGCTCAAAAAGGGATGGGCGGGTTGTAACCAATGTATGCTATGTGATGAGCCTGAATCTGTTGCACATCTGTTTTTTACTTGTACCTTTGTTCGACAGCTATGATTTTGGATGGGTTGTCAAAATTACTTTCATTGTTGGTTTTGTTTTGATGATGTGTTGACATTTACAATATCTTTAAGAGGCAAATTGAAAATGAGCTTTCTAGTTATTCTAAGTGCAATATGTTGGACTATTTGGAAAATTTATAATGACATGATATTTTAAAATACTAATGCTCCATTTGTTAGAAATACTATTATGTTAATTATGTCTCTGATGCAATACTGGGCAGGTTGTAATGGACCTGATGTAGCAAACCAAGTGAAGTTGTGCTGCCGAATAATCTTGAGTTGATCCCTATAAGGGCGCTGGCCCTTCACCAATGATAGCTAATTGAATGCAGTATGCTTAAGAGACTTGTAAAGTGCTTTATGTTATGTCCCAAGCTTTTGTTTGTTTACTGTTGTTATTGTATGTGTGTGCTGTTGTGAGAGTGCATGATGTTGATTGTGTGGTTGTTATTCTTGTTGTTGCTTGCTGTTAGAGGTGGCAGAACCTGATCCGATCTGAGAAATCTGTTTGATCCGTCCGGATTCGAATCCGATCCGACCCGATTTTTTAAGAAAGTCAAACTGATCTGACTCGATCTGAACCCGACCCGAGATCAAATAACCTTCAATCCAATCGAAATCTATCAACGATCTGAAAAAACACAACATAAAAATTGACCCGACCCGACCCGACCCTGACCCGACCCGGCCCGACCCGATTTCTTCTAGAAGGTCAAACTGACCCGACCCGCCCAACCCGAACCCGAACCCGATCCGACCCGCCCGATTGCCACCTCTACTTACTGCTATGTGGTTGTGGATTAATGTGGACTATTACAGTAGGGTTTAGTATTATTTTTTGCTAGAAAAGGATGATGATTATAAGAGTGGGGTGGAGATGTTACCTCTCAGTTTAGTCAGGGGCGGACCTAGCTTTATCCAGGGGGGCACGTGCCCCCCTGGATTTTGAAAAATAGTGTTTTTCGGTAATTTTTTCGGTAATTTGTCCTCTCCTGGAAATTTTTTTTGCCCCCCCCCCCCCCGAATTGTCTGGTTATTTTTATTGAGAAAAAAATATTTAATACCGTGCATAATGAAATAATTATGCAAAGATATCAAAATATAAAGTTCCTTAGTCGAAAACTTTCTTCATCAACTTGATTATCTATTACTTTGAGCTTTATTTTATTGTTATTTTAATATATAAAATGTTATTATTTAATAAAAAATTTATTAGTTAAGTATATATATTAAATTATTAATTTTTTTTATTTAGTACCCGATTAGTTAATGAGTTTGAACCCGATAAGCCATTACAATCCGATAATTGCCCCCCTAATCAAAATCCTAGATCCGCCACTGAGTTTAGTTTTGAAAATTACAGATACTATACGTTGGTTATACTGAGATCGGTGACTTGATGAAACCTGTGTGCGTTCTGAATCTTTTTCTAGGGGTTTTTCTTAAGTTGGGGTAGTTCCATTGTATGTGTTGTGTTTAGTAGTAGTGTAATTTAACAATTTCAGTAATGAAATGGATATTATTGCTTTTTTTTCAAAAAAATAAATAAATAACTATCTGTTCTATAAATTTTGATGTTCAATTTTCCAAGGATGCAGAGAAATTCTCCTCGGATATTTTTAAAAAGCGAGATTATTTTAAACTAAATGCTTGGTCACTTTAAGATTACAAAACATTTTTAATTTATTAGTTTATTTTTAAAGCTTGACGCAATGTATTATTTTTGCTGGTCGACGCACTGTGTAGCCAACTCCGAATAGCGATAATATTTTATACAATGATATGTATTTAATTCAAATATGTGAATGTAAAAAGTAGGAATTTTATCAGTAATATAGTTGATTATTATAAAAAAAAAGTGTTGAGTACGAAGAGGTGGGTAATATATCTGCTCCAGTTATAGAAAAAAAATTTAGAAAAAAATAAAAAGTCCGGAACAACTACAACCAAAAAACCTACATTGATAAAAATCCAATTTGTCCAGTATGAGAGTTACACTCGTGACTCATGAAGCTTGCTAAATAAAACACACGACACAAAAGGAGATAATGGGTTAATTGAGCCTCCCCAAATCAGAACTTGAGAGACTGTTTTGGGTCTCCAAAGATCTGGATTTTTACAGTATATTATGGGCTGCATTTTCACACAACACGTCCATGAGATAATGGGCTCGTTTTTAATCAATTCTTAATACATAAGGAGGTTAAACTTTTAAAATTTTCAAGTATATCACATTATCATTTTTTTCATCATTAATTTTATTTAATTTTTTTCATCTTCTTGAATTTAAGGGTTTATATTCCGTTTAAAATAATATGTGTAATATATTTAAGGTAAAACTTAACTCTTAAAATGATCTAACTTTTTTATATAATAATTCATAGATTATTATGTATTTAATTATATTATTTATTATTATAATTATTATTACTTAGTATTTAAAAATATTATGTCTAAATTTTCTTTAATGTAAAATTGTATTAAATATATTTTAAAATTTATATTATTCATTATTTATTTGAAAATTATATTTATTGGAGCGAAATTCGAGTTACAACTCTAGTGCTTTTAAATTATGAATTTCTTCTAGGTCACTGCATATCGTAGACGCGGCAATGTGTTGTTGTCTAGCAATAAAATGAAAAAAATTGTAGATAATAACTCCTAGGTTCAAATTCCATTGATAGTCAATAAATTTTTTTTAACACATAGCATGGATTCACATATGGGCAAAAAAAATGTATATTTTAAACTACATGATATTCTGATAATAATTTGACTACCACATAGTGGCCGCATTTAAAAAAACTACTTGTAATTATGGGATGCACCCCAGCAAGTTGACTCTTGTTCAGAAGTTGGAGATTAAATCTGCATGAATCTTAATACAAATCCATCGAACTAAATGGTGCAGCAATTCGATTCGACATCGTAGTAACAAATAAAATGTTCGGAAAACGTTCAGCGAGATAAAAAGTTCGTTATTCAGATATAATTTGGAAAAAATATTTTCATAAAATTTGAATAAAAGATATATTAAAAATTCTAAAATCTTCAAGAACCATATAAAAGAATGTACACATATATCATTTTAATTTTTTTATAATTCATTTTTCCACGAATAAAATGTTCTATAGGTGAATAAAATATTCTGTTAAAAAATTATTTAGAAATAAAACATTTAACTATAGAATTAAGTTTTTATTCCTGGTTTATTTGTTGAGAGATGAAAATAGGTTATTAGTGAATTATTTACGAGTCTTATAATGGTCAACTGTCAACACAGTTGAATGAACAACACGTGTGTTGCATCGTGCAACGTAGAGTACAAATTCCTGCTGTATTTTTTGCTGCATAGTACAGACAGAAAAATGAAGTTTTCTTTGGGATCGACTTCCATCGAACATGAATAGGTATATTGTTTGTTGATTGATTCCCACATCATCCATCATTTAATTTTCATTAATTTTCTTTTTCTTCTAGCAATATATGTATTTATTGTTTATGTTTTGTTAGGAATGGTTTGTATATTATAATTTTTTACATTAAAATTTAAAAAATATCATTTTATTTTAACACAAAATATGATAACAAACAAAATAATAAATAATATAATTAATTAATTATTTTTATGCAGTAATCATAATTTTTTTAAAAATATATAATTAAATTTAAAATTTGATAAATTCTCAGAAGAATGATGTCTTTAGGAAAGAGATCGTCAATTGTATGGCTTTTAATGTAGCAGATATGTTATAAATTTAACAAAGATTTTAATATTTTTGCTGTAATCTATTATGTCATAATTTTTTTAATATATTTAATGATTCATGTTCTCTTTAAAAGTTGATCAATGAATTCCAATCAATCTTAATCATCACATAATCATAATACTTGCACGGTTAATGAAGAGCATATATATATATATATAGAGCTTATTAATTTATACTTTATGTACATGTTTAAATTACATGATACGGATTGTAAATTATTTAGCTTTAAGAGACCTTTATAAATTTAGTTGCCAGTCTGACTTATATGCAACCATGGGCAAATGCAGGGTAGATGTAGGATTTTAGTTAGGGGAGCAAATTATCAGATTGTAATAGTTTATTGAGTTCAAATTTATAATCTAATCAGGTACTAAATAAAAAAATAATAATTTAATATATATTCTTATCTAATAAAAAAATTATCAAAATAATAACATTTACATATTAAAAATAGCAACAAAATAATAGATAATCAAGTTATTTATTTTCTCTACGAAACTTCATGTTTTTTATATTTTTACATAATTATTTCATTATGCACAATGTTAAATATTTTTTCTCAATAAAAATAATATGACAATACGAGGCAAAAAAATTTCAAGGATAGATTATCGAAAAGATTATCTAAAAGCACTATTTTTTAAAATATAGAGGGGGCAGGAACATTTTTTAATATAGGAATTTGAAAAAGCAAAAGTAAGTATATTATGATTTGATATTATTTTTTCTCAAAATTAAAAAACCATGTGTATAATATCTACAAACTGCACTTACAAATAAAAGTACGTAATATTTTATGGAGCATATGTGCAAATCTATAAAAATAGATCGTAAACAATGGATGCTAATCAATGCATATTTGTTTCGCATATTGAAAAAGAATGAATTTCTTAATTTTTAAGATTTACAATTTCAAATTTGGTTCTCCAAAAATATGTTTTTATATTACTGTGACTCCATTATTAATTATTTCTCAAATCTCTTTGGGGTCGGATTATTTTCTTTAAATATATTACTGTGACTCATATACTGATGACTAATTTCTACACTCATTCAAGAAAAAAAGTTTGAATATCGTAACTTGAAGTGTGACTCCCATATACTGATGACTAATTTCTACACTCATTCAAGAAAATAAGTTTGAATATCGTAACTTGAAGTGTATATATATATCGATTCACTCCGACATTTTACCATTGTATAGGGACCAAATTGAGCCAAACCACTTTAGGTGGGATATAAAATTAACATCCGTACCTCTTACATACCAATACAATATAAAAATTATAATATGGGTCGTCTGTCTATTTTTATGTAATTGACATTACAATAAATGATCTATCATTTTAAATGAAATATTTTTATTCTGTACAAAGACATTTATAAGAGATAATGTATAACATATTCGAGAATGAGTTTTAGTTTTGCACTACTTTCATCTAGTATGCACATAAATATAAATATCTAGTTATATAAAATAGATATCATTCACTAACTCCTAATTAGGTTATAAGCGCATCTTTAAATTTGGTAGGATAGTTAATCTTTTTAAACTATTAATATTTATTATTTATATTATTTTATTATGAATTTAGTGTATTATAGTGTATTATATAAATTATAATTCAATATATACGAAATTATTTTATGAAATATATATAAAATTTTGTTATCATTAATTTTTTTTTAAAATTACAGTAAAAATATTTATATAAAATATTATTAAATTACTAAATAAAGTGTTAATAAATCAATTCAGCTCGCTCATTAACTTAATGAATTAATATTAAATTAATGAATCTCAAACTTGATCTAGTTCAGCTAGATCATGCTCATTTACGACCCTTGTCAAAGGTTGGGTCACATGGCAATCACAGTTTTATGAATTGTTTTCACGTGGGAATCACGTTGCCCTTACTTGAACTATGGTTGTCAATGGATAGGGTAAAATACGGATGGAGGTATTTTCATATTCATATCCATTAAAAAAAATTATTCATATCCTACTCATAATCATTAAAATTTTCTTTGCCGTAACCTATCTTTACTCGTTAAGAATTTTAGATAACGAATAGGTAATAGATAAACGGGTAAAAATAAAAATAATTCAATGAAAAAACTATATGATTTAGATAAATAAATATATTAATAAAGTACAACAATAATTAATATTTTAGATATAGCAAAAATCATATATTTTTAATGTCAATTGTGATAAAAAAATATACTAATTAATATATATATAAATATATAATTTAACAATACATATTTATTAAAAATATAAAATAATCATATATATATAATTTATCAATGGATAACGAGTAACAAATAAGTTAACGGAATTTGTTTCTTATCCATATTCATACCCGACGACTTAACGAAAATAAAATCTTACCCCTACCCATCTCATTAGATAATCGGATAAACTATCAAAAGAGTGTCATTGACACTACTAACTTGAACAATTGAACCAGTTATGATTTTACCGATCTACCCCTCATACTTTCGCTACAATTAGTAATAATCAAAGGATACATTGGTCATCCGAATATTAGGGCACTTCGGTGATGGAAATTGGGATTATGATGAGAATCTTAACTATACGGAGCACAGCTTCTCTCCATTCATGTACAAGGAGTGAAACTACATAAATATAATCGTCTTGCTAAAAAACACTCTGATGATTATGCTAGAATTTTAATTGTAAGTTGCATATTATGAACCCAGCTTTAATAAAAATGTTCTAAATATTACATAAATGTAATATATTTAAGAAAAAAAACTTAAACATTAAATGAAAGTAACATATGAATGTCAAAATGTCCTTCCATTTCATCATAAAAATCTTAAGGTATAAAAATGTGACTTATTGAGTTTGGTAATTCAAAATCTCAAAGTTTCTTTTCCCAATAATTACCCTCATTCGACCTTTTCCCCATTACTACATTTTGTAATTAATAAATCCGCACAACTTTACTCACTTCGATAGTATTTATGATTTTTTATTTATTTTGAGACTCGACCTTATAGTTTTCGGTAAACTTATTCTGAATTAAAAAAGAAATATGAACAAGAATAGTGCATTCATAGAATAAAATTTGTCATTTCCATTAAAGAATTTTTAATCACTCATAACATTTAATATGTTCATATTTATTGTCAATATGGTCCTATTGATTTGAGATATCAAAATTCCTAGCAGAAATTCAATTAATTCATTTTAGAAAAATGATTTTTATGCAATTTTTTTAGCACTATGTCATGCAGTTTGTTAATTATAAAAAAATATTTTTAGAACAAAATTGATGAATTTGTACTTTAATGTCTCAAATCATTTAGGGTCAGTTCTGATATGTACAAATATTATTTATTGAAGTATATCGGTATGAACAAAATTAAGGTTCCTTTTAGATCTCCTGCTGTGGAGGAATGGAGAGCATCTCATCCCTAAATATAATGAGCCCAAATGGAATAGTATTTATTTTGTACTACAAAGCTGACAAGCTTGTTTGCCTCGTACGTACGACCTGATCCCTCCTATTAATCCTCGCCACAGCCTACGGGCATTTACCCTCAAAAGAAAAAAATCCTCGCCACGCGGCATGGGTCCTCTATGCACGTGCGAACATCAATACTCAATTCAATCTTTGATTCCTCAATAGTTCCATGTCACGCAGTCTACAATTCCGATGTTTTTTTTTCTGTTTTGTAATAGAAATTTTGCTATTTCAGGAAAAAAAAATTCTCTAGATAGAATGTTTTTTTCCCATTTTTCAAAATAAAAAAAATAATATTTTACATATTCTACCATAATTGTGTCTTTTTTTATATTGAGTAGCATGGTCCGATTTTTTTTTCAGATCAGAGGTGATCTGGAAAAAACTCGTGCCTGATGTTTTTTTTTAACAGAGATAGTGCGAAACTTCGGTGGAAAATATACTTGGCCTGAAAATAAATTCAGACTATGCTATACCATGAAAGAAAAATCAAATTCACATTCCTTAAAATATTTTATGGGATAAAGTGCCTGAATTTGAGTGAGCTCCATAATTAATCTAAGGGTGGAGATTGAATTCGGGCAGCTAGTAGTACAAATCCGACAGCCATAATGAGTTCGGACAATTACTCTATTATAGAGTACTCTAGAGGATACTCACTAAAAAAATCAGAACAATCATGTTAGATGATGTGACTGTTATTTTATTTTTCTATTTTAAAAAATGGATATTTTCCCTTTTAATATGCTTTAATATAGCAAATATCTATGAATGAAAATAGAAAAAGAAAATTGCGATTATTTGAGTGAAATTTTTTTATATGAAAGATGCTACTAAAAGAAGAAGAATTCTTTTAAAACATTTGTAAAGAATAAAATGTCACTGTTCAAAAGGGGCAATTGAGAAGAGAATTGATGCACATCAGACTCCAAGATCAAGTAAGGAATGAGATAATAATGACTAAGAGGAAGCAGGGATTTTTCAGTAAAATCTCATTATAGTTACTTACAAAATAGTCCAAACATTAGATCAGGACTGATAAATATATGGAAAAACCCAGTGCCGTCAAGAGTATTAATATTCACATGGTTAACGATCAAGAATCGAGTCTAACAACAAAAAGCATGAGGAAAAGAGGCTGGTAGATACCGAATAGATGCTACATATGCTATCAAGCAAAAGAAACCGTAGAATATTTATTCACAAATAGTAAGCAACAAAAGAGATAAAGAAATATGTTCACGATGAAACTCAAAAGCACCTGCTAACATAACAAATACGGAAGAGGAGATATTACCTTAATATTGAACCAGAGAGAACGTACCCAACACAATTAAGAGAGATACACAAGAATATTTCGAGAAGGAAGCTAGATACACATAGAAATTGTGCTAGAAATACTCTATGAGTTAAGAGAATGATTTAGAAAATAACAACGGTGTGCTACTTGCTTAACAACATGGACATAAATGTGCGCAAGTCTTTTCAGAGAGAAAGGCAAAATATTTTTGCTCCTATGAGAGAGACATTATAGAAATAGATACCATGCATGGTTAAAACGTAAGAGTTTTTTATTTTTTTAATTTTAATTTGTAATTATAATATTTGGCTTTACATTATTACCTTTTGATTTTCTTTTAAACAATATGTACACAAAGGATCAGCTACTTGTGATCTATATAATTATTATAAATTAATAAAATTTGGAGGTATGACCTCCATTTTTTTGTTAAAAAAATCTTGGTTAGATAAACAATTCCGTTTGGCAGTGGTTGTTAGTCTTGGGAATAAGCGGTTATATGTTTCTAATTATAATGTCAATAATCCTTATTTTTCACTTTTGTTAATTTTTAAATATCTTATTTTATTATTTCTAAATACTTTTTTAACTTAAAATGTGTAAGAGTTCGGTGTGATGGATAATATATTTTAGAGCAAACATGTTCTTTTTTGAAAAGTTTACTTCAGAATTAGCGTTGACAGGTGACAACTGGAATTGAGACATTTACACAAAATTTTAGAGGCACAATGATAACCATTCAGGCGCTACACATCATAGGTTAACTTTTTTTTTTTTTTGAGCTTTCACGAGATGTCCTACATACATTGGATCCGATCCTGCATGAATCATGTCCGTGTTTCATTTCCAGTTTTCTCACGTAAAATACGAAATGGAGACGCAATTTTTACACTATCATCTAGTTCTCTATCCGAATGTCATTATTTGTATATTCGTCATCTAACCTAGTTAAGCTACTTCTAAATTCTAATCACTAACCTTTATTAGAACTAATGTTAATTTATATAACGAACTTGATGCTATTTTGTAATGATTCGTATACTAAAAGCTGAAATCATTGTTATATCCTAAAGCTTCTAGCTGCAATAGGGACGGAGACAGAAGGCACACCAAAATATTAATCTTTATTACTAAAATTACTAAAAAAAGCTACTTTATTTTACTGTCTTTCGACGAGATTGGGGTCAGAGGGGGCGTTCTCGACGCCCCTAGGCTGCATAATTGATGCTAATGACAATGATGATCATAGAGGCTTAAATTCTCCTCTAATGATGATGATGAGGCATTATCCTCCGTTGTTTTGTAAACTTCGTTCTGATGTTTTTTTTTAAGTTGGAGAGGAGAATAAAATAGAATTGTATTTTGTGTGGTAAAATATCTAGACAAACTCAATAAAAAATAATTTCAAAAAGAATATTCTGAAAGGTAAAAAAAGTGAACGTTAATGTTTTTATGATTTCGTGAGTAATTATCTCGAAAAAGAAGAAGTATGAAAACCTTGCTTAGTTGGATTGTGATGAAGCAAAAAAAATGTTAAATTCTTTAACAAAAAAAAAATGAAAGATTAAATAACCCAAATGGTCCTTCTCGCACACTTTATTATCAGCCGTTACAAGTTTCAGAATAATGTCTAAATTCCCTTCCTTATCAAACTTGTCCTATCTTTAGGATTAATTAAAAAAAAGAATGATATTTTCTGTTCTCATAGCATCATTTTTTTCAGCCTTATTACTAATACATATGTAGTATTAAATATGGGTGGGGATCATTTGACAATGAGTTATTTTAACAATTTTGACAATGAATTTTCAAATAAATACTAAAACAATCTTAAAAATAGAAATAACCTTATGAATATGTTATTCTATTTATAGAGATTGATGGTGATTTAAATTTCATGTAATTTTATTATCTTTTGATACTCTGTCAAAGACCATCAAAATTTTATATGATTTACAACAGTTATAGTTGACGGTCTTTGATGGAGTATCAAATGATAATAAAATTACATGAAATTTGAATCACCGTCAATTTATAAATAGAAGAACATATCCATAAGGTTTTTCTATTTTTAAATTTTTTTTTCGTATTTATTTAAAAATATATTGTCAAGATTGTCAAGATAACCATTGTCAAGTGATCTCTTCCCATTAAATATATATTACAAATAATATGAAAATAATTATAATTATCTACATCATTAGACATCAAACAATATTAGATATAATAAATTAATTAAAATTCTATTGACAAATATCTTACAATAAATATCATTAGTAGTAAATTAACAAAACCCAGGGACCTTTGAAGTATATCTTTCCAGGATTGTGAATTGAGAAAAGTAATGGAGAAGACAACATGCGCATGCATCTGAGATATCCTTTTTATTTGCTAGAAATGAGCGTTTCTCTGTCATTGGTGGCTTGACGCTATTAATACCTCAACAACCACAAATATTTATTTCTGAGAGATCGATCACCATCATGGACCAAATCCAATTTCCAAAGGGAGCGAAAAGACGCCTTCACAGGAATTTTCTATTTATGTATATATATAAGCAGAATACATAGAGAGAAAGAGAGAGAGAGAGAGAGAGAGAGGGAGAGAAAGAGTACAAAGGTGATGGCTGAAGTAAGTGCCTTCTTTCTTCTCCCTTTAAATCTCTTTAGTTCTTCCCTGAGGAGTATGTTAATTTTATATGGCTTAATTTGTTAACTATGTTATGCTTTGCTCTGTTTAGAAAGGGAAAACAGAGGAAAAGAAACAGGGCAAGGAGGTGAAGAAGCAAGATGATAATGGGAAGAAGGAAGGAGGAGAGGAGAAAAAGGGAGATGTGGAGAAGGAAGGAGGTGAGAATAAAGCAGAGAAGGAGAAGAAAGGGGAAGGAGATAATGGAGGAAAGAAAAAGGAGGTGATATTGAAGGTAGATTTGCACTGTGAAGGATGTGGCATGAAGGTGAAGAAATCCATTAGAACTGTGCAAGGTAGCATCATTGTCTCTGTGTGTAGAAAATTATTTTTATTTTGGTGTCCTTAAGCTAATTATTATTCACATAATCATACTTCTTCTTTTTTTGTGAAAAACACATATAATCAATCATACTTGGTCATTGATCATTTAACCGAATTAATATCAGTTATCATGCCTTGCCAGACAGATAATAGAAGGACATATAACAATGGCTATTTTGATAATTTTGGTACTAATTATTTTTTAAAAAGTCAAATAAAACGAGAATTAGAAGAAAAATAAATTTGTCGGCATGTTATTGCTCCACAGATGACTGCCTGATGAACAGGAGAAATCAAAATTTGCAATGGTAAAGAGAAAAGAGAAAGCAGAATTGAGTGACTGCTCATAAATTTTCTTCTCTGATTTATTTAAAATGTATGTTAGGTACAAAGTAACAAAGGTATTAGGCTGTTGGTTGACACATGGATGTCATGAAATGCACTGAGAAACACTTTTTTTCTGGAGAAGTGTGCTTTATGCAGAGCAGTAATTTCTTAAATTTGAACTTTCCATGTAAAATATATTATCCTTTTTTTGTTTTGATCTCCTAACAAAAACGAACTTCCTCAACTAGGAAAAGTAAAAGAGTTAAACAGAAAGACAAGAGACTGGCCCTTCCTAACCCATGGTAGCATGTGCTCCTGCTTTTATTTGTCTCAAAAAAAAAATCACTTTTCAGTATACTTTGTTTATTATTCTGCATTTTTGATGATTATAGAAAAGAAAAAAATCTTTATACCTGATAGGTACCTGTCAGTAGTCGATTAATAATACTGGTAAGGAAAGAGCCTTTGTGGATGGCTAATTGATCTCAAAGCTAAAACTTATCAAAGTGATTCTAATGAATGCTCTGACTAGAAATTTTTTGGTGTGTCTGGAGTAGGTGTTGAAGGTGTTTTACTGGATTATGAGAATAACAAAGTAACAGTACCAGGAGACGCTGATCCCTGGAAATTAAAGGAAAATATAGAACTAAAGATGAAGAAAAATGTGGAGATAATATATCCGGTGAATCCACCAAAGAAAAAAGATGACAGCGAGAAGAAGCTGATAGCTACTGATAACAGCTGCAAGGAGCAGAAAAAGAAAGGCAACGACAAAAAACCAAAAGAGGCAAGTAAATGTTAATTTGTAAAACATGTGTAATTTTCTTTTCTCTCATGTTCATGCATAAAATACGTCTGGATTGGGCTAAAAAAACTTTTGATTAATCAGATACCAGAAACGACTGTTGTGCTTAAGATTCCACTCCATTGTGAAGGATGCATTGACAGGATTAGAAGGACAATTTACAGAATCAAAGGTAATATTTTATATAGACCTAGATATCTTAATATATTACAGGTACAAATTGTGAATCTAAAATAATTTCTACTTACAAAATAATCACATTTTTTTCTTTTCAGCAGGCGTGAAAGAGGTATCAGTTGATGACAAAAAAGACCTGGTTACTGTGAAAGGCACAATGGATGTGAAATCACTGCCAAATATATTACAAGAAAAACTGAAACGCAGTGTCGAGGTTGTTCCTTCTATGAAAGAGGATACTTGTGACAAGGCAAGTTCCGAAAAGAAAGAAAATACTGGTGAAAAAGTTGAGAAAGATAGTGAGAAAACTGAGAAAGTCGATGAAGGCGGGGACAAAAAGGAGAAGAAAGAGCAGGGCAAAGGAGACGGTGAGGCCAGTGGCAAAAAAGGCAAAAACAAAAAGAAAGGAAAAGAGGCTAATAACGATGAGAAAAAGGATAAAGAAGAGAAAACAAAGGAGAAAAAAGATGACAAGGATGAAGCAAAAAAAGCCGATGAGAAACCCTCAACTGAATTGGCTGATCCTGTCAAAAATATTCTGGCACCTCCTGCTGATATGATAAACAGATTTGATTTCTTTCAACCATACAGCTACCGTGGCACCGAAATCATGCATACGCCACAGATCTTTAGCGATGAAAACCCTAATGCGTGTGCGGTGATGTGATCATGGTGAACATGATAAATAAGCAATGTATTTGGTTTTGGTGAAATAGTGTAGATATAAATAATTAGCACTAGTAAATATGGAGTGAGAGCTGAGTATGAAGCAAATTTTGGATTCTGTTGCAGTGTATTATCATGCTTTTTTTTCTTTTGGCTCTTTTTGTGGGATCCGTTTGTATGATTTTGCTTTAACTGAGATGATAGCTAGATGGGAGATTGTAATATTTCGTTCCATTTAATTACTACTATTATTACACAAAGCATGATTTTTAATAACTCGACATATATTACTTTTTACATATTTCTTTTGGGTTTTGAACCAGTGTCACTCTATGAGAGGCGGGACCATTACTGAGTCTACGGTTCGTTGGATCATAATTAATCCCCTGTTCTGTGGGCAAGAAAAAATATATATGAATGCTAAATATTGGTATTATATTCCTTATTTATTTCTTGTAAGGCGCATTATGATGCATTAAAGCTAAAAGGTTCTCAGTTAGTTGTTGATTATGTGTAACTATATATTATGGTAATTTTAATTCAGAGAGCCGATTGAAATTATTGGATGAGATTTACACATTAAAATCTTGCCGAAACTAAATTTACATTTTTTTTAATTAATGTCCTTGATTAATATATTTGAAAATAAAAAAAATTATTTAATGATCTATATTTGTTTAATTAATTGTTTGGATCCACAAATTGTCTCTCCATCCAACGCCATTTTCATTAAGCACAAGTAATTTGTGAAGTGCACAAAATTCAATTTGTGTAAGCAATCTGGTTCTTCCTTTATATTTTTCGGCTGTAGTGACACAGATTCTTACCAGATAATCTATTTTTGCTAAAAAAAACAATCAAACACAACAACTATGTTTCTTATCGGCATAGTATACTTTTCGTGTATGCTATTATATAATGCTTTATAATATAATTTCGTACAGTCTGACCCCTGACGAGATCTAGAGACTGCACCAATCAGATTAAAGGAGACTAAAATTTTAAAACAAATTGCAAACCAGCAGTCTAGTAAACCACCAGCTGAGGCAGTAGTGGATGCAGTAACAAACAAATAAAAGAGAATTGTCACGTTGTGCAGCTAAATAAAGCCCTAAACATCTTTCAAAGACGAAATAATACACGGCACATTGGATTCACTGCAAAAATATGCAGCTAATAAAACATATAGTACTCCATTTATGTACAATTTATGGATGTCACATGTTCAAAATTCAGATAATATTTTTTTATATTTGTTTGAATTTGCACAGCTTAAGTTCTCATTTTTATCTCAAAAAAGAACATATGCTGTATTAAGCAATTAGGAAATTTAAAATGCTAAACAAATTGAAAAAGAGGAATAAAAGAACAAAAATAAATTTAGTGGTACATATTATTAAACATCAAATTAAAAAAACAGGAACAAATAATGATGATGTGGAATAAATTAAATCATAGAGAAACACAGGAGAACGACATCTTGGAGTGTCAATAGATAATCATTTTCTTACATGAATCCAATTCGAAACAGGTCAATATTTTTCTTACCAGAATTGGACCCCAATGATTCACGAGTCAATCGGATCCAAAACATGTGTTTATATTTTTTACTATTTAAGCATTCTTTTAAATAAATCTCCTAATAACTCCGGTGAATATTACTTTTCTACGTCTCTCTCAGAATTTAAACTTACATTACTCTCTAAAAAAATGAGATCCAGTACCATCTATACTAAATCTGCGATTGTACTATTTATGCATCTTAGTTTCCATTAGATGGATAAATCTTAACTAATGTTAAATTTCTAGCTAACAGATTAATTAAAAATCCTCTGTAGGTAACATATCTATGAAGTTAGCTCTCTCACAAACAAACAGGCTAACATATTAATTGAAAATCCTAGTATGTACGATGAATGAACCAGAACCACCATTACACGAATCTAGATGGAAAATGCTATTATTAACCCGTGAAGATTTGGAATATACTGTGTTTCTACGGCCCAGAAGATTTGGAGGCCCACAGCCCGTAATTAGCCCCAGCTAGAAAGTTTGAATGCATGGATATCTCGATACAGAGATTGCATGATGTTGAAGCCCAGACCCAACACTTGAAAAGCCTTGTACTCTCAACAAAAGGAACCCACCCCACTCTGCATTTGGTTACGATTTGGTTTGGAATCTCTTACTTGCAACTTACTAGTAAAGTCCTTTTTTTTGTGTGATGGTCTCTTTATATTAGAGGCTGGTCCTGCATCTAATCTATCTCCTTTTTATGTCAAGGTGGCGCAGGAAAGAGGTCATATCAGATTAATACCCATATCAGTATCTCCTCAGTGTGTGTTGTTTTTAAATCCACAATTTTAATGATAATGATGATATCACTGACCATCCGTACTAGACATTATGTTCTTTACGAGTAAAGCCCTAAAAGATGCATTCTTCCATCCCATAACTTGAGCTTCTTCTTCTTCTTCTTCTTTTTTTTTTTTTTTTTCTTTTGCTTTGTTTTTTTTTTCTTTTTTGCCTTAAGGAACGAGGCCGCGGAGAAAGTCTCTCTTTAAAATACTCGGTATCTTTAAGTGGCACATATTTGCAAATGGGTAGATAATAACAAAATATTTTGTGTAAAAATTAGATTGAGATACACGCTTATTGCTAAACAATCCAAGTGTTCGCTTGTAACCGCATATCACCAAATTATGTCTATGTCTACGTTACTTTTATCCATTGCAGATCCAAGAAATTTGGACTTAATAGAAAATCAGTCTGATAAGGTATATATCGGAAATAAATTATGAAACATATTTTACAAATATATATACACATCATGCTGCTTAATATAAAGAGCAATACATATACATAATTACTAGTATCTTGCCCATACATTATTACAGTGATATCTTTCAGAAATATAAAAATTTATATCTTCATGTGAAAAATAAGGAAATAAAAATAAAAATAATTTAGTAATTAATGTAAATTTCAATCATAAATATATAATTAATACAAAATAAATATAAATTGAGAGGAAAATTAACATTGAGCGTTTAAGGAAAGTTAAAATTCATAATTGATGACAATCTAAGAAAAAAAAAAAAAAAAATAGAGCAATTGTACTCCTAAATTATGTAGCATTTCGTGGAACAAACAAAATTGAGAGAAAATTCTAACTTCAACACAAATTGTCATAGAGATAATAACATTATTTGATGAATAACTTAATCCAATGAGTAATATTAGCTTTAAAAATTCAAAAAAAATTTGGATCGTTGCAGGATCAGAATACATACGTGTTTAATAAGTAGTAGAGATGGATGGAGCTAGAAAATTTTTCAATGAGGTTCAAATATCATATTAGATTTTGGAATCAGTAAAACAATAATAATAGAACAGAAATGAAATTTATAAATATGGGCTTCATAATAGAACAACTCTTACATATTTATTAATATATGAAGTTCAAATACATTTTTTAAAAATATATGTTAATAATATAATACATAATTTTGTACAACTACAAAAATAAATAGGGGCATTTAATACATATAGATCTGCTCAGGTAGATGATAACATGAACCAACTTTGGACAGAACCAGTCTGTCATATGGGCCCCAAAGCATCATGAGCAAAAAGCGACACAGACCAGTGCACCAATGAAACGCCGTAACAGTGCTCATTATTGGAGGAGAAAATGTTTGACAGACACACCAACCTGTACGGACTCGGACACACTTTATCAGTTTATCAGAAAGTGGACCTGTATGTAAATGAAACCGAATCAATTCTCCTCTGGAGGCGACGAGGTCTCACGTCTTCTGTGAGCATTCAAGCAAGTCAGTATCAGTCGATCATGTCCCAGTTTTTTGATGTGTAATATCAACTCAGTATCAGTCTATCAGCCTACTGAGGCCACCACTGCTTGGGCCAGTTGGTAGTGATTAGTGAATTGGCTCTTCAGAGGGAGGGTTTGGATCGAGCCAATGGCGGAGGTAGAAAATATATTTAGTGGTGTCAACTTATATATTTTAAAGATTATTATAAATAATAATAATTAAATATATAAATTGATAAGATATTTTTTCTAAATTTAGTGGTGTCAAATGACATCAATATTCACAATGTGGCTCCGCCACTAGATTGAGCCCTGCAAGTGAAGGTATGGAATAGGTTAGAGGGATTCGTATTGCCTGATGTGCGGTACGAGGGCAGCACACGCTCACACTGTTGGATTCACGAGAGGGTCATTGTGAGATGGGTGAAGCACGAATTTCTATGTGATCGGACGGTTTTCAAGTCGCGCTGCACCGTATAGCGCGGCAGACGATACGAATTCTAAATTAGAGAGTGTGTGTGGGTGTGTGTACCTACGGATTATATTTTTCTAGTTTATTTTTTATTTTCTAACAATCATTGGAAGAAAATAATGTGAAGAAAAATAAACTACTTTTCTTCATTTTTTATTCCGACCGAATTAAGAAATAATGACTTTAGAAATTGTTAGCAAATAATATTAAAGTTCTAAAACTATTGCTCATTAATTAATTTGACTCGGTAAAGTTTCAGTTTTGATATTGTGTTAATTGAGAAAATAACACTCTCTTTTCTTTGAGTCGGTCAAAAGACAGTTTCTTACAGAGGAGCAAGTTTTTAATCCAATTAAAACTTATTAATGCCTTAAAATTACTTGGTTGATGTTATATAAATCTATGTACACCTCACGAAATAAGATAACAGAAGAAAAAAACAGAGAGATAGAAAAGATTCAACAAGTACAATACAATTTCATTTCAAAGAAAATTTCCCACATAAGAATATATTAATTTATATTTGACAATGAGAGTCAAGGAACTTCTCTCGCAATCTGGCTTTTTGGAGAGATTCTCTTGATTAATAAAATCTATACGGGTTAGAACAACGAACAATCAACATGAGAAGTGAGAATTGACACAAAGTCTAGGGATATTTGCCTTTTAATTGATCTCTAGCACATCTTAGCTTTTTGCCTTTTACCTAAAACACTGTTTGCAATGGTTGATTACTTGGTTGGGTCTAGGCTGCTCTGCAGTTGCATGTTAATTGATCGTCAAGAGGACTTTTTTTTTCTATTTGGGACTAAAAAGATGATGTCTAAGTCCTCAAAATTTATTAAATAAGATCACAAAGTTTGATCACAGTTATAGTGATGAGAACAACGAAACGCAGGGAGGATCAAAAATTGAAAATTTTTGGATCAAAATTAAAAATTATTTGATATAAACTTATATTTCTATATTTTCTGAAAATATACATAATTATAAAAATATTTGTAAAAAAAGGAATTATAACCACGGGTTAACTCATCCCCTGATTCCACTTGGATCCACCCTGCCCGCTGGATGAGAGGAACTTCATCATAATTATGATCTTATGTCATTCTTAATTAGGGAAAAAAATACTAATCCCCAAATAATGAATTTAATCCTTTAAGTTACCGCAAATTTTGTTGTTGCCCGACAACTGCTACACAAAATGAGCCCCATGAATCTAAAATCAATCTACACATTGTACAGTGTCTTTACCCATCATCTTTAACGTACATCCCAATTTATCAGGTAGCTACCGAAAATTTTAGGTACTTTAGAGGATACATACCCCCAAATGATGCAATGATTTAATGATTTTGGGGACAACTAACTAGTTCTTCAATAAATAGACTACATTATTAATAAAAAGCACTTGCAAACTAACTTTCAACGATAATATGGTCCTTATAAATTTATTGCTTTACTTAAGACACCACATGTAATTGTTTAATTTAGTTGGAATAATTAACTATGCTAAATGATTCAATTACTTCCTTCACTAATAATATTATGGTATTTTACAGGATATATATTTTTTTGCAATTTTAATTGTGTGAATGAAATTCATTTGTCTATCCATTTTTTTATGAATAATTTTCACATTCCAAGCTCTAAAACGACTGAACATTATATTATGAAAGATGAGGGTAGAAAACTGAAATCTTGCTGTTGCAACGTCATGCATGAGCATGACACATAGAGGAAAATAGCACCTTGTCACTAGTAGGGCTAATGTTTTAAAATGCATATTTCAATATACTTGCGGTTAACCACTGCATAGTGCATATGTGACATATAGGTGCATATATTGTTCAGTATGCGGATTACATATACGGATATGTATTCCAAAAAAATCTTATAATATTTAAATTAATTATTTATTTTTGAAGAATTTTAATATAAAACAAAGAAAATATAATAAGATATTAATATAATTTTGAATATTTTGTATGAAAATATAATATAATTAATTTTGTAGACTTAATAGGATAAATATTTTAAAAATAATGCGCATGATTGAATATGTAGATGCATACTCTTATGCATGCGGCATAGTATCACATAAGCATAAGTGAAACGTATATGCGCCATGCGGTCACATTTTAAAACAATGAGTAGAGCTATCAATGACATCTTTTGGTCGTTTACCCGACCTGTATCGTACTCGATAAAATGGATATGGGTAAGGTTTTATTTTCATTAGGTCATCGGGTATGGGTATGGGTAAAAAAAAAATTTGTTAGCTTATCGGGTATGGATATGGGTAAGGGTTTTCATTACCCATTATCCATTAGGTAAATAAATTATATATATATATATATATATATTTTTAAGTTATGGTTTTTAATTTTTGAAAATCAGCTCTAAAAATAATAATAATATATTCAATACTTGAACATCATTTTAAAAAATTAAAAACGGTGACTTAAAAAGCTCAAAACACTCCAAATTTTTGCATCCCACAAGATTTTTATATAAAGAATTTAATGAGAAAGATAAATTAAAATTTCGAGATGATTTAATATATTTTTTGAGTTAAACTCACGAAAGGCCTCCGTGAGCTTAAGCTCACGATATCTCCACTCTAGCTAAATATATATAAATACAATTATTTTATATTTTTAATAAAAATATATATAGTTAAATTATATAAATATATATAGTAATTAGTATATATTTTTTATGACAATTGACATAAAAAAAATTATATGATTTTTGTTATATCTAAAATATTTATTATTATTATACTTTATTAGTATATTTATTTAATGCTATTTATTTGTCTAAATTATATATTTTTTTATTGAATTATTTTTATTTTTACTCGTTATATATCGTTACCCGTTCATTACCCAAATTTTTTAATGGATAAAGTAGTAAGATATGGATAAAGAAAATTTAATGGGTATGGATGTGAAAATATCTTCACCCGTACCTTACCCTACCCATTGACAACCCTAGTCCTAGATAACTAGTGTACTTGGTCTCCTAAAAGGGGAAAAAGCTAGGGTAATTTCATTGATACGATTAAATTTCATTTCTTAAATGAAAATAATATATCTAGATATTATCCTTAAGAATTGGGTTGGATATCTCAAGGATTGATCCTAGTGGGCTTACGAGAGAGTCGGATAAGGATTGAATTTGATAAGTACTTTTAGAGGGTTGGGTTCAAAAGGCTTAATTTTTAAAGTGTGAGCTCGATCCTTGAGAAATTCATCTCTTATCAAACCCTTAGGACTCTAAAGGCCAGGTAAGGATCAGATAATGGTCGACGGGTAATGACTTGATATATATTTTTAATATTTTTTAATATTAATTTATATTTATGTAAAAATATAAAATTATATTTTTCTATTTTGGCATTTTATTTTAATTTTTTTCTATTTTTAAAAAAATTTTTTAAGTGTAATTAATATATAATATAAAATATTAAAGAAATGCTTTGAAAAGGGTCGGATAAGGGCTAAATTAGAAGGCTTTCTTTTTAAAAATTAAGTCTGATTCTTAAGAAACTCGGCCCTTACCATTAGAAAGGATCGGTTGGACTTGTGAGGGTTGGATTTTTGAAGGGTTGGTCGGGTCAAGTTCAAGGGTCGAGCCCTTATGGGCTATGCCTAAATATATCAATGTTTATTATCTTTACTTCTATTTTATCTAGGGCAGTAAATGAATTGATTTCGAGTGAGTTGGGCTTAGCTTAAATTTGGTTCATAAAAATATGAGCCGAGCCAAGATGAGTTCATGAAACGTTATGTGCTGAAAGACCCGTCTCAAACTCAGCTTATCATATTTTTGAGCTAGATCTCGTGAGCCTAAAAGTTGAGCCAAGAGCTTGAAACGTTATGAGCTAAAAGACCTAATTCAACCTCAGTTCGTCACATTTTGAGCTAGCTTGCGAGCTGGCTCACAAGCCAATACATGTATTGTCTCGGTTTGGCATTCAGGTTAGGTACATTCAAGATTTTAAAATATAGATTTCAATACACGTGCGCTTGGCCTAAACATAGCGCATATTCTAAAAAGTTATGAAAATATTTAAATAGATCATTTATTTTTTTTAATTTTTTAATATAAAGTAAGAAAGTATAATAAGATATTAATATAATATTATTTTTTTGAATGAAAATATATCATGCTTTTAAAAAAATAAAAAAAATTGTGCACTATTGAATATATAGATGCATACTCTTATGCATGTAATATCATACCACATAAACATAGATGGTCCAAATATCAGTCATGTAGCCATTTTTTTTAAAATAATGAGTATATCTATAAATTACAAGACTCGTACAAGAGTTGGCACAAAATTGATATAACAACAAACTATACTTTCAATGATATCTTTGTTACACTAGTTTGAATGAGTTGACTGATAAAAAAATATCGATTCAGATATATAAGTTGAGTCACGAAAAAGTAAGAGGCGCCGCTAATTTGCGGAGATAGTGAAAGAGAATGAGAAAGGTGATATCGAGTTAGGGTTCGACAAAAAAATATATAAACTATTATTATTCGAGCTGAGCCGAGTCACAAACCGAGCCAACCTAAACTCAAACTCAGCTCGTTTAACTACCAAACAAAATTAACTCGAGTCCAAACTTTTTTATGCAACCCTATTTTATCTATTTCAATTATTAACTTTGGAATTGGGATATCATTGAAGGAACTCACATCCAACAAATCCCATTCTCATATAAATTTGTGCAATCGAATAAGCTGTAAATAGGAATGCAAGAAAAAAAAACTCAAGGATCATGACTCGGATACTCGACATTTAATTAATTTTATATAGTTTAGAATATTTAATTACTAATATATACTTATTTTATAAAATATATGTAATTTTTTCAAAATTTATTATAAAATTAGTAAATATAAAAATTAGTTAATATAAACCAAAAAAGAAGAAAAATATACTTATTTAGACTATTATTATGTATGATATTGTGAAAATATTATTTTCTTAGATTTTATTATAAAATTAATATAATCTAGATAAAATTAATAAAATATTAATTATTTTAATTCTAATTATTTATAATTATATGAAATAAGTATAAAAATGATAATAATTGAGTCATCAGGAGCTCAACCTCGACTCGAATTCGAGCAGGCTCGGCTCAGTTTTTAGGTCAAGTTCAATTTAGTTCGATTCGTTTTAGCTTGAGTTCAATTTAGTCTATCTCATTTACATCCCTATCATTAAGTGCTGTTGTCAATGATTATCAAAATTTCATATAAAATGCAATAATATCATTAAATATTTTTAATGGATCTTCAAATAATACTTAATTGTGTTAAGATCTATTAGATATTAGATATCTTTATTAATGGTTAATATTCCAAACAACATCTTGTATTAATTAGAGATTTGGTATTAATTATTTACTTATTTTATCAGCTATACACCTATATAAAAGACTCTTAGTGATTGAATAAAGTCAATAATTCTCAGAAATATTATTTTTACTTTTCTACTTGATATCAAAGCCAGTTTATTGTTCATCGCAGCTACTGTTCCGCGACACTTTAGCAACTGTCTATTCCTCTCGCTTCCTTATCTTTTTGAGGTCGAGCTATTCTCTTCTAGGGTCGGCCGTAGAGTAAGTTATCTCCTTTGGTTGATTAGGACGGCGTGGGTGCCTATACCCCACGATACCCATGGGGTGTTGATCGGGTGTAGATCTCGGTCTTGATGGTTGACTAAATCAAAATCGAGTTAAGGAGAAAGATGGGTTGGATCTAAATATTGAGGAAGAAGGAAGGAGATTTCACTCGAATCGATGGTGGATGATATGATAGGCAAGGACAAGGGTAAGAACCCTATGGAGGGTATTTTTGGGAAACTGGATGCCTCAAAGATCTCGATGTTGATGTGAGCTTTCAGTATGGCTGCGAGTGAGAGTGCATCGAGGCCAGTACCGAGGTTAGAGCTTCCAA
Source organism: Schoenoplectus tabernaemontani (assembly GCA_037127355.1). Classification (NCBI taxonomy): domain Eukaryota; kingdom Viridiplantae; phylum Streptophyta; class Magnoliopsida; order Poales; family Cyperaceae; genus Schoenoplectus; species Schoenoplectus tabernaemontani. The sequence goes on from CM073749.1 coordinate 11,723,522, forward strand.
CAGTTGATACGAAACTCGAGAGACCAACAAAATATTCTCCATAGGGTTCTTACCCTTGTCCTTGCCTACCGTGTCCTCCGCCATTGATTCGAGTCATCTTTATTCCTCAAAATTTCGATCCAATTCATCTCCCTCTTTAACCCGATATTGAACTAATCAACCATCAAGACTGAGATCTATGTCCGATCAACACCCCAATGGGTATATATCAGACGTGATCAAATAATTTTTCAAATTGGACTAATTGAACTATTTTTTTTTTACAAAGTATTGCATAAGGAGCTAAAAAAAGATCAATATTGTATTGTAGGTGTGCGGTTGTGAATTCATATATATTATTATTTTAGATAAAAAGAGGGCTCTGTTATTCTCATCTCAACAGTGAGATTTTGAGTTCGAAATACTTTGAGATTCAAGTTATTAAAAATATTTTAAGATTTAAGGTACTAAAAATTCAAAATCGTTGGAAGAAAAAATAGATCCTATTTTGATGCAAAACAATAGCAGATTTGGACCGTGCGGTTGCTCCGTAAAAGGGGATGGCAACGCCTCCACCTCCCTACATACAGGCTACAGCTAAGCTTGTACCTTCAACCAATCGCCCGGCAGGACTTGTTTGAAAAGGAAATTTTTTTTTTTTTTATTTTTAAATTAGTACTGAAGTCGGATCTTCTGTAGCATGCTTATGTAGTTTACCAACTTATGTACAATTATAGATTTATTTTTGTGAATTTGTGATACAAAAAAGTGTAAAATAATTTAGAAATACAGAAAAGTTTGAAAAACATTTTGTAATCCGTTTAATTCCTTTTTTGTGATTCGAATTAACAGAGAAAAAATAATCATCAGCATACCATTCATAAATCTTATTAATATGAGAAAAAGAATATACTCTATCAGCATACTATTCACAAGCATCAGTGGTGGATCATTCTGTGGAGCAAAATCAGTGGTGGATCCATGGCAGCTTGTTCCGTAAGCATGGGCAAAATAAGTAGATAAATTTCAAATTCTCAAATAAAAATTTAACAGACTAAAATTTTCAATTAAGTCTAAACACTCATATAACTTTTAGCTATATTTTTTGTTCTAAGAAGAAAAACTCTTAGACTAACTTTCGAAATTAAATCTGAGTACTAACTGAGGCTTGTCCATCTGCCCCTGAACAAAACCATGTGAACAAACTCTTGGTTGCCATTATTTAATATTAATTTACAAAGCTTATGTAATAAAAACAATGTTTAATGTATTTTGCAAGTTTATATATAAATTTTTCCTAAATTCATTAAGAGTATCAATTTTTTAGTGGTTTAGAGGATAATTCAGAACCTAATAAAAGATCGAATGAAACTCCTGTAAATCTAAGCTTAGTACGGAAGATTGGCTTTACAATCAGTAATATAAAAATTCAAAATCATTGAAACAGATCTACAAGACTACAACACTATTAATGTACTTGCATGACAAATTTATAAAATTTGTATTTTATTTAGTATGAAATCAATAGATAAAACATATGAACATATATATTAAAATTAATTTTTAAACATTTATTTTTTTCTGTTTGATTTTAAACCAAATATTGACTCAGAAAACTATAAATTTGGGGAGAATTTAGGTCAATTTCATTGTTCATTACGTCAAGTTGTTCCAATATATAAGTTGTAGGATTAAACTCAAAAACCATCTTGGTGAGATTAACTTAATTTATACAATATTTTCCTACACATTATAATGCTACATTATATGGTCCATACAAAAAATAATATAATACAAATTACACTGACATCATGAAGGACGACTGTAGGGTCAAGTTTACAGAACAAAAAAAATTTAACCTGGGCTAATCAGAAAACTATATTTCTTAAAAGGAAATTTAACACAGGATTGGTGATTTTCAGTTTAGTGAAAAATTCTTGCGGGAAAAAAAATCTCTTTAATTCTTTTCAAAAAGAAAGTAGATTGGAAAATGTGATGGCCCAAATATTAAATTCTCAAAAGGCACACTTATTTCAAACTCCTGGCAGTTGTGCCCGTGTGAACAATCGTGTTGCTATATTTTTGGTTTTCTTTTGTCTTGTCAACGACGTACAACATGATTAGATATTTAGATTACCATCAGGCAACAGGTGCTAAGGCAAGCGTAATCCAACGATCAGCGTTGGTCGCACAATAATTGCAGGGTTTTTCTCCACATAAGTATGCAACCTAGACCCGGTTTTCTTTCCCATTAATCTCTCTCTCTCTCTCCCTCTCCCTCTCCCTCCCCCTCTCCCTCTCGCCCCATCCCCTCTCCTAGTCAGTAGTCACTACTCACTACTACCCCTACAAAAAGATCTCCTGGCCATGGCCACCGCTCTTGATTTGGCTTCCATAGTAATTAAAAATTTGCTGTGTTTATCCTATAAAGATCTTTGACTAGTGCCTATGTCAACTCAGGCCTTCCTTGGTAGGTCGTCCCTTTTAGTGGCATCTTTTTTCTCTCGCCATGAACCTCCAAAGTCCAAACCCTCCACCTTATCAAATATGAATTCTTAATGCTAGGTTTTCCAATTTGAAAGGAGGGGTAACTCGATTGTTTCATGACTTGTGTGATCTAACATCTCTGTCTCTCTCGGGTGAGAATGAACGCACACGCACATTATGTATATCTTGCAAAATAGTCGATGTTTGCAGGTGTGGCATCATCCAGATTCACACACACAGATTGAGCAACTAGCGTTGAATCAGATTTTGAGTGAGAATCTTGATGATGCTGCATCAACAATAAGCGACTTATGAAGTGTTGGCTGCATAATCAAATTCAAATTTTGAAGGAAACGTTTCATCATGCTTTCTTAGAGGTGCGCAGTTCTTGTTGATTACCACTAAATTATCTATATCATCATTCTTTCTTGGAGGTGCCTTTCATCATGCTTTCTTAGATGGACTGATACACAAATCTCAGTTAGTGCAATTCTTTTGTGGCATTTTATTTTGCACTGATTTCACATTTTCAATTTTCAGAAGGTTATGTATGAAAATTATTGAAACTTATTATTTTATTAAATAGGACCGTCGTAATCCAATATATATTATTTTTTATATGTCTTTTTCAGAACTAAAACTCACGTCACTTCGTGGATAGACGAGATCTATTACTATTTATACCAGACGTGCATTTCTCAAATTTGTTGAAACTTAGTTCTTCAAAATGGTATAACCATGTTATCTACAGTCATAAATAGAAAGATCTTGGTTAATTTTATTGAATGCATTAATTTTGACTTGAGAAAAACCCAAATTTAAATTTTTATTTACTTGTACGTTTAAGGAGTATATGTGATTAAATTAACATGCTGTTTTTTTCATCATTGGGGGTATTAAGATGATTATATAGTAAAGTATTCTCTATAATCAATGTTCTTTTCAATTTAAAAGGCAATTTTATTCATGTTTTAACGCAGTCCACGCGCAATTCCTCACAATTAATGTAGAAACTTTTTTAATCTTTATTTTACCAATGTGCTGTCAAAAACCATTACTTTTTAATATCTATTTCACCAATGTGTTGTTAATCACTACCAATTTCTTACAATCTTTATTTTACAATATATTGTTTTGGAAAATTTTCATGAGGGCGTTTACAAAACGCTATATATAATGGCATTATATATACACAACTAGTACAATTCAGAAAAACTGAAGGAGAAATTTTTAATGAATAATCCATCGGCCAGAAACTTTTTGTTCTTTTTAACTATAAAAATTTCATTTTTATATAACTGAATTATTTTTTTTTTTGCTTCATAAAACTGAGTTAATTATAACTATGATAGCTTCTTAATTTCTATTTGAATGTCATACAAAAAATCATAAAAATTACCTACAGTGATAATTACATTTAATTAACAAACAGTATATATAAATATGCAGGCCATATATGAAGAGCACCATGGACACCATTCTTTGTTCATGTTACTAATCAACAATACAGGCATGGTCCTCACATAAGCAAACTGAATGTCTTCTACTGCTTTAACAAGAACCCTATGCATGCATGCATATGTACAATCAAACAAATATTTTTCTCATTACTAACTAGATACATACTACACATATATAAATGCTAGTTGCACACTACATTAGACACAAATACTAACTATATATATATATATAGAGAGAGAGAGAGAGCAAATTTACGGTGTTCTTAAGCTCACGAAAGATCTTCGTGAGCTTAGCTCAAAAAGTATCAAATGATCTCCAAATTTTGATTTTTTTACTCTCATTAAATTCTTCATATTGAAATCTGATGGGGTACTAAAATTTGAGATGTTTCAAGTTTTCTATATCACTCTTTTCAATTTTTGAAAATAATATACAAATATTAAATATTTTATTATTATTTTTAGAGTTGATTTTTAAAAATTGAAAAGAGTGACATAGAAAAATCAAAAGATCCCAAAATTGTGTACCCCACGAGACTTCAATATGAAGAATTTAATAAGAGTGAAAAATCAAAATTTAGAGATCATTTGATATACTTTTTGAGTTAAACTCACGGAGGTCTTCCATAAGCTTAAGAACACTGTAGATTTGATATCTCTCTCTCTCTCTCTCTCTCTCTATATATATATATATATATATATATATATATATATATATATATATATATCAAGACTAAAATATAATGTGTTGTATGGATGCATCCGTACCATGCGTTAAAATCTCAAAATTTAAGTTAAAAATGACCGATCCACACCATTCAAATTTGGAGTTAGCTTACTATGCTTAATAATTTTATAATATATTAAGCATAGTAAACTAACTCCAAACGTGATGAAAATTAATAATTTAAAAAATTATGATATGAAGAATTTTTTGAGCTATTTAAATTAAAATTTCGACCACGAGATTTTGAAATTCGAGCCATAAGCACTTGGCCGAAGTGCTTATGGAATCACCATAGTCAAACTATATATATAATATTGATCTTACGGTGCTTCGTGAAGCAAAGAGATATTTTATTTTAGCCTAAAAAATCTCACAAAATCAAACTTTAAATTATCAATTTAATTCATCCAACATAAACTATATATTCTAACTATTTTTTTTTAGATTTTTAAAAAATACTTCAAAAAAATAATAAAATAATGATAGGTGTACCTAAAAAATATCATCTTTCAAAAATCTAAAAAAATAATTATAAAACTTCAAAAATAGTAAAATTTGATATTCAATAAATTTTTAATATCTAGATTATTGTGGACTAATTATATTAATATTTTGAACTTTTGGTATATGAAATTTGAAACTGAAACAAAACGCCTCTTTACTTTGTGAAGTATCGTAAGGTCTCTCTCTCTATATATATATAGAGTCCGACTATGGTGCTTTGAAAAGCATAGAGGCGTTGTGTGCTTTGCGCTCTATTTTTAATTTCAAGTCAGAAATAATCGATCTGAACCATTCAATCTAATCTTCATATAAAAATATATTAGTAAACAAAATTTTATATTTTTTTGCTATTTTTCTGATGAGAATAAAATGATTTGATCTGAGAATTCTGGTTCATCCAAAAATGACGGTTTCCCCCCTATCTAAAAAAATAGCAAATAAATTCCAAAAAATATAAAATTTGATTAACTAATAGATTTTGATATGAAGATTAGATTGAGCAGTTTGGATCAATCATTTCTGACTTAAAATTAAAAATAGAACGCAAAGCACACAACGCTTTTGTGCTTTACAAAGCACCATAGCCTATATATATATATATATATATATATATAGTTATATATATATAGTTATACACACACTTCTCTCCTTAATTGTACATATCCATGTACGGTTATTTGTTATCTTGTACCGCATGTTTTTGTGAGAGAACTTGCTATATAATGATGTAGCTCAAGATGAAATCCATCCAAGAGAGAATTCTTTTCGGAAAAATATCAAAGAAATTGGCTTAAAGTTATATAGTCTCTTAGATTTTTATGTTCATTTTAAAGTAACGTGAATTATGTATGATAAATAAACATGCGATCAAGCAGCCCTGTGTATAAATTAATAACAATTAAATTCTAATATATTGTTATTTCATGTATCATGCATACACAAAAACAGGGACGTGCAACGGTATGATTATGTATCCTCCGTAGTTCTACACGTGTATAGTAAATGTGCGAAATTACTACAGGTGTAGGATTTGAATCTCAAGCAGAACAGTCACAACGGTATTCTTTAGATTCATGAGACAGGCAATTAGAGAGGGAATTACTCTATATTTTTCTTTTAACTTGTTCCTTTAAATTAATTATACTTCAAAATATAACAACTAACAATACACGCTTGAGTTAAAAAATAATGAAGAAAATTAAGATCTAGAATACAAAATATTTGATGAATTAAATATGATCTTTAGTACTATATATATATCGAGAGAGAGTTTGTCTAGCACGCTTCCGTTAGCATTTTAATCAGTTAGCATACTATATATATATCGAGAGAGAGTTTGTCTAGCACGCTTCCATTAATATTTTAACCAAAAATGCTAACGAGTCAAATTTTAATTTTTCATGCTCGAAATTTTAATTTAATTAGCTCAATAAAATCTTTATATCATAATATTATAGTATACTAATTTTCATCGTGTTTGGAGTTAGTTTACTTAATAATTTTTAAAAATAAGTTTTTTATATATAATTTTTATTAATTTTCTATTATTTCAAGGCTACCATTCAAAAATTATTAAGCATAGCAAATTAACTCCAAACACGATGAAAATTAATATTCTACAAGATTGTGATGTAAATATTTTATTGGACTACTTAAATTAAAATTTAAATCGTTAGCATTTTAGTTAAAATGCTAACGGAAACATGGTAGACAAACTATATATATATATATATACATTCAAAATGAATTAAAAAAGTAAATTACATTTTCAAATAATTATAAATTATGCCACATCCTATTCCACAACTTGACATTCCACTGGATATTGGTTATACTATGCATCGTATATCGTAAGTTAATTTTTTTTTTTTAAACGAAACGATAATTACTAGCCGCAAAAGATATGGAGATGGTCCTAGCCAGTACTTGGACGTAGTTACCTTGTAACTTGTAAGGTGTGGCAAGTTTATACAAAAATACTAAAATTAGTAGAGCCTAGACAGCTAAGAATAGGCTGCGATGTACCCAACAAATATGGAATTGGGATGCTAATTCTCTTCATTTTTTTATTTGACTATTTCTTGGGATTGGAATGCAAATTCAACAACCGATTAATTAGATTGGGTTCCACTTCATTTCAGGACGTCATCTTCAACTGTCAAGCTGGTCGGGTTAATTTGTGGTCCGCTTTTTCTCAGTGACAGTTGTTTCAGTGCCAAATCATTTGAATTAAATTCATTGTATTCCGAGTCATTTTTTGGTCATATTTGACCTCCAATTATTTGGGATTTGTGTCATGCATATATGCCTGGCAATACGGATTCTTTTGGTAATTAAAAAAATAAAAATAACAAAAGAGTAAGATTAACTCGGAAAATGTACCCCTAGCCGGACGAAGTCTGAAACTCCGTCCCATCTATTTTGGACTGAATTTTAAATTAAATTCGGTCTCAGTTTTTTTTTTAATTTATATGTTTTGATTAATTATTTATTTATTATTTTTTTATAGTTTTTAATAGTTTACTTAGTTATTTTATTCTATTTAATTATTTATTGAATGATTTAGAAAAAATATAATTAAAAATATGATATTGTTATGTTTAATAAAATGTTAGATGTAATATTATTGTATATTCAATAATATATTTACTTATAAATTTAAAAAAATATATATAAAAAATAATAAACTAGAATAAATAGAAACATTTATATATGTTTATTATGTATTCACTAGCATGTTTATTATGAACTCAATTAATATACATCCAATAAAAAGTAATTAACTAGAAAAATATAAATGTTTATTATGTATTCAATAATAACTATATATAATGAACTAGAGTATATGTAATTCATGTATAATTTCTACGTATAAATCTATAAAAATAAACAAAAATATAAATTTTAAAACTTCAAATGCATTTTTGACCATGAAACTTGCCATAAAAGAGTTTGTGGTTAACTTTGTAGATCTCGTTGTGAGCTTTCTGTGACTGCGTAGCACATATCGATCGGAGTTTTTATAAAAAATATGGTTATTTGAAGACGAGGTGTTCGAATTTTGATTTTATCTTCCGATCTCATCTTTGTTCGTTCGATTGGAAGCATCGAATGAAATAAGAATATTATGAAAATTAAACATTGAATAAAAAATAAGCTAAATAATTAAGTAAATAATTAAACATAATAAAATAACTAAATAAATTATTAAAATTATACAAAATAAGTTTGTAATTTTTTTTGCAAAACACAATAATTTTTTTTTTATTGTTGTTGTAATATTTTTAAATATTATCTCACATTATATTTTAATTATTGTAACATTATGTAATAATAAAATACATTATAGTTCATTATTTTTATTGAATGTATAGTTATTCTATTTCATCATAATATAAACATGTCTATTTATTCTAGTTTCTTATTTTTTATAATTTTTCTCCTATGATTTTCTAATTACATATTATTATTGAATACACAATAATATTATATTTAGCATATTGTTAACACAATAATATAATATTTCTAATTATATTTTTTTTGTAAACAATTCAATAAATAATTAAACATAATAAAATAACTAAATAAACTATTAAAAACTATAAAGTAATAAATAATTCATTAATTAATTAAAACATACAAAATTTATAAAAAAAATAGGACCGGGTCTGAAACTCGATCTAGATAGCTGGGACCGAGTTTCAAACTCGGTCAAGGTTAGGGGTGCATTTTTGGGGGTAATCTTACTCTTTTGTTATTTATATTTTTTTAAGGAATATTATTATTGTCCCCAATCTTTCATCCCCACAAATCGTCCCCAACACAAACTTTCTACTTTTGATCGTCGCCTTTTCTTTTTTTGATCACCGCACGAAGCATCTTTTCATTTTAAAATAGTTTAAAATAATAGTGACTTCGTATTTTGCACATTTACCCCCCCCCCCCCCCCTCTCCGCGTAAGGCCCCTTGTTTCACTGTATCATCTAGAAATGAAACTATTAAAGTTTACCATAGTGAGAACATCATTCTTTTGTTTGTTGATACAATTGATTTTTTTTCCTAATGATTGTATTTCTAATATTTAAGTTTTTATGGAATCTTTTTCTTTAGTTAAATGTTTCAATCTTAGTGTCAGATCATGTATATTAATATTTCTCATCTTTATATTTCTTCTCAAATTTCCCTACCAATTCTCCTATATTCCTTCCCTATTTGCTACTATTTTCAATTATAATCTTTCATATCACTTGATTATCTAAAGTTTAAGATTTGATCTGCGCATCATGACAAGATTGTATAAATTTGTGTTTCTATTTTTTTTCAATTAAAGAGGTCAATCATGATTTTTCTTGTCGGAATACAATTTCAGTTATTAGCGAATGTGAACATTTTTAGGATCTAATTTTTATTTCCATTTGTCCCTTTGAAACAAAGAGAAGATAAGACACAATTTCAAATTAACTTTTCATTTCGAGTTTGTTCTATTCTTCCCAGATTGCCGATTTTCTATAAGGAAATAAATGGTTGATCTTCTTTCGTTATTCCCATTGATCATTAACAAGCACAATTTGAAATTTGAACTTGTAATTTACGGATCCTGATTATTCATTTTTTTTTGGATTTTTGTAATTTGCAAACCTCTCTACTAAATTGTTATAATATCATCTTTAGGTTATTCATGCCAAGCCTTATATTATATAAAAGAGATGATTATTAGTGATGATCAATAACTAGTTTAATTGATATGACTAAGATAGATGTAATTGATATAAATAAGATAATCACTAACTATAAGTAGTTCAATTTAGATGCTGAAATAACTGACTATCAATGGCTTCTTCATTTAGTATTAATAGCATCAATATTCAGTATAAATAGCAGTCAAATGCTATTTTGACCGTTGATAGTCAACTCTTGGGGATATCATTAGCACTAATGATCAATAACATTGATATAAATAATATTATCAATAATTATAAGTAGTTCAATTCATATGTTGGAAAAAATAGCTATCAATGACTCTTTCATTTAGTATTAATAACACCAAGAAAAAACTAGCTATCAATGGTTCCTTCATTTAGTATTAATAGCACCAATATTTAGTATAAATAGCCATCAAAATACTACTTTGACTCTTAATAGTCAACTCTTGGGATAAAACATGGGGACAAATGATTGGAGACTATTATCAGCCTCCTTTTTTTAATTACCACAAAAAAATCTGATACGGATATATTAGATCAACCCGTTCAAAATTTCGGTCATATATATTAGTAGGTCACTTGAAAATTTGGAATGAAAATGGATAGGATATTATTACTCTACTTCTATACAGTTTTTTTTATTTAGATACGAGCGGGAGTACGATTTTGAATTTATAAAATAAATGCATATTGAGGAGTTGTTGGTATTCACATTTTTCAAAAATACGGATATCTGGGTACTAAGATAATAAAATTTATAATTTAAAACTAATTATAAAAAAGTTCCTGAACAAAATAAATAATTACTTATTATAAAAAAATGATGCTGTTCAACCGAAATTTCGTTATCAAATGGAATATTTTATACAAGGATAGATATTATATTAAGGCCAATGCATTTTGATGCCCATAAACAAACTCTACGGATCGGCCATAGCTTTCACGATCTCACGGAAAACCCAAGTTTTCCGAAGTATCTACCGAATGTTGGTAAAACTATCTATGTTTGAATAGAGAAATGAATTTATATATACCAACGGAAACATAAAAAACAATCATTCAATAAGGCAAAATCCTTTTGTAAATCAATTGACACTTTATAGAAGCTGTTATGATTAGATGGGTTTTACAATGCCCATGGAGTAAACATTTTTTTGAGATAAAAACAAATGTCGAGCTTTCCAGATTTTACATATTTACAAAGAATCTCTCAGTGACCACGCACGTGGAGAACTCAACCAAAAGTCGGTTCTCCTCTTTTCTGAAATTTATACCTAATTTCCTAATTCTATGTAGAGATTTATTAAAAAAAAGTGTTGAATTCTCAACTCCAAAACATTTTGTATGCCGATAAACCTTCACTTGAAGCAATATTCTTCAGCTTCTGCAGCGCACAATGCTCTATTTGTCTTATCCTTTCTTTCGTCAAACCAAACATATGACCAATCTCATCCAAAGATTTTATCTCTCCATCAAAGAAACCGAAACGGTAAAGTATTATGGTTCTCTCCCTTGGTTTTAGCATATTAAGGCACTCCTGTACATGTTGTCTCGCCATCTGCTTAAATATGACAACATTCGGCTGCTCTATTGTAGGGTCAGCAAGTACCTCCTGTGCAAAATTAAATGAAATTTGAAACTTCCATAGTATTTTACTCACAGGAAAACAGTGATATACTTGTTAATCTTTGTGTCAACTAAGAACAGACAGATGATGACATCACAGCAGTTGTGTTGGATCCAAAAGGTTGAGGAATGCTTTGTGTCAGTTGGATTTCAGTCTTTTAAGAACCTGTCTTGTTAAAGCATTACTGTTGAACTTTTGTTGTGGGCTTTTTCTGATAACTAAAATTTTTTATGATTTTAAATTTCCAGCTTGATATGATTCCTAATTCTTAGCATAAATATTTTATGGAAAATGCTCGCGAGATATCATCATTGATATCATCGTTGATACCTACTGCCTTATTGTTAAGGTGAATAATAAAGTTGATATCAATGATAGTATCTAAGTATGAGCTCCCCATATATATATATATATATATATAGTAAAGATATCGTTAATAATAAGCTCACAAATCCGTGAGCTTAATTCAAAAAGCATATCAAATCATCTCCAAATTTTAATTTATCATGGTCATTAAATTCTTTATATTAAAATCTTGTGGGATGCAAAAATTTGAAGTGTTTTGAGCTTTTTTAAGTCATAGTTTTTAATTTTTGAAAATCAGCTCTAAAAAAATAATAATATATTCAATACTTGAACATCATTTTAAAAAATTAAAATCGGTGACTTAAAAAGCTCAAAACACTTTAAATTTTTGCATCCCATGAGATTTTCATATAAAGAATTTAATGAGTATAATAAATTAAAATTTGGAGATATTTGATATGTTTTTTGAGTTAACCTCACGGAAGGCCTCCGTGAGCTTGAGCTCACGGTATCTTTACTCTCTCTCTCTATATATATAGAATAAAGATACCGTGAGCTCAAGCTCACGGAGGCCTTCCGTGAGCTTAACTCAAAAAGTATATCAAATCATCTCCAAATTTTGATTTTTCACTCTCATTAAATTGTTCATATTGAAATCTTATGGGGTACAAAATTTTAGGATGTTTCGAGTTTTGTAAGACGTTCTTTTTAATTTTTGAAAATAATGTACAAACATTGAATATTTTATTATTATTTTTAGGGCCGATTTTCAAAAATTAAAAAGAGTGACTTAGAAAACTCGAAACATCCCAAATTTTTGTACCCCATAAGATTTCAATATGAAGAATTTAATTAGAGTGAAAAATTCAAATTTGGAGATAATTTGATATATTTTTTGAATTATGCTCACGGAAGGCCTCCGTGAGCTTAAGCTCACGGTATATCCACTTGCTCTCTCTCTATATATATATATATACTCACGATATCTTTACTCTCTCTCTATACAGAGAGAAAGTAAATATACCGTGAACTTAACTCAAAAAACATATCAAATCATCTTCAAATTTTAATTTATTATACTCATTAAATTCTTTATATGAAAATCTCATGGGATGCAAAAATTTAGAGTGTTTTGAGCTTTTTCAGTAATGGTTTTTAATTTTTGAAAATCAGCTCTAAAAATAATAATAATATATTCAATACTTGAACATCATTTTAAAAAATTAAAAACAAGACTTAAAAAGCACAAAACACTCCAAATTTTTGCATCCCACGAGATTTTCATATAAATAATTTAATGAGGATGATAAATTAAAATTTTCGAGATGATTTGATTTTACTTTTTGAGTTAAGTTCACGGAAGGCCTCCGTGAGCTTAAACTCACGATATTTTTACTCATATATATATATATAGAGAGAGAGAGAGAGAGAGTGATGTTATGGTGCTTCACGTCCGTATCTCAAATTTAAAAGTTCAAATGGCTGATCCAAACTGTTGAACATCATCTTCATATTGAAATATCCTTGGAGATCAAATTTTATATTTTTTGAAATCCTTTGCTATTTTTTAAATGGGTACAAAGTTTGCTGATCTAACAATTTCTGCACCATCCAAAACTAGCGATTTTGTAACCATCTAAAAAATAGCAAAAAATTCAAAAAAAATATAAAATTTGATCTCCAAGGATATTTCAATATAAAGATGATGTTCAACGATTTGGATCGGTCATTTGAACTTTTAAATTCGAGATACGGACGCGAAGCACAAAAGATTTTGTGCGTCGCGAAGCACCATAGCATCACTATATATATATATATATATATATTTAAAGGGATGCAACACTAGGACTTCTTAGGAGGTCACCCATCTTAATACTGTCCAAATACACTTAACTGCGAAATTCTATGGGATATGATTATTTAGTGCTGGTATGATCACATCCATGAGCTCCCATATTTTATTTTAGATTTCTTAGTTATTTTAGTGGTCTCAATAAATCTTAAGGTGCAGAAGTTTAAAGTTCAATTCTATATTTTGGAGCTTTCAGGATTATTTCAGCTCAGAACCAAAACCAATTTACCTGTTTGTTACCTCAAAAAGCAGTTACCAGTACAGGATGACACAATAATATTCTGTTTGAGAAGACAAAATACCTGGTAAGTGACATCCTCACCATAACATGTAATCTGGTCATTTAGTGATATTGGATCTCTCCCGTACCAAAGCACGTTAGTCAATTTCTTAGTGGTAATACCAACCCGCCTTGCAATTTCCTCATTTGTTGGTGCACATCCTTCGTGAATGCATAGTATTTTTTCTCTTTTAATCTTTCTTAAAAGATTAAATACACGTACCTGCAAAAAAATTGAATGTAGATCATATTCCAACATGACCATGCAAATTTTCAAACGTTTATTATGCAATCCTGGAAACAAGGGACTGTCATGCACATTCCTTAGACATGCACAACTTACATTGCCATATTTTGGAATGATTACAAAGAGCTGGAGTCAGATTTCATTAACAAATATTGTGCTGCTTGGTACTTATCCTGTCAGTAGGTAAACAGGATTAGGGGCACCCTATCAGTTGGTCACAACATTTATTCGAATGCATTTTATTATATGTGGCACTAAATCTACGAGTTCAAGAAAAGTGCTACGAAGATATGTCATATTAAATTCATACCGGCAACCGAATTATCCTAGAATTTTCTTGTATAGATTTTCTCATGTAGTGACGAATCCACCAGTGTGCATAGGTTTTGAATCTATGTCCTTTACTTATTTTGAATTTCATCAGGCTTTTCATTAGCCCTTTATAACCCTCCTACAAATCAAACAGAATAACAAATTATAATCAATTTAAAATTTGAAAATACATAATTCCGCAAAAGACAGAGAACGTGAGAGCTGTCAGCCTTTCAAATTTCTTATAATGAAGAGGCTAGACAAAGAATTGCGCTGTTGCAACCCTAGAGGTAGATGATGAAAATTGTTAATATACAATGTTACATGAGAAGCCAGGAACCATAAGATAAAAGTTTTTGACTTCCATAAATATTATAGTTATAAATGAAATGATAAATTAGTCAACCTGAACAAGGTCTGCTAGGTCTACACCCTTCCCCACATGTTGTTTAGCAATACTCAACACCAGGCGGAAGTTGGTCTTAATAATCTTCTCTAAGCTACACTTTCCTAATAAAAGACTTGAATCAATAGCCCCACAGCTTAAGCCAACAGTATGAGCCCACTCGATTAACGTAGGTTCACGGTTATATTGAGACATGAATTTTTCTTTCGCTTCCTCCAACCTGATTAGTTCCTGTCCAAGTTTATGCAGTAGATTCCTTAGAAGTGCAATTGAACGAGGGATATTTCTAATAAACTTTACAATTGGCACCCATCATCCTTGATTGACCCTTACCGTTGCACATCTCAGCCAATAATTGTACTAAAAAGTCTGATATATCACATACATAGTTATCAACTTAAGCTTTTAAAGCAACAGGCTGGGTAGCATAGAAGCATGGGGGTGGGTCCTGAGTTGAACCTACCAAGCATCTTATAAAACAATTTTCTTCCATAATATGATTGCTCTAGGAACTAATGACAAGACTTGAAAGGGACATATTGACTTAGTATAGAAAATAGCAAACAGTGTGTCAAATTAACTAAATTTTAAGTTTAAGATAACTGCACGAAGGGATTGCATTACCTAACTGAAAATATTCTGACCAATTTACAGAGATAATATCGAAGCTCCTCTCTGCTTCAAAGATTTATGAAAGTTCCACATCAATGGATAAGTGTAATACTAACAGACTAAAAAACATCTGCAAAGACTACTAGTTTTTTCCCTACAACAACATGACAGATTTTTTGTAGAAAAGCAATGGCCATTCTGCAATTTCACGATACCATAGAGGTATACTTGGACATTACCTGTATATTAATAATTGCTTCTTTCTCTTCTTCTCTTGTAAGGAACTTCCTATAGACAAAACCCCAAGAGAAAAATCGAAGCGGATCACTCGAATCAATGCATCTCTCAATCTTCTTGCTCACTTTACAACATCCATTGCTAGAATTAGAAACCTCATCATCGTACTTTACATACTTTGGTATATTTGTGACCTTACGCTTCTTCAGGCGTCTCTCCATCACCCGGTTAGATCTCACAACTGTCACATCAGTATTGACTTTTGCCTTGTGTGGTTCTACATTTCTTTTACCTCCACTGCTTACATGAGAAATAGCTCAAATCATAAGAGGACAGCACTCTACTTATTGTTTGAAAGTTCATTAATCTCTAACATTTGAGTAACCTCCACATTAGTCTATCATATTTGCTCATTTCCTACTTCATGTTCACTTTTTAAAATAATTGTTCTTTGGAGAAGAATCTCACTTTGTTTGGTTTAGATGAGGATTGAAGGAATTACTGCTTTGATATGGGACCTTAGACCAACTATTTATAAAGCAAAAGGAGGGATCTTCCAAGCAGAGTATGAAGCATGAATTCAGGAACTTTATAAGATGGGCATTAATGATGTAGATAATTGACCGGTTTCAAAGAAAAAAAAAATTTAAGCCAAAATATCATGAGGACAGCCCAGAGACATGATTGTACCTGGTTCAAGTTCCAGCACAAACTGGTCATGAACATAGTAACAGAATCCACTAATTCATGAATTATTCATTGTCCGCACCTTTCCAAATAAATTGATGAGAAAACAGATTCCAAAATTTTCACAATGCTTTGTAAATATTTCACGATTTAACAAAATTTGGAATTGCTGACAAATTATTTGCAGAATTTGTTTTTCCCCTTAAAACTGTAGAATTTGAAATATTTATATGCATTATAAGAAAATGAACTATATAAATATCATATCCTGAATTATAGGCCTTGATAAATAATTTTGAAGTACCATATTTGTCACCTTGATCACGATGGTATGGTCTGAGTTTCCTAAAACAAACAGAAAAAATGAGAAATATGAAACCTTAAGGCATCAGATTTATCTGTGACAGGAGCCTCCTTTTCAGAAAGATTGAAAGAAAGAAATGGTGTCCGTTGATCTCCATTAAAACTCGGAGCAGCTTTTATATCAGCTAAAGCCAATTCTCTTAGCTGTGACCTGAGATGGAAAAGAATGAGGATGAAAAATCTAGAAGGACTGTATTACATTTATACTATTGAAATTGAAGTTTCAATATTTCTTATATGCATGCATATCACATATACAACACCCCCTTTGATCATTTTCCATTGCTGATTATCCATTATTAGGAATATGAAGTTCACAAAGAAGTTTACATAATTGAACAATACAGCTATGCAAATTGTGATGTACTGAGGGTATGACCATTAAAAAGGCATATTGCTGTACTAGAACTGCTTTGGATGTACGTAATGCATGTAGAATTTAAAATAGGGTAATACAATTCAACCAAAGAAGCAACTATTGCAGAAGTTGTGGTCATATTTGCATGAGCAGATTATAAAAGAGAGAAAAAAAAATATCATAAGCTACTAGCATACCAGTATAAAAATTTAGACTTGGCATACTCCAAATGCAGCTTATGCTGTTGCTCTTCATCAAGAGATCTAATTTTCCCAAGTTTCTTCTCATCTGCATTTACCTTCAATAGTTAAGCAGAAGAAATTAATTGAACCTCATAGATCAAATGGTCGATAGAAGATAACCAAAAGTATGTGACCAGATATCCAGCATTTGTCAATACCATAAAGATCGGTATGGTTACTACGCAAAAATATTATTTTTATTCTTATAACCCTTTTTAAGAGCAATCAATGTCCCTGTTCAGTACAGAAACTAACATGCTGAGAAAAACACAAAAGCACAAAGAAGCACAGAAGGATTTCATCCCACCACTTGATGCAATTGAACCTCTTGTTATGAGAATCATCACCAAACAAGCCATTCAAAATATACTAAGTAATCAATTAAATAACGACTAAATCATATCTAATATGCGATTGTCCTCAATTACACAACTACTTGTCAAATTAGTAGCAAAATAATACAAAAAAAAAGTAAATAACACATGCAATAGCTCAAAATGTGGAACACACATAAACATTAGTATATACCAGCTTAAATTTTTCCTCCTTCAATAAATAGTAACCGTTGTAAATTTCGCACGATTCTTGTGTAACAGCCGATCTGCTAAAATTGCCAACTGCAGACGGAGCTGGCTTGCTACTAACTACAGGGAAAAGAGAAATCAATTAAACAAAGTTGATCATAAATTTATCAAGTGGTATCAAAATAGAAGGGCAAAATGTAGGAAACTAAGTAAACTAAGTGTTAGCTGGAAAGGCAACGTTCAATTAGCAAAATTGAGAGGATAAATACCTTGAGAAATTTTAGCGGTACATGAGATAAGCATCTGATTTCGTAGTGGATATCTAGGTTTGGAGGGAGGCGAAGGGGTGGAAAGGAGGCTCCTCCCCGCTTCCATTAGACGAACGCAGTCGATGAACAGAAAAGATCTTTCCACAAGACAAAAGGTAATCGTGATCGGTGTGCTTGAGAGAGAACGAGAGATGTGTGGTATGGGGTGTGTCAGTGTGAAGTGATAGCCGGCAGGCGCGCGTTTGGCTGAGAGGCTCCGAATGCGTTCGAATCTGCTGTTATCGGAATTTCGGATAACATGTCTTTATTACCGTTGGATTCGAAAGGAACGGTTTGATCGGGTTGAAGAGAAACCAGCTAGGTCAGTCGTTGGCTCGTTGCTGAGTAAATATGTTTGTTTGAATCCAATTACATAATTTTTTTTACGATATTAAATTTTACTGGATATTTTTAAAGTTTAAATTCAACTTAAATCCTTCAACATAATATATATATATATATATTAAAATATATTTACAGATTAAATTTTAAGTTTTGTCGAATATATTTATTATTTATTAAGATGGGTATTCTAATTATATTATTTTTTTACCGTTATTTATTATGTTACTTAGCAGCTTTTGTCAACTTTTCAAAGAAAAAAGAGAAATCCAAGAGAGAGATTGAGGAGAGAAGAATCATCCTAGCCGTTCAATGTTAATTTCATGGTCCCATCGAAATAATAGAATAATGTTATTTCTAAAAATCATAGCAGATTCAGAATTTCAAATTCACTCTGAATGGAGGCTGGGCTGCTAATTTGTTTTCTGTTAGTATTTTTCAGTCCGATTTTCTTGTTGCTTCAATAAATAATAAATTGTTGTCTCCCACTCGCCACTGTGCGGGTCCTAAAAGTGAAGATATTTTCCTTCTTTGATTCGGAATGGAAGACAGACAAATTGCATGAATTGGACCTATGTGGATCCGGTCGATCCGGCCCATTCTGGAAAAATAATGGCGGGCCGGCCCAAAATTTATTTTTCTTAGGCGAGCCTCAATCTCATAGAATTTTAATGATTTGGGAGTAATAATCACATCACGCATTTTTTTTTATTTTACTGATTTTGGGCACTAGATATGTTAATTTTCGATTTTGGTGATGTTTGAAACCAGTCTTCTTTGGGTAAATAACATTTAACATTAAAGATTCCTTGCTTATTTACAAAGCATCACGTCATCACCGCGGCTTTTTACTTCATTCGTCGAAAATAATTGCTTTATGTTGAAGTTATCAATTGGTCTATTTCAAGAGTTTTGTCTACTCATATTTTTAATAGCTACCCCTTTTAGGGGGAAGAAATTATAATAGTGAACGAAATTAATTATCAGTTCTTCGAGGGTGAATTGTAGGTCTAGTATAAATGTTGATGGGTCTTTTTTTTTTCATCTAAGATCTATTGTTCAAATTTGAAAAAAAAAAAAAACAATATATAATAAATGTTGGGTCTAAATAATTCTTGAAAGGTAATGTACGTAATTATTTATTTTATTTCACAACATAAATCTAAATATTCCTTCTCAAACTCATTTAATTGACCAATTGAATTTGCCAAGTGATAATCAATATCAATACTTATCTAGGACGGCAACATGTGCTTGATGTACATCAACCAACCTAAAAAGACTATTAGTAGGAATCCCTCAAAAATAATTATCAATTTATCCTAATGTTTATAGCAAGTTATAGGTAGGTTGGCTTGTATGATCATGACTGCATGAGCTACCCATAGTTTAAACCTTTTTCTTATTCCAAATAAACAAGCATTCTACAACTAAAAAATAATAATTTGTGGCTTTCCACGGTATATGTCTTCTATTTTCTTTTGTTTACAATGATTCCACGTTATATATCTCGCAAAGATATATTGAGATTTGAGTACCATCATGTTCTAGAAATGTTGACTCTACATTTTTTCCTATCTCGATTCATGCATACCTCGGTCATTTTTCGATGAGAATAATCATGTTCTAAGATGCGATGCAATGATGCTGTAGCAAATTGACTAAGAATAATGATTTCAATCGCTTTGAAAAAATATTTAATATAGAGTTAACTCTCGACAAATCGAAAAAGTAAATCCAATGTAACTCTTAATTTTGTACTGAACAGTAAATAAATAACATTTTCTGATCGATAGTCAACACCGTTCAATTTGACTACTTCGATGTGCTTTTGAAAAAAAAATTGTTTGCAAGTTAATATGAGTAATCATAGTGTTCATTCAATTTCCATAATACATCTAATTTTATGGTACATTTTTTTAGAAATATAATTTAAATGAAAAGTATTTAAATTATAGATGTTTTCTAATAGTTTAGATCAAATGTATATTAAATTTAAAATATTTAAGAATTTACTTGGTCAACTCATCACAAATTATTGAAAATTTTCCCTTTAGGATTGTACGATGGAAAGCAAAACCTCTTTCAGATTTACTAAATTTTGATATACTATATCTAAGTAATTTGAAATACATCAGTGATTTTAGTATTTTAGTTTGAATAATATTTCTTAAAAAAGCGTATGATAAGAAGATGTATTATTAAAGTTGGATGTACACTATACACGCGCAACACAAGTATACACATATTTAACATTCACTTTCGTGTGTGTATATATATATATAGCAAAAAAAATCAAAAAATATAGCAAAAAATTAAAAAAAATATAAAATCTAATTTTCTATGATAGTTCGATATGGAAAATAAATTGAATGATTCGGAATGGTCATTTTTAATTTGAAGTTTGTAATTTTAACATGGTGCACAAACATATTCATTCAACGTGTTGTATTTTAGACTTTCTCTCTCTCTCTCTCTATATATATATATATATATGCAATGGTTGCTATTTTTGGGTAGGAAGAAAATCGTCACTAATGAATGATTCAGAATTCTTAAATCAAGTAAGTTTTTCTTCGCCCAAAAAAATAACAAAAAAGTTTTAAAAAATATAAAATTTTATTTTCTACAAGAGTTTGATATAGAGAATAAATTAAACGGTATTAATCGGTCATTTTTAACTTAAAGTTTGAGATTTTTACATGATGTACGGATGCATCCGTGCAACGCGTTGCATTTTAAGTTAAATGCAATTTTTTAAGTTTGTTTTTTTTTTCTTTTGGAAAATTTTTATATATTTGTGGTAAATTATTTATTTCCAATTTAAGTGGAAAAAAATCTTCTTAGTCTCCGGTCGAAAACAGTCATGGCCATATGCAGATCTACTATAGGAACGGGGACAATATCCCATTTTCTATTAAATAATATATGTATTTGTTGTATTTTTGTTTTATTTTGTGATTTTATTAAAAAATTATATTTAGACTTCATAAAAATATAAATATTTCATTTTTGAACTCGTAATCATGATTTAATATTTTTTTATAAATTGTGTTATTGATATGAATATCTAATATTGCTTTTCAATTTCATAAAAAAGTTTCCAACTCCAGCGGTGATCACGACCGTTCGTGGCAGCAGATATTTGGACTCAGACTCAGTACAAATTTTACCCAGAGGCCAGAGTTCGACTTCTCAGTTTATCTCACTTTCCTATTGTCAACATGACTTTTGCTTAAAAATATTAGGATTTCATATTATATATTAATTTTAATTTATTTATTCAAAATTGTTAATTCAGTTTTTTTTTTCAGTTATTATTGTTGTCGTGTTCCTTCTACTTCTGAATTTATTCATCCATAAATTCATCAAATTCAAAGCTAATGATGTATATAAGTAAGACTGACATTTACATCAAGAAAGGTAAAATTGAAATATATCTCCAAAATATTTTAAAACACCGTAATATACTTTTCATTTTTAATCCACCTATGTTTTAACTGGCCTTTGAAAGGCTACTTTTTTTAATTGCCTTTATTTTTCTGGTTTTATTTGACTAAGCCCATTTTTTGTTAAAAAAACCATCATCTTAATTTAGATTACTTAAAAAAAATAACTTACTTTTTATGTGCGACGTATATAAATATTCCCTACAGCGGTTTTAGTTTGTACTGTGAATTTTTAATTGTGTTTTTGAAGGAAAGGGAATCCGCATATGAGTCAGATAAATATATTCGACCCCTTAACCAACACACCAAGTTAGAAAGCGGCCTTTCATCTGATTCCTCTTTAACCCTTTGTCTAAGATTTCTTTCTTCCTTCCTTTGCCATAAAGTTTTCATCTCCCCCCACCTCAACCTAATGTCACTTCCACCAACTCTGTTATCAGAATTTTTGTCTCTTTTTATAAATAAGAACTTGTTCTTTGCTATTGATCTATCCAGAAATTTTAGATTATTGTACTTGTGGATAGATAAAATGGCACATGTCAGTGGTCCTCGCACCGCCATGTCGCCTCTCATCTACGGTGAGGTAAATTCTTTGTTATTACAAATTCCTCTTTCTTGATTTTTCATATTTAGAATGTTACCTTTATTACATCTCTAATCAAGATAATTCCACCTCACTGTACATTTTAATTGCAAATTCTTGAAAGTATGTAGGATATAGTGCGTTCACAATGCATTGGTAATTACAAAAACATCCTTGTGCATTTTCATGATACATTTCTTAATGATGTTCATATATTTGTAGAGGAGGAGAAGTGGGAGCATGCAACAGAGAAGGCTACAGTTAGAGAAGGAGGTAATAATCAGTTGGAACATCTGTTTTATGAAAAATTTTAGCTCTTACACCTCTTTTTCGTTTTGATGAGAAGTCAGTTATTTATATCAGATTATAATATTTCATCCAAATTATATTCCTGGTATTCTGTTCTGAAAAAAAAGGTAACCCAAGACTTATACCGAAATTATACAAAATATCAGTTTGTTAGCTAGCACTACAGTGCTATGAAAATAATAAAAAAAATAACAGATTAATCATGTTCAGAAATCCATCAAACTAAAGACTTGGCCAAAAAAGAGGTTGCTTTGTTTGCACTGTATTAAACAATATGTTCCAACAATCATCTTATTCTTGTTGTATACCTGTACCCAAAATGGCTGAGCTGATCAGTTGCTAAGGCATAAAACTTCTAATTTTTGTACGAAAGAAAAGAATAAAAGAAAGAAAGTCAAAACTACAAGAATGAGTGCATATCAATTTAACTATTGGTGAAGAATGAATACATATCAGTTTAACTTTGGTGATGAATGAGTGCATATCTGTTTAACTATTGTAGCAACTAACTCAAAAGTATAAATAAATCTACAGGTGGCTGATTTGAAGAAAACACTAGAAGATGAGAAGAAAGTACATGAAATTCTTGAACGGGCACTGCTCCCAAATTCTTTCCAATCCATTCGGCAAATACCGAATTTCCTTCCAAACAAGGTAAATATATGCAATTCCAAAGCATGGGAGATATTTCCCACCATAACTTTTTCCTTTGATGAAATAATACAAATATAAAACCTAATAAATTTTGGAAAAAAAAAAGTTTTCTTTTTACTGTCACTGTAAAACTTCCGCACATTACACTCTTTTATTCAATATACGATCATATATTTTGATTTTTGTATTTTATTTTTAATTGTTTGGCTAATATGTTGTTGTGATCCATGATCAAATACACAATTTCTAGATCTAACTGGTACAAAAATTTCTGACTCCTTAGACAAAAGAATTGCTAGCAGAGCTAGTTCTGGTCGAAGAAGAGGTTGCTCGGTTGGAAGATCAAATACACAAAATGCAAGGGGGTTTGAGAGAAGTGAAATCGGCCCCAATTCCAGTTCAGAATTCCGTCAGATATGATAAAACCAACCAAGTGCAAGATACATTGCCCAAGGAGATGAAGGCTATGTACTTTATCAACAGAGCAATCAATGAAGAACATTTGACCCATAACTTGGTTGAACCAAAAGGTAGAAAAAGTGTAGACAATTTCCATGAGAGAAAGGGTAGCCCAAGATTTTCGGAAAATAAAGAGGTTAGTGCTAGCCCAAAACACAGCAGGATTCTTTTAAAGCCACCTTCTCTAACCTCGTCTCCGAAGAAAGCAAATGAAAAGGTAAGAAAACTGTCAGTTTAAATAATATAATTCAATATTTTATCTTGGTCTAGATCATAATCTCACTGGTACCATTAATTTAATCATGATTACTGATTTTTTTTTCTTATTTTGTTTTATTGTTGCTTTTTTGTGCTTAAATAATTTGCTGACGCCATCTATTTAGCTGAGCACCTGACAAATGATCAATATGTAGTTACTTCCTTGAGGAATGACTGATGTTAATGTGGGTAATTCAAGGCTTATTAATGACTTGAGGATTATTCTAATTAATAGCTTAATAGTCAATGTCACTTAACAGTTGTATTTTGCCGGGTAAACTGCCATGAATTATAGCAACAGTCATCCAAACCCTCAGAATGCATAATGAACTTAATATGCTAGTCATAACTAATCAAAAATATGCTATAAAATGAACTCATAATGTAATATTATCTCATTATTTGTTCCTCATACCCTTCAATTTCTCCTTCTTTCAATTTTGGATATTTAGCCAACAGATCTTCATGCCGAGAAACTGCTAAAAGTTTTCCAAGAACCATCTGGAAACATACCTTGCAAGAAAAAAGACACGAGGAAACTTGCCCTCCAACCAAACAAACTATCTGAAAGGATTTTGAAGTGCCTGATTTGTATCTTCCAAAGGCTTCTAAGGACATCCCGTGCAGCAGAGGCAGAAAAAACAAGCAACATTTCAAGAACATCAGGTTCCTTATTTGATGGCGCAAACATGAATCTCAAAACAGGCCAACAGGATCCCTATGGAATCTTCGATATAGAGGATTCGATTTTGAGAGATATTGGATCTTACAAAAATCTCGTGAGATTCGGTCCAAGTTCGCTTGACACCAAGCTGCTTTCTGTTTCTTTTCCTCTGTTTAATAAGCTGAGGTACTGTTCATATTGAATCTTACAAATTGCTTTTGCATTATAATATTTGACATATTTTGTCATCAAGTCCATGTCTGGTACCATTACCATATATACCATTACAAAGAACCAAGACTTCTTAGTCTCAATTTGTAATACATGTAACAAAAAAATTACCGTGTTGGTACAATCAACTAGATTGGTTTTAAACTAATTGCCCACAATTTATGTCATAGCTCATTAACTTTTATACAATTTTTCTTGTCAGGGAATTGATGGATGCTTTGCAAGTAGTTGATTTACATGTTTTGACTCACAATCAGAAGTTAGCATTCTGGATCAATGTATACAATGCATGCATTATGAATGTATAGCATCCTAATTACCCCCTTTTGCCTTTCCATTTAAACACCAAAAAGAAAACATTTCATGTGTGCCTTAAAAAACATCTTAATTAGCATGTGGTGCCTATAAGTGAGAAATCCCTACGCTTGTTTGCTATTCATTTAATTATGGACAAAATATGAACGTTACTTTCAGTAAACTTTTTTGTTATTCATTTAGTTATGAAGGATAAATGATAAGGAAAGATGGATCACTTGGTCATGATTGATAGTAACATATTACTGGAAGGCTTAATTACAATGTGACTTCTGATGGTCTAGGAAACACAATATATGTCCTAAATTTTTCATTCTGACATGTTATATTTCTCATTCTGAGACTTTTGGAAAAGCATATATTTCCCACTTTACGGAACACTATATACTCATTTGACATCTTTCCGGGGTGGTACTAATTAAACCTTTTTAAAAAAATTGAATTTATTGAACTGTTTTTTTTTGTTAGAATTCCTAGCCTAATATGTTCAAGTTTTTATGTAGGGATTTTTGCAAAATGGTTTGCCCTCAAATTCAGAAAGGACTCTGACAATTAAAAATAAGGCATGTACCGTTACTCCTGTACCTTTAAAAAGGTTGACATCAACTTTGTACAATTAACTAACACAAACTTTTTTCCTCAAACAGTCACTGGTCAATGTAGGAGGCATCAAACTTACAGCCGAGGAAATAGAGCACTCCATAATGCAGTATCCACCCAAAGTGAAAAACTTACAAATAGGTTATCTTAATAGTGAACCAGAAATACTGGTAAAGGATAACTATAGATTGGAAAAAGAAGAACCAAACATAATATTTGCATTATGTTGTGGGACAAAATCCTCTCCAGCTGTAAGTACAAGTACTTTTCGCTGAATCAGTTGATTTTGCTTGTACCAACACTAACAGTTCGGGACCTGACAATTTTTTTAATGTGATACCTGTCATGCTGAAATACATGTGGAATTGACAGATATCTGACACCATAATATGAATAAATACTCACAAATGTTCTTTCTGTTGTCCTGTCCATTAAATAAAAAAAAAAATGCTGGATAAATAGGCTTTCAGTTATAATATTCAACATAAGCAAATTGTATTTTCTTACGGATAAGTTAAGTTCATTGCATGCAGTTGAGGATATACACTCCTGATCGCATCTCTGCTGATTTGGAGAAGTCCAAGTTAGATTACTTGCAGGCTGCATTAATTGTAACATCTACAAAAAGGCTTTTAATACCAAGCCTCATACATTCAAATTTCATCCACAAATTTGAGAAAGATTTGGATCCGTTGTTGCAATGGATACTCAACCAGCTCCCCACATCTTGGCCCTTGAGAAAAGCTATGGTGGAATGCTTGAAACTGCAAAGCGGTACAAAGATTAACGGATTCGTGGAAATCATGACGTATAATGAAGAATTTCAATATTTATTTCCAGTCTAATTAAGAGTATACAGAAGTTCCTCTTTATAAGGTTCTAATTCCTTCTTTTGATCAAACCTTTTTTTTCTTTGGAAAGAGCGACTATGACATTTTGGACAAAGAGTTGATGTACAGATAAAAAGATGATTATATGATTACATTGGAGTTTTACAAATAAAAAAGGCTTATTTTGTTCAGGTGGTACGTCGCAGGTAATAAGTACCGGTACATTACTGGAGTGCAACAATGCTTTGTCCAGAATTATAACATTCCATTGGCATCAAAGATCTCACTAAATATTGATGCAAATTATAAAAAAACACAGTTATCCATTAATTAAGTTCAATTTTTTTATAAGAAATGAGAGCTAAATCCTCAAATTTCATAAATATTTATAAAGACCTCATTCTAATTTCAAAACTACACCCTCTCGTATAGAGGACATTATCTTTATCCAAGTTCAATTATTAATGATCAACTAACAAAAATAGTTAATAACCATACAAACTTATCCCAAGCTAGACCTCAAACAGATCCGTATTTGTTGCCATTGAAAAAACATTACCATCCGCGGTCATAGTTTTTCGGGCGTCAGAGAAATTTTGTACAATCCAGTTTAGATTGTGAAGGTGTATTATTTTAGTGACGCACTTATCCGATTCATAGTATGGGATTGGGCTATGGAATTCAGATTTAGGTCCCACAACCAGACCAAAAATTGTGGGTTAGAGCGCCATCTATTGCGCCTTTCTAGTTGTTACTATTTCTGCGTACCTTCGTCCCGGAATAAATTGCAAAAACGACATGAGGGCTTTGATTGAACGAATTGCAGTTTTGGTGAGGTGTAGAAAATACTTTATGAGATCATCAATTTAAATTATAGATTGCATCTAGCGCGGTAAATGAATTGAATTCAATCCAACTAGCTAATATTTGAGTTTAATTTAAAATCATTTCGAATCAAAACAAAATCGAACTAAATCGAATCCTAAACGAACTCGACTATTTTAATTTTTACATTATTTTTATATTATCATCAATAATTAGAGCTAAAATTATTAATATTTATTAATCTTATATTAAAATTTTGAAAAAAATAACTAATATTTATTAATTTAATAATAAATTAATAATATCTTATTAATTTTATAATAAAATAATTATATTATTATATATATTATTGACTAAATAATTAAAAATATATGCAAATAACTATATATCGAACTATTACGAATCGAACATGAACTAGTTTATTAAAAAAGTTATTAATCAGACTCAAATCAAACTGACAAAAAAGTCAAATCAAACGAACCAAACACAAACTAAAATCGAATCGAACACTGAACGAATTACGAATTATGAATTTTCTGACATCAATTTATGTCTATGTATTTACGAGTAATAATGAGTAATAATTGTACTCTTTATTCATTTTTTTTATCTACACTTGAATATTGGATGCACATGAAAATGCAGAACTTAATGTGTTAGAATAATTTCTCTATTTCTATTGTATCATGTCATATTTCTTATATAAATAAAAAATTTGTAAACTTTTCTTATATCATTATAATTTGTGTGGGAAAAGAAAGAAATATATGAAAAATTAATGCATTTTTTTCCTTAAAAGAACGGAGATCAGCTGATCCCCAATAATAGCTATGGGCCTTAATTATGCACATTTGTTTTGTTTTTGTTTTTCATTTTTTTCCCGGCTTATGCACATTTTCATATGAAGAATTTAATGAGCATGATAAATCAAAATTTAAAAATGATTTAATGTTTTTGGATTATACTCATAAAATTCTTCCGTGAGCTTAAGAACACGGTGAATTTACTCATATATATATATATATATATGAGTAAAGATATTGTGAGCTTAACTCATAAAATACATCAAATCATCTCAAAATTATAATTTATCATCTTCATTAAATTCTTTATATGAAAATCTCGTGGGATGCAAAAATTTGGAGTGTTTTGAGATTTTTAAGTCATCGTTTTTAATTTTTAAAAATGATGTTCAAATATTAAATATATTATTATGTTTTTAGAGTTGATTTTCAAAAATTAAAAATCATGACATAAAAAATTCAAAACACTCCAAATTTTTGCATCCAAATACATTTTCATATAAAAAATTTAATGAGAATGATAAATTAAAATTTCGAGATGATTTGATATACTTTTTGAGCCTTCCGTGAACTTAAACTCACGATATCTTTACTCATATAAATATATATAAGTAAAGATATATTTAATTATATATATATCTTTACTCATATATCTTTACTCAAAAAGATATCGTGAGATTAAGCTCACGGAGGCCTTCCGTGAGCTTAACTCAAAAAGTATATCAAATCATCTTCAAATTTTAATTTATCATGCTCATTAAATCCTTTATATGAAAATGTTGTGGGATGCAAAAATTTGGAGTGTTTTGAGCTTTTTAAGTCATGGTTTTTAATTTTTAAAAATCAGCTCTAAAAATAATAATAAAATATTTAATGTTTGAACATTATTTTTAAAAACTAAAAATAGTGACTTAAAAAGCTTAAAACACTCCAAATTATTTCATCCCACAAAATTTTCATATAAATTTTTTAATGAGCATGATAAATTAAAATTTGGATATGATTTAATACATTTTTTGAGTTAAGCTCACATAAGGCCTCCGGGAGCTTAAGCTCGCGGTATCTTTACTCATATATATGTTTCGACTCTGAGAAATGAATTATAGCGTAAATCACTATGAAAACGTAAATATAATCACTTTTTGTATTTGCATGATATTCTAAATAGTAATTTGGAGATAATTGAATATATTTGTGGGGAGGGGTCCCTTGATAATGGGTTATGTTGACAATTTTGATAATATATTTGTAAATAAATATGAAAAAAAATCTTAAAATATTTATAGATATGTTTTTTCACTTGTAGATTGATTGTGTTTTAAATTTTATGCAATTTCATTATCATTTGATAGTACATCAAAAACCATCAAAATTTTATGTAATTTTCAATGATTCCAACTTAATGGTAATAAAATTACATGAAATTTAAAACATGATCAATCTGTGAATAAAAGAATATATCTATAGATATTTTTTCTATTTTTTTAATTTTTTTCATATTTATTTAAAATTTCAAAATAGTCAGGATACCACCCATATTTTATTGCGCTTTATATAGAGAATCTCCGTATAATTAAGTTACAAGATGGCTCATAAAAGAATCTCCATGTGTTTAAGGATGACTTCTCATGGATCATTGCTCATTATTTGTTCGTTTATTCTAGACTAAGATTTTGGTTTAGTCACACACTCACATGTACATCGGACGTAAATATGATATTGCTATATTAAGCCTTGCATCCAATTTTTTTAATTTCTATGCTTGAATTTTGATTTCAACAAAAATTGGGACTGTTCTTTTTTCTTTTTCTTTCCTTTTAAAGACAAGGACTTATGAACGGGTAGGGATGGGTTGCACAGAATGTAAATCGATCAGATAGTAACCAAAACCTTATTAATATCTATTTTTTATTTTTCCAATATGAATACAATGCCGATAGTCCTGATATGAACATAGATCAAATATTAAAAGGATATGAATATGAACCGGATAATAAACAAATATGAATATGAATATATTTTAAATATTAAATTAAAATATCACTAATATAATTAATAAAATATTTATATAATATTTTTTTATGATAGATCACTAATTAGAAAAGTTATAGTGTTATAAAAATTAATCACTAATTAATAACCATAATTATATTACTAGTAATTTAATTACTAATTATCATTGTAAAATTAATAATTAACCAATAACCATCATTATATTACTAGTGATTTAATCACTAATTATGATTACAAAATTAATCATCATATCAATTGTGAAAACAAACACTAATTATCTTCATGTCATTAGTTAAAATATACCAATAAATTATAAAAACTTAAATGTAAGACCAAATTAAGTAAAAACTCACTTGGGTATATGTTCTACATAAAAAAAAATCAGTTGAAAAATATATAATCCAGATAATTATATCTATAATCAGTTTCAAATTGAAAAATATATCCGTCAAAAAATTATATGTATTCGTTTTCATATCTGAAAATATCTATACCAGAATATTGGTATCTATTATTTTTCATATTCAAATTCAAATAGATCGGATAATATCAAATCTATTTTCACCTTCGTATCATCGGGCTTCATTAAAAAAGAAAAAAAGACAAAGGACTATTTAATTCAGTTTGTCGACGCGGGTCCCATCAGGGATTTTTTTATTAAAGAGACTAACTAATAAATAAATCTACATTAATGACCTAATAATAAAGTTATTTATATAGATACTCTAATTAAAGGCGTGACTTCAACTCATACCCTTTAAATCTAATATTCTATGTCAAATGACTAACCCTATCATACTGAGATTAAAGGGCACAAACTTGGTTAACGCTTTTCAGTTTAAATTTAAAGGACGTGACTTCAACTCATACCATTTAGTATAAATAGTAATAATTTTATTTATTTATGTAGATCTTTTTGTGAGCTTTTTGAATTATATTTAAACGCTCAAATCAGAGTTTTCTATCAAAAGTTAAGTCTCCATTGAAGCTCGAAATTATTCATTCATATTTTACTGAATTTCTCAAATTATTTTATTTTTTTCTTATCATTTTCAACCTGCATGATTTAGAAAATATTTAAGTATATGCTCAAATATAAATTATTACAATTATATTTTAATTTTTAACCATTAAAATTGTATTTTAATTTTAATTATTAAAATTATTTCAACTATATACCTCAATAGGATGTACATTATATACATATGCAAACTATAAAAAAATAATATTAATAATTAAAACTTCTAAAATAACTTCAATATATTTTATACGTGATGATTCCACGTTGAAAAAAATTTAGTTCATGCATGTAAAAATAAAATAATATAACAAAAAATACTAATAAATAATTTAAAATTCAAACAAATATAATTTTTGATAAGAAAATCCGATTCGTACATTAAAATATAATTCCAAAAACTCATGAAAATATCTACATATATAATATAAAATAATACCTAATTAAGTTGAAGGGCATGAGTTAAAATCATACCCTTCAAATTTAAACTCAAAGACAATCTCAGTTTGATGTAGTTAGTTGCCGAGAAAGGAATTTAGGGTTTAAAAGGCACAAGTTGGTCTTAAAAGAGCATGAGTTGAAGTCACTCTGACCTTGATTAGATTATTTATTAATCAGGCTATTTACAAAAAAGTACCACATTATTGATATTACCGATACTATTATTAAATGTATATTTGTTTATTACTTAGGCTATCGACAAAAAAATTCCACCATAGGGGGATTTTTTTTTCTTAAATGACCAACCTTATCTACTTATTACGTTATTTTCACTGATGATGATGTTAAGGGCACAAATCCGACTTACATCCTTTAAACTGTATTTTTTATGTCTAGCATGTGATAGCTGATCGCATCAAATCAAGATTTAAAGGCGCAAGTGTGACTCACGCCCTTCAACTGAGGTATGTATAATTTTATGTTGTGAACATAAATCTATTCGTGAGTTTTTTTGAATTATATTTAAACATCTCGATTGAAGTTTTCTATCAAAACGTTACATCCGTTTAAAAATTAAATTTTCATCTCATTTGCACAAATTTTAAATATTTTCAGTCCATTATGAATTACATTTAGAAATAATTCAAAATTATATTTATATATTAATTATAAAAATTTAACGAAATAATTAAAATTATATTTGAGATTTTAGTTACTAAAAATTGAAAATAATTAAATTTTTAATTATTAAAACTTGAAAAAAAAAATATCATTTGAAGGATATGAGCCGGTCCTTAAACATAATCGAAAATTCCCCCATCGTCTTACTCAAGCAATCCAGCCACTCCACTTTTCTAAGGTGCAAGAGGCTATGGCGCCAAGCAACACATTAGGAAAAACGAATGGACTTATTCCGTGAAAATTAAAATCGAGAGGAGCACAAATCACAGATTTTTTTTATTTTAGTAAATAAAACAAATAAATATAGCAAACTGGCCATCTCTCTCCTCGGATTTGCACAAATAGCCAGACCCGAGTTTGAAACTCGGGTCCGGTTTTTTTTTTTTACACAGAAAAGAAAAGAAAAAAAATGGACCCGAATTTCAAACTCGGGTCCAGCTATTCCATTTCTATTTCCTGCGATTCCCACTCCCCTCTCTCTCCCATCACTCCCCTGCCTTCTCCTCTCTTCAAAAAATACGAATTTTTTTCCCCCAAATTTTTAGATCTAATTCATTTTTGCTCCAATTTATAAACCGTTTGCGCGAAACTTTTTATCGTTAGAAGGAGAGTCGGAAAAACCCGTCGATTCGTCAATTTGATCGTCATTTCGAAGGTAATTTTTGATTTTAAATTTAAATCCGAATTTATCAAAATTAGTAATTTTGATAGATTTAATTAGTATAATTATAGTAATAATTGAAATATAGTTAATATAGTTTGGTTTAGTTGATTTGTGTTGATTTTTTGTGTTAATTTTGAAATATGTTGTTGTAATTAGTTTAATTATGTATTAACACTAATGAGGCTAATTATTTTAAATTTGTTAGATTAAATTTGGTTAAATACTATTAATTATATGTACATTGGTTAATTATGTGAAATTGTTCAATTATATCAAATTATACCGAGCTATTCCAAATTATACAAAAATTATACCAAAATTATAATATTTTTAAATAATTATAGTGAAAAATGGAGTATCCGCAACTGCTTGTCGTGTCCGAAAATAAACATAGATCGTAGAGGGCCAGAACCGATGTAAGTATTCTTTGTCGTATAAATGGAAAAAAATATACTTTATAATTTTAGCATGTCGTACGTAACAAAATAATTTTTACAGCCTCATAGCACTCTCCGTTTGAATGCACATCGTCCGAAAATACCATACAATGCGCAGATGGATTCATATCTGCATCGACTGGGTCTGTACCAGATGGCGATTATGGGTGATTGTCAGTTAGATAAATCACTCCTGACATCGCTTGTTGAGAGGTGGCGACCAGAGACGTCGACATTTCATCTACCAGTATAGACGTCGACATTTCATCTACCGTGAAATTCGGCTGAGAGACACGTATAGTCCGTCTCTCATTCGGAGGATGTTTCGTAGACGTTGATGTATTTTTTTTAGACTGTTGTTTGTATCGACTTTTTTAGACTGTTCTTATATATATTACATCGATTGTTCTTTATATCAATTTTTTACATTAACATAACAATTTTTAAATCATTAACAACAGAAAAATAATAATAATTTTTATATAACATAATAATCATTTATCCAATATAATTTCATATCACATAATAATTATTTACATAACATAATTAATTTCATATAACATAATAACTAACTAACTTAATAATATTGAAAACGAAAAAAAAAAAATTTACCCGGACCCGAGTTTGAAACTAGGGTCCAGTTTTTTTTTCCTCTTTTCTGTGTAAAAAAAAAAAAAAACCCGGACCCGAGTTTCAAACTCGGATCTAGCTATTTGTGCAAAACCGAGAAGAGATATGAACAGTTTGCTATATTTATTTGTTTTATTTACTAAAATAAAAAAAATCTGCACAAATCATGAAACCAGCGAACCGCGGCCGTACCTCTTTGACTCGTGTATCCCGTATACGGACTAGCCTCGTAGAAGCAAAGACGGTGGCTTTTATGTGCATCCCATCCCTTCGTTTCGCTTTTCCCCAACGGAAAGAATCTTTTTGCCACGCGGACTTCTTCCTTTGGACCTATACCACGCCGTTCTTTATTCCTGTTGCTTCCTTCAGGTTTTCTATTCGTCGCGCCTCTCCGTTTTCTATTTATTGCCTTTCTTCTATTGTTCTCTCTATCTGCTATATATATAGGCGGTTTAATTTTGGAGACAGTGACAGATGCTTAAACTTCTGAATTCAACAAAATCGGCGCCTTGATTGTTCCTTCGTTCTTTCACAATCCGTACCTTTCGCTTTGGGAAGAGTCGCTTCTACTGGAGGTAAGTTCCTTTCTTCCCCTTTTATCTACGTCTCTCAATTGTGTGGTTATTTTCCTTAGGAATGAGAAGAATTAGGCTTGTGTTCTTTGACAGACTCTGAGCATATTCTACCTTTTGCTGTTCTTCGATTAAAATTTGGTTGATGTGTAGAGGGTTTTGATAATAGAACTTTCATTTTGGTGCTGATTGATTACTTGACGTAGTATTTTCTTAGAATCAGAACACGAGATGGTACTATAATTTATTAACTCGTATGAAGTTTTAGAAATACATGTTCTATAATTGTATCAATTGACGTACGCTTCTGAAGGAAAATTAAAGAAATTTGGACTTAGGATTTAGACCTTCCAGAAAAGAAAATACATGAGAAGTGGCACAAAAAGAAAATTTGCTCCTGAAGAATTGTGTGATATCTGGCAAATAAAAGAAAACCTTGCCATGACATGAACAGAACCTATTGTGGCTGGGGAGAGGATACTGTGTACATTGTATATTGATATCCAGAAGAGATGAAAATAATTTTTTTCGTCATTGTAAGCTTGATATTAAATCTGACTTACAAGTTACAAATATATCACAAAATCTAACAAGATTGATGCTTATTATTTTGTCTTTAATTGAGAAGATGTGATCAAAGTATGATCATAGCATGTCATGTTAGTATTCCAATTAAAAAGAAATGTTATGGAATATTCCTTAACAACGGGTATTTAAGGAATATGCAAAAAACAATCATTAACAGATTGATTGTCATGTGTTTCAGGTTTTTGTTACATGAGGAAAGTTACAGCACACAAGCACATCTGAAATCTTCCTGAATCTCAGCAATTAATTTATTATCATGTGTGAGCATGATCCTGACCTTGTTAGGTGGGGCCTGCACCTCCTCCGAGATGCATTTACAGATCACCCCACAAGAGCGGACTTGAATTCTGATCCCAATTATGGTTCAAATTCTGATTGCTATTGTAACCATATGCCACAAGAAAACACTGTTGTGATTGAGAATAGCCATGTGAAAGAGCAGAATATGGTAGAAAATGATGAGGCCATTGCTTATACGCTTCAGCAGGAGCTGGCGCAACTGGCCAAAGACGAAGCTTCTGGAATGCCACATGAGAATTACGAGCTAGTTCTTAACCAAGTTTGGCTGAACGACTCTACAGGTGGTAAGTTACAGTGGACATGATATTGCATAAAAGTGTGTTTGATTATTATTTTGCTGTATAGAAATTTATTTGTGAAAGTTGGTTACGATTGAGGTATGTACTATGTTAGTGATAACTTTAACAGTTTGAATCTTTGTGTATTTTCTGGTATTATGTGTTTGTATTGCATTCAGCAACTGGTAAATTTCAAGATTTTTTAAGTGGTACGGGCAACTACCAAATGAAATAAAAAATTATACTGAATTTATGAATGAAATCTAGTTGGATGTCATTATATTTGAAAACTCAGTTTTGTTTAGTACTGACCGGCAGACGAAAGGTAGGTCTAATATTGTTCTTGGATTATTCATCTTCAGCTAACAACAGACATTCTGTATGGGAAGAGGAAATGGAGGCCACTGATTGTTCAAGTCCACCAGATAAGCTGGAAGATGATGGTGAATTAGATGGTGAAGTAGGCAAGAGATTGAATGATATGGTGGCCACGCCTGTAAGTTTATTTCTTCCTTCTTTGAATGTCTTTTATTTTTTGATCTGTACCTATAAGTTTCTTCTTCGCATGTACTCTGCTAAGATGTATTGGCAATGGCATTCATATGGTAGATAGTATGCTGAGGTCATTATCTGATAAGTGAACCAATGCTGTATGTCATAAGCAACTATTTGCCAGTAGCCAGTACAATTGCTGTACTAGTACGGAAATAATTGGTTCTAGAAACTTATTTTGGTTTGCTACTATGCAGCATGTTCCAAGAATAAATCTGGAAATTCCAACTGTTGATGAGGCCATGTCAGATCATGAAAGGCTACTGGAGAGGTAAGTATGTCTGTTATAATTCAAATAAAATCTTTTATCAAGATATCTTTTAAACTGTTAATAGTCCTTGCTCTGGATCTTGTTTTGTTCCTTAGTATGCGAGATATTTCCATAAGTTTAGTATGCAAGATATTTCTTGTTGTGTAAGCAAGATAACTATGTTTCTTTGATTTTTTGTACAGACACCCCAGAAATCATTTCTCAAGTATTTTATTATCTAATATTACTAATTTTTCATCTTATCTAGGTTGAAGTTGTATGATCTCATGGAACTAAAGGTTCAGGGAGATGGTAATTGTCAGGTACAAACCTTAATGAAACTTCTGGAAGTTTCTTTTTTATTTGATGTTTTCTTGATCCATGAGACCTTAGCATGTTCTTCTATAATGTTTTGAGTTTTGTCTTTTGGGCACATGAGATAAGTCATCAAATGATGGTGCTTGTTTGCAGTTTAGGGCCTTGTCAGACCAATTTTACCGTACGACAGAGCATCACAAATTTGTTAGACAACAAGTTATCACTCAGGTAGCTAATCTCCTCCTTTTATCATTCGCCTTACAATTATTTTGTTCAACTATTATATGCCAGGAAATTTGTAGCTGTTTTAGGAACCAAAGTTTAGGCAGTTTGGTACAAGAATGCTTTTCAGAAGGGGTAAATTGCAGAATTTCATAAAGGATTATATTTTTGTAGACAATACAAGCACAGTTTGAAAATTTCTTAAAGGTTAAAAAAATATAATATAAACACTCTGAAGGAAACTCATATAACCTGAATGTTATAGCTGGTAAATTATTGGTAAACCTATATGTTTTTAATTTGGAAAAACATATGGTTACCCTTGATTTGCCCCCCCCCCCCCAATTTCCCCACCACCTATGATTTTATTTGGAAATATCAGCATCTTCTTATTTTAGGATTCTTACTTGAAAAATAAGTGGATTGACAGATGAACCCTTTTGCTGTAATATTATCTCAGCTAAAATCACACCCTGAAATGTACAACGGATATGTTCCTATGGGCTATGATGAGTACATCAAAAGAATGTCAAAGTGAGTAGTCCATCTGTTTAAATACTCAATTGGCTTCTTCTTTAATTGTTAATATAATATTGATCATGTTTAACTCATAAGCAGGAATGGTGAATGGGGTGACCATGTCACACTTCAAGCTGCTGCTGATTCAGTATGTTAATTTTCTTTCAATTGTATAAAATTCTGCATCATAATGTTTTCATTTGTACGTTTTACCCAAAGAAGAACACCAAAATCTCATGTATTGCTGGAAGAGCAATAG
Organism: Schoenoplectus tabernaemontani; assembly: GCA_037127355.1. Lineage (NCBI taxonomy): Eukaryota > Viridiplantae > Streptophyta > Magnoliopsida > Poales > Cyperaceae > Schoenoplectus > Schoenoplectus tabernaemontani. The sequence goes on from CM073749.1 coordinate 11,761,807, forward strand.
AGCATTCTCCTGTATAGGACAGGAAAAAATACTTTTACCGTATTATATATCCTGGAGACAATTTAGATGGGAATGGTATAGGTGACAATGTTGCATTATGTAGGGGCATATGCAATGTTTTGTGGGGACATGATTTTGCTTTTGGCAGGGTTATTATGGGATTCTTTTACATATTTTGGTTGCTTCAAAATAGCTACACTTGTTGTTATTTCCTTTTTTGCAGTATGGTGTGAAAATACTCATCCTAACGTCTTTTAAGGATACATGCTACATTGAAATATTGCCTGCTGTGCAGAAATCCACCCGAAGTAAGTATTCTTTGTTATTTGTTTCGTTACTTGCATTTTTAGTAGTAGTTTGCACTTGTTTCTGTGTCACTTATTATTATGTAGCACTTTTACCTTGATTTAGTCATATTTTTTTCTGATGATCGAAATTTGAAATTTAAGGATCAATGAAGATTTTCTGCGTCACTTACTATATAGTTATGAATAACATGTTCTTTATTAATTAATTAAATGTTCTTTACTAATTAGTTAATTATTTATTTCTCTTTTGTTATGTAGTAATTTTTTTGAGTTTTTGGGCTGAGGTGCACTACAACTCTATATACCCAGAAGGAGGTACACAATTTGCCTTTTTTTTTTTTAGTTATAGGCGTTGCATTCCATCCTATCTCGCATGATTTTGTTAACTTCTTTTTATTTTATGTCAAATGTAGAGTTTCCAATAACGGTGTTGAAGAAAAAGAAGAGGTGGTGGCACCATTTTGTCATCTGATCTTTTTCCGAGAAGAATTAATTTGGTTCTTGTTGCATTTGTTTTCTCCATTCTTTGTTCGTGTTTAGTTATCAGGTGCCATTTCCCAGTCACCATCCCGTTTAACCATGCAGCTGAGCCACTAACAGGAGATTTAGCCCTTTCATTTCAGTTTCTGTATAGGGAAAATGTTTAGGATTCTTTTCATAGAATATGAAACATAAACAAATTTGTTTAGTTGTACAGTATAGCAAAAATTCAATTCATTTTTTCATTTCTCGGGGTAGAGGAGAATGATGACCCGCCTCAGCAGTCTAATAAATAATAAATTGTGATTGTTTGATTAATGAATTTGGAGTTCTGCACCCATCAAATGTGTTAATTGAACTGCTTGAACTTTTATCTGGCTATTTTTTTTTTTTTCATTAGGCTATCGTTGCTTTGTGTTAATTGAAATCGAAATTTATATGTTGAAGAATTCCATAACGTTAGAAACGGTTCAAATTTTAGAAAACATTTGTATCGATTTTCATCAAATGTTGAGAATAATAGATGTAAGAATTCACGGGTAGATATTTGCTATAGCGTATTGGGGGCATCTAACCAGTATCATCCGTTCATAGCGAATATAATTCAATTAGATATTATATTTGTAGGAAAAGAAACCCAAGAAAAAAGTTGCAAAATAATGTGAGAAAGTATGCAAGACATTATGTGAAATGATAAAACGCGATCAAAATAAATATATATGTACTTTTACTTGTGCATGATATAAATTGTGATAAAGACGCTGATGGAAAATAAAATAGAAGCTTAATAGTAAATTTTTTAAAGCTGGGTGATATTTTAAAAATCATCCAATGAAGGACATATTTTAATATTTGAGATTGATGTTGCATAGTGATGGAGAGATCAATGAAGATGTAAGTTATGGAATAAAAACAAGATGAATGAAATGATGCATGAGATGAGATGAATGCGACCTCCTGACACGTTCCACCTTTCCGAGGTCATGTTGTACAAACGTTTCGTATGACTTTCTCTTAAATCTTAATTCTCTATACATCTGACATTCTCTGTGACAAAATGTCTCAAATAAACTAAAAAAAAGTTCTACATAATGGCGATTAGACCTGTGATGATGTATGATGCAGAATACTGGATTATAAAAATGACAACACATTCAGAAAATTAGTGTAGCTGAAATGCATATGTTGCATTGGATATATGACCATACAAAGAGAAATCGAATCAGAAATTATGATGTATGAGACAAACTTGGGTATAATCAATTCAAGAGGAGCTGGTCCAACATTGTTTCTGATGGTTTAGTCATCATATCCAACGAAGGTCTCATAAGGCACTGGTACACAATGACATTCTAAGTCGACTCGAAAATATAAGAAGAGACAAAGATCGATTAAGATTGAATATGAGATGAGATGAAGTAATAAAAAGATATTTGAAAAAAAATGAAATATATCTAAAGAGCTTGTTTTTAGATAGAAGTGTTTGGAAGATGATGATCAACGTACCAGAATCATGATTTAGGCTTTAGATTATTAGATTTTTTATTTTTAGATTTTAGAGTTTTAGAGTTAGAATCTAGGAGTTAGAGTCTAGTAGTAGAATATATAACTATTATTATTATTATTATTATTATTATTATTATTATTATTATTATTATTATTATTATTATTATTAATGTCTCGTATTATTATTAGTACTATTAGTAGTATTATTATTGATATATGTATTATCATCATCATCATTTTTTATTTTTTTTTACATTTGATATCTATGATCTCTATGCTTTTGAATTGAATTTCATTCGAGTTTTATTTCTAACTTACCCCAATTTACTTGAAATTAAAGACTTTGTTATTGTTTTATACTAAATTAGAACAAAAATCCATATTCTCACTAATTTTTCACTATGATGATAAATAAACTACCATCATAAAAAAATGCTAAATTGTGTATTCTGATTAATAGACATAGAATTTATCAAATAATCCTGCTAAAGGGCCGCTATCTTCTATTTAAATCGCTGATTTTAATATTATATCAACTAATTATTGTTCATTTATTTTCTTATCAAAGTTTAATGTATTAAGAAATTCACTTATAACCATGAAACGATAAAGAAGTTATTTTGAGTTGAACAAATCAACTAAAATGATTTCAAATATAATATCAAGTCCAAACTAATTATTTGTATGCATTTTGTACAAAACAAATAAAGACGACACAAACCCTGGGTTTTTCAATTTTCAATATGACCACACCACAGGGGCATCAGTGAAAACAATATGAATTTTGTCCGAGCTACACAATCCGAAACCTCGCACCTTATCTTTTCCTTTTTAAGCCCTGTTTCTCGCTCTTTTTCTCAATCCCAATCCAAAGAGCTCAGCTCAGTGATTCGCTCTCGTGCACAAATGACATCCACCAATGCTCTTTCCTCCTCATCTATCCTCCTATCCTCCTCTCTTCAGGTTCGCTCCTCTTGTTCCCCTAACCCCCTTTACTTTCTTCTTAAATTAGATTATGCACTTTGTACTTCGCTTTCACGGGAGAGAATCTAGAGGGGAATGTTTTTTTTTCCGGAAATTCAATCTGGAAACTTTTATCTTGCGTTACTTATTTCGAACTTTGTGGCCTCATTGGACCCCGATTTGTAGTAAATCTGAAATCACTATTGTATGATATATGTATAAGTGGACAAACTCTATCGGTGTGCATTGTATCAGTAACGCTCTTTTTTTATTTCGATATCCCTAATCATGTATCGCTCTGCTGCTGTGATAGTGGTCTAGTTCATTCCATCTAATAGTATAGCTTATTCCAGTAGGAGTAAGGCAATGAAATAGGTTTTCCCAGAAATTCTAGCTACATTGTAACTACTTTCCTTCTGATTTAGGCAATTTTCCCTGTTGAATTCCCAATTTGATCTATTATTTATTTGTTTACTTTTGTTGAAAAGAAGGGACGCTTGAGGGGGAGATCAAATGAGAGCAAGAACTTAGTAGTCAAAGCAGCTGCCAAGCATATAGCATTCCGTCGGAGCTCAAGAAAATCTCTCCAAGCTGGCGTAGGGAGGCTGGCATGCGCTGTAGGTAATTAATCTTCTTATCCACTTGGAATGAAAATTAATGTGGGAAAAGGTACCCCCCCACCTCTCAGAAAGAAAGAGAATAACTTTGCTTATTTAAAAGTACATTGATTGAAGACTCGAATAAGTGTTGCCGTGTAGCATAACATATATGATTTTCTTTTGGTACCACTTTGAATAGATGACAGCATTCATTTTATTGAGGATGTTGTTGCATAAAAGCTTTGAAAGGGATGCCGTAGGCTGTTTGTATTAAGTATTAAAAATCAGGTATGGTTTGTGGAGATTTTCTTGGCATGTATTAAAAGTAACTCATTAATTGCTCGAATTGCAAACTTGAGTTCATAAACTAGGCAGTGATTTTCTGTTGTTTTCATTCTTATAATGTAATCAGAATGTCGGTGGGAAACAACAAAAATCTCTGGTTTTCCTCCAAATCTCCACTCTTCATTTGCTGGAACCTCCTTAAAGCTCTCCATTGCAAAACCCATGCTATCTACAAAGCGTCGTGTCGCACCATCCAAAACAAAAGTGCAAATGACAGCCAAAATCCAGTTCATCCAAGGCACAGATGAACAAACAATACCAGATGTCAGGCTAACAAAATCCCGTGATGGCAGCAATGGTGTTGCAATATTCACCTTCGATGAGCCATCCTTGTTTGACTCATCCGGTGAATTGGGTGATATTACAGGGTTTTATATGATAGATGAAGAGGGAGTGATACAGTCAGTTGATGTGAGTGCAAAGTTTGTGAATGGTAAACCATCAAAGATTGAGGCCAAGTACATTATGCGAACCTCGCGTGAGTGGGATCGATTCATGAGGTTCATGGAGAGGTACTCTCAGGCGAATGGTCTACAATTTGTGAAGAAATAATGTTGTAAATAATGGTCATTCTTGTAAGTATAATACTGTTGTACCTCTGAGATATATCGAAATTATTTTGCCTGGTGTTGTTGTGTGCGTCTTTTTTGTGCTTATCTGTTTGCGTTCAAATTTTATACTAAACATCCGGATCTCAGTGCAGATGACAGTGTCTTGATAGCGAGGAATTAGTTTTAGACTGTTTGGACTGTGCGGTATCAGTAAATAAATAGATGTTTAAATCCGTTTTCTTTTTCTTTTCGATAAACTACATGATGTTATTAATTATTATTCAAGTGATGTTGTTAATTATTATTCAAATAGAACGTGCGGTATGAAAAATATCGAAAAAAATCCAAGAAAAAAGTAGCGTCAAACTTTGTTAATGACCATTTCATTACAGAACAGGCTAGGCAACCCCTGTGGTATGGAAGTGGATCCGCTGTTGCGCGGCACCGTGTAGCGCAGCACGTGGTTCATTCAATAACTTTAAGATTTGAGTTCGTACTTTGAGATTTGAGTTAGCACGAATCTCGAAGTGATCGAACAGATCACGTTGTTATGTATGTGGGCCTGATTCTAGGAGTATGCGCGGGGGGGGGGGGGGGGGGGCGGCGGCACTGCGAGCGTGTCCGAGGTTATGAAGCAAATTATTTCTGAGAAGTCAAATTATATTGAAATTCTTTCACCGATGGCCCAGATTAAGGTTTAGGATTTATGAGTTTGTTTATATATATATATATATATATACATAATCTTCAATGTAATTATGGATGTAACCGAACCTTGAGTATTAGTGAAAACTGTTTTGGCAGCGGCCGTGAGTTTTCTTCCTCTTGAGCGTTTCCCACGTAAAAATCTATGTGTTCTTGTTCTCAATTTTTCTTCTTTCGTGTTACGTGATTGCTCTCTGGTTATTCGCTTCTCAACACACGTGTTGCGCTACACGGTGCCGCGCAGCAGCGGATCTGAATTCCCTGTGGTATAGCTTTACACACAGACCGAATTTCTTTTCTTAAATTAAGCAGGACTGGAATAAAATATTAATAAGAATTAAGAACAAAGTGGGCCCATTTATTTATTTATTTTTAAATAGAGCTCTCATTCACCCCACATATATTACTTTTTATAATCTGCACTACTCTGTGAAGAGTCGAAACCTATTACATGCCCTATCTGAGTTCAAAAGAAAATTATGAAATTTTAATTTTGAGCTGGATAATAATATATTTCAAAATCTAAAATGGATGCCAGCGTTCATATATAGGTCATGCAACCAACATATGAGGATGTCACCATTTAACAACTTCCATGCTGAAAAAAATACTTCATATTTGACATTTTTAGAGAAGGAAGAAGGGATGAATTTGATATTTTTGGAGAATGAAGAAGAGGTTAAAAGTTTTAGATTAGGGAAGATCTTCAATTGGTGGCATTGTTATCATTAGTCATAACAGGATCAGACCGGCCGGTTCGACCGTAAAAAACCCGGAAACGGAGGGTAACCCGGTTTGGTTCTTTAAATGAATTTGTCCGAACTCCGGACAATACAATTCGAACGTTCTGGAAGCCCCTACAACATTTTATCTCCTCTCCATTCCCATCCTTCGGGCGTAATAAATCCCCTCTCTAAACCCTCAAAGCCGCCTCGCACCTTATCTTTTTCCTTTTAAGCCTGTTTCTCGCTCTCTCGCTCTTCTCAATCCCAATCCAGAGAGCTCAGCTCAGTGATATTCTCTCTTGCACAAATGGCATCCACTAATGCTCTTTCCTCCGCATCTATCCCCCTCTCCTCCCCTCTTCAGGTTCGTTCCTCTTGATCCCGTTTACTTCTTAAAAATTAGCTCAAGCACTTTATACCTTGCTTGCACAGGAGGGAACTCAGAGGAAGACAGTTTTCCTGGAAGTTAAGCTTGAATAGTTCATCTCCGAGTCCCTTATTTCGAACTTTGTGGCCTTAGCTGACCCCGATTTGTAGCAAATCTGGAATTACCATTATATGATGTATAAGCGAGATAAACCTTATTGTTGCCGTCCTGCTTTATTGTTTTTGCGATATTCCTAAATATATGCTGTTGTCAAGGAATGGTGCTCCAATTTATTCCATATTTAGTACAACTTATTTCAGTAGGGTAAGGCAAAGGAATGTTAAAACTTTTGCCTGGAAAATCTAACTGCATTGTAACTATTCTCCTTTTGATTTAAGACAGTATTCCCTGTTGAATTCATAAGCTGATTTATTTATTTATTTTTTTACTTTTTGAAAATAAGGGACGCTCGAGGGGGAGATTCAATGCACGCAAGAACTTTGTCGTCAAAGCGAATGCTAAGGATATAGCATTTGATCAGAGCTCAAGAAGAGCTCTCCAAGCTGGCGTTGAGAAGCTTGCAAATGCTGTAGGTGTAACTCTTGGCCCAAGAGGTAATTAAATTAATCTAATTTTTTTTTGAAGTAAAATAGTTATTCACTTGAACAGATTATGTGCAATGTTGTATGGCTTTGAGAATAAACAATTAAAGTTAATGTGGCAAAAAGTACACCTTCAGAAAGAAACAGTATCATATTTGCTCATTTAAAGATACACTGATTGGTAATCCGAAAGAGTGTTGCTGTGTGGCCTAACGTATTTGATCGTCTTTTGGTATCATTTCAAACAGATGATTTATTTTTATTAATGATGTTGTTAATGTTATATAAAAGTTTGAAAGGTTACCATAGGCTATTGTGTTTAAGTATTGAAAAATCAGGTTTATTTTTGCCAGTTTCTCTATATGTAACGGCTCATGGTGCATGCTTACATTATTTATTTTTTCTTCTTGTAGGGAGGAATGTGGTTTTGGATGAGTTTGGAAATCCCAAGGTGGTAAACGATGGTGTTACCATTGCACGTGCAATTGAACTTGCAGACCCAATGGAAAATGCTGGTGCAGCCTTGATTCGTGAGGTGCTCTTTTTTTTCTTACAATTTGATATGATTGTACTTGTAGATTACTCTTGAACATTTCATTCACTCTTGACAATGTATTTGTTTTACAATAAAACTGGGTCTGCAAGGGTGCATTTACTGTACTTTCTGTTTCCTAGCTTGGATATTGAGTGCTTAATGGGATAAATAATAACAATTATCATGTATTTGCCTGCAAAACTTCAGTTTTTGTTGTATATTCTACTGCAAAAACTAGAAATATAATCCATGCAGTACAAATGAGGATGTCATGTACATGATGTATTTGTATTCCTACTCATTATAAAAGAAACAATAAATTCTTTATACTGTTCATCCTTAGATAAAATGACTGAATAATTTTGGTGCTGTGATGAAGGTGTGCATTGTATATATTCCTATTTCAGATTATAGTTCTAGTTTTTAGCCTGACAAATGGACAAAGAAAGAACCCTCTAATTGTTGTGTTCCTCCTAGTGATGTTTTGTAGCATACTTTTCTCCCAAGCTCAGTTGATCAAAATAAAATATGCTTATTTTTTTTACAGGTTGCCAGTAAGACCAATGACTCTGCTGGTGATGGCACCACAACTGCCTCAGTTCTAGCACGTGAGATAATTAAGTTGGGGCTATTAAGCGTCACCGCTGGTGCTAACCCAGTATCCCTTAAGAAGGGAATAGACAAGACTGTAGAATGTCTGATTGAGGAGCTTGAAAAGAAGGCACGACCTGTTGAGCGTGGAGATATCAAAGGTATATTTTGACATAGATATATATAACTGAAGACCTATATAATCTAGTGTTATGCCTGGATATATCCAAGGATTTTATCATGCATAGAGGTGCAGTATCAGAATTGATTCATTTTTCACTGACAAATTATGATAAAAAAGTTTGTTTTGATGCTTGTAGCTGTTGCCACGATCTCTGCGGGAAATGATGATTTTATTGGATCAATGATTGCTGATGCCATTGACAAAGTGGGTCCTGATGGTGTTCTTTCAATTGAGTCTTCTTCTTCTTTTGAGACCACTGTTGATGTCGAAGAGGGGATGGAGGTTTGACATTAACTCTTAATTATGATCATTTTGGTAGTCTTGTATTTTGATCCAAAATTGTGTCCTAACTGCTACTTGCATAGCTTAACATAATATTTATAAGCTTCAACTTCTAAATTGTCAACTTAGAATGGTTATTTTCTCAACAGAATGAAAAAAATAAAAGAAAAAAAAAACATTTTATGTTATATATTACCACTAGGGATAAATATAGGATAATACCTCTGCGAAGAAGATAAAAAGCCATTTGTTCTTCAATAAAAACAATCAAATGTGCATCAGGAATACTTCGATTTTATCAATAATTTCTGTCAAGGAAGCAGTAACAATATCTTTTTGATGTATAAACTAGCACCATGGTTCTACAAAATATTAAATTTTGTCATGTTGATTTATATCTTTAACGAGCATCGAGTTCTTTCCTCTGTGCTTTAGAATGACAGAGGATGTAAAGCGAATTCTCTGTTGTAATTTTGCAGATTGACAGAGGATACATCTCACCTCAGTTTGTTACAAACCCTGAGAAACTATTGGTTGAGTTTGAGAATGCACGTATACTTGTGACAGACCAGAAGATCTCAACTATAAAGGAGATCATCCCCTTGTTGGAGAAGACCACTCAACTCAGAGCTCCATTGGTTATAATTGCAGAGGATGTCACTGGCGAGGCCCTTGCAACTCTGGTTGTTAACAAGCTTCGTGGAATTCTCAATGTGGCTGCTATTAAGGCTCCGGGTTTTGGAGAGAGGCGCAAGGCTCTTCTTCAAGATATTGCCATTGTTACTGGTAGGATTTTGTTTTGTTATATGTTACTAATTTGTGTTTGTTTTCCAAGACTAGGTTTTTTTAATGTTTAGCTCTAGTAAAATTCTAGGTTTTCATGTTTAGCTCAAGTAAAACTCTAGTGGCTAATTTTTATCTCAGGTAAAACTTCAGGTTTTAAGAAATTTATTTAGTTGCAAAGCTGTAATGTTGTCAATGAGGTGACAAACTGCTTTTGCTCCCCTTTGACATTCAGGTGCCGAGTTCCAGGCAAAAGACCTGGGCCTACTAATTGAGAACACAACAGTAGAGCAACTTGGGACAGCGAGGAAAGTGACAATTGCGAGCACATCAACAACCTTAATTGCTGATGCAGCATCCAAGGATGAGATCCAGGCTCGTATTGCCCAGCTAAAGAAGGAACTTGCAGAGACTGATTCTGTCTATGACACTGAAAAGCTTGCTGAGAGAATTGCAAAGCTATCAGGTAGATTGATCAATATTTTCTGTAATTTGTTGTTAGGTCTCAGATGTAAGCTTCGCTTTTTGAGCAGTTCTTACAAAAAGGCATAATTGAGGGAGCAATTCAGTTTGATCTTTCCACAATCAGAATAAGACGTCTGATATACTTGCTATCAATCAGGTGGAGTTGCGGTGATTAAAGTTGGTGCCGCTACTGAGACAGAGCTGGAAGACAGGAAGTTGCGGGTAGAAGATGCAAAGAATGCAACCTTTGCAGCCATAGAGGAAGGCATTGTACCTGGTGGTGGGGCTGCATATGTGCACCTCTCAACCTTTGTACCAGAAATCAAGGAGAAGCTTGAGGACCCTGATGAGCGCCTTGGTGCTGACATCATTCAGAAGGTATAGGAATACCCTTTGCATTTAATTGCTGCCTAATGCTGTTATACTTGGGCCAGTTAGCGATGAGTAAATTGATTCATTTTTGCTGTTTGTACCTCGCTAATCTGATGAGTCTTAAGTGGGCTCTATTGCTACTGATCCAACCTGACTTGGAAAGGAACTAACCACAATGCGAAGTGATTATATATCTGAACTGTTTCTTGGACTAACCAAATCATAAAGTGAACACAACTGACCTGATGGATATAGGGACACAAAGTCCTTCAGAAATTAATATGAGATAATTTTGATGTGCTGAGGACTGGAACAAACTTTAAAGGCTGAAAAACAACTCAAAAACAAATATTCAGAATTTGGGTAATGTATAATTTGGAACCTGATCCCTTGCCTATAAAGCGTGTGCACTACTACCAGTAGAAATTAGATGCAATTTGTTTATTATTTTTTAATTTAATGTGACGTGTGTGTATTCAATCATGGATTTTGACAGGCTTTGGTAGCACCAGCATCTCTTATCGCGCACAATGCTGGAGTAGAAGGTGAGGTAGTGGTTGAGAAGGTAATGGACAGAGAATGGGAAGTTGGGTACAATGCCATGACAGACCGATATGAGAATCTGGTAGAATCTGGTGTCATTGATCCAGCTAAGGTGACCCGCTGTGCACTTCAGAACGCAGCGTCCGTTGCTGGAATGGTTCTGACAACTCAGGCCATTGTGGTGGAGAAGCCCAAGAAGAGGGTTGCTGCTGCACATGGTGAAGTGCCTGAAGGCTCTCTTGCTATTTAAGTGTAGTTGATTTTTTGTTGTTTTAAAAGTGATTTGATAAATTAATAAAGATTCTAGACGGGTTAGAAGGGGAAAATTTTGTAGCACCATGGATTTAATGTTCTAATAGGGCGCTGGTAGTTCTGTCATGGTTGACATTGGCTGATCTGAGTTGTGTTTTTATTATGTGGCATTGGCGAGTAATTTCAGTTATGTTGTGAATCTTCTGGCCCTATAATTGACACCTCAATTTAATGCTTCATTAAAGTCACTTTTATCTGTGTTCCTTATGTTTGCCTGGAATATGAATATATGATTCCAGCAACGAGCAGGGAGCTATCGCCCACATATTATATATCTTGCTTGTTTACTTGTATACTCGAATCAGAAAATGCAACATTCATATAACAGCTGACGACCAATATTGTTCCTGCCAATTGGGTGCAAGGTGCAAGGTGCATGGTACGGTGCCTGTCATGTTTTTTCTTACAGCAATCGAGCAGTCAAAGCGAGGGAAGAACGCAATAAAGGCATTCGCGGAACACAATCGCCGCAAAATTATCTTGTGCATCATGGCCATGTTAAACTAAGTTTTCAGAGCCATAGTGAAATCCAAATTTAAGTTTTTTTTTTTAAGTTTTCACAAGTTAATACAAAATGCATGAGATACAACAATAAACTAGTGTGACTGGCATAATAGCTCAAGTAATCGTTAACTAGAGTGGTCTCAAAAGGTCATAAAGTAAATCCCCATAAGCACAAAATAAAAAAGAACCTTGAGCTCTTACATTCACTCAAAAGAAACAACAATAGACTAGCAACGACAATGAGGAAAGAGATGTATAGTAACTCTAAACATTATATCTCTAAGTACATATGTCACAGCTACAGAAATCGAATAAACAAAAGCTGAAAGACATCTCAAAAATTGTATTGACAATGTGTAGAGCAGAGAGAATGTGTGAACTTCTATTCCCACTATATGGTTTTGCTATTCAAACATAATGTTGGCAGGACAGGCACAGCCTCTCCGTCCACCATGAGGCAAACTTCATTTGTAAAGCACTGTGTTCTAAATTTAACACCGCCACACAGAGATCAGTAAAAGAAGGTGATTAAAGCAAGTATGGCGGCAATGGTATTGACATGGAGATAGTATGAGGTAGAGCCTACTGGCATGGTAACAGTGTGTTCCTTGTACCAAATTGAAACTAGGCAAAATTCATTCCAGATTCCTTTTGCAAAAAAAAAGGCTTGAAAAAAATAAAGCATATGCTTTCATAGCACCATGCAGTCTGGTATCATATTGTTTGCATGTACAATGTAATGGACATTCTCAAGTTATAAAAGAGCAGATACTGTGACATACATGTATTTTTTCTTCAATTGTTTAATATTTATTGCCCAAACTTCGGCTGCTACCTCATCTTCTACATACACAGGAAGCTTGAACTTTAGGTCTTGGGCAGCATATACTACTTCAGGCTATGGTTAAGTTTAAAGATATGTGTTAGCTTATAGTTGATGATGAATTACGCAGAAAATGATATGACAACTTACAAGAATAGATTAACATGGATGAGAGGCAAGCCAAGATAAAAATTCATATTCGTCACCCTACTTCAAATAGAACACTAACAATTGGATAAATTTGAACAATATATATTCGTGCATATGAATGATACTGATAACAAGATATTGAAGCAACAACGGCAGATGATAACATTTTGTTTTCTTTGATCCGTATTAACGAATCAACGTGTGATACAAGATAAAGGAAAAAACATACGACTAATTAAAGTGAAAAGACATAAAGGGAGAAAACTAAATGCCCGGCGGATGTTTGGCAAAATGCCTAAACGAGAAAAAGGGAGCTAAATGTGAACGACATACAAAGTTAGAAGAGATGATAGAAGGAAACAGGGAAGCAATTAGCATCTCATGGACAACCCTCCTTCGGTCAAACCCAGCTACACTCGTCACAAACTCCGAGTCTTGCACCGGGTTGTAGTCACCGGTGACCTCAGCGTAAAGAGCCACATCTTGGTCCACGAACCTCCTTGAGGCACGCAACACATGGCCGACGGAGAGAAGAAGAGACGAACTTGAGCTTGGCGGTGGTTCGAACGAAGGTGGCGAAGTAGCTGAAGAGCAGGAAGAAATGGGAAAACGAAGGTTGAAACGGGAGAGGATGCGACCAAGCTGAATCTTTTGCATTTCACCAATTTCCTCACAACTCAACTGTTACAGGTTTGAAGTTTGCGACTGGAACTGGTCCATGTAAATTATAGAGGCATGGAAGGCCCAGATCTGATCAAGTCCTGACGAATGGGGCCCATATAGACCCAATTATTTTAAGCCCAATATCTACAACCGGCGGCCTTGCTCTAGACACAATGAATGAACATGTTCCAGGCTTCCGGCTCATGGAAAGCGAATCAAAATACAGAAGTGGCATTTTGATATACATGCACGAAGTATATGAGTTGAAAATTTAATCAACATATCTCTGAGTTGTAGCAATCCCAAAACCTGACAATCTAGAATCGCGTTGTAAAAGTATTGCTTTTAGTTGAAACTTACAAGATAACAAATTGTTGGAACTCTAAAATTAATTTTCCTCAACTCCGTGGCATACGCTTGTGGTTTAAAAGTGCAAAATTTGAAATATAATAGCTGAACCAATCTAGTACAAAAAAAAAAGAGAGAAAATTCTAACTTCTAAAGTTGCTAAGAGTGAAGATCTGGACATGGTCGGAGTGTTTGATTCAGCATCCAGTAATAATTTAACTCTAGTATGTTTGTATGAACTATAAGGATGCCATCATTAATTCCAAAAGAAAATAAAAGATACAGCCCATACTGTCCTGTTATGAATAGGAATGTCTAAACAGTTTTCATTACAAGCACCATTCACGCTTCTTAGAAGCTAGCACAAGTAGTAGCACTACACGCACACTAACCTTCAACAGTTATTTCTGAAGTTTCGCACAAAACACAAGGCTCGGTTGACAGCAAAATGTGTCTCCACAAAAGTGAAAGAAAATAACTGACTATTACAATGAGCCAACAAAGACAAAACAAAAGTTCTGAAATTCAAAACTCATAACAAAGCACGCCAAAAAATTTCTAACAATCTAAGTTGAAATTGAACAATGGCAACCATTCCATTTACCAACAACTTAATTCTTCTTTTGTTTTTTCTGGGGAATCTTGCCATAAGCCTCAAGCCTTGACTGAGGCAACTTCAATTCAGCTTGTCTCTTTCTTCTCCTACTCTTCCTTGACAACTGCTCTTCACCTTGTTCATCCTCATCCTCATCCTCCAACTTCTGAGTACTCTTTTCTTCTTTTGTCCCCTCTCTATTTTTCTTATCACTCTGTTTCTTACCGGTCTTTTCATCTTTACCGAGTATCAGATCTTTCTTTTTCTTTTGGTGGTATGTCACCTTCCACTCCTTCTCCTGATAAGGTGCTATTTTCTTAAGGGAGACGTACTGGTTCAAATCCTTGTCTGATGCATCTAAAATATCCCAAGGCTTCAGCCCAAACCGATTAGCTGGTACTGACCGGTACTTGAAGCGGGTTTTTAAGTCCCCAATTGTATCCTCATAATCCAACTTGTAATACTCATCAAGCTCCTTATCAAGATCCACTTTATCCTTGTAAGACATTTTTCCTTTGCCCTCTGCATCCTCATTTTCTCCTGCTTTCTTTTGCAAATATTTCTCTCTTGACTTCTTAAAGCCATCATCACTTGACTTGATAGACTCATTAACCAAATCCCAACCTTCTTCAAGCCCAAGCAATTCATCTTCCTTGCTAAAATCAGGTTTTTCCAACTCATCCTCCTTGCCAGACCCAAAATCCGGATCTGCATCAGTTGCCTCATAATAATCAGACCCGAAAACTTCTTGCATCTTCTTGTCGTGATCTTCAGGGTCAAACTCCTCCAAATCAAGTGCACCCAAGTTGCACCCAGCTGCATCTCCTATACCAGCAACTGTTTTTATCCTCTCAAGTTTCTCTTGTATCTCTTTCTTCTTTAAATTTTTCAAGTGTTTCAACTCCTCTCTCCTCTCTTTCTCAGCTTGTTCCATTCTCTCCTTCTTGCTCTTTCGCTGCTGCTTCCTGCTGTTATCCTTTTTCCTAACAGATCCTTCTATGACTCGTGAGTGCCCCAAAACACGATCCGTCATGCCTTCTTCTTCATGCCTGAAGTTGTACTCAGCTTCATATTTTTCTTGTCTTTCTATCTCATCCTCGTCTTCAGAAATTTCATAAAGTTCATCCTTTTTTTCATCTTTTCCTGTATCTTTGTCAATCCAAGACTTCTTCCTAAAGAACTCCTTCAAAAACCTTTCATTCTCATCCAAGTTCTCATCTTTGTCAAAATAGGCATCTAGATGCTTCTCCACCTCAAAGGCTTTTTCATCATCTTCAGCTTCTTCCCCATGACTCTCCTTCTTTTTGAAAAGATCATTACTCTCTTCATCAGAGCCAAAGGCCTCTTTATCTGCTTTCAGAAATGCTTCAAGTCCAGCTTTTTGTTCTTCGTTGTACATTCTTTTACTAAATTTCTCAGTTATTTCTTCTTCACCAGCAAATTCAGGACCATTTTCTAACAAATCTCTTGCAACGACATCCTTCAAATACATAGGCTTTTCCTTTTTCTTTTTGCGCTTTGTTTCATCCTTTTTTGGCTTTTTGACACCATCCTTGTCATCTTCTTCATCTTCAGACTCATAAAACTTCACATCCGTTTTTAGAACCTCTGGGTCATTATTCTTCAAACGGCTCAATATATCAAAAAACTTACCATCATGGCGGGTCAGATAGGTCTCATCACAGTCTGAGCTAGAATCTGAACCAGAATCTGAATCAGTTATCCGGCCTTGTTTCTTGTACTCCTCATAGCGCTGCAGTGCCTCACGTTTCTTGTTGTGCTCTAATCGGCGAGCAAACTCCTGGTTTATTTCAATTTTGCACAAATCAGAGTCAGAACCTGAGCCTGAGCCATCAACGCATGCTTCAAAGAGGTCTATTTTCCCCATGGTCGGTGCACTGCTGGAGAAAAACAAAAGGTACTAGATTTGTTCCTAACCATCAAACAAAAAGTTTTAGATTTGTGATCCAGATTCACAAAATGATTTTGATAAGGGAAGGGAGAGAGAGAGACTTGTCACTTGCATGGCAGTTTGCAAAATTGAACTAAGGGAATCCTTGCTCTTTCCGCTACCCTGGAAAGGGAAAGGAAAATAAAAAGTAAGAATCGTCCATAAAGTCCCAATTAAAGCTAACACATCACCATAGTAGTGCAGCACTGTACCAAGTTACAGCCAAATTTAGAGGTTGCTACAGTACTTGACCGTTTATTTGAGTCCAGCTAGAGTCTAAAACGATGAAGTTGAAGTTGAATCCCGCCAGTATGCACCAGATTGAGAAAAAGAGTTGCGACGATTGCTGAGGAAGTATTCTACCGTTTGAATTTGAGAGAGAGAGAGAGAGAGAGACTTGCCTTGACAGAGGGAGACGGAGGAGAGAAAGGAAAGGGAAGTGCCTTATGGAGTGTTCGAGGGAAGAATGCGGGGGAAGAAGAGGGGAGATTGCCGGATTCGAGGGTTTTGAAATTTAGGTAGGAGGGAAGGGAAGGGAAGGGTACAGTCGCGACTCGTGCGGCGGGACGGACTGAGGTTTAGGGCTAGCCCTAGGTCCTGTTTAGAGCCGGTGAAAGTTAACTGAACTGAAATGAAATATTCTTATTGATTAATCCGAACCGATTCGGATTTATTAAAATCAGAGAATTAAATGATTCAAATTCATAATTAGCTGAATCTGAAGACAACTTAATCTAAATAAATTCATAAATATTAGATATATGTAAATAAATTATCTGATCCGATATGATATATTAACCAAAAAAAATTAAATCTGAAGCAATCTAAAACTATGTGATACTCAAATCGATAATTATCTGAATCTAAATTAATCCGAACCGAGAAGGATCGATATCTGATATATAATATTTTATTCTATTTAGTTCATATGATTCTTAACATATGTATAAAGATATGTTTATAGTCAAGATTTTTATATTTAGTGTCTTTTTCTAAATCACTAAAATTGATCATAATTTTTATTTTAATAAATGGACATAATTTAAAATTTTATTATAAACTCTTTATTAAACACATATATGCATTAATTATGATATTTTTAAATTTTAAATTTCAAATTTTATAAATTTAACGTAAATATTTGACCCGATAAGATTCAAAATCATATAATTGAATTGAGTAATTTAATTTCAAATGTAAAAACACATAATTTTTATAAAATATTTTTCTTAGCATAACTCAAAATAAAAGTGATCCGAGTCTAAATAAATCAGGTAATGTGATCCAAATATAATTTAAAATACTCGATTTATATCTGAAATCCGCACCTTATTATTTGTTACTATGATCTGAATCAAGAAAAATCTGACACTTGAATCAACTACTATCCAGATTGGTCCGGAACCTGATAAAATTCGAACCTGACTATCCGAGTGATATAGTTATTTTGACCCATAAATGTATCGTATCTGAAATTGATTAATCCGGAATATACCGAATCTGATATCAATTTATATCCGACAGTAAACCGTATATAATCTTATTCGCCCGAAAATAATCTGCACACCCATTTTAAGTGTTTAATGATGGAATTACCCCTCGCCTCGCCTCGCCTGCTCCATTTTTTTCTTAGTCTGATATAGTGTATTAACAGCGGGTCGGGTTGGGCCGGTTCGATTCTAACCCGGACGGTCCAACGGGTTAGGACAGGCCAAGTTTTGACGGGTTAGACAGGACATGTTAGGACGGGTTCATTTTGAGAGGGTGTGATCGTGACCCGTCCTAGGACCATGAGTCGGACGGGTCGATGGATCAGGACAGGTCGGGTTTATTGGACCACCAGCTTTTTTTTTTTCCAAAAAAATTCAAAGTGCCAAATAATTCCAAATGAATTTCCAAAATTTTCAAAAATCATAAAAAAATATTCAAAAATTTTAGAATATATAACCGTTAATATTTGCGAACAAATTTAATTTTTTTGATTTTTTTTATAAGTGAAATTAAATAAATAAAAATTAAAATAAAATATTAAAAATGAAATAAGATGATATAACTTGACATAAAATGACAAAATAATCATATAATTGAAATAAATGTTTAAAACTTTTAGTATAAGAAATATTTATTTTTTATTTTATTATTGTAAATAATTCTCAAAAATATGTATAATTACATTTGTCAATTTATAAAATAATCACATAAGAATTTAATAATTTCTTTGAGTACATGCATGAAGATCTCAAGAAAAAGTTAAGTTAGATTTGTAATGAATAAAGGTAATCAAATTATTCTTGAGATTAAACTAGTGAAATGAAGATGTGTGGCTCTAACCGTTGAAATGGTTAGTATAACTGTTGTAACGGATTAAATAAAATCAATACAAAATTGAGCCAAAAATAACCAAAGACAAAACATTTTCTATCTGTTGCAACGGATCCATTAACCGTTGTAACAAATCATCTCGAGAAAAATTATATTGTGTTCTTGACTGCAACCGTTGCAACGGATTCTTATATCCGGGTTTAGCCAGGTTTTATTCTTTTTCTATCGGGCATTTTTTCTTTGAATTTTCGTTGAATTCTAATGGATTTTGGTTTACACAGGTTGGCGGGACGGGTTAAGGGCGGGTCGGGTTTTACATGGGCCGGGTTTATCTCAGATTTTTTTGAAAAAATAAGCCCGCAACCCTTCGTTGGCCCATGAATTGGCCGATCCCCGGGTTAGACAGGTTTTACCATCGGATCGGGATGGATCGGGTTTGACGGATAAAATTAGACCCGGACAAAGTTTTTTACAACACTAGTTTGATAATAGTTTTGATTCTTGAAAGTCTGAATCCAAACAGCACGAACCAGAACGGATTGGAGATTGCAAGATTAATATCCAAACCCACATAAAAAGACCTTTCTAAATGAACTCCATTTACGCACAGCACAAATACATTTTCGCATAACCTAGGGGATACCAACTCTGTTTACAAAACAGACTTTCTGTAATTGACATGATGATTCTATTTCTCTACAAATATTATTTTACAAATTACAATCATTTGTGAATATCCGCATACCACATTTCTGAATGTTGCACAATCTATGCGAAGTATATTACAGAGGAGTAATAATTGTAATTCTATACTGCATTGCTAATTGCTGCATGATTTGTGTGAAAGTATATTAAAGAGGAGTAATAATTGTATTTTTTTAATCTATATATCTAAAGGCGGAGTCAAATTTTGACTATGCGGGATCAGGTTGGTGGGATAAAAAATAATCACAATATATTAAAAAAAATATAATATAATAATTTATTAAATAATAATGTAGGGTTTGGTAGTAAGACAGCTAAAAGGCCAAATAGGACAAGAATGTCAAGGACCTCAAGTTAAGAGCTGTAAAATCATTTTGTAACTTAATGTTCAAGTTTAATGGTGGAGAAAGATAATTTTAACTCAATTCTCACAATAATATGGCAATTAAAGAAAAGAGAGAAAAAAAAGACAAAATTCAAGCAATAACACAAGATATAACGAACGGTGTTTGACATTGTGCGACCCTTTTTCGCGCCTCTCCTCACTTAGGAAAAGAATCTAGTGAGAACGGCGGAAGAAGGACACGGTACCACCCTTAGATGTATATTTATGAATTTATTTTTAGGATTATACATCCAAAGGCTTTTTTTTTTAGTGATTGTGGGAACTTTATTGTTCCAGTGAGCGCAAGCCCTCACTGTTAATTACCCTGGGTTATGAACCCTAAGAACCTTCGATGCTAAGAAGAAAGAATTAGAATATAAATAAAATCAATTAAATAGATCATTTTGAGTAACGAGAACTAATCAATAACGATTATCCTTAGTTTTGTTGTTTTAATGAACCTGTGTGGTAGCTCAGACCATAATACGAGACTGGTGAATCTGGGTGTTCTTATACCTTACAGATTCAATTATTAGAAGATGGTAAATTTGGTCCACTTAATTATCTTACTGATCTTCAAAATCATGAAACCCTATGAGTTTATAATTTAGGATGTTTTAACCTGAGCGTTTTGGGCTTTGTTAGGTTTGATTTATTGGGAACATGTGAGATTTAGGTCACTTAACTGTCTTACCAATCTTCCGATTATGAAACTATGCTAGCTCATAATCCAGGCAATGTAAACCTGAGCGTTTTGGGCTTTATTAGGTTTAATTATCAAAAAAATGGATGAGATTTGGATCACTTAGTCATTTAATTGATCTTCTAAATTATAAAGTTTGAAGCACTATGCCAACCTACAACCTAGGTTTAAAATCTAAGCGTTTTGGGCTTTATTAGATTTTCTTATCAGGAAACCGATGAGATTTGGGTCACTTAATGGTTTTTTACCGATCTTCCAAATTATGAAATTTGACGCACTGTCAACTTATAACCTGGGTAATAAACCTGAGTTTTATATGTTTTATTAGGTTTACTTATCATAAGAACGGGTAAAATTTAAATCACTTTATCATTCTTAAATGGATTTTGAATTATGAAACCTAAGATATTTTGTGAGTTCATAACATGAAGAATTGAATTTACTATTTAGTCAATAATTTTTTTTATCTTTTAGATAATATTTATAATTTATTTTATTTATTTAAAAAAATAGAGATTTTAGTCTCATCTATAAGATGTGAATTTCAAATTACTTCATTTTTTTTATTTATTTAAAAAGAAAATTTTATTTATTTATATATATATTTTTAAGTTATTTATATTTGCATTTATATTTATTATTTTATTATTTTTATTATTTACAAATTAGGAGAATTATCATATATTTATTTATTTTATTCCATATGGAGTAAATGAATTTACTTAATGAATTTTATTTTATTTATGTGTATTTAATTATATTTTGTTATTGATGAAATAAAATATTATATTTTTTATTAACAAGATATATTTATCTAAAACTTATTTGTGAAGGAGAATATTTATAATTATTATTATGAATATCTATACACTTTATTTTATGAATCGTTTATTATTTAAGAAAAGTGTAGATTTATTTTTCATTTTATTTTAGTTTCATGAGAAATATATATTTTAATTTTATAAAATTCTATATAAAAAAATTAAAAATTAATTTCATTTGATTTGGAGTTTGGAAAGGTTTTAAAATAATTTTTATTTCATTTATATGTATTTCCTTTATTTTTTTGGGTTTCAAATAATTGGGCTCTTTTATTTTTCTGAGATTACTATGTATAATGGGCCAGAATGAGTTTTTTTTTTAATTTTCTTTAAGCCGAGCCAATTGAATTTCTTCTTTCCTTAGGACCAGACCCGTTATTTTTATTTTCATTAGGTCAGGCTTTGTAATTTTTAGACTTGGGCCGGATTGTATACCGGGCCAACTCCATTTTCTCTTTTTCATTAGGCCGGGCCATCCTCTCGATATTTCTAAATGGAGCTTTCATTTTCATTCTCTTTTATTGGGTTATATCAAAATTAGTGCTCCAGATTTTTATTTATGTCGAAATGCGTATACAAAGACATGTATTGATGTTCTCTTTTATGGTTACTCCAGTATTTGATTGTTTATCATTTATTATGTTTGCTGGCCATTAAAATAATCATTTGCGTTTTTAATATTAATTTAAACTTAAAAAGGAAATATTCATTAAGATATTTGAACACAATACACTCTCTTTAATAGTTTTGACTTACTGATGTTATAGAGCATAACATTACTTCAGAATTTTGTTTATCTTAAAAAAATTTAAAGAGTTGAAAATAAAAAAACAATATAACTAATGGCTTTAACAATACAAAAAAAAGGCAGGAAAAGCTAAAAGTAATGCAGAACTAATTTTGAAATATAAATGATGCAAACAATCTCAGTATTAGGATCAGCTTTTATTTTGAAAATTTCTTCATTCGAGCGAATTTAAATATATTGACACATAGGTCCTTGTTCAGAGGTCAAAACCAGAAAATGGACCCATCAGAACCGTTTTATTCTTTTGAATATTCAGAAACTAGTACTTTTGTTTGAAATTTTCCAGTTAAGTATTATTTACAATAGTGTTTAAGAATATAAAATAATATATATATATTATATTTACAAAAAGGTCAAACTCAAATGAGGTTTTTTGTGATTTTCAGGAGAAGAATGCAAAATTAGTGAAACATTTGGGTTTTTATGCAAAATTTCTAAAATTAACATACTGGGACAAAGTGACAGTAAGACACATTAGGTAATTTAAAATATTTTTTATTTTTAAAATTTTTTAATTTGACGTCATTTTGGTTAAGTTTCAAGTGATTTTGACTAAAGTGTTAAAACTGTAATTATTGGACAGCTGATAGTAATTAAGGTATTTAGGTACTCAAAGCTTCATATTTTTATCTCAAAATTTACAGTTAAACTATAGTCTGTATGGAGAATAATAATATAAAATAAAATTTATATGTCAAATTCATAGATTGCTACAGTTTATTAAATATTTTTACTGCTGCCAGTAAAAGAGAAAATCAGAGGGTATTTTTGGGATTTTTGAAGATCTGTTCACAAGGAGATTTAAACAAGATTAAAGGCTTATTAAAGAAAATACTTATAGCAAATTTATGTATGTTGATAAATTTTATTTAAGACAATATTAAATAGATTCTAAAATAGTTTTTTGATGGAAAAAACAGTAAAATAATCGATTTTTGATTATCTTTATACTAGTAAAAGAGTTTATGCGTTTTTTTTATTATAGAACATTATTAAAACTGTAATATTACTCAATTTATACTAAGTATGGGTTTAAAGATGATTTATTTATAAAGAGATCCAAACTTTTATAATATTTACAAAAGGACTTGTAATATTCATGAATGCATACTTATAATCTCCAAACTAGTTTATAAATCTGATTGTTGAGTTTTTAAATGTTAAAACCAGTATCATGTTGCTCTAAAAATCTGACACACACAGTCTTTTCGAACCGGCACCAAGATTTTAAAGAGTTTCATGATTTATTCTTAAATAAGAATCTTAATTAAACTCTTTAGATAAAGTATTTCATTTTTATTTTAGAAAGGCTAACACACACAGCTTTTTCAAGCTGGCACTAGCAATATAGAACTTTGTAACCCGACACTCACAGCTCGGTCAAGCCGGCACCAAGGTTCCAAAGAGCTTTTATATTATCCTATTATTAATAATAACTACTATTATATTTCTAATAACTATATTTATTATAACTCTTAATACAAGACCCTAACCTGAATATATAGCAAGAAAATAGAGATTAAAGGGGTTAAAATCGAAAAAGAAACAAAAAAAAACAGAAAAGAAACAGAAAAGCAGAAAACAGAAAGCAGAAAGTCAAACTAGCTTTGACTCCGAATTTATTTTAATTTTTTTGAATATAATATACAAATATTTTTGAATAGATTCAAGGAAATAGGAGTTAAGAACATGTCCTAATTTTCTAAGAATTTATAAAGTATTTTTGATATTTTCTTTTGAGACTTTTCTCCATCAGGGACAGATCTGTAAATAGTTTTTGTTATTTCTAATTAAAAATGACATAACTTTCTATAGGAACGTCAAAAAAATACAAAATCAACTCCTATGAATTAATGTAAATGATTTCTAGAAGATCTAAGAGTTTGGAGAGTTTTAAAACAGATCTCATCCTTTTTCCTTATTTTATTTCATTTCAGCACTTAAAAGCTGATTTTTTTTTATCAAGGAGTCATTGATCTTGAAGCTTCTAAGGGTATTATCTGAACTCTATTTAACACACAATTGAGTTTATAGTGTAAATATGAGTCAGTAAGAGAAGAAAAAGAAAGAAAATTCGAATAAAGAGTTTCAAACAGAAAGATGACAAGAAGAAAATCAGTAACATGCATCAAACTTTATTTCATTGCACCAAAACTGTTATGTACAAACTCTAACACGATCTAATATCAGAAATTACATGATAAAGATCTACCTATTCCTATACTTGAGGTTTTGAGGGAAGGGGAAAATCTCAGTTTCAAAGAAGATCTCAAGTTCTCAGTATATATTTCAGTATACTGCTTCAAATAGTTAGTGTATTGCTCTCTTCTACATTCTTAGAATCCCTCCTCAATGAGTTACTGGCATGGGTTTATATAGCCTCGGATTAGGGCAGCAGGGGCATACTGGTAATATCATTTTTGTGTTAGTTTTGCATTCTTATCACATCCGTGTTTCTTTTGTTGCCTTGGATTGTTGAAGTGGCAACATCTTAGCTCACCTGAGCTTGTTTTAACAGTTGAGATGAATTGGAGTTGTGCTTGTTTGAAACCCTCATGAGCTCTGCCTTGTACCCTCCAATCAGAGTAGAGCCCTCAGATTGCTGACTTGTCACTCATAAGATCACTCTTATTGAGTGTGAAGGGTCCAGATGCAAGAGGTTGTTAGTAATGCATTTAAATTCGTGCTTTATCTCATACGCACTCTTTTGACATGCTTGCATTCATAATTTTATTTTGCACCAGTCTCATACACCATATAGTAATTTAAATATTCTCTCTTCAATGTTTTGTACTGAGTGTATCTGAAGATATGCGCCTAGGAAAAGATTCTCCTATTGTTCAGGAGAGAATAGATAGGTGCCAAGTGTCTACTGTGGGGACCAATTCGGTTACTGAAGACAATAATTTATAGAGTATTAATTATACTGCACCAGTTCATTTACTTTTTCTTACTCCCTTGTATACATTTGTTGTATATCTTTACAGCATTAATATTATCTTCTTACTTTTGTATGAAGTCTAGTACTTCCCATCGAATTCTGTCACTTCCTTTCTTTCTACTACTTCTCACTTCACCATTTAATTCAAGCTCTGTTAAAATAATTTACCTAAGAAAACATTACGGATTCTTTCAGGTTAGATAACACTCAGATACATGGCTAATTTGAGAAGTTCCCTTATTGAGATTTGCGCCTGTAATAGCATGCCAGCTGTATATAGAGGGAACAGGTTCTATACCATGTGCCGTAGCCTACATATCATGCATGTCTATTGATTTACCCCTTTCATGTATATTCATTATAAGCTTTCTATTCACTCGGTTTTATCTTTTATTTTCTGGCCACCTGATGTAAACCTTTTATTTGAAAAAAAGCACCGCCCCTTTCATATTTTCTTTTCTATTTGAACTAACTTTGGTAAACCCACTAAACTGCAACATAAAAGTGTTCTTCTCATCCACTGAAGTGCATTTTCTTATAACCGTTGAAATTTAATTCTCTGACACGTGGGTCCCAGAAACTAGCATCTTTTACCATTGGCAAGATATTGAATTGAAAGTTCAATTTCTTATGAGGTATCATCCTCTTGTTCAGAAAATATTTTTCGGGGTAAACAGACATATAACGCCTACATCTTCAGGACCTCATCACCACAGTAATTGTGATTGAGCTAAAAAACTAAAATAAGTGTTTTATAATTGTAAAACTTGGTCTCTTATACAAAAAATAATTTGTCAAATCTAATGGCTACAAAAACAAAATTAAAGAGTGAGAACACACTCAAAAAAGAAAAATGAGTGACAACACATTTAAAGAAAAAATGAGTGATAATACATTCAAATAGAAATAAGAAGAGTTGATCATGTAGAATTAACTTGGGAGAATAGAAAAAAGTTCGATTGAGCTTAAGATAAAATTTTGCCAAAGATACTACATTGCTGGATGCTCCATGATTTGTGTGAAAATATATTAAAGAGGGTAATAATTGTATTTTTTTTATCTATATACCTTATTTGCATTAAACATTAGACATAAATATTGTTTAAAATTACATGATATCTAACTCAAATTTTAAAATATATTTATATTTAATACTGTACAAATAATACCTGCAAATTTATGGTACAGAATAATTTCAATATATTAAATTAATCTCAGCTCTAAGATTTAATAAAATAAATTTTAGACTCGATCAAACGATTAATGGGCCGGTTAAAGTTTCAAGTAGAAGACCCAATTTCAAAATTATGGGCCCTTTAAATGCACTCATTATCAACCCGTATGTCAAGCGTATTAAAAGATTAAAATGCAGATAGACCAAAAAGAACTTGAGCATGCAATCATAGGCTTAAATAGGCTCATAGCTGCTTCCTTTTTAGGAGCAGCACATTTAAATATTTAATCCGCGTTTAGTTTAGCTAAGCGTATATTAGGTGGGTAATTTTATTTTAATTGAACGGTCCAGATTGCAAGTAAGGGTCACAAAATCATGCCAGAAAAGAAAGCATATGCTTATCCGGATTGGATATTCGTTGAGGTGTTTACCTAATTGCCTACTGTTTTTTCTTATACAAGTTGACTATTGTAAATTTCTGCACCATTTGTCATCATTGGTCACCGAACAAACAGGTGTCCATTTTTCCAAACGAACAGCTCTCATGAGTCCTATGAGTCTATGACCAACAAGGTGTATGGCGCAAATGCGCAATGACCAAATTTATCAAAATGGAAATATATGGTTTTCAGGCTTTTGGTTGCTTCTGGAATAAGAGATCGGATCCTCACGATCAATTGATCCCCACAAACTTCACTCTCTAGAGTACTTGAGAGAGTTTGAAAAGCAACTGGGATCAGCTGGTCCATGGATCCTTTGTAAATACAGATCTAATAGAGAAAAAAAAATAATATTCATCAACTTTCAAAGGGAAACTATCAATTTATTTTGTCCCTTGAATTAACTAAAGAACGAATATAGAGGAGGAGGGTTTAAAACCTTTCATGACGTCTCTGCTTTTTAAAATTTTAATAACTAAAAACTCAAAACTGTAATATCAAAACAAAACTGTTAGATTTTGTTTATATCACTTTATTTACGTATTCATATAAAATATGGAATTTGGACATTTTATCTTGCAAAAAAGTACAGTAATATCAATAATTTATAGACTTGATTTTTGACTTATTAATTTATATATAAAATGAAAATGATTAATTTTTGATATGTAAGAAAAAATCTAATATATATCAAATCTTGTGATTTTATATTGATACTTACTTTTCAAATTTTTACTTATTAGAAATTCAGAAAGTAGAGCATGATATAGGTACGAAAATAAAGATATTTGAACCCTCGTAATAGAGAATATTTACCTTCCTTTTAAAACTGGCTTCTAATTTTTAGCAATAAATTTAATATTCAATGACAAATATACATTATTTTGATTTTTTTCCAACTTTACTAATAATATTGACATGACTATTTCTTAAAAATATATATACATATAACCATTTGATCAAATATTAACCATCCAAAGAAATATTTTAACGTGCTGGAGAAAATTATTTTAGAAGATAAATCTGGAAGTATGTTGATATCTTGAGTGATCCCAAAATATTTGTGACATACAAATTACAGAGATCGGTATAAATTTTTAACCAAGGGATGAAGAGAAATCCTGTGGCCACAGTTGTTTTGTTGCATCTTGCTTGCTATTATTCACAAAAGATCATTCTCGAAGAAAAACGAGTTGAAAAGAGTTCATAAATTATAAATGGACCACCCGAACTGAGTTTTTCTTTCCCAATTGACAACTGTGATCATGATGTCTACGCATGCTCTGTTGCATTTTGAACCAAGGGCATTGTATAGTCGTCGCTTTTATATAAGAGAAGGGATCACTTGACTTGACAATTTTGATAATGAATTTTTAAATAAATATATAAAAAAAATTTAAAAATAGATTTTTTTATAAATATGTCTTCTATTTATAGATTGATGGTAATTCAAATTTTATGTAATTTTATTACCGTTTGATTGTCCATCGAAGATCGTCAAATTATAACCGTTGTAAATTATATAAAATTTTAACGGTTCTTGATGGAGTATCAAATGATAATGAACTTACATGAAATTTGAATCGCCATTGCTTGATCATTCTGCCCATCATTTCTTCTTCGCCCAACGATACACTACGATAATTTATAAATAAAAAAACATATTTATAAGATTTTTCTATTTATAATTTTTAATATTTATTTAAAATTCATTTTCAAGATTGTCAAACTAACTCATTTTCAAGTGATCCCCACCTTTTATATAAAGATACGGATGCATGAATTCTCCACTACACATGGAGATTTTTGACGGTTCCTTTCAACATTTTTCTTGGTAGAATTGTATTTTGAGACTATCTTTCATCCAACAGATCGAGAATATATGCTAATTAAGATAAGATCAAACTCGTGTAATTGATACGTGAAATTTGTCAGAGAGTAAATGAGATGGATCGATTTTTATATACTTCTGAGAGATAGATCGTGACAATATATTTAATCTGTTTTATTAATAATTAATTTATTTATTCTTTTAAGCAGAAAAACTCAAACTGTTGATCATATCATATATTTTTTTATTGTTGGTTCAAACCGGGAACTGGTACAAATCGGTACAACATATATAATATTAGTACAATATGTGCCAATTACCAGAACAACCTCAACAAACCATAAACAAAATAATAACATGCTCAAACAAGACATTCATGCATACAAGTTGGCTCCCAAAAAATTAGTAATAAAACCAACCAATTTATACAACCAACTAACCACAATGGAGTACAAATATTATCACATGATAGATCAAGTCCAACAAACACACAAGAGAGCACACAAAATGAGACACGAGATAAAGTATTTCGGCTGAGCTTACTCCACCGAGAGGCAAACAACCAATAAATTTACTATAAATCAATGAGATTATAAGAGTGTTTTAATTATTAAAATAAACAATCATTCTATCTCTACATTCCTCACTCTCTTTTTTCTATTATCTTCTCTCTCTTGTTCAATGGCTTGCTCAAGAAGATAAACCCATAATTTTACTGTAGTCATCTAAGAGAGATGGTTAAAGGAATAATAAGAGCTAACAAATGAGTACATGGGTCAAAGACTGAATTGGGTCTAAAAACTCAACATTTATTGTGTGCCATATATGGAGTATCTGTTCATAAAAAGAAAAAAAGTTGATGTTATTTTTACTTTAAGGAATATAAGAGTTAAAATTTATTTGATATAATTATAATTAAGACAATAGATGAAAGAAATCGTATAAAATTTACTAAAACTGACCACTGATTTTTTGATATATCGATTTTGTACGTACTAAATAAATATTTTTGGGCATATTATGTTTTTTTTTTTGTGAAATTGAACAAAATCAATTATTCATTTGAAATATATTGATACAATATTAAATTACTAAATGAAATGATATTATGACGTGGGCCATCGTTGTCGAAGGAAAATTAAGTATCTGCTATGGCTTGGCAAAATATTGGCAATTAATTTCGTTTTGAAGGATATGCATTTGAATATTTGTATCGACATAACACATGTCAGAAGAGGACAAAGGGCCAAAATTGTATGACACGCAGTAGTCTGATCCTTCATATTTCATTAGTTTTAATTTTTGTAGAGAAGAGGAAAAAAAGAAAACAAAATCTTATAAAAATAGTCGAAGTTTTTTCAGTGGGACATCTTTTCTATGCCGCTCACTTTTTTTTTGCTTCCACCAGAAGTCTAGAATTATCTTATTATGAAGCTGGAAAAATTGAAGCAACTTTAATAGCTGCCACCATCCATGATTTCGTTGACAATTTTAATGTATTTCATATTCCTGAAAAAAAAAGTGAACTTTTTTGAATTTGGTAATAGTCGATTTCAAAGATCAGTCGGTAAGAGGGGGCTGTTATTTCTTTAATTAAATATTAGAGTCAACTTAAGCTTAAAGATATATATATATATATATATATATATATATATATATATATATTGGGTTATGATGCTATACATAACATAGATCGCTCTCGTGTTATGAATTGGTTCTTCACTATCAAAATGCAAATGATTGATCCAACCGTATAAAATGATTTTCGTATGAATATCTAGATGTAGATCAAATTTTATATATTTTAGATTTATTTACTATTATTTAAGTTAATTAGAAAATTACTTCTTTTAAATTGCTCGTAATAACTAAATCAAGTGCTAATGAGTCATTTTTTTTGTCTAGTATATTTCTGTTAGCATTTCAACCCGAAGTGCTAACGAGCTAAATTTTAATTCTTCATACTTAAAATTTTAATTTAAGGAGCTCAATAAAAAAAATATATCATAATCTTGTAGAATACTAATTTTTATCGTGTTCGGAGTTAGTTTTCTACGCTTAATGATTTTTAGATTGTAAATATTTTTGACATACATTTTTTTATTTACTATTATTTCAAGACTATATTTCAAAAAATCATTAAGTATAGTAAATTAACTCCAAACATGATAAAAATTATTATTCTATACGATTATGATATAAAGATTTTTTGAGCTATTTAAATTAAATTAAAATATAAAAAGTTAATATTTGACTCGTTAGCATTACATATGGAGTCAGCTTTTTTTTTGAATGAAAATTACAGCCAATTAAGTTAACTTAAATATTAAAAATGAGAATTTTTCAATCGGCTTCTGAATCTGCAGCTTCTCGCTAGAGATAATATCATTGACTTAATTATGTTTTATTCTTCAGTATATATTCCCAGTAAACCTGATTTCTTCTGTTTTAATTTTATTTGCGTTTTCTTACGGAAACAAGTTGAAATCTCTCCTTTTTGTCTTCTTTCCTTTGTAGGAAAATATTTCTTTTGTTGAGATAAAAGACAGGTTTAGTGCAACTTTAAAAATACATAAAAAAAAAATCTCATTTTTGAGTTCCGGACGTGCAATCTTGCATACAGATAAAAAATATTACTTAGATCCTATTTCTATGAGAAAAGATTTTACACCAAAAATAAAACTGATTTCAGTTTCTTTATGAACTCTTTATGTTACTCTGGGAATTGACAAACTTCATATCTTCAACATATAATACGTGATTATCGAATTAGATAAGTTATTTTGGTATTTATCCTCCCATTTTGTTTACTATATATAATTGATTGTGGGTTTGATACAAAAAATATTATTATATTTACAGTTCATATCTATTCATTAAACTTTTAATATATTTATCTATGTCAAATTTGTTTGAGATTAAAAACTTTGTTGTTGTCGTCATATATATGTCCTCCAACTCCTTTAATCCGTTTATATCTGTACATCCACTCTTTAATATATTTTATATATTTTTGTACTCTTTGAGTTCTTTTATATTTATCTGTCAACTTTCTAAGATATCTTGTATAATATTTAATTACTAAAATATTTTTATAACTGCCCAACCATTATTATATACTATTTATCTCTTAATTTTTTCATATATTCATGAAGTTAAATTTATTTAAATGGGGTAAAGTAAACATTATTTAATTATTTTTATTGACACAATCTGAGTTGATTCCAGTTGAAATTCTTTGACATGAATGGGTTACAGAGAAATATGACCCGATCATAATATATTAATTAAGCATATTTTTTATGAAGAAATGTAATGTTTAAAAATATAAGTATAGTTTCTTTTATATTAAACACTAGAGTTAAATTAATTTAACTTTATGGGTGAAAATAAAAATAAAGAGTTAAAAGGGTATTATAAATACTCTATGGTTAACGGAGAATTAAGAATGAAAACTATATAATTAAATATGTCATATAAAATATATTAATGACTTGAAGAGTTCAAGAGTATCTAAAATATAATAAACAGAATAAATATAAAATAAGAAAAAGAATTGAAGGACATACATGAAATGAACCTTTTTTTTTTAATAAGCTTCAACCATTTAGCTTGAACCTCAATAAAAGTCCAATCTATAGCGTAATGCGATGTAACGGAGAATCTTAACTATGTTGTCTTTTCTAAAAGCATGAGTGGACATTATGAAATTTAAAAAAGTTCCAGCGGTTCAGACTCCAGTCAAGGGATAGTCGCTTTGAGAATCTTTTACTTTGAAGATTGGCCAATGCCCAATGCTATCAACGAGAAAAGAATAAAAACAAGGTTGCCAATCAGGAAACAACTATCACCTGGACGACGCATATTTACCGGTGGTCTGTGCTCTTCACACTCTTTAAAGCGTCGGGTTTATTATTTCTCCTTTAATTATTTGCATTGAATATTTGAAAGTTCAAAGATTGCCATCCTGGCGGTTAGTGTTTTAAAAACGGATCGGATTGGGATGAGATGAGTTTTTACGGGTCGATAGGTTTAATCAGGACGGATCAACGGATTAAAATGGGACGGGTTAGTACGGGTTCATTTTGGGAGGTTAGACCGCGATCCGTTCTAGACCCATCGGGTCGGACGGGCATCGGGGCGGGTCAGGTTGGGTTTAAGGGTGGGGCGGATCTGGTCAGGAATGGGACGGGTCGGTCGGATTTTTTTTAAATTTAAAAGTAACCCAATAAAATTCAAATAAATTCTCAAAAATTTTGAAAATTCAAAAATAATAATTAAAAATATTAAAAATATATAACTATTTATATATCTGACCATTTTTTTTAATTTTCCCTCACTTTTTTTTGAAATTTCTCGGGTGTTAGGTCGGGTCGGGGCAGGTCAGGTTTTCACGGGTCGGGTCCAAAGCGGATTTTTTTTTAATTTTTTTGTCCGTACCCGTTCTAGACCCATCGATTCTAACGAGTATGAGTTTTCACGAGTTGGACCTCGGAACTGATCGGATCGGGTCACAAAGACATATTCAGCGGGTCGGGTCTAGACCCGTCGGGTTATTTTATAAGATTAGTGTGGGTTAATTCACTTACTCCGTCATTCGGATGCGATGCACACATCATCATTCATCACCAATTATATAAACCTGATGGAACACATTTATGCGGTGACAAATTTCGGGTCAATTTAATTAATTACATTTCATGGATAAAATGATTTCGTTCTTTCAGTGGCTGAAAGGTCACAACAACGGCAGTAAACTTGGACTTGCTGTGTTGTCATGAAAAGCAGAGAAGGATGGGCTGGAAGCCTGGTACATTATATTGTTACCAGTTTTTATTTCATTTTTTATATGGGATAAAGTGACCTGCTTATTTAATTTTAGGTGCTATAAAGTGTATCAATTTTTATTTCATACTAATTTTAGCTCATGGGAATTGTCCAAATCGTTCAGGTTAGTCTAACAATATCCGAACTAAATTTATTTTAAATGGAATGGTATTAACAGATATAAATTTAATGTATGTTCATTTTGTTCAATCAAAATGTCAGGTGGTTCTCAAACAACCAAATTAGGATCTGGTCGGTGATTATATTGCACATGTTTTTGTTAGTGCAGTATATCAAAATATTTAATTATTTATTATTTACTAAATGTCGTTCTGAACTACAACATATTGTATTCAGTGCTGGATTAAAAAAAGTTAGGTCAAGTATTGGTTTACTAATTAAAATAATATTCTTCGATCGCGAGAAATATTATATATTCGAACTCTCTAAGTTTTCTTATGAATATTTAAGATAAAACACCACGACTTCCATAAAATGACCAGGAATTTATTACGGACAGACATAAATAAACCAAAAATACACAACGGATTATAATTTCTTTTTAGAAAATTATTGCTTCTCCCTGTTTTATATATTGTTCAATTTAATCACGATATGTCATCTTGTTAATTTAGAAGTAATTTTCAGTTAAAAGTGATGTGATCCTAATTAATTTCATTGTCATGATAATCATCACTAACTACCTATAGATCTTACATTAATTAAAATGAAAAAGTGCAGAAAATTTATTCCCCAACCGCAATGGCAAAAAAAATAAAACAGGAATATAATGACTTTCACGATCACTTGATACCTTTTCAACGGTCGCTTTTTGACACTTCACTGATTTTTTATTATAATTCCTCATCCCCTCTGGACCGGATCCAACTCTGCTATTTTTCTTGCACAATAATAGATTATTATTCCATTTTCACGGTGGGATTTCGAGTTCGACATACTTTGAAATTCGAATTATTAAAAATGCTTTCAGATTTGACCTATTGAAAATTCGGAATCATTGATGGAAAAAATAAATTCTATTATTGTGCGAGAAAAATAGCAGATTTGGATACCTCTGGGCCAACTGCCAACTGCCAACTGCCAAGAGTCCGTATCTTTGACAGTAACTCAATTTTTTGAATTTACTGCCTGATAGATCTTAACCGTAGGGTAAATATTACGGTCAAGGGCGAGTTATT
Organism: Schoenoplectus tabernaemontani; assembly: GCA_037127355.1. Classification (NCBI taxonomy): domain Eukaryota; kingdom Viridiplantae; phylum Streptophyta; class Magnoliopsida; order Poales; family Cyperaceae; genus Schoenoplectus; species Schoenoplectus tabernaemontani. The sequence continues at coordinate 11,796,215 of CM073749.1, forward strand.
ACGGTCATAATTTGATTCACGGGTCCCAATAATTTTACTTGCGGGTAAATTCAAATTTTATTTACTGCAGATAAAGGTGAAAATCGGACATATGGGTTGGGTTTGGGTTGGATGGGTCATATGAGTTTGACTAAAAAAATTTTATTGAATCACAGATAAGATTTGGTCAACTTGGTCTGGTTAGGTGGAGTCCGAGTCAACACTATTATCGTTTTTTGGATTATTTTGGGTTAAGTCGGATCAGATTTTACGCTCTTATTAGATCATGTCATTTAAGATTTCGGGTTGTTCATATCTTGGTCGGATCGGGTTTCAGATCATTTGATATTGGATAGTCTCGGATTTTGAGTTGGATTTTTTTTTATCATATTTTATTTCATATCGTCATACTCTATTTTAAAAAAAAATCATTTTAGCCAATGTCAGATCTAAGATTTCAATTATGTTCTAATTAATTTAATTTTTCAAATAATATATATATGATTAATTAGTTTAGACCTAATTAGATCAGTTTTAGATTGTCATACTTCATTATTTTATTAACAAACTAAAAATATATAAATTTTGCTAATTCTAATTAACACGTGCTTAACCCGGGTCCTCTAAACTTGATCCAACCGTGGGTCGGTTTACCACTCAACTGATTTTGCCCTTCTAATCCAATAACATTAATGAACTTATCTTCTGATCAAGATTCTTTCATATCCTTACTTTTCCTCTTTTTATGCAGAGTTATTCTTAGTGATTGACGTACACTTCTAAACTCTAACCTTTAGAACCGATTATTTCAAATAACCGGTTCTAAACTCTAACCTTTAGAACCGATTATTTGAAATAATCGGTTCTAAACTCGGCAAAAAGAAGTTGAATTGTACACATTGAATATTGCAACGTGCCCCAGGAAGAAAGTCAAATAATTTGAGTTCGCCAATTTCTCTCAAATATCTCCACTACATTACCTGGATAATACATTATTATATTGGAAACTTTGTTTCTTAATATTTTGTGATGGTACTATTTACTAAAATTTTTTTTTCTTAATATTCTCTAGTTCTGATTTCTTTAAATTTTAATTAAATAATTTAATTTTATTATTAACTAATAAAGTATATTTCATTAACAAAATAATTATATATAATTTACATATTAAATAAAATCTGACAAATTTTCTATCTTTACAATTTCTAAAGAAAAAATAAAAAAACTAAACTAAAAACTTCAAATAAAAATTAAATCCATTTTTGAGCTTCAAGACGAGCTTCAAATTTTTATAAAACCGGTTCTAAAACAAAAATTTTACAACCGGTTTTGTTAAAACTAGTTTTAATTAAATCAAATAGAACCGGTTATTATAAAACCGGTTTTAATAAAAAAATTTGTAACCGGTTGTTATTCAAAACTGGTTCTAATAATTTTAATAAAATTTATAAATATGCCACTCTCACCTTTTAACACCTGTTTTTTAAAAAACCGGTTCTAAATCAATTTTTTCTGGTAGTGGTAACTATTATTGGTATTGATCTTTTTTGCTAATCTCAATTTCTTTTGGTAGATTTTTGCTTGACTAGCTATTTCTTTGTAATGATATTTGAAATATATTTTTTAAATTTATAATAATTTGTGTTAATTCTGACATATTAAGTCTGCTAACTAATTGAATTTGAATTAAAGAACTCTTTGTAATTGACTGCTTTTAATTAAGTGATCATCAATACATATGAATATTTTATTTATAGTTAACTAAGGTAGAAAAATATAATCTAAAGATCAACAAACGTAATCGAAATAAATTTTTTTACCACTATATTAGTTGATCAAGAAATTTTAGAGGATATAACGGATCATCAATCAAAACAGTGTATAAAATATGATACATATATATAGGGAAGGGATCCGTATAAATTGCATGGCAATTATACTTAGAGCATCCGCATTGATGTTGACTGTCAAAATTAAATTTTTATGGCATGTCATCAATTGACAATTTATTTTAAGCGTGGCATCTCTGAATATAACGAAATTGTCAAAATGACACTTTCGTAGTTAATATTTTGCTTCTTTGCTGACGTGGCTTGTCAAATTTAGACAATTGTCTAATTTTGCCTAGTCTCTGCATCTCTAAAATTTAAATGATAATTGTCAAATGAGATTTGACAATCAATTTGACAATGGAATGCGGATGCTCTTAGAACACCAACTGGATCCGCAAGCGAAAAATGACAGTGTATTGCTGCAGAGCATTCTATCAATTGTATCCCCCCAAAGGACTCACATAATGCAAGATGTGCCAAGCTGGACAAGAAATTCTTCAAAATAATTCTCCACAAAGTCTGCTTACATCTTCATTCATGACACACCATGCATACAAAACATAATCTTCAAGCTCTGGGGAATTAAAGTTCCATTAAAGGGTGCAGATTTTCTTATGATTGGGTGATGGTTAATATGTGTTATCTCTGACGCCAGCACCTTAAAACAGCAAAGCACATCTTCAGTGAGTGTACTTACGTCAGGGAACTCACAACATGCATATCAGATGCAATGCCACTCACGCAGCCACCTTGTGCTCAGATTCGATGCAGCAAATAATAACAGATAACCACGACATGTTCTGGAGAAAAATGGAGGCCACGACATTATTTGCTGTCAAATCTCAACAGGTGTTGGATACAACACGTGAAATAATCAAGGAACTCAAACAATGGCTGCACATATAGCTACCATTAAAATGAGTTTTTAGGAAGCATGCATATCCCAATAGTTTGTAGTTCCTGGCGGTGCAGATAATATATCATGTAATTTAGATTTATGATGATTTAAATTTATTAGAAATTTAGAGGTTCCATCCGTATCTTTTCCTCAAATATATATATAGGGAAGGGATCTGTTGGATTTAATTATCAGTACATCCATTATGAAAAATTCGAATTCAAATCCAACTCGTTATAAGATTGAACAAATGCACTGAAGGGGTGCATTGAACATGTGCACTGGAGGGTGCATTGAACAAGTGTATTGAGCAGATGCATTGACTTATAAATATACACCAGTATACTCTCTCTCTCACTTATCAGAAAAAGAAAATAAAACGAATCAGTCACTATTATCAGAGAGAGAAAGAGAAAATATACTCTATTAAGACTTGAAAATTTTAGGTTGTGAAAAACGCAAGGTTTCTGGTTTCGGCTAGTGATTTCTTGTAGAATCAGTAATAGTGTTGTATTGGTCAGAACCGCTTCCGCATGAAGATTAACGGAGCAACTTGTAAGTTTTATCCGTTAAATATTACAGGATCACTTGTCAATGGTTATCTTGACAATATTGACAATGAATCTTCAAATAAATACAAAAAATCTTAAAAATAGAAAAAAAAAATATTGATATGTTCTTGTATGTATAAATTGATGGTGATTTAAATTTCATGCAATTATTTTTAATGGCACATTAAAGACTGTTAAATTGGAACCATTACAAAGTACATAATATTTTGATGGACTAACAAATAATAATGAAATTATATGAAATTTGAATTACCGTTAATCTATAAGTGAAAAACATATCTATAAAAAAAATTCTAATTTTATTTTTTTCATATTTATTTGAAAATCTATTATCAAAATAATCGGTTGTCAAGGATTCCTTCCCATATATATATATATTGCCAATTTCGTATATCTTCTTGAGTGGTGGAGGCCGGATGGAAAACCAAAGAAGCAAATAAGCTCTGTCATGATGGGAAAACACAGAAGTGTGAGCATCGTATTTTTTACAATTTTGTAATTTGCACCTTTAATTGATGGTTAGTACAATAAGACTTAACTCTAAATATTTACTAACAATTAAAATAAGAAAATATCATTTCCATTTGTTTAACCAAAATAAATATAATTTATTCATGTTGTGATTCTGAACATACACAGAAATCCGAAGTTGTTAGTGGATTGGATGTAGTCATGTAGCTGTAACAGAATTTAGTGATCTCTACTAATATTATTTAATAATAAAAATAAACTAATATATTTATCATGAAGTACTGAAGATCAACTAGAAAATATTTTACATTATTTTTACCAACTTTATAAAAATAATGATGATAATATGTACATTCTAAAATATTTTAGAGTACAATTTCTTTAAAATCACAACTCAAGCGAGCAAGGATGTTTTTACTGACTCATATAATTAAACATTTTTGTTACTTCACAATTCACATTACAAAATGTTTGCGATATTATTTTACAACTGTACCATGCGTCAAATGGCTTACAACAATGAAGTTCTTGAGTACTGACGTACTGCTGGTACTGTGTATATGACTTGTAATACTTTGAAGTATTTTTTTTTAGTTCAAAATCAGATCAAGTCAGGTTTTAATCGTCTCATTTCGGATCATTTCGGTATTTCAATACTTGAGACATCTATATATATTTCAAAGTCACGGATATCTAAAATTTTAAAACTTCCGGATCCGGATAATTATTCGTATCCGTATCCGTCGTGTTTGCAACCCTACTTGTAATACATTGAATTTTTTTCAGTCAAGTCGAGTTTCGATCGTCGTTTCATTTTTGGTTGAATTTCGGATTTTTGGGTTCGGTTTTTCGACACTCTAATTTTAGGTCATCGTAGGTATCATGTTGTTCGGATTAGATCGGGTATTAATCACTCTGATCTTAGATTATCTCAGATTTCGAGTCATCTTGGATCATATCAAATTAGATTCCGATTAGTTTGACTTTCTGAAAAAGAAATCTGATCGAGTTCGAATTCGAACGAATAAGATGAATTTTTCGGATAGGATGAAATTTTGTCACCTTTAACCGCAGACGATAATTCATTTGCCAATCACTACGGAAAAAAGGAAATCCAATATTTCCAACAAAATTAGTATATTACATCTGTGAACAAAAAGGTGACAAATGTGCGGCCAAACTCGCTTATTATCTTTCTACAAGATAATAAAAGAGAAAAAATAATTTTTTTCCATTTAAAAAATTATCTCGTATAATCATCTCAAATTATAATATTTTTTCATATTGACTATTTTTATCACTTAATGTACTAAATCATATCAAATTAAAATTATTTTCGTATTGACTATTTTGTCCTCTCCTCTACTCATCGTCATCCTTATTGTTATGTCCTCATATTATAACAACAGATATTGAGCTCAATTACTCTAAAAACTGTAATAAAAAAAGAAAGAAATTTAAAGTGTGAACTATATGACTCTATCGTTCAGAAAGGAAATAAGGAAGAATAATGAACGATAGCGTTCAATAGGAAAGAAAGAAGAGACAATGGTGCGAAGGAGGTGACGGTTGACACTTAACACAATAGAATAGAGGGATTAGAGACCCCTCCAGAGCCCAAGCTCGAGTAGAGTATATTTTTATAAAAAAATTTCTTACAGAAACATACTAGCAAGGGTATATTTCGAAATTTCTTTGAACAAGAGGAGTCAATTGTCCCTCTGACTACGCCCGTGTTTAATCTCAGTATCTATTTCTTCGAGGGATTTAAATTGTATCTTTCTAGATAAAGAGAAGTCTAGCTATCACCATCAATATTGGACCTATGTGTTAGGTCTGTAGTTTTATTTGATATAAGGGGAGGGATTTCTTCACAATGAGTTATTTTCGACAGTAATATTTTAAAAAAAAATTCTTAGAATAAAAAAATAAAAGATATATTTATTAACTTACAAATCATTATTGTTTTAAATTTTATGTAATTTATGGATATTGTTTGATAGAATGATAATTCATCAAAGACCATTAAACTATAATAATTATAAATTAAATAAAATTTTAATGATTTTTGATGAATTATCAAATGATATCTAAATGAAATTTGAAACACTATAGATATATAAATTAAACAATATATCTATATTTTTTTCTATTCTTTTAGAATGTTGTATTGTCAAGATTGTTAGAATAATCCATTGTAAAGGAATCCCTGACCTTAATACATATATACACCTATGTTAATTGGTTGAGTTTAGAATATTGATAAATGTGTGTCGTGTGTGTCACGTGCGAGCACATGACATGTTTGACACAAAATGTATTGTGTCAGGGCGTGTTCATGTATTTGGACTTGCATGTTTTAACATGTTAAAAATTTGAAAACTCAAATACACATGTCTAAAATACGTGACACGTCGTGTTAAATGTGTTTGTGTTTAATACGTGTCAACACTTATAGTATGTACAAGTTCAACAAATTTCAAACAAAATTGGAGAAATATATAAGAAAAATTAGAGTGGTTCGGTCACAAAAAATAAAATTGATGTATCACAATTTTAACGTATGTACACATCCAAACAAACCGAGAGAATAGTAAAATAGCTAATGTTCTCAAAATATAAATAACATTGATGTTTTTAAATAAAAATTTGTTATTTCGGAACTAGTGAAAATAACTTTTATTTTGTTATTTTGAATGAGAAATAGAATAGTTATTATTCTTTTATTTTTCTCAACTCTCCATTACTATTTTAAATATACAATCTAGATAATATTTATACCATTCGAAATGATACCACTTTTTCATTGTTATCATACTAACTTAAAAATCACTATTTTTTTCAAACCTCTGTATATAATATTTTTCTCATTTGTACTTTCAGACACACACTAATACGATTTAGGTTATGGTGCTACGTGTAGTTAATGATCAAATTTTCTAGGAACTAAAAATATAAGTAAATCATTTCAATTTTGATTTATGGATCTAAATGATTTCTTTATATCAAAATATGATATGATATAATTTTTTTAAGTATTAGTTTTGAATTTTTAAGATGATTTAATAATAGTAATAAAATAATATATATAATCTAGGTCTTTTTTAAAAATCCAAAACTAATACTTAAAAAATCTAAAAAATAGAATTTTTTTATATCCCATTATATTTTGATATAAATAATTTATTGAAACTTATAAATCAAAATTTAAAAATAATTTAACTATATTTTTAATTCCATAATAAATTTAATCATTAACTAAACATAAATACTGTGTAGCCATGTAGGGGCTATCATTTCTCAGTGGGGGTTCTTTATTTCGGCTCTTGCCAGTTGGTACCACCAAAACTCGCTTGAAAACACCCAAGAAATTACGGCTGACGGGCTGAGTAGGCCCAAATCGTATGACGCGTCGACCAAGGGAATATTATTTTTTTTTTTTTTCGGCGAATATTTCTCAGTATCTCCGTTTATTCCTTGAGCTGTCTTTTACACGTGAAGGGATTCCAATTTTTAGTTTTACTATTGTAATCAAATAATCATGACCCGTTGAAAAGTCGCTAAATAACTTTCCATATTTTTAGACTCCTGTAAGGCGGTGATTTTGTACTATATAGGGTCTCCTTTGTAAACTACTTAAACCCCCTCTCCTCCTAATTAAATACCAACGCTCCACCGCTGCTCATTCCAATCCACTTTATTTCTTCTCTATCTCCATCTCTCCGATATTCTCTGTTGATCGCACTTGGCGTTACTCCTCATTCCATAACAAGGGAGCAAATCAAGTTCTTGTTATATATATATCTAGCCAGGTACTTGAATTAGATTTCATGAGCGCATTCGTAATATCGTATTAAGATTAAAGGTACTGTTCGTGAGGATATCAAATGAGGACTTAAATGGAGATGAGATTGTAATTTAGGGGAAAGAAGTGGTGATGAGATTTGTATGATTTCTGGTCTTTTTAAACGGAGATATTTAAAAGAGTACGAATCTTTTTCGCTTGTCGAAGGGTTTATTATTGAGCTTTCTTCTTCTACGGAGTCGTAGAACTATTGCATAACGGTTCTCCATTCCAAGTAGGTTTAAACCACCATTTGGAAGGATTGAAAGCAGGTTTAGATGAGGGGATGGATGTATACTCCTTTCGTATATCATGTATTTCACATTAAATGAGCAATTTCACGGATCAACCTCTTTTGTTTTTTCTCTCTGGGATTTTCTGATGGTATCAATATTCATATTTCATGCGAATTATTCTGCACGTGCACATTTGAAATGCTTTTGGTTTGTACCTCTTCCTTTTTGTCCTGTGTTTCTAACAATCTCGTACGACCTTTTTCGTTTTGGATTTTACCTTTTTTCTATAAATCCTGGAGGGGACAATAGACCTATTTTGCAATTCTTTTTTTTTCATCAATCGGGCTACGATTAAAAATGTAAAACGCCAAAAGGGGTCTATAGATTTTTTTTTTTTCAAAATTTAAGTAGTCGATCTTAAAATTAAATTTTATATATTTTTTATTTTTTACTATTTTTTAATTTAATTAGAAAATCAAGTGATTTAATTGTTACGGGCCATTCAAAGGATGATTTTTTAGCTATTCAAAAATAAAAAATTTAAAAATATATAAATTTTGATTTATAATTAAATTTTTATATAAAAATTATTTTGACATATTATATCAACTATTTAAATTTTAAAAATAAAAAACTCATTCGTAACACACAAATCATTAGTACTACGTATAACATTTTAATCTAACTATAGCTAAATTGTTTCGTTTTTTTTTTCTAATTCAGTCCTCTCGGAATCCTCTCCTCTGATCTTCTCCTGGTAATGTTGTATTCAAGATAGAGAGATTTTCGGTATTATTTTATTAAATAGACCTTGTAATGAAACATTTTGGGGACTCAAAAGACCATTGGGACTGGAAAGTATTAAATCAGGAATCAATTGTTGACTTTAAGTCCATTTTCCCATGTATGGGATCGTCTGTGGCATGTAATGGTTGAGTCCCTCACAAATTATGCTTGTGCAATATGTTGGGCCCACTAAAATGTCTTATAATTTTGGTAGCCCTAGTCCCACAAGATCCTACCCAGTGACACCAATTATTGTGGAAGTAATGTACTTGGTATCATAGCAGATCCATACCACACATAAATCCAAAAGGTTTGGATTGAAGTCCATTTCACGCCGTTCCCACCTGCTTCCAGTTTTTATAGTTTTTGTGCCCTGTTTTGTCCCACCCCTTGATTAAGTTCAGAACATAGCAGAAGCTCCTACACTAGTACACTTTGTCAGAAAGAAGAGAGAAGGAAAGCTTCTGCCCCAGGTAGACTAACAACTTGTCTTGTCTGTACCAACAGGTCCCACTTCTGTGCCAGCCATGGCGAAGGACCAGCTTCAGGTGTTGAATGCCCTTGATGTTGCAAAAACCCAGTTGTACCATTTCACAGCAATTGTGATTGCTGGTATGGGATTTTTCACTGATGCATATGACCTGTTTTGCATCTCCCTGGTGACTAAGCTATTGGGCCGGATTTACTACTACAGACCCGATTCTGCAGAACCAGGATCATTACCACCCAATATTGCTGCAGCAGTGAATGGTGTGGCATTCTGTGGCACTCTCTCAGGCCAGCTTTTCTTTGGCTGGCTAGGTGACAAAATGGGTAGGAAGCGGGTTTATGGCATGACTCTCATGGTCATGGTAAATTCATGACCAAGATATTTTTTATTTTTTCTTAGTTTATTGCACTATTTGTTCTAAAGTTGTTTTAACTGTTGCCCATGTCTTTTATCAAAGGTATTATGCTCACTGGCATCTGGACTTTCCTTCGGCCACACACCGAATGGAGTAATGGCAACGCTGTGTTTCTTCAGGTTTTGGCTTGGATTTGGCATAGGTGGTGACTACCCCTTGTCAGCTACCATCATGTCAGAATATGCAAACAAGAGGACAAGAGGAGCGTTTATTGCTGCTGTTTTTGCAATGCAGGGCTTCGGCATTCTCACTGGTGGTATTGTCACCCTCATTGTCTCATCAGCTTTCCGGGCTCGCTTCGATATAGCAACCTACCAGGTATAAATCACAGTTTGTTTTTCAGATTTTAGTTACTTAATTTGAGTTTCTGATTTTTTTCTAATGCGGTTGCATTTTAGGCCCCTGAAATAAATTCAATTCTTACAAGTATTCTATATTTTGTTTATGGCATCAGGAGAATCATGCTGCATCGACCCCGGCTGAGGCCGACTATGTCTGGCGCATCATCTTAATGTTTGGTGCCATTCCTGCACTTCTAACCTATTACTGGCGCATGAAGATGCCTGAGACTGCCCGCTACACTGCTCTTGTTGCAAAAAATGCAAAACAAGCGGCTGCTGACATGTCCAAGGTCCTCCAAGTCGAAATTATTGAAGACCCTGAAAAGGTACCCCTTTTATTCATTTATTAATCCTTGCTCGATACGTTTTAATCAAGTAACTGAATTGATTTGCAATACTGTATGGGAAACGTTTTTCTGCAACTAATATATATGTTATATTGAAGGATTTATGCACTATAAGACAATTTTCTATTATTCTGGTAAAATCAGAACTATAGAAGATAAGGTCTGTCAAATGAAAGTTAATGCCAACTTCAATTGGAAATGAAGGTTGAGGAGTTCTCACGTGACAAGGACTTTGGGCTCTTCTCCGCTGAGTTTGTGCGTCGGCACGGGAAGCATCTTCTGGGCACAACCATGTGTTGGTTTCTTCTTGACATAGCATTCTACAGCCAGAATCTTTTCCAGAAGGATATCTTCACTGCCATCAACTGGATTCCAAAAGCACGTACCATGAGTGCTCTTGAAGAAGTCTTTCGCATTGCACGTGCACAAACTCTCATCGCACTGTGTGGCACTGTACCAGGCTACTGGTTCACTGTGGCACTCATTGATGTTATTGGTCGTTTCTGGATTCAGTTGGCCGGTTTTTTCATGATGACTGCTTTCATGCTTGGTCTCGCAGTACCATATCATCACTGGACGACTCCAGGCAACCATATTGGTTTTGTGGTGTTGTATGCCTTCACTTTCTTCTTTGCTAATTTTGGGCCTAACAGCACCACCTTCATTGTACCCGCTGAAATATTCCCAGCACGGCTAAGGTCGACTTGTCACGGTATCTCTGCTGCAGCAGGCAAGGCTGGTGCCATTGTTGGATCATTTGGTTTCCTGTATGCGGCTCAAAATCAAGACAAGACCAAAACAGATCATGGCTACCCTCCTGGTATTGGGGTCAGAAATTCTCTTTTCGTGCTTGCTGGGTGCAACTTACTTGGTGTACTCTTTACTTTGTTGGTGCCTGAATCCAATGGGAAATCACTAGAGGAATTAGCAGGTGAGAACGAGGAGGAAGATCACGAAACGGGTATGGGACAAGCTCGAACCGTACCCGTATGATTAGTGCCTGGCAGATCGTGCTCTCCCCTTTACTTTGAACTGTTTAAGATGCCAATTAATTAGTTTTACTTCTTCATGTTTATGTATATGCTTTCTAATTTAGAAAGTGGTATAAAGGCAGCTAAGGGCTCTTATTTATGTGGATGGTCATTATTTAAGAATTAAGATCAATTTTGTTTACTTTTGTTCAACTCGTAACTTACTTCGAATTGCATCTTCTTTATTTTGATAGGGTTGCCAATTGATCGGATTTAATTGGATCGGATCAGAGTATGATCTAAATGCGAATCAATAACAGATTTATAAGATTCACATGCAGATTTATATTCAATTAAAATTTGAGGATAAATGTAGATCTATGTTCATTAATATAGGTGATATTGAATTGAATTCAGATCATATTTAAGATTTTGTATTTAAATATTTAAAACAATAAAATATATATTTTATTAATCTTGTCAACGTGATATAATTATTATTAAGACAAATTTAACTATTACAATTATGATTGTAAAGTTTGCTAAACAAAGATTTGTTGTCATATATATATTCTCATAAAAAACTTGAAGGATAATATTTTTTAAATCATGCAAGATTCAAATGGAAATAATAAACTATCAATTAAAATTTTCAAAATTTATGTGTATTTAATAAAGGATAAATATTATAATCCTCAATTGATTGTCCCCAAATTTCATCAAATTTTTTTAATTTTGATGACCGATCGTTCAATTCAAATGACTTTATTAGACTCAAGAGATGTCTCTTCAATTTCTCAAATATAAAATTCTCATCAATGATTCTTTTATAATTGCGAATCTTATTCTCAGATTTCTCATGTTCATATCTTTCACTTCATTTTATGCAATATCTCTTAGGCACTTCTTGAAATTGTCTTCAGTATTATTTATTTCAAACTATTTACGTTGGTAACTTTCTTTTCTGAGGTCTTATACCTTTATTTTTTAAATATAATGATTAAAATCATGAAGCCCATGAATAAGTTTCTTTTACAAATTTAAATAATATTTCTTGCATCACTTCGTTGCACAAGTTCTGATGTGCATTTTTTTCCATGAAATTGACACCTGTGATGGATACATATTGATTTTGATAAACTAGTTATTGCTTTTTCATCAATTTGATTTATAAAACTCATTTTGAAATTCACCGCATTAATGTCTATGTATTATTTTATCTTTATTTGATTATCAACTAATTATCATTTTGATTATTTTTTGTCTCCTTCTTTATTGTATATGAAGAAATAAAAATTGTGAATAACGACAACATATAATTATCATCGCTTCCATTCCATGATCTTTTGGTTTTTTGTGGATATTATTTCTATTTTTATTTTTGTAATTATCTTTATCATTAGTTGCTACAATCGTTATTTTGTTTTGCTAAAAATATAAAATTTTGAAAAATTAAACATACAATAATCAATGCTTTTCATTATCTTTTTTATTTTCTTTTGCCAATTTCAGAAAAGTGTTTGATTGTGCACTATACTTCATGATGTGTTTTAACATGTGATATAAATGACTAGTATATTTGGTACAAACAATACCAACTTAATTTTCATATATTTAGCTTCTATATCAAGCGTCAACATAGGTTGTTCATAATTGGATTGTAATTGAAGTATAAATAGCACCATCACTTAATATAAGTCTTTAATTTATTCAATGGGTTAATTAATAAAAGATTAGTGTTGTCATCTTGGTACGGTGAATCCAAGAGAGAAATATATTATGGACTGACCCATAAATAAAATAAGTATTTGAACGTAAATAACTTTGATAGTTAATACAAATAATTAATTCAATAAATATAAATAGCCTAAATAATTTATATAAATAGCTCAAAATAATATATATAAATAGAAGTGTGATAGCAAGTGCTTCAAAGGGTGGCGAGTCGTGCCATTGACTTTCTATAATAGTGGAGTTGCGGTCAACTTGATTACTATAAATAATTCATGTGAAGAGCATGTTAATATGAATTATGAATAACTAAGTTATTTGATATAAATGATTGTAACAATTAATATAAATAGCTTTCACATATATTAGATTAAGCGCTCAATTGTATTGTAGCGCTTTACAATTTTCATGTGCGCTAAAGTCATCTATTGGGGATTTTTTTTTGGGACAATTATCAGCCCCCTTTAATAAATTATTGAATATTTTTTCAAATCTATATGTAGATTCGGATGGGATTTTGAATTTTATATATCAATAATTGACGTCGTAGTATTTGAGAAAAGTGGATAACTGGTTGGTACAAAGTTGGTAAACGAATGGCTTATAGCCCGATCCCTGCATTTTTGTCGAATTTAATAATTTGCAGTGTATCTACTAAAAGAGTCGGCATAGTGGTTATAATTATATGGATTAAGGGGAAAAAATAGTTGCTATAAAAGCATCTTCTTCATTTTATTTTTCTTAAAAAATAAAGAAATCTCTGCCTATAAGTGTAATAATTAATAAACTCAATACAAAAAAATTTGACATTTTTTTGAAAGCCGTTTGTTCGAAATCCAAAATGGGAATTTCGACTCTGATATGGATCCTTATCATATGCAGCACTGCAGCTAACAACGACTCTTAAATTATAGAAGAATTTTTTAAAATTAAAGTATCACGAATCTCAAAATAGATCGAACGATCACTACATTGCTCTGCAGCACACAACACAACAGATGGTAACAATTCGCCATGATCTTCGTCTGTTAAGTGTTCTAATTCACGGTAAATTTACAACTTAGCCCTTCCCAATACCTTATTTTCTTCAATTCCTGTCCCTTATGCTGAGTAATGCTATTGATTTAATTATCATTATCAATTTGCAATATTCATGTCAAAGCTGATGATATAAATTTACACTTCATCATTCATTGCGAAATGAATATAAAAAATTGGATGGGATCTTGACGACCATTTACTTTTAATAATTTTGATAATCAACTTTATATAAATTCATAGAAAACTTTAAAAATAGAAAACATTATAAATATATTCTTAAATTTATTGATTATATTTCAAATGTGAATATCTTTTGATAATTCATCAAACGCAATTAGATTTAAACCGTCGAAATTGTCATATAATTTTGATAGTCTTTGATGGAATATTAAATGACATGGAGATTGTATGAAATTTGAAACACAATCAACCATAAACTTAATAAGATGCTTATAATTTTTTCATTTTTAAAATTTTTATGAATTTATATGAAATTAATCGGTGAGGTTGTTAAAATAAATGATTGTCAAGTATCCCCACTCTATAAAGTTACACATAAAACTTGAAATTGTGATTACACAGAAACAAAATTATCTAGAATTGGAGTCATGACTTGAAAGTGAGTAAAGCTAGATTGAAATCTGGTATTGACTCTGAAGTCAGGACACATGAGTCAGTTTTTAGTAATAATAATTATTATTAAATTAATATTATTAAATATAAGAGTGAGAACCGTAAAATTTTAAATATACGAATGGCAGTGCGCCACTGTCAGTGATGTGTTTCATTATTCAGTGGAGCGTTTCATTATTTTTATGAAACACGCGGTGCCTCTCCATCTCACTTTGCGCGGAGTTTGAACGAAATGCGCCACTGTCAGTGGCGTGTTTCGCCCATGCCACTGGTATTGGTGCGTTGTCACACGTATATTTAAAATTTTATAGTTCTCACTCTTATTTTTAATAATATTAATTTAATAATCATTATTATTACTAAAAACTGCACAGGAGTGAGTCAAAGCTGAGCTAAGATTGGTCCCTGGAGCAATCATACAGCAACTAGGAGAAGCAAATATACCGATTTTTTTATTTAATAATTAAACAAATACGAATTTTAATATTTAAGAAAATCTTGCACGGTTTTTGAAAAATTGGAGGACGGAATTTTCACCTGAGTTTCTCAAGAAATCTTTTCTCGCATTATCTAAATAACACGCAAAAAAAAATTGAATCCACGTGCCCTAGTATTTTACGCAAAAAAGTTGAATTCACACGCTCTAGTATTTCACGAAATGAAGTAACTGCTTCGTAAATTTAAATTGTTATCGTCTTAATTAGCCTGACAATTACACAAATCGGATAATTTAGATTAACAGGCTCTGCCTCAGACTTCTTTCCTTTGGAACCCAAAAATTTCGCGTCGCAAACGATCCGACACGCCAAAATTTCTCGCATTTCTCAAAATCGGCACCATAAATTATTTCCCGCGTCACAGTCAGAAACTCCGTGGGTCCTCCTTCCAAGATTGTAATTTTGCACGAATTCCGAGCACTCATGGAGAGATGCGATTAAAGGGGCAATTATTGCTCTAGATTTTTTTTTCCTGTCTATAAAAATTCTATGTACTGATAGACATGTTAATTATTGTTGATGTATAACACTTAAACATTTTTATTATTTAAATAATGCTGGTTTAAAATTTTCAATATTTTATATGAGAGTGAGTATATAGTTCATTACCGTGCACTCGTGTATTATCTTAAAATTTTAAATTTTAAGTAAAAGAATCGATCCAAACCATCTAATCTTCATATCGAACTCTACTACATAACTAAATTTTATATTTTAATAAACTTATTATTTTTTCAGATGGGAGAAAATTAGTTGACCTAAAAATTCTGAATCGTCCAATCATGATATTTTCTCCTCATTCAAAAAAAAATAGCAAACTAATTTCAAAAAATATAAAATTTGACTAGTTAGTAGAATCTAACATGAACATCATATTGAATGGTTCGGATCGATCATCATTTATTTTAAATTTTAAATTTTGATATAACACATAGTGCATATGTGCATTGCAATGCACCATAGTTGCACTTTTTATATAAAATACAAAATTTTATTCTCTGTGTTTGATCAATTATGTTACTTTTTTTATTAGTAGATGTAGAAAATCAGCATTGAATAACAATTATAGTCATTGATAAAATACTACAAGAAGATTGAGTGATTGTTCTCTATAGTACACTATTTTTATAAAGTAGTTGTCTATAAATATTTGTGTGACATTCAGATCGGTCATGACGATAATAGTTTAGATTCATAGGGCAGTTATTTTATTCTCTAAAGTACTCTAAAGGTATAAATTTAGAAATTTTTTGGAGTGGGACGACGTAAGAGAAAATTTTATCGTGTCAAGGTTACATGATAAAAAAAAACTTGGTATCCTCCTATTTAGGTGTGTTAGATTTAGAGGTGATGAATCAAAGTCTTATGACTAAGTGATTAGTGAGATATTTGAATCGTAAAGATGGACCGTGAAAACTTATTCTCCTTGCTAAGTATAGTTACATTAGCAATAGAAATGTTTTCTCACCCTTTTGAAAAAAAGTGATATCTATTCAGCGTATTATACATACTATATAGATAAACATGTATGTAAAGATGTTACCGTCAACTTTTGACATGACAAATGACTTAAAAATCAATTACTTTAGCCAATAAATATTCTCTCTTATACTCTATTATACAAAATCTCTATGTCACTATATATTTTTTCTAGTTTTTGAGAATGGTGGTTTGCATTTGAGCTTTACTCAACCTTAGACAATCAATATTTAGCTAAGTGGTAGTTGTTACTTGTTGATATTCAATCATTTTCTTTGTATACATTGTCCCTAGGTGTGATTATATGGAGATGGTCCTCCTTAGATGTTGTCTCTGTACGTTTTTTTTGTATGAGTGACTTAAATATGGTGGGAGGTCTAATTTAGGTTATGTTTTCATTTGGAATACTAATCTTCCTTTGATTACTCAAAAGAAATAAAGAGTTTTAACCAAAATAAACTTGCAAAAAGATAGTGGCAAAGCTATGCTATATTCAATGTGATATTTTGTTTTATGTGATATTTTGTTTTATTCTAGTTGTGAATCTTCTGATCATTTTTTTGCCACATGCCGCTCTATTAGTTTTAATTTGGCATTTAACTGCTAGATACAATAATTTTATATAATTGCAGCAGTTTATAAGATTTGTGGTGTTTAAATTATTTTATACCCTTGAAAGATATAATAATCGTTAAAATCGTTAGATGTGCAGTGCTATAGGCAATTTGGTTAGAAAGAAAGAAATTATACTTTTCAGATGTCACATGCAAAAATATTAAGACTACTGGGTCTTATATCATAGGATTAACCTCTTTTTGATGTTCTCATACTAAAATGATAATCTTTTAAAATTATTCATTATTTTATCATATAATACAAATGATTTGAATTTACAAATAGCAGAGTCGGTCACTTCTCCTATGTTTTTTTATCATACTTAGGAGATGAAAGAGAGAGAGAGGTCAGCTTGGCAGATCTGGCTATGATACTAGTTTCTCCTCTAATATTTAATGCAAGCACTGAGCTTCTTTAATGTTGTTCTAGTATTTCATAGTTTCTATAATGTGTGTTATCATGATATGCTTTTGATATACTATTATTATGTTCCATGTTGGTTTCTTTTGATTGAATGTACTGCTAATTCTAATGTTATGATGTTATTTTGTTAAGAATTTTGAAAGCACTATCTTGACTAATAATATCAATTGTTTCGTACCATGTAGAGATAATTTAGATTATAATTTTCAATGATTTTAATGAAACTGACAGAGTCACTCCACTTTCGTCAAAAAAATAAAATAAAACAATCGGCAACTAATAAGAAATGAAATATTTAGAGTGCTTAGAGTGTGTGTTGGTTGTTTGTAAGAGTTATTCTAACCTATAAAACTCTGTGCGTGTGTGAAAATGATGATCCCCTCTAAATTTTTGATAGGACCTTATATAGGAGAGTAATCATAAAGTGGGCTCATTTAACGTTAGTGAGATTTTAAAAGTAAAATTATGACATTAAATATGTATAATTGTATCGCCAACTACAAAGTAAAGGCTGCGAGATACAATGAATTAGTGATAATATGTCATATTCGAAACGAATGTCGAATAGTTTTTGAACTCAAAAACTATTCGAAATGAATATTAAATGAGGTAGATATTATAGGATCTAGTAAATTAGCACATTAGAGCTAAATGTTTGATCCTAAATTAATTGAACCTTGGAAAAAAAATAACCTATCAGCATCAATAGCACAGCTTTTTCCAAATCTCTTCTTTATTAAATTAAATAATAATTTCTGTCATGATGTTGAGTTGTTGACGGTCTAAGAAGCAGAGAATAATATTGAAGTTTCGTCCGCCGTTCACTTGCTAGTTGACTGAGTTGAAGCTAAGCAGGGATAATATTATAAATTGTTAAAAAAAAAACGAATAGTGAGTGCAACGGATACGGACGAAATATCTGATATAAAGTTATATGCATAAAAATATTAAATTTATAATTAAATTAACTTAACACATACGTATTGTCCATTCGGAGTCGGAGGCGATATCATCGCTGCAAATTTTAGATTTTGCAATGTTGCCAACTGGGCAAGGGCATACTCAGATGTCAGAACGAATTCTAATGATTTGTTTTTACTTTTTTGAATTAAAAACTTAAAAATAATTTTCTATTCATCCTAATTCCTAAACTGATATATACACGCCAACGGATACCAAGAAAGATCTAACGTGACTTGATATAATCCGGTAATTAATCTAGTTTTCAATATAATGAACCATATATTAAAGAGTGGGATCCATTGATAATGGGTTATTTTAACAACTTTGATAATGAACTTCTAAATAAATATAAAAAATAAAATAATTTTTTTTATAAATGTGTTATTCTACTTTTAAATTGATGGTCATTTAAATTTCATGTAATTTCATTATCGTTTAATAGTCCATCAAAAACCATTAAATTTTCATATAATTTGCAACGGTTCTAATTTAACGGTCTTTGATGAACTATCAAACGATAATAAAATTATATGAAATTTGAATGACCACCAATCTAAAAGTAGAAGAACACATTTATAATTTTTTTTTCATTTTAAAGATTTTTTATATATTTATTTAGAGATTCATTATCAAAGTTATCAAAATAACTCATTATCAATGGATCCCCACACTATATTAAATTCAACTTATTTTCACATCTTATCTTCTAAACACAGGAAGAGTAGGAAGAGTAGGAAAGTGACGTCTCTCTGTCAAATGTCACTTTAAATGTGGAAATATCAAAGTTTTGTGGACCATCTTTTTGTTTGGATCTTTTTGTTTGAAGTCAGCCTAATTTAATGTCCTTTCTCAAATCGCTCGCTGTGAAGACTGGGATGTGAATAATTTTTTTATACAAGCAACATTAAACAGACACATTCATCACCTAATCATTTTGTTCTGGGGTGGGATGACTTGACAATGCTATTTTGACAAACTTGTTAATCGGTTTTCAAATAAATTTAAAAAATCTTATATACACACATATATATATATATATATATATATACATATTCATAAAATCTTAAATTTTATATAATTTCATTATTGTTTCAAAATTTATCAAAAACCATTAAAATTTTGTGCAACTTACAATAATTTTATAATGAAATATCAAATAATAATGAAATTATATAAAATTTAAAACACTATCAATTCATAAGTTTTTTTATTGGAAAGATGAGAATCAAGCTCTCAAATTTCATAATTGTCCATAATGACCTCTTATTCGGATTTCGAACCCATGATCTCCCATATAGAGAGTGTTGTATTTTGCCACTAAACCAAAAACCGATTCTTCTATCAATTCATAAGTTAAAGGACATATTTATAAAAAAATTTAATTTATTTGAAAATTTAATTGTCAAGATTGTCAAAATAGCCATTGTCAAGGACCCCTCACCTTTTATTTTATATGTAATATATTATCTTCCTAAAAGTAGCACATTTTACTTTTAAAGAACTGGTAAATGTACACGTTTATGTACATCTTTTATATACATCTCAATTATGTTTATATTTTTTCTGGAAAAATATATTCTTTTACTCTATGATAAAATATTTATATGTCGCATTAAATATTACTACTAACAAAAATTTTGTACGATATGTATTAATTTTGAACTTGAATTTTTTATTATTATCTAACAAATTAAAATTGATGAGCGCTTTATATAGTAGGCATAAGTAGATAGATATAAATAATTGTAAATTCATTTGTAAATAACTTGTTTGTTAAATAAAATCACTTCTGATGTGCAGATAAAGTTATCAAGTATGAAATGGAAGAATGATTTTCCTTTTGTTTGTATGTGTAACAAAAAAAAATGCAAAGTCTACTATTACATGAAAGTTTAACAAAAATATATGAGTTGTTTGACTATAAACTTTTAGCACAAACAAAATATCATCCTACCATGTTAACTCAATTTACAAGATGTTCACAGAAGGCTTTCATATGGAGTAATTGGTATAGGACTTCGTTGTAGAAACTAGAAAATACTTGATCATGCAAGGCGACAACTTCTGATCCAATCAAATACTAACGGCGCATTTCAGTGGAGAGGCATATCGTTTCTGCAAGACGCGATTAATACTTGACTGGGACATAATTAGGGCTTGCAAAAAAGTCTCTGTTTCGCTCGGATCGAATCGTTATTGGCTCACTAGTTAATAGATCGAACTGTTAATGAACCGGTTCATTAAGTTCATTAAGTTAATGAGCTAAATTTGAACTTTGGTTGGTTCGGCTCTCGTTAGGCTCAGTAAATTATTATTTATATTATAGATTTTTAGTATAGTAAGTACTTTATAATATAAATATACTTAAATTATTATATTAAATTTATGTGAAATATATTGTCATTAATTATTTTATTATAATTTTTATATAAATATTATAATAAAATATTATTAATTATTAAATAAATCTTAATGAGTCAATCTCAAGTCAAAACTTTTAATTCAAAAGTATTTAACGAGTCGAGGCGATTTAGCTCGTTAAGCTAATGAGCCAAATACAAATTTAACCTAACTCGGCTTGGCTTAGCTCGTTGCTAGCCTTAGACAACTTGTTACTCGTCACCTAATTTCAGCGAAGACCCTTAATTTGTTATTTTATGATGTATTGTCGTTGAGGCCAACTTCAGAGTTATGGGTTAATTTCATGTTTCATGCCGTGAGTTGCGGTCAATTTCTTACAACGGGAGGAATGGGGGCACAGGAAGGGGGAGAGAAGGGGAAAAGTAGTAGTAGTAGTTATTATTATTAGAGTTGTTTGTTTTATGGAATAGCTTTATAAAAGTTTGTATTAAAAGTAATTACAATCATTTATTTTATCTAGAATAAAATTCAAATCGATTGTAATTCATAGTAAAATTGACCTTATTATTATTATTATTATTATTACAAATTTTAATAACTCTTCTTTTCTTCTACTTTTTATTTGTTTACCCCTTATTTTGTGGTATTCAAAGAGGTGTAAAGAAATAGTCGTTGCTTGTCGGAAACTTACTTTGGTTGCAGTCGAATGAAGGTGACCTATCACTCAACAAGCTTATATCACCTATTAATATTATGTCATCTTTTGGTTTAGTATGACTGACATCGACGGTTCTACTCGTTTTTAAATCTCTTGCAACATCAACTTTATTTATGCCTATCGAATACTGATGGAGAAATAAAGTCTAGTCCATCATTTTTTTATTTAGGTCTATATTTGTATTAACATGTATAATTTAATGGTAATTGGTTTTTTTTTTGTGATTAAAGTAAATAATTTTCGTGTATTAATGTGTAGGTTTTAAATATTGTTTGAAGATTATTCACGAATACTTAAAGTTTAGATGTTTGCTTTTCTTTTTTATGTTAAAAAATAACAGTACAATTTAACATTATATAAGATAATTATCTTTTGCTTATAATTTAGTGAATGTATATCATGTACTAGTGATACTCTTAGCCTTTTTACAAATAACTGTAATTTCGATTCCTATAAAAAAAACGTTGTTGAGAAATGAATCTGCAGAGCTCACAAATATTTTATTATTATTTTTTGAAAATTGTTAATATAGTGCCTCCTTTCCTTATATGCAAAGCAATTAATTCCTCATAAAAAGTGAAAAGGGAAAACAAAATGCTGCATGAGTAAGCAGAGTTTCAATTTACTACTGGATTGAATATTAGCAGAGTTTATTCTAAAAATACAAAACATATTCAAAGAGCCAAAAAAAATGAAAGAAAATAAAAAAAAAAACAGAGCCAAACCAAAATTAGTTCAGATTTGAGATGTTCGAATACCTCGTCAGATAAACAAGGCCTTTACTTTTATCCTTCATTGCTAAATAAAGATCGTTTTTAAATCTCAAATTTTGCGTCATTTTCAACAAACCTAATCACGGGCCTTAATTGAAAAAAGAACTAGAAGCCAGAAAATTAAAGTTTGAACGAGTCGTTGATATAATTCGTGTCTAAATTATCTTCTGGCTAGCACCCGAATGCGACAGGAAGGGTGTAATTTAAATCCACCACACATGCAATAAACTAAAAATCAAATCCAAGGAACACATAATATAACTCTGTGTCATTCAGTAATATTTTTTCCCTTTCAACTAGTTAATTTTTACTGTTTTAGTATAATTCGCTCTTCAACCTCAAACCCAAAAAACGATGAAAATTGCACAGTTAATAACAAAAGAAATATGGGCTTTTAGAACTAGATAAAGATCCAGTTTATAACAAAGAAAAATGATCTGGTATCCCAAAGAAATTATTATTAATTGGTGTAGTGGGCCTGGTGTGTTTTTGCGCCACCTAGGCAAAGAAAAGCCTTTGCTATAGTTTCTTCATGAAATCACAAATTCACAATAAAAGGCAAAAAAAACGAAAAGAATAACATGATAAGTAAATTTAACATGGCTTGTGTAGTAGGAGTCCATGATAAAACACAATAGAAGATAGTGCTAGTCCATCTCTTTTCTTTTTGAGTACATACAATTTTTCTTTCTTTTTCATTCTTGGCTTTGATATGCAGTATACTGTCTTCAGTTCAAGCAGCAAACACATGCAAAATAACTTGAATGAAATGAAAAATAGTAATGTATACCGAGGCTTGGTTAATATAATAGTAGACATGATATTGATACATTGCTAATCAGACATTGCCGACAAAGATTTATTATTCTCAAACCCACAAAAAGAAAATCGAGAAAGTTTAATGAGATACAATTAATGTGTCAAACATATCACCGTCAGTGAGAATACCAGTTCCAGTAGGAACCTCATAATCATCGTCAGTAGTCTCACCAACTCCAATCGCGCCTTGGCACCGGAGAAGACTGCTCGGCACCCAAAAAAGAAAAAGAAAAAAAGAATAACACAAATCTTTAACCATAAATTAGAACAATTCAGACATTGATCACTAATATTTGAGTGCATCGTATCTCAGTAAATTTTGAAAATTTAAATTACCATAGTTCCTGAAGCTGGAGTTGCAGACCCGAAACTATTGAATCCATACCTTTTCATCACTGTGGCTTTTAATATCTGGAACGAGCATGTTAAGTTCTCATCTACGCTCATTATGGCTCCATCATTATCGAATTCCCCGCAATAATTTGGTGCAGAAAAAACTGTCACTAGTTGGCGGTTTGCGAAAAACTCATACCCATCCTCCACAACCTAAATGTTCAAATGGGTTAATCTTAGCTAGAATTGTACCTTATGGAAATGGAAACTAAATTGATGTTTTAATTGACTTATAATTTGGTGAAATATTATTGCACCATAATATGTTGTATGGAATATAATGTTGATTGGTAAATTAAGCTTGAATTACATAAACTACTTGCAAGAAGATGAGAATAAAAATGTATCAAATTTTGCTTTCCCACTGATCTAATGGAAACATATATAAATGTACCTGGTGAGCGCGGCAAATGAGATCTAAATCCAGCTTTTTCAGAAAGTTAGTAACAACATCTGCCCCAAAAGTGTATGAAACTCCCCTATCATTCATCCCCCAGCCACACATACCACTGCAAGGATCTGACCATAAAAGATCACAGAGTAATCCTTTATCAGGCACATCACTCGGCCTCGCCAATCTTCTTATCTGGTTTAAATCATACAAATCTGGCGACAAGCCGCCATGCATACATAGTATCCTTTCATCTACAAGCGCAGCAGCCGGTAAACAGTTGAAACAATCGGTGAAAATTTTCCATATTCTAACACTATACCTGTTAGATAGATCCATGTGCAGAGGAATTCGAAAGATAAAAATGAGATAATTTATCCAAATATCCATAACATATTATTCTTAGCAATGATAATCTCACTTCAAAAGTAAATACTATTTATTAGAAATGAGTGTCTTCTTGTCTGTGACAATACCATATTAACAGTCAATAAAAAATTATCTGTCAAAATATCACATGTGAGGAGAGTACTAACATCATTTTTATCAGCTAGCAGAAGCATTCAGAAAAATTAGTTTGTTAACATGAAGTATGCAATATAATAATATTATTTAATAGTACCGGCGTTTGCATTCATCGTAAAAGCCATATATGCGGTTTATTGATGCACACTCATGGTTGCCCCGCAAGAGAAAGACATTGTTGGGGTATTTTATTTTGTAGGCTAAGAGGAGGCATATAGTTTCTAGGCTTTGCTTGCCCCGATCCACATAATCACCCAAGAATAGGTAGTTGGACTGAGGTGGTAATCCGCCAAATTCAAAAAGTTTTAAGAGGTCGGAGTATTGGCCATGGATGTCACCTAAAAGTAGAAATTATACTAGAAGTAATTAGTTATCGAACCAAGTCAAATTCCTTGCAAGGTAGTTGTCTGTATCATTTCTTGCCTACCTTGACCAGTGACACTGGAACCTGGTACGGAACGATGTTTCTTTTGGGGCTTAATATAGCTCTATTTCAACTGGTACAACAATTTCATATATTGACAGAAAACTGTAGATAAATGCCTTCCGTTAACAGCTTCAACAGTTCATGCATGGTATGATGGTACCAGAGAGGTTCAGTACAGATAAGAAACACTGATACTGGGAAATTTACCATATCTTTTGTTGCAGCAGATTCAAATTATCCGATAACCCATTATCAAATATCATGTTTCATCATTCTGTTTTAAAATGAGGGAAATAAAAATCTTTCAATACCGCAAATTTTAATAGGTGCCTCTAGTTCAAGCAAGTTGGGCTGGCGCAAGAATATCTCCCTGGATGCAACACACAACTGCTGTATCTCAAACTCCTGCAACTGCAATTGCTGTATCTTCCCACCCCTAGCCCACCGCAACTCCAAAAGCCTCCTTATCACACCATCCAGCACCACTCGATCCATCTCTCCCCCTTTTGAGAAATGAGAAAATAGAAGACAATTCATCCATTCGCCGAGCTAATTTATAGAGGAATTTGGGGAAGAACGAATATAATGGCAAGGCACAAAAGTTGCTTTTGGAAAGCATAAAGAATGTTTTGTGAACAGATATATTCTTTGTTATCATGGTAATGTGACATATATTTGGCTTTAGCATTTATTCTCACTCTCTCTCTCTACTTTCTTTGATTCAATATAATTTTGCTTTGAACAAGATTCCGGATTGGAATGCACTGCGCTGCCCGACGCGCAATTGGTGCTTTGTAAGGGGTCCACCTCTGTGCATGGATCTCCATGATTATCTGACGGTTTTTATTGTTTGCAGCGCGGTGCTGTGCAGTAGAAAAACAAGATTCCGGAATGGAACAATAAAAGAGAATCCAACTAGTGGTTGTAAGTGTACTTACGGAGGTAACTTGACTTTAATATTTAGTAATGAAATAATGAATAATGATAGTTGCTTCAACTTTTAAACTTAGAGACCAATCAATTATTAATTTGCTTAGAAAGTCGCTTTAGAAATATTCTGGACGTCATAAACATTATTCTGGCCGTCAAATGTTTAATCATTAATTCGTCAATGAAAAACTTATTTGGTGCGAAGAGGTTAAATTGGATACCAATAATTTGCATTCAACATCAAGAATCATGCAACAAATAAAGACATTAAACTGTTTAAGAAGGGGCTTGCAATTGAAAGATCTCGTATCATACTAACTTGCAAGTAGACTTGCAATATTTGTCTACCAATATTACCGATCACAATTAGATTCACAAAATAGTGGATTTATGTTTTTTTTTTCATAAATCAAAATTCTTAAAATGCTTATAATTCTAAAAAATCACAATTACAACAACACTGTTGAGACATTTAACATTACAACAGAAATAATTTTTAATAACACCTATTTACTGACGTTTTGTAATGAAAACCATTAGTAAATTTGTTGGATGACATTTTGAAAATTAGCTGTTAACTTTTTAGTAATGGTTATTAAAAAAAATTGTTAATAAAAGATGTATCAGAAGCATTATAAAGAGAGACAAACATTTGATAACGTTCTCAGAGTAAAAATTATTATTAAATATTAATATTCAGTTCCGGTTCTTGTTGGAAAATCATTACTAAATTAGATTTCAACTTTCAATACGATTCTTTCATAACAAACAATACTATATCTTGATATTTCATAACAGTTCCTCCATAACAATCATTACAAAATCTTTTAATAACAGTTTTTTAGATACAGCCGTTAATATTATTATTATTTTTTTTTTCATTTTTATTCAATCTCCAGCATATAAATAATTTTTTATCTCCAAATTAATTAGCTTTTATTTAATTTTATCAAGGTGCACTTGCATATTTAGTTATTTGATGTTAGCATTATTTGTATAAATTGATTAACTACATATATATATATATATATATATATTGAATATATATATAACTTATTGATAATGTTGTCATATAAAATCAATTTATTAGAATTTAAAATAATTTAGGTCAATACTCATTTGAGATTGATTCAATAAGGATTAATCTCGAATAATCTTTGTTGGATATGCTCTTTGAATATTTTATCTCATTTAGGATCAGTAATGATACACTAATTATATTGTGGTGTTTGAGTATAATTCAACACAATATTTCTCATTTTATTCTCGAGTACATATGTGCACTCAAATGCGCGTTGGTGTACTTGGGGAGCTAAAGGAAATGCCGTCGGATTTTTCTCAATATCAGATTGAATAGCGTATCTTCGCTAATGAGAAAAAATATTCAAAGAGTGGGTTATGATAGTTGTCCAATTCATAAATTTATATGAATTTTGCGATCCAAAACCCTAATTAAACAAAAACTAAAAATTCTAAACCCTTAATCAAAAACTCTCAACTCTAAATCAAAAACTCTAAACCCTATATTATAGACCCTAAACCCTAGACCGCACATCTTAACCCCTAAACTAAGAAAAATTAATTTTCAGAAGTCTGACAATCAAAACATAAAAATATGATTTTTTTATGTCTCTCTAAAAGATAATCTCTCCATGACCTCAAAAATGTTGATCTCTTAATGAGATTAAGGAGCTCAAGGAGCTAATATCACAAAAGATCAACAAATTCAGTCCCAAAGAGATCGTATGATTTCTTTAAATCATGTGATGACTTTGACAAATAAGGCAATGTCAAAAGCTCTTGGAGTATTTTATGAAACCTTGAGGCTCGAGGGATCGGGTAGGTATTGTCAATTATTTTAATTTTTAAAAGTTTGTTAATTTAACATATTATATATTTTTATTTTTATTTTGTTTATGCTGCAGAGGCAATCATGAAAATTTTAATCGCTAAAGTTAAGAAGTTGCAGCAAATAGTTGATCGCATGGCTGGTACAGTGGTACTCTGGAACTGTTATTAGTAAACAAATAAAACATAATTCAAAAAGAAAAATATTTAGTAAAGAATCATTACTAAATAGAAAAAAAAACATTCGTAATGATTTCTAATTCAGAATCGTTACTGAATGTCAGAATTTGATAACGGCTCCTCCGTAAAAAAAAATATTAAAGCTTTGAATTTAGTAATTGATCTGAAGTATTACTAAATCTCTGCCTTTTTATTTCCCAGAGATAGGTTTTTACTAATAATAATTTAATAGTTTTACTAACAACTCTTTTTATTAACGGTTCAAAAATCGTTATTAAACATGTTTCAAAACCGTTAGCAATTTTTTTTTTGCTGTAGTCTAAGTTCGTTTCTAAATGAAAGTTGTGAAACATGCTCATATTTCTGGCTGTCAATTTTTTTTTTATAAAAAATGCTTATAATTCTAAAAAAAATGTAAATATCGTTTCACCTTGAAATTTCGCCACATATGTGTTTTTTCATTTCCTTCTCTTAATATAAAGGGAAGAGATCACTTGACAATGGTTATTTTGACAATCTTGAAAATAAATTTTCAAATAAATATGAATAAAAAAATCTTAAAAATAAAAAAATTTATGAATATGTCATTCTACTTATAGATTGATGGTGATTCAAATTTTATACAATTTCATTATCATTTGATAGTCCATCAAAAATCATCAAATTATAACCGTTACAAATTATATAAAAAATTGATGATCCTTGATGAAGTATCAAATGATAATGAAATTGTATGAAATTTGAATCATCATCAATCTATAAGTACAATAACATATTCATAATTTTTATTTTATTTTTAAGAACTTTTTTCATATTTATTTAAAAATTCATTGTCAAAATTATCAAAATAACTCATCGTGAACTGATCCCCACCCTAATATAAAACGTGTAAACTTTGAACAACATATATGCTTGAAACGCTTTCAAGTCACATGTTTATTTCTCAAAAAAATATGTTTTTCCGTATCCTAAAAACAAGTAACTCCACGTATTAAATATTCTTCTAAAGCTAAAAATGATTCCTTTACTAGCTATCAATAAAATATCACAATTCCTTTCTCACTAGCAAAAGAACGCGCTCGGCTGCTTCACGTGTTGGATGTATGTGTATTTTAATAATAGAATGAATAAAAATATATATATTTTTTACTATTAAAGTAAAATAGCAAAACACCTGTTCTTTATGCAGATTTTTTTTTGTCGAAAATAATAAATATATTCGAACCGATATAAAATTGTAATTTGGAAATGTAAAAGCAGTTTGATATTTTCTATTTTTATGAATTTTATATTAACTTTTCAGAATATCTTATTGACTGTAATTTGATTTTTTTTCTTATGTTTTTGATCTAGTGAGATTAATAGAATAACTGCAGTTAAAATTATGTAAATGAGATAAGAATTACATTCCAAAAAGGAAAAAATTAAATTGCAATTAAATAATTTTGTTTAATTTTTAGTTCGTTCTTCAATTGTACTTCAAGCAATATAAAAAAAATATCAGCACACAAAATATCATGGTATTCTGATATTCTCCAACATGATTCTCGAATACCTTACCCGCTGTCCCTCTCTCTCGTCGACGCAACCATCAGCAGAGACGACTTTCGCTCCCCCTAGCACTCTGCTGTCCCATCTCGTCTCTGCGCCGATGTCGCATCAGCCCACTCCCCTCGCATCAACCGGGGCAAGCTCTCTCTCGAACAACGCGAGGGGGACCCAGATGCATTGGCACAGGAGCGAAGTGAGGGGACCCGGATGCAGCTGCAGAAGGGCATAGGAGGAAAGAGCATGGCTATACACCGGACCCACGTGAGAAGGAAACAATGAAGGAGCTCCATCGGGCCGTTGTAAAGCCATCGCAGGGACCGAGTACATGCAGAGAAGGAAGATGACAGTTTTTTGCCCTGTAGATGAACAGGGCCAAAAATATTTAAGATTAAGATTATTATGGATTAGAGTCATATCCTTCTTTATTTGAAAATACAAATAACTCCTCCCTTTTTTGTAACAATATATCTAGCTAAATCTATGTGAATAACGAATTGAATCTTCATTTTTTTTTTTGAAAAAAAAATAAAAATGTAAAAGAACATCATCATCATCTAAATATAATGAAGAAGTTAGAAACATTTTTTTTTGTATGTTGAATATGGAAATGGGCTCTTTCCTTATTTAATTAAAAAGCTAAATAGTAAAATGTTGTTTCTAGTTTATAGGACTATAGGAGTACGTAATAGGCCAATCCAAGTTTTATTTATAGGAGCTCATAATTAAAATTTCGCCAAACTTCTCATTTGGTTCGGCAATAGACAGCCGACGGATCGATTTGTTATGTTCTGTACGGCTGTACCACAATATCAGGCGAACAATTCGGATCGTATGTTGTTATTTCCGGACCTCCGCTGAGTTATATATCGCTCTGCCTCAGGCCCTCAAACCATCATTTCCCCTTTTATTCGATCTCTGCGTACAATTACAAATTTACAATACAATCGCTATCATCGCCTTTGCACGACAACACGATCACACGATTGTGAGCGAGAATAACATTCTGTCGTAAATCGTGAATTAGAGAAACAGTGAGAAGAAAGAGATGAACGGAAGAAGTAGAGCTGGTGGTGGTTCGATGGCCAGAGGAGGATATGGCGGCGGAAGTGTCAGTGGTGGCAGCCGGGGAAGAGGAGCGGGGAGGTACAGTAATCCTTGCTTGACGATGCACCAGCCCTGGGCCTCTCTCCTCGTCTATGGAATAAAGCGCATCGAGGGACGATCATGGCCTTCTCCCATTACTGGTCTCTCTCTCTCTCTCTCTCTCACACACACACACACACACACACACACACAGAAAATTCGATTTCCAAGCACCGGGTTCTTTTGGGGTTTTAACTTGATACTGGTTCACCACCACTGTGATTTGACCTTTTGGCTTATCTTTCTTTTTTCTTATTTAACTTAAAGGCCGGCTATGGATCCATGCGGCATCCAAAGTACCTGAAGAAGATACCATTAAAGCAATGGAGGATTTTTACAGAGAAATTTATGCAGTCAATGGAATTACAGATATTAAATTTCCTGAGCATTATCCTGTCTCACGCTTATTAGGTATGTTTCCGACAGACATTTACTTACCAGGACCAGGATAGGTTTTGTTAACTTTGCTGACGTTATACTGGTAAACCAGATCCCAAAAGTAACTGGTTCAGTCCCAATTTGTTGTCTTGTCTCCTTTTTTACTAGAGCCATACTGGTAGGAATGCACAAACCACCAGAGCAACTGGTATAACTTTCACCTTTTAACTGTGTTTTTATAAATCTCATGTAGACCAAATCTCTCAGAGATAAATTAAAAAAAATAATGAAGCAGTTACTTTTGCTTTGTTTCAGGCTGTGTTGAAGTGGTCGGTTGTCTGAAAAGCGAAGAGTTAGTTTCTTGGGAAGATGTACCTGAATCAGTTAGGATTCTTTTCAACTTGTTTTTTATTGTCATTTATTAGTCACGTGCATGAAATTATGGTTGATTAATACTGGGGATTGTTATTCTGTGCTAGACTGAAATTTTATTGAACTTGTTGATTGCAGGTTAGGCTTGAAGGGTTGACCGACTTCTGTTGGTTGTGTGAAAACCCACAGGTATAGGCTACATAAGGAATAAAATATATCTTAATTAGAGAGTATGTACAAGTTGCGTTAAATTCACTTTGGGTTGCATAATTTAATGTTTAACTACTTTTAGAAAGCTAACATTTGATTGTTCATGTTTTCCAGAAGTTGCTCATTCCCTTTGAGATGCGAGGGTACCAGGGTGTCTATAACTTAGAGAAAAGGGTATCACACTCTTTATGCTTTTCAAATTGCTTATTTTTTGCTTTTAACAATTGTTTATATGGTGTTTTCTCTTCTCCATCCCTGTGTTGTAATAGTGTTTGCAAGGGTTTCTGGTGCTTTTTTTGTGTGCGTATGTTGGGGGTTGAATTAGCCAAATCAACATTCATTTAGTTGAAAAGCAAGGGAGAAAAATATTCCACCTTGAGTGCCAAATTCTGTCAGTGTACTTCTTTTACTACCACCGTTCTGGATATTTCAATATTTTTCGTTTTGCTTAGTTGCTAAATATTTTTTATTTCCTTCACCTTGAGTGCCAAATTCTGGCAATGTACCTCTTTTACCACCTTTCTGGATATTTCTGTATTTTTGGTTTGCTTAATTGCTAATTATTTTTTTATTTCCATGTACAGATATTTGAGGCAGCAGTGAGAGGTCTAACCCCAGTGCACGGACCGCTTCCAGTCAAATTCCCGTTGCCAGACCCAACTGACTGTTCTATACGACCAGGCTGTCTCTCCTTAAAAGCTTCTTTAAGTGGTGCTGAAGTGAGATCAGACAGAGTCAATGCTGCTATAGCTGGTGCAAAAGCTGCAGCCACTCAGTTTTCTAGGAATAATCAGGGCATGGGGCCTACCACATATAATTCCAGTGGAGTTGTTGGTGTGAGCTCTTCTAGAGGTGGATCTGGTACAACTATATCTAGTGAACATTTTGAGACGAAACTGTCGAGTCTCAACAGTACTAAAGTAGAGGTCAGTGCCACAATAGGGGGTTCACAAACTGTTTCTGTACATTCTTCGAAGAATAATGAGATGGGCCCCACTGGAGGAGTTGGCGCTGAGGGACAAGATGATAGAAGGGCTTCAAATGCTCAGTTTGGAGGTACCAATAAGGTATATTTTTTCTTCTGTTGGTCTAAATATGTATCAGTGCAAGGATTGCATTAATTTCTGTAATTAAAACATGCTGGTATGATTGCCCCCCTTGCCTGGGTTGTGCCTTGCCAGAATCAAGTTTCCTTCTTTTGTTTGTTCTTGTTTTATACCTAACTACTATCTGTGGGGCATTGTGCCAAACAGCTGATCTTGCCTGTATTTGCCAAGCAAGTTTCAACAAATATTATTTACTGGAGTCTGCCTGAAATTACTGCAATTCTGGTCTGAATCTAATATTTCAAAATCATTAGCTTTTGGTTGCAGCGCTCAGAGACCTAAAGTTGAATAAAGTGTGCTGAGAGCATAGGAAGCGTAGAATACATCTCATGTACATAGCTCATCTTCATTGCATAGTTAGAGAAGCTCGGAAGATGTGTTCTAAAATAATTGGATCAGCTTGTTTTTTATTGAATTTTCATTTTGATTATTTATGCTGCATAGATTTTTCATTGTAAGACCATGGTGGCAAATAATCATTGGCATTTTAATGATGAAATAAATTTGTTTGGTCATTGTATTTGTTAATTTTTTATATACCATTATCCTGGCCTCTAATTCCTGTGAAATTTTATGTTGTTTACATATATACGTCCATTTTTTTTTTCAGATTATCTGTTTGCCTCTGAATCTTTCAGTTTATAAAGACGTCCAGCCAGCTTTTAATTTGTCTTGGATTATTTTTGTTTTATTTTTATGAAGAGTTGCTGGCTTGAGTTCACAACATTGAATTAGTAAAACGCATGTTATCAATGTTTATCATCTGAGTTATAGGAGCGGTACATCAACCTCTTTTGCAGTTTTGCCTAACCCATCTCGTACAAGATTTTAAATCTGTACTCTCAAATTCTACTCCAACCAGTATGATTAGGTTTTGCAACCCAAGTTATAATGCATATTTCTTACAAAAGCAATAAAGCTATGCAGTCTATGATATCAATTCTGGTACCTCCACTTGCTGAGAAGCTTCAAACTGAAGTGCTCAAAACAGTCCATCTCTCCTTTCAGAAAACCCAATCTAGTAATCTACCTTGATCCCCTCGCTCTTCACCACACCGCCACCCCCACCCCCATTGCAGTTGTCTTGATAATTGAAATTACTGGCCTTCACAAATTTCCAAACCCAAAATCCACTTCATAGAGTTCGAATTTGAGTGATTCAGAGATGTTAATATAAACTCATCTGTCGACTGTCAGATCAGACATAAGCTGCCGCAACGCTTACCTAATTCTCTGCTCCTTGATAACATGATTAAGAGTTTAAGACTCAATATCTTGACGTTCCCCCCATCTTCTTTGGCCGCTGAACAAGCCGCTGCTTTAGTTAGATGACTTACTTGAAGTAAAGCTACACAAAAAACAACATATGTTACTCATGTTGAATTGGTACTTGAAACCTATATCTATGATCTGCTGATATTTGTAAACTACTCTTATGCATGCCAAAGCAGCAACCATTATTATCCAGAAAAGGACGAAGTATCTCTTTCTTGGCTTTGGTCAGGGCAAGTTTACCTTAGCCTTTGCATGGGTGGTTCTGTAGAACTTAAATGTTACTTGTACCCAGTTGCCAAAATTACAACAGGTACGGAATCATCAGGTGAAGCTGTGATCAAACCCTAAAATGCCTTTGTAAAAAATACAGTACAGATCCAAGAGGTCTGATATTTTAGGTCCTTATTAAGTTGTGAAATTATCAGTTATCACAAACATTAGCATATCTCAGCATAATCAAGCATGATTGCATGAAGTCCGTCATGCTTGTTCAATGATATGCTGTATAAAGGTACTGTCATCATATACTGGCACAAAATGAAATTTATTCTTAGACCAAAATATAGGCCATGTGGTATCTTTTTATGGCACTATATGATTAATCATTGAGAGTTTGAGACACCTGGCGAATTGACTATTGAGCCTACCTAATTAATTTGGTATTACTTGAATGCAGAAGTAGTTTAAAATAAGGACTATGGAGCAATTATTCTACTTGCTCTCTCTACTGGAAGTTGAAACAGAGAAATCTACAATAGCGGTAACGGTTTGCTGATTCCAAATACTGTCCTGTAAGACTCAAAATACTGACAACAAATGAAGGCACAATTTCATGTATAGCCTATGAAAAATTACAAATCAAGTACACTCATTGTCAAAAGTAACTTGTAGTTTTTCCAAATCAAACTTCCTATTTGTTAAACACAAAACAAAACAAACCCAGACAACTGCAGTAACAAACTTAAGAGCTAAATTAATGCAATTTCAATCCGAAAGAAGTTTTAAAATGTCAAAGAAATACTTCTTGAAGCAATCCATTTCATCTTTAGGAAATGCAAGTCCAATCTCTACCCCTCCTTGTGCTTCTCTGCTTTCGGCCACTGACATGGCACCTGTTTTCACGGCGGACATGATTTCAACCTTCTTTGGCCTCCCTAGTCCGAAATCGATATCATAGACTTTAAACTTCGGTGACCCGGCTACGCTGAGAATCGGCGTTCCACTAAAAGATGCAAGTTCATCAAACACATCAGTGTGTATTTCTGAACTTTCAGCTAACTGATCAATGGCCTTGCCCATAGCCTCAGCCGCCACAAAAATACCATCTTCATTGATTAAATCAGAGACATTGGCTTTGGCCAAACATGATTTGACACAATTCCCGAAGTACTCCATTGGTAATGGCGGTTGTACCCATGCTCTTAAGTCGGCAGGTATTACAATACAAACTCTCTTGGTGCTGTCAACATTTTTTGCTCGAACAAAGCCGGTCCAAACATAAGCAAACGAGACGACTATTGTCGAGGAATGGAATGAGGTCTTCTTTTCCTCTGCCTTAGCCAAAATTAGCTTCTTGAGCCTTTGGATTTGCTCTTGCCCGACTGTGAATGTGGCTAAAACAAGCTCAGAAGGGTTCCTGGCTGGCATGGCTTCTTTAACAGCAGATTTGAGCATTTTTTGAACTCGATTGTAGTAACGAGAATAAAGACTTGAAGGACAAGAAATTAATGTTCGATCAAAATTGGGGACTCGAGAAGACAACGATGCACCTGACAAACATATCTCAGCCCAGGTGTGCATAAATTGCATGGAGGATGTTCCATCACATGCTGTATGATGCAGCGATGTCCCGATAACTATACCCTGACCGGGGAAGATCGTCACCTGCACGGCATAAAGCGGTTGCACCTCCTCCGATTTAGGTAATTGTGGGGCTAAGCAATTAAGTTGGGAAACATCACGTTCATGGTCACTTGCGAGATCTTCGAACTGGTCGTTACATTCTGCCACGGTGAATGACACTCCGTCACCTTGAACATAGTAATGTTCAAATTTGTTGTCGGTGCCTGGAGTTCGGCGATAACCACCGGCTAGTGGATAATATATCTTGAGTGCAAGTGAGAGGAAGATTTGAGATTGGGAAGGAGAGAGTGGAGGAAATGGTCGGTGGCGTGTGGGTAACGGTAGAAGAAGAGCCTTTCAACAGGGGGAAAAATTATCCAGGAGATGTCGAAATAAGTGAACGGGAGGGATGCATGCTCAGGTGTGGTGCCCGATGGTGGAGCCACCCGGGATGATTCTATGATTTTCAGAGAAAGAGGAGATGATTGCATTTTTGTAGAAGTACAGAATAGGTTCTTTTTGTCTAGAGATGGATTAGAAGCTTCAGATGTCAATTATGATGCAAAACAATACTAATTAATCACCTTCTTATATCGTATTTTGTCAATCCACCCACAATAGCGTCGGCGAGCTACCAAATTAATTAATCGTACGAACTGACAGATGGTTCCAAACGTTCAAAAGGAAAGGAAGAAGAAAAAAAGCAGATGGTTCATGTGGTTACTCGCCAACATCCCATTGGAAGCGCATCTTCTCACGCGCTGCAAGTTGCAGCGCACATAATCCCAACCCTTCGTTAAATCAATGATTCGAATTCTCTTCTTAAAATTTTCAACTCTCGACAGTGAAATGTGTCCGATTCAAGCCCTTTCACCTCTTCGCCCTCTTTTCCCGTACGCACATCAAGTGTGCTTCTCACTCTTTTCTTTTTCTTTTCCAAACCGATATATATTTGACGAGTGATGAATCCAGTGATCAATAAATTTTTTTTCTCTTTCAGATCCATTGGCATCATTTCTTTTTCACTCTCTTCATTACTTCTCCTTTCATCTTTTCTGCTGCTTCGCTTATTCTCTCATTCTGGTTTGCTAGCTCCTCTCTCCTTTTTTTTTTTCTAAAATTTCAACGGAGCTCCATTGATTCTGTTCTTTCTATTATAAATTGTGATTTAATTCTTATAGATGGTATGTGCAAGAAAGGTGAAATTAATAAGACAAAAGCATTGGTGCATGACAAGATTTCTCAAGGACAAAACCCCAATGTAAGGACTTATTTATACCTGTTACTCCCTTGTATGGTACATGCAAAAAAGTTAAAATTGCGAAGGCAAATGAATTTTCTAGATGACATGATTTTTATCAGGCATGAGTTTGATGTTGTGAACTACAATGCTATTATAGGTGTGTTTGTGAGAGGGTAGTGGAATTGATTAGATAATGAATTTTTTTGATAATATGATTTCTTAAGGGGATGTGTCTGATGATATAGCTCTCTTAAGAATGAACTTTGTAAGAAATGTGAAATTCTATAGATTTTAAATATAAACTTTCCTTTATATTAGCAAATCGGGTCTATTTTTTTATGAAGATGTGATTAAAATTATTAATTTGCAAATATCATAATTGTACACACCATTGCAGCCTCAAATATTATCCATATTCTGAGTTGTACTTATAGTGTAAATGTCCCAATTCATGTTTACTAGTATAAGATCATGGTGCCAAAATCAAACCATAGTATCAAAGAGGGGGGATTAGACCATGATATCAGAGAGAGGAAGGAGAGATTAGACCATGGTATCAGGTCAAACCGTGGTACACGTTGCAGGACATCATCATCATTTCTTATGGTACTAGATATGTGTCACTTTGAGTAGTAGAGTAATAGTAGTTTGTTTATGTCTTAGATTTTATTTCAGAGGAGAGGAGGGATGAAAGGAGATGATTTAGAAGAGAGAGGAGAGATAAACTGAGATTCGGAAAAGAGAAGGAGAGAGAAGGAAAAGAGGTGAAATGAGTGCCAGTGAATCGAAAAAGAGGAGTGACAACCACACCTATAACACGTGATATGAAAATTTTTAAGAGGTGAAATTTGAACCGTTCATTTAAAAGAAGGGTTATGATTTTCTACGCTGTAAGTTGCAGCGCGTTAGAAGATGTGGATCCCATGTCACGTGGAAACAAAACACAATTCATATGGTTGGGTTTTGGGCAGGGTTTCAATGATTAGAGTTAGGGTTGGATTTATTATTTTATTTTTTTTATCTAATTTCAACCCATCCGATTAAATTCGGAGAAATTTTTTTAACTCATATCCGATCCAATCGGGTTATGGGTCGATCCGATTCGATCCATATAAAATAATTAAATATTTATTAAATATTTTTATATAATTTTAAGTAATTAAATATTAATTAATTTATAATTAATTTTAATTAGTGTATATTTAAGTTTTAATTTATATTAAATTATAAAATTAAAATATAATTAATCGGATTGGAACGAATTGACCGAAACCTGATCGAACCCGATTCGGATTAAAAAAATTAAATTTATATCCGACCATTTATTTTCAGATCATATCAAATCAGATTAGATTCGAATCAGATCGAATGAATAATTAACACCAAACCTAGGCCGCTTGTCCGTCTTCAGGTGCAAATTTCCCCCCTTCTCTGCGACTAACATTAGTAAATCTTTGACCACGAGCACAAGCACATGCAGAGCACATTTTGTTATTTTTCTAGAAGGGAGCATGTGGCTATCCGGAATTGGTGCCTGAACTTTGAAAAGAAAAAAACTAAATTGGTCGATCTTATTTTTCTTTTATTTTCTTAGTTCAATTAAAATAAAAATAAAAATATTTTATTAATAAAAAAAATAAAAATACAAAGTTGTTAAGTAATCTATTAGTAGATCGTTTGAATCATAAATTCATTAATCATTGTAATGAAAACATCCTCGTAGACCAAATTATTTGTCTTTTAAAGTTGGGATATCAAATTATTCTTATATAAAAAGTTTAAAGATTTATTTGATGTAATTTGAACTTTAAGGATCAAATTAAATTTTTTTCTTTTGAAAAACATCAAGATTCTTATGGTCAACCCATTAGATATATATGTCATGCAATAACAATAATAATACACAAATAATTAAATATTTTTGATATACTAAGGATAATTATTGATGGTATTTATCAAAAATACAAGTTCACACTATTTTGAATAATTTAGAATAAGACTTGTTTGGTGAATAGCAATTTACATAAGAATCAACTGAAGAAAGACCAAAAAATTCACAAACTATGTTGAATACTAGATGCAAATAAAAATATGCTATGAGAATTCAACCAAAAATTAATTGCCAAAAAAGCAATTGATGTAAAATAATTTATCATAACTTTTGATATGAAATGCAACTTTGTAGAGGAATATGGAATGTGAAGTACAAAAGATGCGAGTGCAGGATTTTAGAGAAGACAAGATACATTAACAGAGTTCAGTTATAAAACCTATGTTTTTAGGTCTTGTCTCACAAATGGGACACCGCTTTATTGACAAAAATATTTTACAATTAAAAACTTTAGCTTCTTCACAAGAATAAGTGTAAGAATACTGAAAAGAATCTAATGAACCAACTATAAAAATGAGCACTTAACGCTCACAAGAATTTAACACAATGCAACGAAAAAAATTAATTATAAGAAATCACTAGTTTGGCTAATTGAAGATCTTAATTTCTTGTATTTATAAGGGAATAATACAAGGGCTCTTTGAGGGCTTTGATTGAGTGCTCAAATTGCTAGAAATTATACAAGATTAATTAGTTTGAGCAATATCAAAGCAACACCTTAAAATAAAGCTCATAATAAAAAATAGTTAGTATTCTTGTGCAGAAAACTATTATAATAATTCGAAAACCATTATAACGTTTTCTTAATCTTGAATCTTGAGTTTTTAAGAATACTCCTTGTTAGAACTATTTTGTATCATTATAACGATTTAGAAATAAATAAACTAAATCGTTCTAATGATAAAAGGAAACGTTAAATGTTTTATGAGATATTGACAATAGTTTGACTAGTTTGACAAACTCTGACAAGATCTACTTCACTTCGGAAATGTTATAACAATTCATTGAATCATTGAACATTATGAAACACTAATGATGCACTTGTACTGTTACACAACGATATGTTATGTTAATTTTTTGATGTTTGCCTTCAAAAAACTTAAAAAATATTTGTGTGTAGAATTATAAAATGTTATAACAGTTGAGTAACTGTTACACGGTTTACTACAACAGAGATATTTTTCCTTGCAAAGCTAGTAAGAAACATAAGATTCTAAATTATACATTTATATGATTATGATTCTATATCTCCATTGAAGCTTTCTCAACAGTTTTGATCATCAGTATTTGTATTCCTTAAAGCATTTATAAAATCCTACATAAATATCTCAAAGAAACTTATTAAATTTAAATATATTTTATAAAACAACAAAATCAAAGAAATTATTGAGTATAATAATTCTTATATAGAAAACAATAACATAAATAATTTAGAATAATAATTAAAACATATGTGACAAACACATACGAAATGTTTACAAATAACAAATCAAATATGAAATAAAGAAAATACATGAAATTTGACCCATGTGTGTCATACAACCAAAAAAATACTATTATACAAGTTGAAGGGGAAATCAATAAGAAAAATAATAATTACCAGTATATAAATTTCATCTTGCTTCAGAACCTGTAAATTAAATGTACAAGCACAATACGTTAGAACTTTTTTCAATACACGTAACAAATAATAATATACAAGCACAATATAATTACTCCTGAACTCGGCCGTCAGGTGTGAACAAGATCAGACTATAGTTACTTCTACTCCAAAAAAAAGAATTAGAAAGGAAAGAGAAAGAAACTATACAAAGTATGTATGATGTAATTTTTCAACTTTATTTTGCTTGCTTTAAATACTACACTCGAGCTGATGACATACTATATATTATCTGCTAGGAAACAAGAATCATGTATCATACAATCAAAATAATATTATATACAAGTCCAAGGGGGAATCAATAAGTAAAAGTAATATTTTCTGTCTAAGATGCTAAACTGCACAAGGAAATAGACGATTGTGATAAAAGCTAACCTTAACAGAGGGGGTACAGGGCAGAGGGTGAAGGAGAGAAGAGCACATGGCATAGGTCAAAGGCAATAACGGGGGCTTAGGGTATTGATATCCATCATCATTGAAAATCATTGCTTGAGATCTATGATGTCAAAAAGAAACTGACATTCTAAACTACAACTATAAGACAATAAAGCAACAAAACATACAGTATCATAACTATCATCAAAGAGTTAGTGCTCTTTTGATTCCCTTACTTATAATATTTCTCATAATAACTATATACAGTTTCATAACTATAATCATCTCTTATTTCTCCCTTTTTGAAATATTTCCAAACATTAGAGTATGGTTCATGATATTTTCTCTTTTTTATGGGTTGTTCACGTGCATTAGGATTTTGATTGTCAGTTGGAGCATCAATTTGTATCATATCAATCTCCTCCGGGGTTTTAAAATTCAATCATGATCCAGTGCTAAATTATAAGTGCAAATAATTTCTCAAATACTGACATAATGACATGCTTAATTTCAATTTTATCTCAAATGCAAAATATGTTCTGACATGCTCAATTACTTTCATACTAATAAGAGCTCAGACATACTAACAAGCTCAATTACTACCAAGCAAATACTGATATACTAATAAGCTCAATTACTGACATCAATACAAAAATCTCAATTATTGACAAGACAACAAATCAGTAAATAACAAGCGTAATACTGACATACTAATAAGTGCTCAATTACTACCAAGCAGATACTGACATACTAATAAGCTCAATTATTGACAATAAGGCGGGAAGCTCACTTTACTAATCACGAGGCAACAAGTTAGTATCTAACAAGCTCAATACTAACATACTAACAAGTGCTCAGAAATATCAGGTTCAAGAGGACTTACTTATCATAAAAAATATTAGACTCAAAAATAATAAAATCTGAATTAGTCATTCTTACACAACAAAGACAACAAGAGCAAAAAAAAAAAACCCTAAGCCCAACCTACAAGCAAAGACAATAAAAATAAAGAAAAAATAAAAATCAATGAAATGAGTAAAAATAAAATCAAAGAAATATCAGCTTTAAGTAGAAAATTACCTCTGATCTCTTTCTCTCTATCTCTCTCTCTTTTTCTTTCTTTCGATTTTTCCTTTCCCTTCAATAATATAATGTATAAGCACATATTAGAGCATGTGGCACCTGTTTGGTGGCGACGAGATCTCCATCAATGATCTTTGATCTATCTCTCAACCTAATGATTTATTTTATAACCAATCTCTGAGTGTTTGGCTTTATCGAGGTGGAAATCTAGCCTACAGATCATCAAGTGGACAACTCGACAACCTCATAGGAACTGATGCACATGTGCACATCTAGCCAGGATTTACGGCCAAACCACTAGGCAATGATGGATCGATCGGCCATCTAAATCATCCCTTAGCGAGACGGCGAGATAGAGAGAGGAGATCTGCTGAGCGAGACAATGCGAGAGAGGAGAGCGACTGAGCGAGATAGATTATGTTTTACTATCTGTGATAACAAAAGAAGAGAATGGATGAGCGGCGGAAAGAAAGAGACAATCGATAGAATATAGGGTTTTCTCAGTTTTTTTCTCCTACAATTTTTTTCATCGTAGTCATATGAAATGTCAGATGAAACAACGACAGAAACGATCACATAACGGATGAGTTTCGTTAACTATTTTGTTTCATCGATGAAATCTCAATTATTTGTGTTAACCGTTTCGTTTTAAAACAGAAAAAAATCCTTTAATTGTTCCGTTCCGCTTCACACGAAATGAAATGATGAAACGGTCAAACGGCAATTTGTTGACACCCCTAGGAGTACCCACCCTGATCCCTATATTATATGTGTTTGGAAGTTTGTGGTATTGGTATCGTCGTGTACATCACTAACTGGTGAGCCTCGGATCTAGGATTTTGATTAGGGGGGGGCAATTATCGGATTGTAATGGCTTATCGGGTTCAAACCCATTAACTAATCGGAATTACTAAATAAAAAAAATAAAAAAATAATAATTTAATATATATACTTAACTAATAATTTTTTTATTAAATAATAACATTTTATATATTAAAATAACAATAAAATAAAGCTAAAGTAATAGATAATCAAGTTGATGAAGAAAGTTTTCGTCTAAGGAACTTTATATTTTGATATCTTTACATAATTATTTCATTATGCACGGTATTAAATATTTTTTTCTCAATAAAAATAACCAGACAATTCAGGGGGGCAAAAAAAATTTCCATGGAGGGGCAAAAAAAGATTTTTTCAAAATCCAGGGGGACGCAATTAACCTGGGTCCGCCAATGATCGCAGTCGTGTACTTCACTAACTGGTGAGCCTCAGCTCAATAATTATCCGCTAGCTGCTGGATAATTACAAGCTATTCAACTTGCAAAGGAGGCGTTTCAACGTAGTGGGAAACCGGAAACAACCATCTTAACGGACTGTTTGGAGCCCAGGAACTTTCTGGTATCCGGTAATCCACCAATTGACATAGATCGGCGATTGTATATGCAAGGTATGACTATGAGTGCATGGCAGTATTTCAAGGCTGAAGCACAGGTAAACTGTGTATCTATGAGGCGAGAGAGTAATAATATCACGGCCGATAACTTAGCAAACTGGGCAATTATATATGGGTTACTGTATATATTAATAGTAAAAAAGGTACGGCTAGTTTGGTTTGCAAATATTAGTTGCAGATTTCCTGAGTTCCGTCCATTTCATCGAAAATGATGTTCAAACTTTGATTCAAAGAGACAAAAATCCAAAACGTCATAGATGAAGTGAGCAAAGAGACTTCTATCTGCTGAAATTAAACGAAAAGAAAAGAAGTAAATGCTGTTGAACTATGCTCCAGTCAGACCAAATCCAATTGAATTTCGCTCTGATAGCTCCGATCTTGAATTCATGTGTTCTTTAGCATTCCGAAAAGAATTTTTTTTAATAAAGACGATGATCCTTTGCAAAGGCGAGAATACAAATGTAGGGTGGAGATCCTTAGCAACTAAAAATTTTGATAATTTTTACATCCAACTTTATATATATTCATAAAAAAAAATATTTTTTTACAAACATATTCTTAAATTTATGAATTGATTATATCTATGTAATTTCAGTTCCATTTGATCGATATTTCATCAAAAATTATCAAATTTATATGATAATTCTGATGGTTTAAATTTAATATTTTTTTATATAATATGAAACAATATTCAAATTACATGAAATAAAAACGAACAAATCAAATGTTCATAATTTTTTCTATTTTCAATTTTTCTAAATATATACGAAGTTAATTATTTGTCAAAATTATTAGTTGTGAAGATCACACTCCCACCGAACCCATACATATTGATTTTGTGATTTACTCATAAATTCATATGGAGTTGCATTTTATTTACGTATCTGTGTAGTTACGTGAATAAATAAAATGCCTTATTAAAAGAAAAATATAAAATGACCCATTAATTACTTATCATTTCTCTCATTATGAATGAAAAATGAATCCCCGATAAGTTGGTGCGTGTGAGCCTCACAAATATATTTTCAAACTTTTTTAAGTATCTTACATCATCACTTTTCTTCACCTTTGATTTTGTTTAAATCTTTTCACCTTTTTAAATCCAAAGATTCATATAAAATAGTTTCTCTCTACATTTAATGTAATGTGTATAATATACTTCAAGTGAAAGTTAACTATTAAAATGATCCAACTTTTTTATAAGATTTTTTATAGATAATTATGTGTTTAATTATATTATTTATTTATTTATTATTATTATTATTATTATTATTATAATTATTATAATTATCATTATTATTTAATATTTAAAAATATTATGTCTAAATTTTTTCAGTGTAAATTTTATTAAATATATTTAAAATTTTATATTACTAATTATTTATTTAAGGATTATATTATCAGAGCGAATCTCAAATTATAGCTCTAATAATGATAATGAATGAAATAGAAAAGCAA
Source organism: Schoenoplectus tabernaemontani (assembly GCA_037127355.1). Lineage (NCBI taxonomy): Eukaryota > Viridiplantae > Streptophyta > Magnoliopsida > Poales > Cyperaceae > Schoenoplectus > Schoenoplectus tabernaemontani. The sequence continues at coordinate 11,841,184 of CM073749.1, forward strand.
TGTTGGGAGCGTTGTTGTATCAGAGTCCACCAGAAAGAAATTACTGCTACTATCTAGTACAACAACAACAACAACAACAACAACAAAGCCTTTAATCTCAAATAAATTGGGGTAGGCTAGAAATGAAACCCAATCGGAAAATATAAGATCAAAGATCTCAAATATTAGTGGTAAAAATGAATATGATGGAAGAAAAAAAATAATAAATAATAAATAAATAAAATAATAATAATAATATATAAATAAAGATGATAATGATAATGATAATGATAATATGCTAATAATAATAGTACAATAAACTTCTATTATAAAATCTATTTCTAAATCCTAAAATCCTATTTTAAAACCTAATTCTAAATTCTAAAATCCTATCTAAACCTTTATTTCTGAAATCTATTTCTAAATTCTAAATCCTAAAATCCTAAAAAATCTAAGAATATGAAGTCTATGACTCTATTATTAGACTCTAACTCCTAAATCATGGTTCAGATACATGAATCGCTATCTTCCACGCACTCCTATCCAAAGCAAGCTCTTTGGGTATATTTCATTCCTTCAAATATCTTTTTATTGCTTCCTCCCATGTTAATCTCGGTCGACCTCTTACTCTTCTTGTATTTTCAGGACGACTTAAAATACCGCTGCGTACTAATGCTTCAGGAGGCCTTCGTTGGATATGACCAAACCATCGCAAACGATGTTGAACTAGCTTCTCTTGAATTGGTGCTAGCCCAAGTTTGTCCCTAATATCATCATTTCTGATTCGATCTTTTCTTATGTTGTCACATATTCAGCGCAACATCCGCATTTCAGCTACACTCATCTTCTTGATGTATTGTCCTTTTGTAGTCCAACATTCTGTGCCATACAACATCGCGGGTCTAATTACCGTCCTGTAGAACTTGCCTTTTAGTTTGTTTCAAACCTCCTTGTCACAAAGAACACCAGATGCTTGTCTTCATTTTACCCATCTGCTATTATGATGTAGGAAAAAAAAAACTCTTTCCTGAATTAAATCTAGAGTCCACTACATCGCTTTCTGTCTAAACTAGGGCTGCAAGAAATATTCGAAGTTCGTAGTTCGTTCGTGTTCGATTCGAAAAAAGTTCGAAAAAAGTTCGTTCGATTCTAGTTCGAAATTAATTTCAAATCAAACTGATTCGATTCGAAATTATATCGAATCAAACTCAAACCATGGTGAGTTCGTTCGAAATGTGTTCGCGAACTATTTTTGTTTGAATTTGTATTAATTATTTGATTGTTTGAGACTTTGAGTAGTATGAATTTATATAAAATTTATTATTTTTTGTTGAATGAACTTTTAGTTTTGTATGAATTTATATTAAATTGATATTTTTTATATTTGATTCTGTTATTTTGATATGAATTGTGGAATTTGTTCACCTAATAATTATATTTCAAACTATTTACGAATCAAATCAAACAGTTCGAATATTTAACGAATCAAATTTCAAACAATGGTTTGAGTTCGAAACTGCCTATCTATTTCAAATCAAACTAGTTCGAAATAGATTTCAAATCAAACTCAAACACAAGTCAGTTCGTTCGTGTTCGATTCGTTTGCAGCCCTAGTCTAAACAGGACAAATGAGCGGATGACTAAATCCCCCCACAGATCTGTTCCAAAGTTAAGTCCATCCATTTTCCATCCTCCCTTCCTATATATTTCACACAACAAAGATAAGTCTTTCAAAAATGGCAGCTGCACCTTCTCTGAGGATTATTGAAACCACCCAAATATCTCCACCAGAAGGGTCGATACCGGAGACATCAATACCGTTGACTTTCTTTGATGTGTTGTGGCTGAACTCGACCCCGGTCCAGCGCCTCTTTTTCTACCCTTACCAAGTCTCCACCTTGGAATTTACCTCAACTTGTCTCCCTGCACTCAAGTCCTCTCTCTCGGTTGCCCTTCAATCCTTTTTCCCTTTTGCCGGCCACATTCGGTTGACACCTGGAATGATAGATAGATACCAGATCCACTGCACACAAGGTGATTCTGTTGCTTTTATGGCAGCCGAGTCAGATGGCCATCATGAGGTTTTTGGTGACAGTCCAAGGGAGATGTCAAAACTGAGAGCACTGGTGCCTAATCTGAGAAAGAACGAATCTGATGGCCTAATGGCAGTTCTTGCAATCCAGGTCACAGTTTTCCCGTGCCACGGTGTGGTGATTGGAATTACAGTGAACCATTCAGTATGCGATGGTAACGGATCTGTAAATTTCATGCGTACATGGGCCGCAATTTGTCGTGCAAGCAGTTACATGATGACGCATGCACCAGCACCACCCACGGTGGATCGGTCAGTTATACCTGACAGTGATGGATTTTTATACACAGCTAATGTGAATAATTTATTTAGCCTCAAGGATTTCAAACTTGCTGAGCCGGATGAGAAGGAGGTGATTTATCTTGCCACATTTACGTTGAATGAAGAGCATGTTCGCTTTCTCAAACAGAAATTTATGCGTGAAGCAGGGAATAGAAAATTGGTAGCGCGCTGCTCTACGGTGGTCGTGGCATATGCCTTCATATGGGTTGGGTATTTAAAAGCAAAATCAACTATGTCAGAGAATGAAAGCGCACATTGTATCTTCGCAGTTGATCACCGCCAGCGATTTCAACCCACTATTCCTGAAAATTATTTCGGAAATTGCATCGGACCATGCTTTATACAGGCAAATGTTAAAGATCTTCTTGGCCCGAATGGCTTCTTTGAAGCATGTCAGGCCATTAGCAAGGCCTTTGAGGAAGTGAAGAAAGTTGGGATAAGTGATGCAAAGGAATGGATGAAGACTGCAAAAGAGATAGCCGTTAAAAGGCCATTATCAGCTGCTGGTTCGCCGAGGTTTAGAGTTTACGATGTTGATTTCGGGTGGGGAAAACCGGTGAAGGTTGATATTGTTTCTATTGTATACTCAGGTGCTATGGCTGTGGCAGAGAGCAGAGATGAGCACGGTGGGGTGGAGATTGGTTTGCCACTTACACAGCGCGAAATGGATATGTTTAAAAATTATTATGTCTCTAATCTTATGTGAGGATGAAATAGCAGTAATTTTGGGAACTTTCATGCGTACACGAAGTAACCTATAGGTTGAGTGATTTTAGATAAAATTAATATAACCTGAGGAGTCTTGTTCTTGATATGTAATTTTCATTGGATCATTGTGTGCAAGTAGATAAGATCTGATCCTTGAAATCGTTTAGGATATTACGTTTGTGGAAAAAATATTGAAAAGTCTTGTTTGGCTCTTTGTATTTTTTCTTGTGTAGTTATTTATTTTTCTTTAAAGCCGAAGCTTTCAGATTGGACTGCCTTTTTTATGGATAAAATCATAGGCGGGGTCCTTGAGATTATGTTATATTTTCATTTAAGATTTTCAAAGTTGAAAGCAAGCAGTAGAGAGCAGAGACGGATTTGGACATGATCAAGTCTAGGCATGCGTCTAGACTTAGATTTTTCAAAAGCATAATTTATCTTTAAACTTTTTGATATTCAGCTGTAAATATTGACTTATGAATAAAATAAAATAAATAAAATAGTAAGATTGGGCTTGATCAGATTTTTTTTTTGGTAAATAAAATAAATAAAAATCGTAAAGTAGTAAGATTGCATCCGTTTAATGACCGTACCATAAAACTTCACTAAATCTTAGAAACACTGTGTATTGTAATGTTAAATTCAATTTCTTTATTGGGGTAATGACTTCACGGCTCCCAAACTTTCAACTTTGATAATTTATCCCCGGAACGAAGACCAACATAAGACCAAACGAGAAATGATCAAAATGCCCTTGTATATTTACAACATAATAATTAAAATGTTTATGTTTCATAAATTTTAATTCATGAAAAAAATAGCTATATAAATAATTAATCAATAAAATTTTTGTTTATGAAAATATGAAAAAAGTGAAATATTATTAAGTTAAAAGTGCCAACCCAATTTATTTGGGATTAAAGGCTTTGTTTTTTTATTGTTGTTGTTGATTATTAAGTTAAAAAGTAGTTTATTAATTTTAAAATTAATTTCAAAAATTAAAAAGTATTATAAAAGTAAAAAATAAAATTTTATTGTCAATTTTAATGATTCATTCATCTGCACATTTTTAATAAGGGAAAATTAGTCTTATGCCATCTTAAAACTTAAAATTTAGCAAGATGCCACTCTAAAGTCTAACCTTCCTCTAATGCCACCCTAAAATAATTTTAATTAGCAAAATGCCACACATACCGTATATATCTTTAATTTATATACAAAAATATAATAATTGAAAAAAAGACAAAAATATCCTCAATCCAAATCATCTCTTTTAAACTCTGCCTAATCGAGTCTCATTCATACTCTTTGCATCACCGAGTCTGCCACTCAAACTCACCCATCACGCCTCTCCTATCTGCCCCCTCTCTCCACCGTGCAAGAGAATAGATCATGGATTCCCAGTGGGTAAGGCTTCATTTGATTGTATTAATATTAATTGCATTAATATGCAACTCAGTAGCTCATCGCGCCTCTACTATTAAAGCGGTTTCAAATTCAAAATTCAATATCAATCAATACACAGTACACTATTTTGTTACAATATTGTATAATATGTGCGATTTTCACTGATTTCATCTGTCAGCGAGATTTTTACCAACTATAATATGTATGATTTTCATTAAGCCATTTTACCTTATTTGTTTAAGTTTAAGAATGATTTTTAGTTTTTTATGTTGATGTTTTTGAAATTGTGATTTTTTTCTTGATACTGGACCAATCAAATTGTCAATTATTTTCTTGAAAATTGCATCTTGATGTTTTTAAAAATTATACAGTAGGCACCCTCTCTTTATCTTACTGAATTTCATTCCCCAAAAACCATTTAACACAGCTAATGCTTCAACCACAACATAATCAACACATTAATAGTAAAGTGAAACCAAAATAATCATCCAAATTCAACACGAAGTTAAATAACCATCCAAAATAACTTATATGTCATGAAGAAATTTTTCATACTCATTCTCCAGCATATAGAATTTACACTTGAATGTTTTCTGCAATTTTGATAAAAACAACAAATTAAATATAAGTAGTATACAACTTGTATGCAATTAAATTTATTTTCTGCCATTCCTTTTGTGTGCGTACTAATTGAAATTATTTTGAGCACTAATGTACTTTATCTCTACACTTTACAAATTCCAAAAAAAATTACTGATTCATTATATTTACTTCTTGGTTCAGCACCGTTGGTACTGATCTTGGTACCAGGCAGCAACAACATTACTACCGGTCGGTACAAAGGCATTATTTATCGGTCTTGATTTTGGTACCGATCATTGACTTTGACTTCTCGGTTTGCAAATTAGTGCTAATCATGAGTCGATGCGATTTTGATTTTGGTACTTAGGTCAAATTGAAAGAACACCAATCGAAATTAAAACAACACCAATCAAATTGAAAGAACTCCAATCAAATTAAAAGAACTGCAGTTAATACTAAACAAACTCCAATCAAAAAACTTGGTACCGATTTATATTTTTCACATTGGTAAAAGGCATGGCCTTTATAGAGTACTCTCCTGGAACCTTCTGTTGTGTGCCTAACAAGTCGAAGTAGTTGACCGCCGCAGTCAGGGCATCCAACATTAGGCAAGCGATCAAGATCAGTTAAAGTACTTATTTTAAATGGTGACGAGGATCAAAGGGCAAGTTGGTTAAGGCGAACATGAAGAGAGGCGAACTACAGACGAACTTGAAGAGAAAAGAAGAGAGTAAAGAGGAGAAATTGGAGAGAAAGAAATGAAATGGACGATTTTAACAAGAAGTCAGAGAAGATAGTATAGAATGCGATATAGGGGTATTTTTGGAATTCCGAAAATACATTTAGAAAAGACACTCATTTTTTTACTAAACTTAATTAAAAATATATAAAAATTATATAAGTGTGGTATTTTGCTAATTAAAAATATTTTAGGGTGGCATTAGAGGGAGGTTAGATTTTGGTATGGCATTTTGCTAAATTTCAAAATTTAGGGTGGCATAGGGCTAATTTTCCCTTTTAATAAAGGTAAGTAAAGCATATAAAATGAAAATAAAAATGCGACAACAAATATATTATGCATCGTGAATATTTAATTAGCTCCTTATATTACTCTAAATAGTTGCTTTTATTGTAAATTTTTATGTTAATGAAAAATAAATATTTAATTATTTTGTGTAGACCTATTAGAGTGTTTTGATCATTTTCATATTCAAAAATGAAGAACTATACAGCTCATTAGCTGTCACTGGTTAGATAGTTCGGAGGAAAGTTTGGTCATAATTAGACGTTAGACGTTAAACCTGTCAAAATTGTAAGTTTCGGGCGTGAAGTCATTACCGTTCTTTATTTACATTAAACTTGATAGGATCGCTTGTGACAAAATCAATTTTTATACTTTTATTCAGGCAATTTGAACATGATGTAGAGACTGATTAATGTCCTACAGCCAGGGCCAATTGGAATTATCGAGCACAAATTTTCTGCACAGGAAGTGAAAGAGGCTGAGTCAGTTGTTAAAAAGGCGGTGGCGAAATGGAAAACAAATGAAAATTTTCAGACAAAATTATTTTGATGTAAAGTAGCATCAGAATATTTTTATGTGGGAACCATAGCATGATCTTAATTTAGCCTGTGCACCATACCACCATACGAAGATAAAGTTGGATGTCTTATCTTCTTTTTTTCTTTCGTTTTTTCAACTTTTAAGGCTACTAATGTGTGCTGGTTTTGACTTTTAAGGATGCTGAAAGCTTTTATGTATGAGGTGTATGACCTCCCCCCCACACACACACGTCTTTTATCCAAAAAAGGAATAAAAAGAAAACAGAATCGATTATAAAGAACACAGAGAATGAAGGGACTTAACCCTGGATAATTTTGAGGCATATAATGTGCTGAAGAATTTCATGTTAATTTTGGGATATTATTAAAGGAGATGTTTCAACAAAGAAGGAGAAATTCGATCAGTGCTCAACAAATCTCGATCCGTTGACAATGGCTATTTTGATAATTTTGATAATGAATTTTTAAATAAACCCGATCTGTTGACAAGGGCTATTTTGATAATTTTGATAATTAATTTTAAATAAATTTAAAAGAATCTTAAAGAATATTGTAGATTTATTCTTTTATTTATGTTTTGATAGTATTTCAAATTTTATGTAATTTCATTATCATTTGATAGTCCATCAAAATCGTTAAACTAAAATCAATACAAAATATATAAAATATTGGTACTCCTTGATGAAATATCAAACGATAATAAAATTACATTAAATATAAAATATCAAATGATAATAAAATTACATTAAATATAAACACTGTCAATCTATAGGAATATATCTATAAAAAAATTAAGATTTTATTTATTTATTTAAAAATTCATGTACAAATTTGTCAAAAGGATCCCTCCCCTAAAATTAATGTTATGAAGGATCTGTTTTGGAATTCTCATCTACTGAAAAGAAAAAGACAAATAAATGATAACATTTTAGTTTGATATATTACATGTTCACAACCTATATTATCGGTATCAAGATAAATTTTATTTATTAAAAATGAATAAGTATAAATATAAGATTATCAAGAGAATAAATGTCGTATAATAATTATTTATTATTATTAAATGACTGAAAATTTCTGTGTGCCCCTGATTAGTACAGTAGGGGTGGGTTAGATAGGCAGTCGTATGCGTCTCTTGGTAGAGATGCGATTGATTGAACGACGATTTGTGTTGTAATTCTGTTATAATAATTTTAAACTATGTTCAATGTAATGATTTCAACTTCTGCCATCTTTAAAAAAAAAAATCAAGTAAAAGGGAAAAGGTTCGGGTAGAATTCGGTGTGGCCTAATTCGTGTATTGTCGTGTAACAGGTCACCTTTGTGGAGTTTCACACTTTTATAATTATCTTGTGTTTTTTCTTTGTCATGACATGTTCAAAGTTCGATTCATAAAAATATTAAATTATGACAAATATGTTCTATATAAATTTATATAAATATGTTATTGTTTCATATACTGGAATATATTATATACTAATAAAAATTATAAAACGATTAAAGATATGAAATATCACACATCTGTCATCTTGAGATAATGATTATATTTTTTATTGGTAAGAATTATTTTTCTCATAATTAAAACATATTAAAGAGAAAAAGGAAGAGAAATAAAGATATGATGATAATTATTTTTTTACATTATATTTCATATAATCTTATAGTTGTCTTAACTAAAAATAATATATATTTGAAACGACAAAATCATAATTTATGACTTAAATGAACATATGTGTGAAAGGAAGAAAATGATGAATATTTTAAAATAATTTTTCAATCAGGTCATATTTTTAACATGTATGTCATTTATAATCAATTAATGACATTGTAAAACTATGAAAATAATATATTTCTTCATTCAAATAACATTGAAATGTTATTTATAAAAACATATTTTTTATGTTGTGCATGAGAACGTATAATTTTAAATAAGTATATATTCATACACATGATACATTAAGGACAAAATAATAAAACTAGTATGAGCGTGTTTAAATTTTAAATCGAATTTCAGCAATTTGGTGGAATCTTCAAACAATAATTATTTTATTTTATACTAACATAATAACCATTAAAAAATAATTATTTTATTTAATATAAAGCATTTCGTCATAGTCTAATTTATTTGATAAGTAAATATATATGCATTTCATAATAAAATATATTTAAGTAAACATGTCTATCATGCATATTAAGTCTAACCGAGCACTTAGGGGATGAAATGTTAAGAAAATACTAAAATCATGTTGTTTGAGCAATTCAAGATACCAGACATATCATGTCTAATCGAGCACGCTGAGACTGTACTATTAGGAGTAATGAATTGGTGATTGGCACAACTCAAGAAGGATATAGATATCAGAACTATTAAAATACTTCTTAATTGTGTTATTATGACAATTTAAAATCATACATATCAGATCTAACATAACACTTAGATAATACGTTGTGAATCATTATATTTCTTATGATATACATAAGAACATAATATTTTTATAAAAAAAAAATGAGAGGCTTCATGTCAGCTCTATATTTAAGTAAATATTAATATTTTATAACTATTTACTTAAAAAACTAATTGAGTTTGATATAATATTTTGTCAAAATAAATTTTAAAATTATTTTTTAATATAAAAATTGAAATATGCACACGTCTCAAACATAAACTAACACACCACGTTATTTCACATCTAATCCATTCCTTTTGTAAATGAAATCAGACCCGCACCTGCACCAGCCCGTTACCCGTATTGCCATATCTGGGTGTATATGTTCTCCAGCTCCCCTCCCGTCCTGCGTCGCCGCTTCCGCCTAATTATCTCCCCATTTCTCCACGCATCGCAGAGAGGCAGCCGTTGCCGTTCCCCTCCACAAAAAAGCATTGACATCTGACTTGGCCTAAATTTTTTAGTGCTTATAGTTATATCTGATCGTACTTGCTCCGTTGTGTGAGGCCGTGCGCAGTAAGAACTTAGAAGGGACAAGTGAAAGAGATACATCGAGATAAACAGAGTAGACAATATGTTAGTTATGCATCTCTTATTTTCGTGATGTTGTTTTCATTGTTTGTTGTTACGGTACTTCATCGTGCTTAACTGGTCGTGAGTGCAAGGTGTTCGATGAAATGACTCACAGACTAATTGGCTAGCTTGGTGCTTTTTCATTTACTATGGAGTTCACTTTCGTTTAACTTTATAGTAGAAGGTTCTATTTTAAGTCAGTATTTTACTTAGAGATAAACAATATAATGAGGTGGCTGCCAACCCCTCGGTCCAACTCTGGTTAATTTTTAGTTGATTCAGCTATTGTAATATGGACCTGACTTGGTGCTAATAAAACAAATGTCATTTTTTGGATTCTCTTCTTAAATTTATAGTTAATTATGTATAATTTTTATTTAATGAACCAAGATGATGGTTCTCATAATGAGTTTGTTTTTTTTTCTTTTCAGGAATTTGAGGTCAATTTCAGAAGAGAAGGTAGAACAATACACTGATGGCTTTTTCTTTGCTGAGGCAATTGCCAAGAGTCATAAGGTACCTTTATTGTACTAACTATTGCTGGAATGGTGTCTATTACAACAGACATTACTGGTACGATATTTATACCTTCATACTAAATGAGAATGATTATGTGCGTGCCAAAATTTTAGTGCCCACCAATTGACCCAAATTCATTTTTTTTCACTGGCATTAGATAAAGCAAGTCTTCAGTTGAGTAATTCAAGTCCTTTGTACTTAGGGCTAGGCAAATAACTCGTGGTTCATGACTCGCTCGTAACTCGCTCAGATTTTAGCTCATCATAACTCGAGTTGAATCTGGCTCGTATACTTTCTGACTCGAGCACGAGCCAGGGTTAGCTCGCTCGGCAACTCGTCAACTGGCTCGTATACTTGAGCCTGTCATATTTTGTATTTCTATTTGAGTGTAATTTTTAATGTTTAAATTTATTTGGTTATGTAATATATTTGTTTTTATGTAATTTATTTATCTATTATGTAATTTATTTGTTATTTATTTTAATTTATCAGTTATTTTGATTTCTATTTTGAAATCAACTGACAAATCAAAACATTAAAACGAGCCAAATCGAGCTCACGAGCTGGCTCGAGCGAGACACGAACCGAGTTTGAGTTAGACTTTTAGCTCGGATTAGTCTTGTTGGCTCGAGTCGGTTCGGCTCGTATAACTGTTGGCTCGAGTTTGAATTGCCTGTGGCTCGGCTCGGCTCGCTCGTTTATACAGCCCAATTTGGGGTGCTTATGCAAATTATGCCAGTATATTACTTTGGCTGTGCCTATGAGTTTGAAGAGCAGAGAAAATTATCATATTTGTCCTATTCTTTTTGCCTGACAATAAAACTCGATATCTATAAAAGAACTAACAATGAATTTGATAAAAACTGCCCTGAACATTTTATCTTGGCGTCAGTTTCTAACCTAGATGTGCTATTTCAAACACAATAATATCACATATATTTTTCTCTAAAGGTCATCTATACTATTGCATAAATGTACTTTTTCTTCTCATTGCCTCAGTTTTCTCATTGCTTCTCACTGCTTTCATCTTTCTTAAGGTGGATTTGCATGGTTTTAGGTTTGATTTTGGTAGAGGATGCAACTAAATGACAAGATTATTTCTTATATATGATCAAGTCTTTTAAAGTATTTTTACAATTCATCTTTCAGGAAGTTTTCTAGGGTCACACATGAAATTGTCCTCTATATTCAGTGCAAGTACATCTATAAACCTAATTCTACTGCAGCATCAGTTGTTCTGTTATGCACCACTAGTTACTGGTATTTAGTGCAGTATGATATTTATGAACTTTTGTACACGAAATAAACACTTTATTGACTGTACCATAAAACTTCACTAAATCCTAGAAACACTGTGTATTGTAATGTTAAATTCAATTTCTTTATTGGGGTAATGACTTTACGGCTCCCAAACTTCCAGTTTGTGATAATTTATCCCCGGAACTTCTAATTGTGAAAAAGAGCCTCCCAAAAAAATAATTAGCTATATAATAATTCATTTCCAAATGAGAAATGATCAAAATGCCCTTGTATATTTACAACATAATAATTAAAATACTTATGTTTCAAAAAAATTTAATTTATGAAAATTGACTATTTAAAAAATATTAAATATACACAATATATAATGGATTTTCTATGTCATTTCTAGTCAGGTTTTATACATTTTATTTTTATCATGATCATAAAAATAGCTATATAAATAATTAATCAATAAAATTTTGTTTATGAAAATATGAAAAATGTGAAATATTATTAAGTTAAAAAGTGCCTACCCCAAATAAAAGGCTTTGTTTTGTTGTTGTTGATTATTTAGTTAAAAAGTAGTTTATTAATTTTAAAATTGATCTCGAAAATAAAAAATTAGTTTATAGAAGTATTTTAAAAAATATTGCATTTCTAATTTTATGTAATTTAAATATAATTTAATGTTCGATCAAAATCATAACATCACATAAAATTTATACATTTTATATTTAATAATTTCAATAGAATATCGAACAATAATTATATAAAATTATATAAAACTTAAAACAAAATTGAGTGTTCTTCATTTTTTTCAGTCAGTGAACCGTTTATTATTCTCCCGCGCCTTCTGCCTTTCCTTTTCCCTATTCCTTGGCTTTCTGGTGTGACATTCGGTAACGTCTCGAGTGGCTCCGAACAAGTGGAATTCACATCGTCTATGATACTTTACTGTAAAGTATATGTCCACTCCGTGAATCTAACCATTTACTGTTGTGATGCCTGATTGTGGTCCAAATCCGATGGCCGAAAAAAATTTGGACAGCTACTTTACCTTTAAAATACTATAGACGATCTGCACTCAAACAAGCGATGGTGGTCGCTCGGTATGTCAGAACCAATCAGCCTGCCAAATTGTCATTAAATTAATAAATTGTATATTTTTATATAAAATTCTAAAATATGAATTTTAATATACGTGTATAGTTGACTACTATGTAGTGCATACACAATATACGGGTGTATGTATAATTCAATATGCGAATATATTTAAAAAAATATTTGAATTGATCTTTTATTTTTAAAAAATTTTAATAATATATTTTTTATTTTATTTTTGCATGAAATATGTCATATGATTAAGTTTATAGGTTTAATATGATAAAAAAAATTAAAAATTTCGCACACTATTAAATAATGGATATCTATTTTTATACATGTAGTATCACATCACACAAGATTTTAAAGTACAGATTTAAATATACATGCAGAACCCGACCCGACCGAGAAACTTGCCTTCTGACCCGTCCGACCCAAATCCGACCCGAACCCAATTTTTTAAGAAAGTCAAACTGACCCGACCCAACTCAAACCCGAATAGCCTTTAATCCAATCGAAATCTATTAACGATCTGAAAAAACACAACATATAAATTGACTCGATCCGACCAGATCTGATCCGAACCTGATTACACTCGACCCAATCTGATTTCTTGTCAAACGGACCTGAACCGCCTAACCAGACAGAAATAATGATGTAAAGTAAAGCGCAAAATTGAGCTTCCTCACTGTTCTTGGGCGTCTCTCACCTCCACTCGCAATTCTATCACTTCCATCCATGGCAACGTCCTATGACCGAGCCAGTGCGCTCAAAGCTTTTGATGAAACCAAATTAGGCGTTAAGGGCTTGGTTGATTCTGGAATTACAAAAGTCCCTCAATTTTTCATCCAGCCGCGGGAACAAGGAGATCTGACATCGTTACTAGTTGAAATTCCAGTGATTGATCTCACTGGAGTGGATGTTGATGCTTCGCTAAGAAGTGAAGTGGTAAAAAAGGTGAAGAGCGCCTCACAAACCATGGGTTTCTTTCAGGTACAAAAAGGAAATCGCAATATATATTTTTTTTGTATAAATTTGATTGGAGTTGCAAAAAAGGGTTTACTTTTATTGAATAAAATTATTTTTCCGCCAACTGATAAAGAGGAATTTGGTTAAGAATTGGGGTTTCTTTCCCACTGAACTTGTCTTTGGCTCCCATGCATTGGTTAATTGATTAAAATTAATAACGTGGAATAGAGTACCAAACTCAATAGCAAAAGATGTTAAATTAAATCTTCTTTATTAACTCTGAAATAAATTGACATGAATTTCAGACATTCTAAATGGTCCAGACTAGAGTCAGAGGTTGAAGGGGTTAATTTGAAAGCAATGTTTTCTGTTCAGGTGGTGAAACATGGAATTCCATTGGAAGTGCTCGATGAAATGCTTGAAGGGGTTAGGCGGTTCAACGAGTCAGAGGTTGAGACTAAGAAGAAATACTACACCCGTGATGTAAGCAAGAAAGTGGTTTACAATAGCAACTTCGACTTGTATGAAGGACCAGCTGCAAACTGGCGCGACACAATGTTAGTCAGCATGGCTCCAGAACCACCAAATTTGGATGAGTTGCCGGTTGCTTGTAGGTAACAATAATATTGTTTAAATCTGGTGTTTGCCTCATTTTATGTCCTTGTATGTACTTTGTGGATTTCTCTTTGCAGATCAATCTTAAATTAGATGCAATATTAATATTATCATATCATCGTCATCATCATTATTATCATTTTTATCATCATCATTATCATTCACATTATTCTCATCATTATGATTATTAGTATCATTGTCACTATTATTATCATTGATTTTTTATATTTGAGATCTTTGATCTCTATGCTTCAGATTGGGCTTCACTTCTAGTCTATCCCAATTTATTTGGGATTAAAGGCTTTGTTGTTGTTATTGTAGTGATTACAGTAACTCTTATCTGTATTACAATAAAACTGTAAATGTGGGCTTATTTAAGAGTGTCATGCTTACCCGAAGAGAAATGACTTTTTACATGCTTGCTAATAACTTCAAAAAGGAGGTTGTTTTCTGCATTGGTGCTGTAACAATTTTTCACCAAGTCCAGCTTGCAATTTTACAACACGAAAACATTTTGATCTGATAATTTAGCTTCATGCTACAGAGACATTACTTTCAAGTATGCAACTTATATCAAGGAACTCGGGATCACACTGTTTGAGCTATTATCAGAGGGACTTGGCCTTGAATCCAATCACCTAACAGAGATGGAATGCAACAAAGGGTTTAATGTTCTTAGTCACTACTATCCACCTTGTCCTCAGCCCCATCTCACAGCCGGTACGACTGAACACTCTGACCCCGATTTCCTCACCGTGCTTCTTCAAGATGGCATTGGTGGATTACAAGTCCTTCATGAAAACCATTGGGTAGATGTGCCACCTTTGCGTGGAGCCCTGGTGGTGAATATCGGTGATCTTTTACAGGTAAACACTTCTTCCAATATATGTGACAATTTTGTTTGTCCAGCAAAAATAATCTAGGAGGATCTTAATATTACCCACATACAAATGCCATTTTATAATACTATTTCCGATGTGTTACTAAAACAACTTAAAATTGAGAGTGCCAAGTGCTCCTGTATTGAGTGATTATTTTTATCCATTGCAAACTTTGACCAGCAATGTCGAAACAAGAGTACTATAGTGGGCTTGTATTCAGTGATTTTTTTTATTTCAATAATTAGCTTCAATTATGGACACTATTGTGAGATACGATTTTAAAATCAAAAGACAAGGGAAAAATGTATAATAACCAAACTCAATGGTACAAATCACTAGGTACCATCTCCTATGTTCTGGTTATCTAGTAGCCATAGCATATACATGGTAATGTTAAATCGAAACTGAATGCTACTTCTGTAATGGCTTATACTCAACCACATTATTTTTCATAACATTGCAGATTGTGTCAAACGACAAATTAAAAAGTGTAGAGCACAGAGTACTTGCTAATAGCAAGGGACCTAGAGTTTCTGTGGCATGCTTCTTTAATACCAACCTGAACCCGGTGTATAATAGGCTTTATGGCCCCATAAAAAACTTGACAACAGATGAAAACCCACCACTTTACAAGGAAACAACAGTCAGAGATTTTCTTATATGTTACAACAAGAAAGGCCTTGATGGCAGATCCATGTTGGATCATTTCAGATTGTGAACTCATTTGGGAGAATAGTCGTGTTAGCATAATATTGTATACGTGCACAAGTTTTATGTACAGTTAATTAAAGACCTTTATGTGTTCTATTAGACAATGATAATTATGGTAAGATATTTATGTTCAAAATATAGAGCTTACTATAGATACTGATCATCATGCGGTGACGTTAAAATCCAATTAGATCATACCCTGAGCTATCCAATTCCGAAGCCCTAACTGGGCTCGACTATTTCATGATCATAACATACTTTTTTGCTCAAACGTGAAAGAATTTGCAGTCTATAGTTTTTCCTGACCAGAAGAGAGTAAGAAACCGGAGAAGAATTAAGCTGTCGTGATTTCAGGGGGCTGAAATTTGTCTGCAAATCCAGCAAAAATCATAAACAATTGGTGAGAAGATCTATGGAATGCAAAATTATCCATGTCCTCTTCTTCTTTTAGTTCTGGTGCTCGGGAGTTGATATCGTTGCGACCACCAAACATGAAGCAGCACCCTGTCAAAGTAAGAAATTTGTTTTTCTCCTCTTTTAGATAATTTTTTTAACCACATAAATAGAGAAATCATCTCTATTGAATTCTCAAAATATTCATCCGATCAAGAGATAACTTTATATTCAAAATCGAACCCCTCATCCAAACTGAATGACTTTTTTTTTTAACTTGTGCAGGTTTTTCAAATGAATAACATATGTAATTCTGATATTTTTAAAATAAAAACTTCAACATTTTTTTTCATACTCGATATTCACAATTGGTACTAAATTTACGCATCCAGACAATTGAGAAACGTCGGATTCTGTTTCCAATGTCTAAATGCATGAAGCATATAAAGCATGAGTTCATATCGATATCAGACATTTGAAATGTCGAAATAGACAAAAACATGGATCAATTAATATTCGTTAGTCCAACCTTGAGGATCTTTTCCACCACTAGAGATTCATTATTTTTTTATTAATTATTATAGTGATATAATCCATCAATTTCATTGAAACTGAAGTAGTAAAGTACTACAAAGTCCATATCGATTTGATCTGTACCAACACACTGGTACAAACAAAAACACTTAATAGAATACCAATCCTTAAAATAATAACAAGAAGGAACTTGCATTCACCCTAAAGGGTAAACAAAATAAAAAAAAAAATAGCAACATAAAAACACAAGTTTAGACACAAACATAATTTTTAAAGAAAGAAAGTATGTATTTTTTATGTTTTGACTTATAAAAATATTTTAAATAATGGATGTGATGATGAAAGTAATACTGCTTTATAGATTTTTCTTTGTGGCAGTGATACAATGCCCTCGGTTCTGCCTCCAACACCATTGATGACATGAATTTTGTTAAAGACATCAATAAAATAAAGATAACTATGGTTAACAAAAATTTGTACTAATAAATACTGATGACATGACATATCAACATATCCATAACCATATACCAAAAATTTGTACTGGTAAAGATATGGAAGTCATTAATAAAATAAAAATAACCATAGTTAACAGCATATTAATATTTATTTATCAGTTGAATAGATTTTTTTTAAGTACAATATTCATTAATTTCATTAAGTATTGTGTCAACAATAATCAATTAATTCTCAAAGTTGTCATCATTAACTACAACAATAACAACAATAAAGTCTTTAATCCCAAATAAATTGAGGTAGGCTAGAAATGAAAACCATCGGAAAACATAAGATCAAAGATCCAAATATCAATGATAATAATGAGGATGATGTAAAAGAAAAAAGAAAAAAATAATAATAGTAATAAAAAATAATAAATAAATAAATAATTAGAACAATTTGTGTAATGTAATAAATTATTATAAATTTTAACTAATAAGAATTAATATTAAGTATAGCTAAAAATAATAAAATAATATTAACAATTGAGTACTTATAAAACTAAAATAAAGTGATGAATAATTATAAAAAATAAATATCTGACAATGTTTCTATCTCAAAACTAATAAAGATATGAATAACAAAAAAAATATAATATTTTTTTATAATAGTCAAACTTTACAGTCAATACATTTATGAACTGAGGAGCAAAATTTGGAACCGTCTTATATTTATTCTTTTCCTTTGTGCTCTCACTGTGACAAAAAAGTCACGTGCAACATTCACAGTCGCAGACTTGCAGTGAGACCTAGGACCATGAACAGTGAGCTCATTTTGCTTGAGAGATACCATTCGATCGATGTCGTGCGACTTGTCAAAAATCCAAAAAGATATATTGATCTAATTTTCTCTCCAAGTAACTGTTACAATTTGAGAGGAGCCCGACCCATTGTACATCTTAATCATTAGGATCAAATATAATCAACAATAACTTTACTCTTTCACGTCTATCTAACTATTTTATTTATTATGTATTATTTAATAATAATAATCAGAAACGTTAAAAAGTAGGGGAAATTGCTTAGATACCAACTTAAACTTGGGGATTTAAAAAATAGTCATTCCAAAGTTTCAATTTAGTTAAATACCATTTAAAATTCAATTAGCTTTTAATTTTACTACTATAATATAAAAATAATATATTTTTAATTAAAAAAATATATGTAATCTCCATAATATTTAAAATAGTCCTACAAACATAAATCAGTTCATCTGTCTCTCTTCCTCACTCACCATCTCTCTCGTTTGAGCTACCCACTGACCGTGCACTATAGAGCATATGCATCTGATAAAGGAATGGAGAGAGGAAGCTCGCCAAGTTAATCTGGTGATATCGGATCCACAATCCAGTTCGTTCATTTTTGTTCCCTCCGGATAATGGCGGATATGAGAAGAGCAAATGGGGGTCAATTGATTCCTCATTTTTATTTAAAAATCACTCATTTATACATAATTTTACTATTTTTTATCAAAAGGAGTAAATTTACTCAATACTGACCCGCATAAATTTATATATTTTTTATTATATTGACCCCTATATAAAAAAAATTATATAATTAAGTAACAATTATATAAAGGCTCAAAATATTGACCTCATATCGAAAATTTCTGTCTCCGCCCTTGTCTCCAGGATACAGGCTCCAGTGCAGTGTCTCGATCGCTGTTGAGTACTCCTTTGCTCTCGGTAGAAGCTCAGGTGTCCTGCATTAACACAGAGACAACTATGTCAGAAGCGCAACCAAGAGCCACATAACAAAGTTTGAGAAAAAAAAAATGGCAAACTGTATATGAAAAGGAACTGAATGCCATTAAGATGCTTACCTGTACCATAAAGTTACCACCCATGGAGCAGTTTTTTTTTGTATATAATAATTATAATAATTATATTAATAATAATAAAAGTGATAAAAACAAAATTTAAAATTTATGAATGACAACACACATCTGGCAATCAGTAGCATCTTTAAGTAAACGCATCACTGCTAGATAATGTAAGTCTCTATCCAAAATGCGTAGCTTTATGCTTTAAAAAATTTTGAGTGGAAAAGATAATCTGTTATAACGAGTGATGAATCATTATAATATTTTCCCGTGCATAAACCTATTTCCTTGCTATCTTAACTCAAAAACTTAAAGTAAAGAATCACAACCTTACAATTTGTGATTCTGTCTTCCAAGAATTCTTCTAGCTATTTCTACCAACCATCTTGATCATTGTTAAGGCCTTCTTAGGATCCTACAAATGTCTCAAAGAAAATTTATAAAATTTAAGTTTATTATTTTACAAAATGACAAATTAAAAAATATTTTGTACTACAAGACATAAACCGATATAATATTTATAAATACAAATCATTTGTATAAAATTAACACTCATCTCATATATAAGAATTAACAAGCAAAAAAAATATTAATGATATTAACATAGTCTTTATGATATTTTACTACAGGTCAAGTTCAATAATATATCCAACATGTCATTTGTATGATTAAGTTGATAATACTTATCACATGATATGTGAAACACAATCATTACACAACTTACATATTAATCTTAGTTAATTATTATTCTTAGGTAATAAATAGATTAAAGATATTTTAGAGTTATTATTAATTAATGTATATATTTCACAATTGAGTTTAAAATAAATGATATATCATATATATTCTAATACATAAGTTAAGTATAATCATCACATAATTGACAGTAAATCACACTAACACTAATAATTTTAACATGTATTTAGTTTTAATCACTCTATTAATTTTTTTGACTAAAATCTAAACAATCACGACATGACATCATACGTGAGCTTTATAATGTTGCCGATAAATATTAACAACACTAATAATATTTTTTTTATTATAGGAAAATATTTATTTCTTTTTCACAAGAAGTACAACGTTATGTACATGACCTGAACTATAAAGTTTTATTATAGTTTAACTGTAAAATATAGAGTCCACATAGGATGAGATGCCGGCATCATTATATATTGGATGAAAAATATGATAAAAGTGATTAAAACTAGATACATATTGAAATTTAGTGATCAATTGATGATTTCATATATGAAATTGAGTGATTTCTCAAGAAATTTCTTGGTATATTGGGTAAAGATTTGAGTAAAAGATATTTCATATTTGTTACCCTATAAAATAAATAATATATAATATGAGTAAAGATACTGTGAGCTTAACTCAAAAAGTACATCATATCACCTCCAAATTTTGATTTATCATCCTCATTAAATTCTTTATATGAAAATATCGTGGGATGCAAAAATTTGAAGTGTTTTGAGATTTTTAAGTCATCATTTTTAATTTTTAAAATGATATTCAAATATTGAATATATTATTTTTTTTAGAGATGATTTTCAGAAATTAAAAATCATGACTTAAAAAACTTAAAACACTTCAAATTTTTGGATCCCACAAGATTTTCATATAAACAATTTAATGAGCGTGATAATTAAATTTTTTCGGATCATGGCCGGACCGTGGACCATCCTGTGCTTTGCCTTGGTCTGGTCCAACGGTGGATCAGTTCTCCTTTCACCCGAAAATGAACCATGCCGACCCGTCCCGTGCGGACCCATGGACCGGACCCCCATTTCAGTCGGCCCCTACGCCACATCTAACCCCTTTTATTTAAATAAAAGGTGCTAGCCCCCCCCCCAAAAAAAAATATATATATATCCCCAACCGCCAAAAATTCAAAAAAAAAAATCATTTTTCTTTAACCTTTGCAGAAAAATTCGAAAAAAAAAATCAAAAAGTTACTTTTATTTAAAGAACATTGCTAACAAAAAAAAGTTATAACTCCGCCTATGTTCTTTTTACATAGCCGGTCCTAAACCCGGGTTAAAAGATGAGGGTAACTCAAAATATTATACAAAATTTATTTTATAAATTTTGATATTTTTATAAATTTGATAGTATTATTCGATTTTTAAACTATTAAAAAATATATAATTAGTTCGATGAAAATTATTATTTAAAAATTGATAAAATTATTTTTTAACTTTTATTATTTTTTATAATTTTCTGAAATTTTATTTTTTTGGAAATTTTTTAATTTTTTAGTATTATTAGATTTTTAAACAATTAAAAATAAAAATTTGAATTAGTTAAAAATTATTATTAAAAAATTATGATAAATTATTATTTTTTTCAATTCATAAAAAAAAAGGACCGGACCGTGCCTGTCCCGTGGGGGTCCGGTCCCCGGGGGCAAACGGTGGGACGGGTTCAATTTTTTTGAGTTTGGACCGTTTAGGACCGTCCCATGCGGACCGTGCGGGACCGTGGACCATGAACCGTCTCCGACCCGTGGACCGTGAACTGTCCCGACCCGTGAACCGTCCGGGTTTGAATCGAACTAGACCGTTTGCAAATCTCTATTTGAGATAGATTAGGTTGAATCAATTTTACTTTTTAAAAAAAAATAGATCATATCGGATCACAAGGCTCCGGTTTTAAGAATTTACATTGCCCATGTTATAATTGTAAGCCCACGGCCCACGGCCCATGTGCTCTGGATAAAAGATATATCCAGAAAAAGATGAGAGCTCAGCCTCAGTAGCTCACCATTGTGGGCTAGAACTGATCAATAGTATTCCCAAGTCCACATCAACCATTGTGGGCTAGAACTGATCAATAGTATTGCCAAGTCCACATCAACCATTGTCGCTACGCTACCTATTCAAAACTGCATTCATAATCACTAATCAACCTACATTTGTAATCAGTATTCAAAACTACTATCTGGTCATCTGTGTGGAAACGTGGCGCAGTGAGAAGCCAAACATACTTGTATGCGATTATAGTTCTAACCCAGTATTTTATTTCGACTATATTACCATGTGATTCCATTTATAACAACTCTTGTAGAACTCCCCGGGCAACCAGCCAATTATACCACACATCTGATACTCTTACTTCCATTGTTTCAAAATGGCAACAACCTATGACCGAATCAGTGAGCTCAGAGCCTTTGATGAAACCAAATCTGGTGTGAAGGGTTTAGCTGATGCTGGTATCACAGAAATCCCTCGATTTTTCATCCAGCCGCAGGAACAAGATGATCTGACATCGTTGCCAGTTGAAATTCCAGTGATTGATCTCACTGGAGTGGATTCTGATGCTGCGCTTAGAGGAGTGGTGGTGGACAAGGTTAAAAGTGCCACAGGGACCTTTGGCTTTTTTCAGGTGCAAAATTATTCAATTTTATTTTGGAATTTAGGACTGAATAAGAGTATGGCTTTCAAGTCATTTTTTACTATACAAAAAAGAAAGAATGAAAAACTATAAATTGGGCATGCATGCAAGTAGTAATCAAATTAATGTTTACAATGGAGTAAAGAACTTGAACAACAAATTACGGAATGATTAATTCCTACAATAAATTTGACCTGAACAGTCCAATTCAGATCCTTAAGTCATACAAAAATGTACTATATCAATTCAGGTGGTGAACCATGGAATACCATTTCAAGTGCTCGATGAAATGCTCGCAGGGGTTAGGCGGTTCCATGAGGACGAAGTTGAGGTTAAGAAGAAATATTATACCAGGGATGCAAGCAAGACAGTGGTGTACAACAGCAACTTTGACTTGTACCAAGCACCAGCTGCCAACTGGCGCGACACGGTGTTCATTACCATGGCTCCAGAGATGCCAATGCCAGATGAGTTTCCAGTGTCATGCAGGTAAATTTGAAAATATATATACTTTTTTTTCATTATTATATGGTTTTTAACTTCGCTCCATGTATAACGATGATCAAATAAGTCTCTACAGAATCCCCAAAAGTGTATGTATTCTGTAACTAATTAGGCAGTCAGATCATATAGACATGTGATAACAATGCAAAATGAGTCAGGTGCTTTAGATTTTGAGTAGCAATTTCCCAAGAACAAGTTAGTCTATATAGTTGGTCCTGAAATACAATGTCAATCACCCAAGTTCTTTGAAATGTAAAACAAGCTGATTTTAATTTAAGCTTCATGCTGCAGAGACATAACTTTGAAGTACACTGAATACATCAAAAAACTTGGCGTCACACTATTTGAGTTAGTATCAGAGGCACTTGGTCTAAAACCAAGTTATCTAATAGAGATAGAATGCAACAAAGGGCTAAGTATACTTAGCCACTACTATCCACCTTGTCCTGAGCCCCACCTGACAGTTGGTACCACCAAGCACTCCGACAACGATTTCCTCACTGTGCTTCTACAGGATAGCATTGGTGGGTTACAGATCCTTTATGAGAACCACTGGATTGAAGTGTCACCAGTGCATGGAGCGTTAGTTATTAATATTGGTGATCTTTTGCAGGTAAACCCTTCTTTTTAATACTAATATGAGATTAATTCTTTTCTTGAGATTATGTGGGTCCAGGATCCGTGCAAAGACTAATAGCAATAGACTGTTTTAGACTTTAATGGACAAAATTGTATTGCAATATAAAAAAAAATGAAAAATCAAGACTAATAGCAATAGACTAACTCTTCAAACAATTTGTGCTACAAGGTCTTAAGTTATACATATAGTGCTGATTACGACTGAAATGGCTTTTCTTTGAAAACTAGCTTGTTGGTATAACACTAAATACTAAACTTTTTTTTGTTCAAATGGCAGTTGATTTCAAATGACAAGTTGAAAAGTGTTGAGCATAGAGTGCTTGCTAGCAGAATTGGACCTAGATCCTCCGTGGCATGCTTCTTTAGCACTCACTTAAACCCAACATTTAATCGGCTATATGGCCCCATAAAGGAGTTGATATCGGAGGATAACCCACCAGTGTACAAGGAAACAACAATCAGAGATTTCATTTTGTACTACAACGAGAAAGGCCTCGATGGCCGGTCTGCATTGGATTACTACAGATTGTAAATTCATTTGGAAGATTCTTAGCTGTGTTATGATAGTATAGTAAAGGAGACGGTGTATGACATTATAGATAAAGTACTATTTCCAAAGTTCTTAATGTCTCGTTGCATGAAAATGTGATATACATGGCACTCAACTACTCGAGCAATATGCATATAGATCTTTAATCTTAATAGAAGATATGGCTAATGAGTGTTCGGTGATTTTTCTTAATGTGGTAGTATTTTTTTTCTTCCATCTATATTGCATAGATACAGATATGGCGTCATATTTGATAATCTACTGTATAGCAGCAAAGTAGTATTGGGATAATCTATGACATAGTAAGTTTTGTCTACATGTTTTTATTTTTATTACTTCTATCCATATTAACTATTATTAATAACTCCTATCCTTATTAACTATTGTTAATAATATTTTATTTTGAAAGATCAAATGAAAACTTATTATCTTCGTTTAACAAGTGCATAAATTAAAATATGTATGCATAATTGAAGACTTGAAGTTCCATATTCTGTTTTTTTTTTTTTGTGTGTAATAGAAGTTACAAGAACCATTAAAGGTACATGCAAATTTTAAGGATCTATCGATTTTGGGTGGTGGGAGCTTGCCAATCAATGTCTTTCTTACAAAAGCTAAACCCAATATCTGAAAAGTCAGAGGTACACGAGCCCATTAATTAAAAGGAACTCATACCAAATTTTTCCGACAAAGAATGAGCAAAAAAAAAACAAGTATCGACATCTTCTAAATGCGTAAAACATCAAATCCATAATATCGAGTTTTATATCTTCACGTCTATTGTCAAAAATTCTTAATGAGACATTGTTTCGTGGCAATCGGGTTGGTCGGGCGGGTATAAGTTTGGGTCAAATCGGGTTGGGTCAATTTGACTCAGTAAGATTATCGGGCCAGGTCACGGGTCTAGTCGGGTCAGGTCGGATATCGGGTCTTTTAGTGTCGGGTTGTTTCAGGTTTTGGGTCGTATCAGGTCGGATTGGGTCGGTTATTGAGTCATTTAGTGTCAAGTCATTTCGGATTTCGGGTCGTATCAGGTCGGGTCGGGTCGGGTTGGTTATTGGGTCATTTCAGGTCGGGTCGGATCGGTTATCGGGTCATCTCAGGCCGGGTCAGGTCGGTTATCCTCTAGTGTTGGGTTATTTCGGGTTTCGGGTCGTATCAGGTCAAGTCGGGTTGATTATCGGGTCATCTAGTGTCAGATCATTTCGGATTTTGAATCATATCGAACTAGATTGGATCGGATTAGATCAGATTTCACCATCTATGTGTCTGATCTAGTCAGGTCGGATGAATCAGATAAGATTGAATTTTTAAGTGATGCATATTTGAGTCATGTAGGTTTCACCTTAATTTCAATTGAATTAAACTCTTTTGTATTTATCTCTTCAATCCTCAATTCATTGTCATCCATACAATACAAGTTTCATTTGAAAGATATGTTAAACTATTGATAGAAAAAATATTTGATATATATCATATTTAATATTAGTATTAATATTAACTTTATTATTTAAATTAAATAAGTATTCAACTTATTTGATATTTGCACGGGACCCACAGAGGTCACATCTGAGTCCCCAAGAGTGTGAGCTGGAGCTCGGAGATAATATTTTCATAATTCATCCAAGCTCCAACCACAATTATAAAAAATTTACTGTCGGGTCGTATCAGGTCAAGTCAGGTCAGGTATCGGGTTATCTAGTGTCGGGTCATTTCGGGTATCGGGTCATATCAGGTCAGGTTGGGTCGGGTATCGAGTCATCTAGTGTCGGATCATTTCATATTTTGCGTCGTATCAGGTCAGGTCCTCGGGTATCGAGTCATCTAATATCGGGTCATTTCAGTTTTTGGGTCGTATCAGGTCGGGTATCGGATCATCTAGTGTTGGATCATTTTGGATTGGGTCACATCAGGTCAGGTCAGGACAGGTTTTGAGTCGTTCAGTATTGGATTATTTTGGATTATGAATTGTATCGGATTAAGACGAGTCGGACAGATTTCTCAGGTCGGATCGGATTTTGTCACCTCTACTTTATATGCATTTATTATTATAGATAGAAGTGTATTCTAACATACTGCTAATTGATTTGAACCCAATAAACTATTATAATTCGATTAATAATCTCTCTGATCAAAATCATATATCCTCCTGCCGAAATCTATTTAAATTACCTTAAGATTTAGTCTTTTACCTAACTATTCACATCCAATCCGTTGCTAAACATATTTGAAGCACTTTAAATGTGTTACATGTGATACCTAGAGCCGAAAGGTCATAGCTGGGCCTTTTGGGCCTTTTGAGCTCGTCTTCTTCTCATAAGAATTGGCAAAAATAATGGTAACAATTAGAAGCGCTACTATTCACACCTCTAACGACCAACTTCTTCTCAATTCAACCATGGAATAATAATTTGCCTCATTCACAACCGAAATGTGGGAAGTCCCATGTCAATTGAATTATCACCTAACTAGAAACAAAGTCGAACGAAAAAAATAAAAGTTAGCTCATATATTTGATCAAATTATGGGTGAATTTCAAGAACTCCACTCAAGACCACCCAATTTCTTTGTTACTAATTCTTTTCCACCTCACACACAATTTCAACAACATTCTTTTCACACTCATGCACCGTACCCCCACCCTATGACCGCAACCACCGTACCACTCGCTCTCTTTATGGCAATGGGTTTCACTCTCACCAACGATTCGACTAGGAATTTCGGTATCCTCCCGATAATTTCACTTTCAACCACATTTAAGATAGAACAATGATTGGCACACACGTAGAGTTAGAAGTCGAGAAAAAATACAATTTTAAAAGTTGAATCAAATAAGACACTTAAAGTTAAGACAAGTGGGGATTTTAAATTTGAGCAAAGTAAGGCCTTAAAAGATGCTAAGGAGAGAGTAAAAGAACTCCAAGAAGAAATCAAGATTCTCTCGATAATTTGTCACCCTCTACTCACCAAAAAGATTAAGACTCACTCGACAACATTCCACATTCACTCTAACAAAAAGCTCCAATAACAATCTTACTATAAGAAACTTTGTATAAGGGTCCATTTTTATTTCATGTGTCGTTTCTCAAACTCATTATAAAGAAAATCAACTCATTTAATTGAAGATAGGGAGACACCTTCCTCTCAATGTGATAAGTATTTTTGGATCCATCTTTTTTTAATCAAGAAGATCAATTTCGAAATTTAATATTGTTGTCAAAATTATAAAATAACTGTTGTGAAGTGTCAAGTGATCCCTTCCCAATACTAAAACCCCAAAACCTATTACGTAAGATTCCATCTTTTACTACCTGATAATCCTTGTTAAACAGTAAACACTTTAGGCGTGTTACACGATCCAACCCTCTTCCCGGCCGAGGCAAACTATTCTCTCACGATCGGCCGCTTGCTTTCGCGCGACCGTGCCTCGATCCCCCACTCGTGGCGCCTCAACCTCCCTCTCGTGGCGCCTGAACTCCCTACTCACGGTGCCTCACACAAGATCATCGGTAAGCGGCTACGCCTCAGCACCTCACTCACTGTGCCTCATCCAAGTTCAACGTCTTTCTCGTATTCTCTTCTCCATGCATATTCAATACACTATAGTAAATTAAATTACTTTATTTACATCAATTTAATATTTATTGTATCGGAGAGACGGAGACACGGAGAGACGAGGAGAGTGTGTAATCAGGGAGGGATGGAGGTTATTTTGGGAAATACGAAATTATATATCGAAATAAATACATTTTTACTTAAAATTGTATAATTTTATAAGAGTGATAAAAATCTAATTTTTATAGTGGCACTAAACTAAATTTCAATTTTGAAGTGATAATTTTCTAATTTCTCAACTTTAGAGCTTATAACCAATTTTCCCAAATATTTTCTCTTTTTTTATAGTGATACAAATTTAAAATGAGAAAAAGGAAAGCTGTCAAGGAGAAGAGCACTGAGCTATTGCACAATACAAATACTGCTGCTCTTGCAAAGCCAAGAAACACGAGAAGCCTTGAAAAAGGTATCCAACAAAAGAGTTCAGTTAGACCAGAATGTTTTTAACTCTATTTTGCAAGTAGTACCCAATGCCGTACTCTATCTTAATTTATGTCATTTCTTTGTTAAACAAAAATGCAAAAACATTTAGCAATAGTGGATTAGATGATAGGGTTTAAGTTTGTATTAGACTGCTTGGGATATATTACTTTTGTGAGTTGAATCGACAAATATTGTTTTTTTTCTTTCCAGAAAAATAAATCAATAGACAAATGTTGGCCTTTGCTTAATGGACACTAATATGAAAAATGTTGGCCTTTGCTTGCAAATTTTTTACTTCTCAGTTCAGACTAAAAATACAATGTCTTCTTTTGTTTACAAAATTCTAATTCACTTAGCAACTTACTAAAGGTCCTCTTATGGCTTGAAAAATATGTGTGTGTTGGCTCCTCATCAATTTCAAAAACAGGTGCAAGAAGCACCTACCCACTGAATCACCGCTGGAGTCGCAAGGGTTGCTCCAATTTCAGATGGAGCCCAGCAATGAGCCGCTTCCTTCTTCATTACCTTGTTGAGCAAGCAAAGATGGGCAACAATAACTTAAAAAGGCATGCCTTCACAAATGCAGCTCAGGCCGTGGCCGAGCGGTACAATATAGCAGTCACAGATACAAATGTGTTGAACCATGTCAGGACGATTCGGGGCCGGTTTCGCCAGATTAGACGGCTTCAAGGCTTGGATAATGTCACTTGGGATGATTCAAGAAAGATAATTGGCATGGATGAGGAGTCATACCATGACCATATTAAGGTATGTATTGCTATTGCCTCAAGCTAACATACTTAAAGTAGGTTAAATTGGGTTAAGAAATGGAAAGTACAGATGTGCTGGCAATGAATAGAGTTTTCTTTTTTTCAGCTCCCATTATCTTAACCTTTTTTCAAGTTTGTTGCCTTTAGTCTACTGTCAGCACTGCGAGAAATTACTTTATATGCTTCACGTTCTTTTTTTTTTTGGTGCAACAAACATTTGGTGAGTTTTAATGGATCTTTCTCTTGGGCCCACATTACCAGACCATTTTTAACTCCTTGTTTCCAGCAGCTCAAAGTCACCAGCCCAATATTTTGGACTCAGCTCCAAAATCAACAGCAGAATATGTGCTTATCACCTAATCATAACAGCTTAATAACAAATGCCATGTTGAGGCCCACACGAGACAGTTGCTTGAAAGGAAAAAAAAAAAAAAACTAAATAGATATAGTGGGCTGCCCTATTTTAATTCACCCAAGCTAAACTAAACACTAATCAACTTTATCCACCCAATTTTCATATAGATATGTCTCTACTATGGGCCTGCACTTTTTATCATTTTATTGAGTTTTGAGGGCACATGGGCCATTGTACCATCACTGTTAAGTAATCTATCGATGTGCCCTTTTTGTACTGATACCGTAGGAATTCTTTACATTAGATATTTGTCATTCAGGGTACCAATTATAATTATGTCTAGTTCTGTTTGTATTTGAGCATTTAGTCATTGTAGGATGAATAGAGATTAGTTCTGTCATTCTGTGTTCAGAGTGATTTTATTTTTCTTTTGGCCAGCAACCAGTATTTGGCACCAAGTTTAAGAGAGGTACCATATCAGTTCAAATTCCACTCCATTACTGGTTTCTTTTTTAACTCTTTCACTCTTACTAGATGCACTGTTTATTTTATTTTATTTTCAAAAATAAATCAGAATGTACTTTGTGTTTATCTGCTTTAACTTGAAGGAATGTATGTAATCTAGGAGAATCCTAAGGACGAACCTTTTCTGAACAAGAGGATTGAAATGTATGAAGAGATGTCCATAATCTGTGGTGACAACAATAATCAAGTGGCTCCGGATCTGAGTGGGAGCTCATCTGAAGAAGCGTATTCTGACAATGATGACTTGGATGTATCTGATGATATGATCAAGGAATCATCCCGATCTCCTCCTTATGATGCATCTGCTTATGTTCTTTCCAAAAGGAGGCATTGCCAGGGCAAAAATGGTAAATTTTCTAGTCTTCTTTATCTCTATCTATTAATAAAAGCAGCAGCTTACAAAATTTTCCTTTCAGTTAATGGTGCTGGTACAGTAAAACCTCATTCACCAGTATGGCAACCCAGGTCAAGCAAGAAGGGTTGCACCAACTTCAGGTGGAGCCCATATATGAGCCGATTTCTCCTTTCTTATATTGTTGACCAGATCAAGCTTGGGCTAGTCAAGCGGCAGATCCTTATGGCTGCAGCCCAATTCGTTGGTGACAAGTTCAATGTTAACTGCAACATGATCAATGTGGAGAACCATCTGCGTACTGTCCGAGGCCGATACATGCGGATTAAGAAACTCCAGACAATAGAGAATGCAACATGGGAAGATGAGATGAAGATGATTGTTATGGATGACATGTCTTACCATGAACATATCAAGGTACCTGTTACAGAGGTTATCTCATTTTTGTTTTCTTTTTGTATCATTTTGTTGTGTTTATATTTGTGATGACTGATTGGGTTTCATTTCTAGCCTACCCCAAATTTATTTGGACTAAAGGCTTTGTTGTTTATCATTTTGTTGTTTTTAATTCGACTGTTAACATTTGTTGAGGAAAAATTGTGAGAAAATGCATATCTAGGCATGATTACTTAAGCAGTGGAGCTTTTAGTATATTTTAGTCAAGTTTTGGTTTAACTGAGGTTGTGATTGCCAAATTGAAGCTGAAGAGGGCTGTTCGGCAATAGCAAGGAATAAAGGAAAAGAGGGAAAGAGAATTGGCTTCTATTCTTTACAATTCCGATTGTGTTCGCAAGTTCAGAATAGTGGAAAATTAGAATTGGGCAAATTCCAATACTTGGAAAACAGGAAAAGTCTATTTTCCACAATTCCAACCCCCACATGGAATAGAGAGACCAAAATGCAAAAACAAAGGTTTTGACTGCATATTTCCATCTCTATTCCACTTTTCCTTTTTTTTCACATTTCCATTCATTTCCATTTTTGTTCAGCTACTATTCCATCACAATTCCACACTCTTCTCCTATTCTTCCCTTGCCGAGAGGTTAAGAT
Source organism: Schoenoplectus tabernaemontani (assembly GCA_037127355.1). NCBI lineage: Eukaryota > Viridiplantae > Streptophyta > Magnoliopsida > Poales > Cyperaceae > Schoenoplectus > Schoenoplectus tabernaemontani. Next base: position 11,872,280 of record CM073749.1, read on the forward strand.
TAATTCTGGCCAAACAGGAAAGTTTGCAAATTCTGTGTAACAAGTATATTTTCTTTATGAGCAACTGCTGGAATTGTGCGTTAGTGGTTGACATTTATTATAGCATTAAAGGCACATGTGAACCTATTAAAATGCTACTTTTTGCTAGATAAGTAAGTGTTGATCCCAAAATGAACATTTTTTTTGCTTGTACGTTCCACTTAGGTTGAGCCAAAGGATGAGCAGTACCTAAACAAGAGGATCGACATGTATGATGAGATGGCAGTCATATTTGGTCATGACCAAGCCAGTGATAACCTCCCATCTGAATGGACTGACCATGATGACATCAAATCTGCCCATCACATCAGTAATCAAGGTCAAGGTTCTGGTTATGATACAGCCGAGGATTCAGGCAGGCAGTCTCCCCTGGAATGCTCTTCTTCTGGGTTTGTGAAAAGAACCCCTGTACATAAAGGTACATGGTGCTCCATCTATTGGTGAGACCACAGATTGAAGAAAATTTGGTACCAAAACCATATGTTCAGAACCAGTATAATACTTGTAAAGAGCATATGAGGATAAGAACATTTTAATAAGTATTTTTTTCTGTTTCTTTTTACCTTAAACTATTTAGGATGATTAAGAGTGAAACTCTAGTGCTGTAAGTGGTATATCAGGGATCTAATTCTATTGACAATTCACTTCTGATGAAATGAAAGTATTCATTACAGGAGAATGCAATGGGAACATTGATGACAACAACCAACAAGAATTCACTAATTGGGCCACGAAGAAACTAATCATGGACCTGAGCGATAGGGTAGGTTTCTTAGCAGACTCAATAGGTGACCTGGCTGATGCTGTCAGGAACAGCAGCAGCAGGGGTATTTGTGCAGAGTTGTACCAGGAGGTTATGAGGTCTGAAGGGTATGATGAGGTGTCGCTTGGCAGAGCCTTTGATTACTTGAATGAGCACAAACATCTTGGGAGGGGCTTTCTAGTCAAGAGTCAAAGGCTTCGACAGGCTTGGTTGTCTGAATTTTTCTCCGACGATGACCATGCACATTAGGTCTCTCTCTCTCTCTCTCTCTCTCTCTCTCTCTCTCTGTGCATGTGTATGTGGGCACATATTCATGTCAGAATACCTTTGAGCCTGTTACAGATTATCTGGGCCGCTCTGTGCTCGTATGTTGTACAGATGATCATGGTACCAGTACTGCCTGATAATCTGGTTTATTCATGGTTTGCAATGAGAATTCAGGCCAGCATGCTGGTATGAAGCTTCAATATAAAAAAAGAAAAATGGAATTTGTGTGTCTTCGTGATGATCATGAGATGGTGGTGATGATTGTAGTAATAAGTTCTAACAGTCATTTTTCACTTCACTTTCTTTCTTTTTCCTTTGTACGGGAACTTGAATGAGAAGGATGACCGTAGTTTCACGTTGTAGTGATCTTTAGAATCTTGATTACATTTTTTATCTCACTTCTGCATGAGTACCCTAATAAAGAAACTTTTATATTGCAGATTGTTGGCAATAGGTCTGATAAGATCTAGAAGGTTAGCCTTGTTGCCTCTAGGGAGCACTATTTTTGTTGTGCCAGTTTTTTCATTGTAGCTGTTATTAGCAAATTAATAGAAAAGCTGGCAACCTTCTTTTGTTTATAGTGCCAGTTTGTTTTTGTTTCCGGAATTAATTGTCAGCTTCCGAGGCAAGCACAAGGAAATTGACTCAATACCATTTTTTTGCACTGGTTATAGGTATTCTAACTTGCTAAAATATATCATGGGTAAACTGTGTTTTGATTCTTTTGAAGTTCGATAGGCGTGCAGATCGCTTGCCGGTGAGAGTGAAGTCCAGAGAAATCCTAGAATCTTAATGCAAAATTGAACCTATCTTTACTTCACTGGAGCCCATTGAAAGACACATGATGTGAACTCATATTTGGAGTAATCGGTGCTCAAAATATGGACTGTTTAGTACGTATTCTAATGTTGTCTGCTCATAAAAATCGTCTCATGAATTGCATCACGCAACGTGAATTGTGTGATTTGTCCACTCAATGTTGTAGAGTAACACGTCACGTTTGAGTAACACAGTAGACCCAAAAATTAATGATCTCCCTTAAATCACCTTCTCCAGTATAATTCACAATTTTGATTATAATTTTCAGGTTTACATTCTTCAAATTATTGGTTAAAATGTGGACGAAAGCGTGGAAAATGGAGATTTATATTTAATGTTTTTATTTGGGCGAAACTCCCACTATGATACTACACAGCCACATCTATTAAAAAATATCGTTATAACTGTTATTCGTATGTGCATACACTGATTATTTTCAAAAGCAGCTTTATAATTATCATTTATTTCAGCATAACCTAACACTTTCCTCCAGACTTCTATAAGACTAACCAAAAGGGAAGCATTACCACTCATGTCTGAAACCAGCAATAACATCTTACTTTAAGGCATAACAAAGAGCAGAGGCTCTACAATTTTCCAAAGACAACAAGCAGCAGCCACATGAAGGAAACAAGATTTTATCAGGATAACTGTCAGAGCAAAGAAACATACTGTGAATATCCCAACCAAAATCCACAAGCCATGAAAAGTCCCCAAAACTTTCATCGAATAAAAAAAACCAGCAGACCTCAATGATCCTAAACTTAATGATCTCAAATAAAACAACAAAAGTATGACAAGACCTAAGCCGCCTTGTCTGACTTAGCAGCAGTGGCAGCAGCCTGTCCTCTGAGCCTACCAGTACGGCGAGCAGCAATGAGACCAACCTTCTGGCCAGGAGGAGCATCACGGCGAACAGTGGAGGCATGACCAATGTGTTGGTGGTTACCACCTCCATGAGGATGCTCAACTGGGTTCATAGCCACACCACGAACCTTAGGCCAGCAGTTTCGCTTCACACGGAACTTGTGGTAAGCATTTCCGGCCTTAAGGAGTGGCTTCTCAGTTCGGCCACCACCAGCAACTTGACCAATCATGGCACGGCAGCTGCTTGGGATGATTTTCTTAGCGCCTGATGGGAGCTTAATCCTGAAATATAAGTCAGAAAAGCATCATCAATGAACACAGAACAATCATGTTACAAACAAATTACTCCAGCATTGCATTCATGAAAACTCATATTTATCAAGTAACTTAGGTCCATCAACTTGTTAAAAAAATAATGACAATGCCCCTGGAGGCATCATTTAGTGATTTTCTGACATTATCTGAATTTACATATGTATCATCCCACCAGCACAATGTGCAGGCACTAGGCATAATGCTTCATGTACAAACAAACCAAGCAAATAGAATTAGCCCAAGGCATAAAAGTAATCTGGATATGCTATACTATTGTTTATCACAGGTCACAATCAACAATTTTAATAAATAACACTAACATTGGAACTAAACATCATTAGTCATACCAAAATCACCGATTATTATCATCTAATCTACTACCAAGTGTTTTCATATAAGACGCTCATACAACCTTTTAACACAAAACATCAAAAAAGGGAAAAAAACTATTTGTGAAAGAGGTAAAAGAACCTGGAGGTGCCATTGTCAGGGTTGTGGGAGATGACAATAGCATAGTCCCCAGAGCAACGAGCGAGAACACCACGGTCACCAATATGGTGCTCAACATTGCACACAACAGCTCCCTCAGGGATTGAGCGGACAGGAAGCACATTTCCTACCTGAAGTGTTGCCTTGCGGCCACAGTACAGAAACTGGCCAGTGTACATTCCCTCAGCAGCCACAAAAAGCTCCTTCTGTTGCTTGTACCTGCAGAGAAAATATTTTTTGGATTTTAAGACATTATTATAAGGATGTTTTGATTACAAAAAATTAACCAACAGAATCAAATGTACAATGCTTTTCTTATTAAACCTCATTGTTAATATACATTATTAAATCTTGGGTCATAACAAAATAGCTATCAAAATTATTCCATTTTACTACTATAAAAGTCATACATTTACTTTAAGACAAATCCCATAATACTCGTTCTAACACTATCATCTTCAAATTTAAGAACAGCAGCAAAAACCGACTACAACTAATCGTTCTAACAACATTATCTTCCAAACCTGTCATTTCAAACATGCGCAGCCAAGAACAATCGAGGAACGGATCTGCTACCTGAATGGGTGACGGAAGGTGACTTTGGCGAGCGGCGCGCCACGGCCAGGATCATGGATGATATCAGTAACAACTCCCTTCAAGTAGCCATTTCTCTCGCCAAAGTCGAGACTGCGAAAGCGCGCTGGCCCCTTGCGGTGGTGAGTGTGGGACTTGAAGACGGATCCCGCTCCCTTACGCTGAGCTCTGATCACACGCCCCATTTCTCTCTCTACCTGTTCTTTCGGGCGGCGCTGAGAGGTCGAAATTCGGGGTTAAGGCTAGGGTTTTATTGCGAGATCGTATATATAATTGGATGATTCAGAGATTGTCCGAATAAAGAGTTCCTGGACCTGGTTCATGGAAACCCCAAGCCTGATAGGCAGTGGGACCGAATTTTCAGTGTAATCGGTGTATCTTGAGTTATATCATCCGCACACAGGTAAAATCTCTTGAGACCATGCGATCCGAACCGTCCGATGAAGAGGGTTGATCTTAGGGTTTATCAAAGGCCCATGGGTCGCTCGCATTTTTGGGCTTGGTGTCTGCTGCTTTTTGACCCAAAATTGGTATCTTTTTTACAAAATCAGGAATTGTGTAGATGAATTAATTTGTTTCGTAACTTTAGTAACTAAATAAAAATAGTGAAAATAAACACCAATTAAAATATTAAAAAGTTGTTGAAAAGAAAGTTATGTTTGGATATGAAATGATGAAGTTTTTTGATACGTCAAAAGATATCCATAATCCCTTTGATATTAATATAAAAATCAAATTAATTAAATTGGATGCAAATACCGGTTAATACCAAATCCTTTTCCAAAAAAAAAAGGATATTCGGGTTATATTTGAGATCCAACCTGTTCCTACAAACCTCAAAAATACAAAGTTGAAATCATAAATTAATCAAATTGAACACAAACACATGATTAGCTAGGGGTGCGAACGAATCAGATACGGATGGATAATGGTCTTATCGTTTCCATATCCTTTATATTTTTTTAGACATGAATTCAGATATGGATAGTCCGGATACGGATACAGATCAAATATTCTACATATACCTGAATATGGATCGAATATCAGACGAAAATAGATACATATATGGATATCTTTTTCCCTAATGACCTAGTATCAAAATTTTCACATAAAATAAGTAAATAAAATTAGATATAAAAAGAAAGAACACATAATATAATGGAGTTTGGTTATGAAGAGCCTATGTCTTCAGAATCCTCAATCACAACAGTCGATTGCGCCGAGTCATTAAAACAAATAAGTCTTTTACGACTGTGAACCTTCGGTCCCTTACACCAAGTAACAGGGCAGCCGTCGGCCAAAAAAAATAAATGAGGTGTGAACAACTAAATCTCACTAAAGAATAATCAAGAACTAACTTCTCTCAAACTCTTAAAGGGTTTTGCAAAATAGTATTGAGTTTAGATCAGCGATTGCACTGGGGCAACTTGACTGTTAGATTTTGCTAATAGAATTTCGTCAAGTTTGAGATGAAAGGCAAGTGTATATATAAATATACACCAAAATCGATAAGAAATTAGACAGATCCATTACAACAGTTAGCTAATCATTATAACGGTTAGGTCAAAGAAATCCTAACGCACTTAACCGTTATAATTATAACGGATCTTACATTCGTTATAACGGATGTAAGATTCGTTACAATGGGTATGTGAGGGATTTGTTCTAGGGCTTTTTGGTCAAATTAAATCTGTTATAATGGATATTGGAATCCATTATAACATTTAAACAGTGAAATTCTTCTCGAGGTCATCCGTTGCAATGGTTAGGGTATATTTTGGCTCTTGAGCAATTTGGACAAAATTTGTATAGACTCGATATAATATGTTACAACGGTTATGAGTTTCGCAGCAACGACTAGGGTATAAGTACATCTATTTGGCCGGTTTAATCTTAAGACTATTTTGATTATCTTTAATTATTATAATTTTAGTCCAACCAAACTTAATTTTGAGATCTTTATGCGTGAATTCTTTCTGCTTAAGCTCAATATATGCATCTCATAAAGTTCAAAGAAAGTATAAAATATTTATGTAATTGTTTTATAAATTAACAAATACAATGTTATATAATTTTAAGGATTATTTACAATAACAATCTCTCCCTTTTGATAATTTACAAAACAATCGTATATATGCATAATATTCATTTTGGAGAATGTAAAATCCCTTTATAAAATTTTAAAATGATATTTATGTCACATATTTGTCCCCTTTAGTTTAAAAATCGGAGAAAGAAAAAAAATGATAAAACTCCTCCTCAAATTATGCATTCTTCCCCTTAATTAAATAATTTTGTAAGTAATGTACAAAAATAATAAATCAAGATTAGCAAATTTAAAAGTGTAACATAAGTATAGAACTAATCATGAAATTCTAACATACCTAATTTAAATCTCAATTTATTATGCTGTTGAGTATTAAGGAGTTTTATAAAAATACCCGTTATTTGATTTTAGTATCTATATAAACAAGTTCTATGTCATCTTTCTCAACATGATCCCATATGAAATGATGATGTATTTTTATGTACTCGGTATGCGAATGTAGGATATGATTTTTAGAAATCATAATGACTCTAATATTATCATACATAATTGTCACTTTATGAAAATTAATTTCATAATCATTTAAGGTTTTAATTATCCATAATAATTGTGTGCAACAACTACGGGCCGCAACATAATCTGCTTCGGCCTTGAAAAGGCAACCAAAGTTTATCTGTGAGTCAACCATGACATAAGTGACCACTCTCCCCCTTCCCCCCCTAAAAAAAACAACATGTCTCACTTATACTTTTTATGTCCATTCAATCCCCTACAAAGTCGGCATCTGTGAAACCTACCAAGTCGATTGTGGAATGTCGATCATACCAAAAACCAAAATTTTGAGTCCCTTTAATGTATTTAAGAATTCTTTTAACAAATGACAATATAAGACTCCATTGAATTCGCTTGGTACCGAGCATATAAACATATTGTGAACATTATATCAGGTCTACTATCAGTGAAATCAAGTAGATTACTTATCATGGCACGATATGCCGCTAGCATCCGAATCAACAATAGCATTGACTGTCATAGATGTCTTACTTGGTTTGCTATCATTGATTTCAATCCGCTTAAGAAACTCCTTTTGTATACTTGGTCTGACTCACAACTATGTCATCCTTCATTTGTTTGATTTGAAGTCCCAAAAAGAATGAGAGCTCTCTCTTCGTGCTCATCTCAAACTCACTGTGTATCAAAAATGAAAATTTCTCGACAAATATCACATTAGTTGAACCAAAAATAATATCATCCACATAAATTTGCACTAGTAAAATTTTATTTTCTCTTTCCTTAGTAAAAAGAGAGTTGTATTATTAATCCTCTTTTTGAATCCATTGTTAACAAAAAAAAAATTCAATCTATTATACTATGTCTTAGGAGCTTATTTTGACCCATATAATGCTTTGGTCAATCTAAATACATGATCAGATAATTTTGGATCAATAAAACCGAGGGTTGTTAGACATACACTTCTTCATCTATAAATCCATTCAAAAAAAAAATACTCTTAACATCAATTTGAAATAGGAAAAACCTTTTGTGAGCATGTGCGACCCTTTTCGCGCCTTTCACCGTTGAGAAAAGAAACTCGACGATGAATTACGGAAGAAGGACACAGAGTTCACCCTCAAGCGTGCATCGAATGATATCTGTGGAGGTGGGACTTTAGTGCTAAAATCCTTTTTCAAAACAAGAGAGTAGGTGGGGCTTTTATTTAGAGACCCCAATGTAAACCAACACCTACAAATAAATCAGACATAAATATCGCATGAACATCAAATTCCTTTCAAAAAGAAAAGAAAAGAGTAAGACATTTTTTAATGCCAAACTGATTCCCTTGAACCAAAGACCAAACTCTAAAACCAATAATTTGTGAAAATATCCTCTTGTTAAAACATATTAATCTCTTGATCGGGGGCTTTTAGAGTGCTTATTCCGGATAATTTAATGGCAAGGGCATATGCATGTCAAAAAAGTGATGAACCTAAACTCAAATAAGAGCCCTTCAAAGATAGTGTATTCGAAAAATTTTTATTAAACTAAAGCTTATGAAATCCGTAAATATCCATAAAATATCCCTACAGAAATTATTATTATTATTATTATGGTACTATTATATTTTTATTGCAATTTTTTGGATGGTTCTTTGCTAGATAAACAAATATCAATAATCCATGGATCAACATCTACTGTCATAAATGTGATGGCAAGTCTCTACATGAGACGATCTAGACAGACCGATTTGATTTAAACAGTCCAGATTTAGTTAACAGAGAGTGTATTTTTATTTTTTATTTAGTGACTCCACCTGTCATAGACACAATGGCAAAGCCTTACCATTACATTTATGACAGCGGATGTGAATTCAATAATCCATACTCCATAAAAGTACATAAAAATTCAAATTTCTCTATTCTCTTCTGTGAGATTACTATGTAGTTTTATCTGGATGATCAAGATATGTTTCATGGCATTAATCCAACAACTAAGATTAATTTATTTTTAGCCAAAACCATATACATTATAAACTATGAAACTTTTCATGCAATGGGCAATGCTAAAAATGGTATGGATCAAGATTTTTTTTTATCCGTGTCAGATAGTGTTGTCACTGAATATTTATAATCTGAAAATTCAATCCGAATTCGTACAAATGGATCCTTAAAATATATCCTTAGTTTATTAGATTTGTATATAGATTCTAAAAAATTACCCATCTAATATAATGGTCCTGCATTTGAATCTTATAAGATTCAAATTCTAATCCTTTATGAATTCGATAAATAAATAGAACAAAAGTAAAACAAAAAATTATATCATATGTCAATTAATAATTTAGACATGTCCAATTTAGTTTAAATTGAAGAGCAGTATTTATATATCACTTTGTGTTGATACATGAAGTTGAATAATAGTTGTTATATTAAATAAATATATTTTATTGTGTTATTTGATGCTTATTATATATTTTGGAAGTTAGAACAAATAGTTATGATTGTTATTATGTTTATGATTGGAACAAATAATTTTAAGATTGTTATAATAGCAAATATGAATTATGATTGTTGCCATGTTTGAAATAATTTTAAGATAACATGATATTTTTTTCTCTTGTATTATAATATAAGATTTGAAATATGATCCGTATCTGATTTGAAATCCGCTATAATAATAAATATAAATTCATATTTTGATTCTCATAATTTTATTGGATACGGATCTGCATATGAATCTTATAAATTTTTAATGGATTCACATTAGAATCCTCCAAGATCCTATTTGAATCCGATCATTAATAGGCCTAGTCACAGACGTTTCTTTTGTGCATATTTAATAGAAATTGAATATTTAAGTGTGACGGGCTTTCACAATCAGAAAGTAAGTGTGACGGGCTTTTTTTTTTTTTTTTTTAAATTGTCCGTAGGCCACACACACTCACACTTCTTTTACCCGCCCCAGCGGGATTTGATCCCCCGCCTCCCCCTTGGAGGCTTATGCCATTACCATATAGCGCAGTGGTGGCTGTGACGGGCTTTCACAATCGCTGTTAGAACCTGCGTCAGGAAGGGGCAGGTAGGAGGAAAGTTCAATTTGTATATGTGAAGGGGTCTGATTGAGTAATGGTGTTGTCAGGGGTGCACTGGGTTTCGAAAAGGGCCATTTGAAGAAAGAACCAAACATTGTAGGAGAAGTAACAAGAATTGAATGCCTCCAATCCATGCCACAACCTGATCATCTGAAATTTGAATAACACAAAGATATTTTGGTGTAATCAGTGTATGCTGTCTGGTAAGGTACTAATATTAATATCTATCTATTCACCTACTGAAGAACCAAATCGTTCTGATTTGGTCATATTTCTGATTCTTTTTCATCAGTCAATTTCCTTTCATAATCAAATACAAAGTTGGAAGCAATAAAAACTGAATTCGTTTAACAATGCAGAGTTAATAATGAACTATCGCAACAATGAGCACATTCTTTGTGAAGTACCTTACTTAAAATAGGATCTTCTACCATAGCAAACAACAGTCTATTGTTGCTACCATGGTTTTGCGGGGCGATTTCAACTGGCTTTGTTTCAGACGAAAGAAAGCTTGAATCGAAAAGAGACTTGCCATCCGAGTTACGCCGATTCTCCCTTCCTTCTATGGCGAAGGCGAAGGTGGAGGTGATTGATTGATGACCAAGCGGTAGAGACAATCGGGGAAAGAGTGAAGTATGTTTTTCGTTGATTGATAGGAGGTAGAAGATAGCTCCGTCAGGGCTCCGCCGCTCCGGTGGAATCCGAAAGAGGCAACTTTAAGCTGGATTAATTAATTCAGAGAGAAGCGGCAGAGGTAAGACCGTAAGAGAGAGCGAGAAAGAAGAGCAAGAAAGATACTGGGGAGGAGGTAACCCAAAAGCGACGAAGAAGAATTCGGGGCAAGAGCGAGAGAGAGCCAGACCTGGTCGTTTAATTTTGTTTTTCCATTCTTACTAAACTGGAGATGTCCTTGCCCAACTTACAACGATGATTGATGGGACTTTTTACTTAAAGAGTTTATATCTACAGAATCGAACTTAGAGCAAAATTATTTTTATAAACGGTCTAAATAAATAAGATACAAAATCGGAGTTAGAGCAATCTATTTTTACAAACGTCTAAATAAGGGCGTGAGTTCGAACACGCCCAAACCTCATTTTGCTCGCTCGAACACGCCCAAAGACATAAAGGCGTGAGTTCAACTCACGCCCTTTAGACGTTGATGTGCTCTGATTGTTATCTTTTAAAAACACTTAAAGTGAAAAAAAATGATATAAATGCGATATGTGGATTTAAAGGGCGGGAGTTCAACTCACGTCCTTTGGGTCATTTTGCTTTCTTTTGTTTGGGCAGCGAACGGACAGAGAAAATAGCATTTTAAGAGTGTGAATTAAACTCACGTCCTTTATTAGACCGTTTGTGAAAATAAATTTTTTTTAAGTCTATCTGTAGTTTCCGTTTAAGTAAAAAATCCGATTGATGGTGCATTCTTCCGCGGAAAATTTGTACTCCATAAACAGGGTTGCGTTTTCTTACACCAAACTATGTCACGTTAGAAATTCTCAAAATTATTATTTATTATTTGTTTATTTTTATTGGATAGTTGAAATGAAATTGAATATTATTTTTGTATTTATTTTTTATTTTTATCTTTTGAACTCATTTCTTTAAAATCTGAGAATATAAAAAGTTATTTTTCATATACGAAGCTCATCTTTTTTCGTTCAGATGAATCAAATATAGTTAATGTTTTCATTTTCACTGCTCGAAGCTACCCTCTTTGTCTACAGACGTATGCGTTTATAGGAGTATGAAAACTTTTGTATAATTGTAGTTATCTTATTTTATTTAAGATCACATGGACAATCATATAATTAACGATTGTGATTATTTACTGTTTCTAAATTTAACATCTTAATTTAAATACTTAAAATACTTTAATTTGATATGCATCTTTGTTCTTTTTGCATACTTTCACGTAATAATATGTTGTCAAATATTATCTACTATTTTTCTTTTATATACCATGAAGATACTTGCAAAACTAATAACGAATTTATTAGTTTATGGAAATTATTATAGTCTATTATTAATAATGATTGAAGATTTATATTTTGAGTGATGAATATTATTTTTTACTTTTAATATGTGATTTTGAGTAACTCTAGTAATTAAAAGAACGTTAAATTGTTAGATTTTAGAAATACTCTTTACAAAAATAGAATTTGGTAGAATTTACTTTGAAACATATATTGTCATTTTTTATTCGGCATAATCAATGAATTGATATGAGTGCATCTATTAATCAAACATTCGATGCAAAATCTGATAGCTAGGCATCTATTCATATTGGATATCAGAGATCTCGCAACATAGAACTGTTTATATATATATATATATATATATATATATATATATATATAAGTAAAACTAATATACTTCCCCTCTATACTTCTAACTAAAAAATATATCAAAATATTTTAGAATTTTAATTTATGTATCTCAATAAATTCTTTAAATTAAAATCTTATGGGATATATATATTTTTTTAATTTCTTAAGTGTTTATTTTAGATTTTTATAATGACTTATTTTTATATGTAAAGATTAGTTATTTTATTATTCTTAAAATATGAAATAAATACTTATAAAACTAAATAAATATTAAATTTTAGTATCCCATAAGATTTTGATGTAAAGAACTTATTGAGAGAGAAATATCAAAATTTAGAAGTGATTAGTTATGTTTTTGAGTTAAGAGCACGGAAGGGCTCGGTGCTCCTAGAAGCACCCTAGCTTCTCTATCTATCTATATCAAACTTTTAAAAAATGGAAAGTTTTAACCGTTTTAACGATTTTGACATATTCTGACGTTAAGTATTTGAGAAAAAATAGATTTAACGGATTTTTTGTGATTTAACCGTTTTATCTCACGTTAAACCTGTTAAAACCGTTTAAATTTTTTGAAAAAAAAAATGCATTTAACAATTAAATTTTTTTGTTTCAAATCTTAATAGTTAGTGACTATATATTTTTTTTTATATTTTTTAAATGTAAATTAATGCCCTAATAAAAATATGAAACAAATTGATTATATAATAGTTTAGTATAATTTAAGATTTTTAACTTTAAAGTACTTAATTGATGTTATAATTATTATTTTTACTTAATTTAGTTAATTATTAAGTACTAATGATATGAGAATACATTTATTAGTCTTTTTAAATATGAATTAGTAGGTAAAAAGTGATTGATCATTTTTTAATTTAACGGTCGTGTAAAATTGTTAAAACCGTTAACTGGTCACCTCACCGTTAAGAGCCGTTAAAATATTTTTTTAAAATCTTGCTCTATATACATACATACATACATACATACATTTTACAAGGAGGGTTCAATGCCGTTGTGCCTCTATCACACCTTCATTTTTTAAAGTTCTAATATATCAAAATTTTGAAAAAAATATTAAAATAAAATCATTAGATTTTACTTATATCACTTTATTTATATATAGATTAAAAATTATAGTATTTGAATATTATTTTATATAAATAAATTATGGACATTGATTTTTAACTTATTGATTTATACAAAATAAAAGTGAAAAAATAAATACTTTTATGTGTAAGAAAAAAAATATAATATAGATTTCATTTTGATATTTCATTTTTAAGTTTTAAGTTATTAATAATTTAAAAAGTGAAGACATAATAAAAGCACAAAAAAATGAGCATTGAAATCCTCCTCATATTTTACGTAGCTATTTTTAATATAGGACGTGCATTGTTTTTTTTTTTTTTATAAAGTGTTTGGTGATTATTTTATGTTTTCAAATAAAATCGATATGACTATAATTATTGATAAGTTAAAACGTATACGACTTATTTCTATAAGTGATATTTTGGCACTATAACTCGTAGCCTTAAACTCGATAAAATCGCATATACAAAATAAAATTCATATTTTAGAAGAACTATAATTAAACTATAAAAAAATAAATTCACATTTCATCAAAATCTATTAGTTGGTTTTTAACAACAACAAGACAAAAGGAAATTTACTCTGATTGTAAGCATAATGTCTTTTCTTTGACAGCTACAACAACAAAATAATGATAAAAAAACAAGAAAAAAAATTAAATTGCTTATACGTATTTCAAATTTCATGAAGTTGAAAATTATTTGTCATCATCAAGTGCCGATAAAAATAATTTGTTATTTTTCAACCCATACATGGGAAAAATAAATAATACATTTTAAAATTATACAAATATGGTACACAATCAATTAGCGGCTGATGCAGAAAAACACCCATTTGTTAAGTATAGAACTTTAAATTTAAAAAATGTTAACAGAATAGAATAAAAACTATTATATATGTAAGCTGACTTATCTTTTTTAACTTCTATATTTTGGTAGCCATCTGATCGTCCTTGTGAATGTCAAACTTTAAAAATAAATATAATATTAAGCATTTATTACATATATTATATTAGTCTAGTAATTGGTTTGGACATACCGCCAAAGAAAAAAAATCTAATAACACTATAAGTTAACTTTGGGTCAATTACTAGTAGTAAGACCTCCAATTGTTTGGGAAAGAAATAATAATTGGCACGTTATAAAAATGGAGAACCACGACAAAACGGAGAGGATGAGTGAGGCATACGGGTAATGGGGAGTTTTTACTTAAAAGACTAATAATTAATGTTATCTAGAGAACCGGTTTTAGAGGCAAGTTATTTTCACAAACGGTCTAACTAAGGGCGTGAATTGAACTCACGCCCTTAAATCTCCATTTTACCTGCCCGAACACTGTCCAAAGACACAAAGGGCGTGAGTTCAACTCACGCCCTTTAGATGTTGATGTGATCTGGTTATTATCTTTCAAAACCACCGAAAGTGAAAAAAAAAATTGATATAAATGCGATATGTGGACGTAAAGAGCGTGAGTTAAACTCACGCCCTTTGGGTCATTTTGCTCTCTTTTGTTTGGACAGCAGGCGGGCAGAGAAAATAGCGTTTTAAGGGCGTGAGTTGAACTCACGCCCTTTGTTAGGCCGTTTGTGAAAATAAATTTGTTCTTAGGCCGTTTCTGTAGTTAAGATTTGTTTTTGGGTTGTTTAAGTAAAAAATCCGGTAATGGATTGCGTCGGAAAAGGAGAGGCTTTATGGCGGTTCGTGTGACCGTGTAGTCTTACTAATTTGATTTTTTTCCCCCACTTTTTTTCTTTCTTTTGCTTTCCGTAATTAAACAATTTTAGAATGAGTCTTTTGGTGTAAGTCATTTTATTTCTGTAGTGTATACTTGTGTAGTTGTATTACGTTTCGTTAATACTCTCTGTCAATTTGTTATTGGGCAATCCTCGTTGTCATTTGCAACGATATATCCACTGTTAGGTGTCATTAATGAATAATTTACTATGGTGTTTGGAACAACAGAGCAACATCCAACCCCCAAATTTTTTTGACAAATTTGAGTTAGTCCACAGGCAAAAGCAGCCTTATCCAACAACTCAAATCGTTTCTTTCGGTAGATTTGCATCAATGTTTCAATTGTGCACACAATATTCCTCTGTTGTTGATAAGAAAAAGTCCGATTTTTGTAAGTTTCAAATTGGGTTAGATATTTTTATTCAGATTAGGCCTTTTTAGACAATTTATTATTGGGCCAAATTGAGCAGTGATACTCCCAGTTAGCCCCAAAAATGTTTTCTGAAATGTGAGCGTTGAAAGGGATGGACTCAAATGAATAATGGATAGTAAAAAAAAGTAACCTAATATTCTTCCTTCATCTCTCTCTCTGTTTCGTTTCCCCCCTTTTACTTCCTCCTTTTGGAACGGTAATAAAAATATATAAAAGGTGATAAAGCCAATATAATCAATACAATCAACTTACAAAGGTGAGAAAGCAGCCTTTTCTCGCCTGATAAAACCCAATATAATCAACGTTTCTGGTCTCTGGATTGTAAATATAAGCATAAAAATGTCGATTCTACATAGTAAGACGATATATACCCTAGGAAATAAGGAACCGCAATGCATGCTTATTGTCAATAATATATCTAAGATAGGTTACTAGAATAAATACCATTTAGAACACTGAATAGTACACCCATCAGCTTTCATTATATATATATATATATATTTGTCTATTGTGCTTCCATCGGCCGAAATATTACCAGTCCAAATTTAAATTTTTCATGCTCAAATTTTTAATTTAAGTAGCTCAATAAAATCTTTATATCGTAATCTAGTAGAATACTATTTTTATCGTGTTTGGAGTTAGTTTACTATACTTAATGATTTTTAAAAAGTAAATATTTTTGACACACAAATTTTATTAATTTTCTGATATTTTAGGGATATATTTCAAAAATTATTATGTATAGTAAATTAATTGCAAACATGATAAAAATTAGTATTCTATAAGATTATGATATGAAGATTTTATTGAGCTATTTAAATTAAAATTTCGAGCATGAAAACTTAAAATTTGGACTGATAGCGTTTCTCGAAGTGCTACTTTGGAAGCGCAATAGATAATTTCTCTCTCTCTCTCTCTCTCTATATATATATATATATATATATATATATATATAAATGCAAACGTTGAAATTTTTGAGATTTTAAAATATAATTTTTGATACGTTTGCATATCGGTTGAAATGCAAATGTTTTCACAATAATAATCTATCCCTATATTTATATGAGTAAAGATACCATGAGCTTAAGCTCACAGAGGTCTTCCGTGAGCTTAACTCAAAAAGTACATCAAATCATCTCCTAATTTTAATTTATCATGCTCATTAAATTTTTTATTTGAAAATCTTATGGGATGCAAAAATTTGGAGTGCTTTGAGCTTTTTATGTCATGGTTTTTAATTCTTGAAAATCATCTCCAAAATAATAATAATATAAACAATACTTGAACATCATTTTAAAAAATTAAAAATGATGACTTAAAAAGCTCAAAACACTCCAATTTTTTGCATCGCACGAGATTTTCATATAAAGAATTTAATGAGGATGATAAATAAAAATTTTGAGATGGTTTGATATACTTTTTGAGTTAAGCTCACGGATCTTTTGACTTCTCTCTCTTTTTGAAAATCTCTATATATATATATATATATTGGCTATAATGCTTTTTGCATCCCACAAGATTTTCATATACGGATGAGCATGATTTGATGTACTTTTTGAGTTAAGCTCACGGAAGGTCTCACGTGAGTTTAAGCTCCGTTTCTCCGTCTTCAAAGTTTAAATAGTTGATCCGACCGGTCAAAATATTTTTCATATGAAAATCTAGTTGGGGACCAAATTTTATATTTTAAAGATTTTTTTAATATTTTTTAAGATAGCTAGAAAATGACTCATTTTGAATGTCACATAATAATTAAATCAAGTAATTTTTTAGCTATCTTAAAAAATAGTAAAAAAATTCTAAAAAAATATAAAATTTGGTCCCCAATTAGATTTTCATATGAAAAATATTTTGACCGATCGGATCGACTATTTGAATTTTAAAAATGGAGAAACGGTCCGTAGCACAAAAATCATCCGTGTTACGCGTAGTACCATAGCAAAACTCTCTTCTTTCTCTCTCTCTCTATAAATATATATATATATATATATATATATAGTAAAGACACCGGAGACCTTCCGTGAGTTTAACTCAAAAAATACATCAAATCATCTTTAAATTTTAATTTATCATGATTATTAAATTTTTATATGAAAATCTTATGGGACATAAAAATTTAGAGTGTTTTGAGTTTTCTAAATCATCATTTTTAATTTTTAAAATAATATTCAAACATTAAATATTTTATTATTATTTTTAGAGCTGATTTTAAAAAATTAAAAATCATGACTTAAAAAGCTCAAAACACTCTAAATTTTTGCATCCCATAAGATTTTCATATAAATAATTTAATAAGCATGATAAATTAAAATTTAGAGATGATTTGATATTCTTTTTGAGTTAAGCTCATGAAATACCTCTGTGAACTTTAAACTCACAGTATTTTTACACACTCTCTCTCTCTCTATATATATAGAGAGAGAGAGTTGAGCTATGATGTTATGCATAGTACGGATCATTATCGTGCTATGGATCAGTTCTTCATTTTTAAAGTTTAAATGGTTGATCCGATCATACAAAATAATTTTCATATGAATATCTAAATGTAAACTAAATTTTATATCTTTTAGATTTTTTTTACTATTTTTAAAGATAGTTAGATAATCACTTGATTTAGTTATTATGAGTCATTCAAAAGAATTGATTTTCTAACTATCTTAAAAAATAGTAAAAAAAAAAACTCTAAAGAATATAAAATCTGGTCTACGTCTAGATATTCATATGAAAATCATTTCATACTCTCTCTCTCTCTCTCTCTCTCTCTCTCTCTATATATATATATATATATATATATAGAGTGGAGATGGATAGACCATTTGCACTTTGATAACGAAAACGAAAATTTTTGCATCCCATGATTCATATAAATTAAAATTTCGAAATGATTTGATATATTTTTTGAGTTAAGCTCAAACTCTCTCTCTCTCTCTCTCTCTCTCTCTCTATATATATATATATATATATATATATATATATATATATAAGGGAAGGTGTCACACCCCGAACAAAAAAATAGTGCTCGGGGATGACGGTCATGACGTGTACGTGAAGACACGCGTACATGTAAGACTCAAAAATACTAGCTCCAAATTTGGACCTCAAACCATCGTAGAAACATGAGTGACAAGTCACTCAGTGCGGTTTTAATTCAAGCACCGAGATATTATATATCTCTAGACTTAGATTTAAATTCATTGAAAATTATTTTATGACAAATATAATAATAACATATAAGTAAATAAAACTTTAGTTTAAATTTTTTTAGTTGATTTAATTATTTACTAAGTATTATATAAAAAGAATATAAAAGAATTTATAAAAATACACTATATGAATGTCATGATAATTTTTATCAAAGATAAATCCAAAAATGAATAATTTTGAAATATTATAATAGTATGAGGACAAACTCTCATATCACACACATGATCTTGCGGGATAAATTTCAATACATCTATAATTCAGATTAAAGGAGACTATCCGAAAATAATATGAAATAAAATGAACCAATCACAAATAAATATAAAATGATAAAATAGTCACTAACATAAATAAGGTCAACCATCACAATCACAGTAACCAAGGTATAACTCCTTAATAATTAAATTGAAGTGTGTTTCAATATGAAATCGAGCCGGTATTGTCACTCTTCCCACACCAAACTTGATTATTCATTTTTAACTTATAATTTTTCTTGAGTTTCTTAATGACATGCTAATAATAATAATATATATATGCATATTTTAATCTTAATTTAATTTAATTACAACTCAATTAAACTTTTGATCAGTATATCAATTCGGCTAATTATAATCTATAACATCATTTTTATAAACACTATATCTCTTCATAGTTAAATATCTTCGTAATTATAAGTTAAATATTCATGTTAAGTTATATATATAATTACGAATTAAATTATATTTTATATTACAATTGAGACTTTTACTTAGCCTTAATTAATATTTTACTAATTACCTACTAATTTTTCTACATAAGTAATAAAATATTCTATAATTATCTCACATGTATACATAAGTATTTTAGAAATTAATTAAGAATACTATAATCAAATTATTTATATAATATAATTATAAGATACGTAATTAATAATATTATTAATTATTATATTCTAATTATTCTATCTAAGATAATTTATTCTATAACTAATTATATTTAACATTTATATAAATAATGATCAAAATGAAATATAAATGACAATAATGAAATACAATTTAAAGTCTTATCTAAAGAAAATGAAAATTTCACTGGCATCGCATTGAGGGGCTCGATAGGAAATGCGGGAAGCAATCAGCTGCTATGTCGGGTCTTCGACGACCCTATGATCCCATCGATCGTCTCGTCCTAGGCATACTCGGTTATCAATTGGTCAGGGTACTTTTGAGAACCTATGAAGTCAAACTAATTAAATTCACGAGTGTTCTATTTACGCTTAGTCTGGTTAGGTCAGGGTATACATGATTCTGGAGAGAATAGTTAAAATAATTAATTATTTTTCAGTATTTTATTTAATAATATTATTTATTTAATACTACTCCATACTAATATAAAAGAAATAATATTTTTTTATTATTTTCACTACCCTCATGGACGCTAATCCGCTAACCCAACATTTTCTATGGGTTAGCGGATTAGCATTGTTCTGCTGCTATTCTCAATTTTAATTTTGTGTTTGATGATTACTAACCCGAAAATAGTATCTATATTCCCAAAATAAAAAATATTGTTATTAAAATAATTAATTATTTTTTTAGTATTTTATTTAATAATAATTTTTATTTCTATTCCCAGAAAATAGTGATTACTCAAAAATAGTGTTATTCTACATCATCCAAACACACCTTAAAAGAAAGTCCAAAATTCAAACTAGGAAGGAAGTTTAAAAATAATCGCCCCTTTTCCTAAATAGAATTCTAAATTTGACTTTTGAACTTATGTTTGCGGCCCACAAACAACCTTGAAAATCGACTCCTTAACTTGGTTATTCTTCAAATCTTTCAAATAGGGCTCGCGTCCCGCAAACATATGCACGATTGTACCGTTTTGCTCTGCTCGAGGTCTAGGGTTAGTCCTTGGAGTTCTTTTGGCTCAAATTACCTCTTTCCTGCATGAAAACAAAGAAAATAGAGCAGTGCCACGAATTTGTATATTTTTTTTACCTAAATTAAACTTGATTAACTCAAAATAACATAAAACTTGATCGAATTGGTGCCATAAACTCTAGCAAACGGTATACATAAATCGGATTTATCAGAGCTGTATGCGTTGTGGGTGAAAGAGAGACGAGATGAGAGGAGATGGAAAGGGGAGTGAGGACATTTGCTGCGCGGAGAAGAAGGTTGAGCGAAAAGAGGGGAAATAAGAGGTTAAATAGAGAGTAAGAGCCAGTGAGGGACGGGACAGGAAACAAAAGGGAAATGTCAAGATTTTTGAAAATGAAAGAGAAAAACGAGGGTGGCATGTTCGGAATTTTCTGTGGTCATGACTGTGTAAATAATCACATGATTGTCAGTTTTCTAAAATTATTAATTGATCAATTCATTTCTTTTCATAACAATTTGGATATTCGATTTGTCATGCTAAACAAATTTATATTCTTTAATTAATCTAAATATTTGAATTCATTAATTGAATATTCCTTAATTAATTATAATGAATGATATTTAATCATACATTGAATTTATTTTCATAAATTTCTATTCCTTAATTGCAGCATCTAATTAAGATCTTAAATTATTAATATTTTAATAAACTTCATTTGACCTTTGGATTATGCTTTTGAGATTTAAATTATTTTTTCTTAAATTCTAAAATTTTGTTGTAGGTATTTTCTAATATTTGTTAATTAATTTTTTTTATTTTGTTATTTTTAAATTTGCGGGGTTTCACATAAGGGATCACTTGAAAATTTTGACATGAATTTTTAAATAAATATGAAAAAATCTTGAAAATAGAAAACACCTTATGAATATGTTCTTCTACTTATAGATTGATAGTGATTTAAATTTCATGTAATTTCATTATTGTTTGATAGTCCATCAAAGACACTCAAACTATAGACATTGTAAATTGTATAAAATTTTGATGGTCCTTGATGAAGTATCAAACGATAATGAAATTACATGAAACTTGAATCACCATCAATCTATGAGTATATTTATAAGTTTTGTTTTTTATTTTTAAGATTTTTTTAGTATTTATTTGGAAATCCATTTTCAAGATTGTCAAATGATCCCCACCCTATGTATATATATAAGAGAGAGAGAGAGAGAGAGAGTGAGTTACGCTACGGTATTACGCGTAGCACAGATGGTTCGTGTGCTACAGGCCATTTTTTCATCTTTAAAATTCAAATTATCGATCCGACTAGTAAAAATATTTTCTATATGAAAATATAGTCGGGGACCAAATTATATATATATATATATATATTTACTATTTTTTAAGATACTATAAAATCACTCCCTTTGTATGGTGTATGACTCATAATAATTAAATCAAGTGATTTTTTAGCTATTTTAAAAAATATATAAAATTTGATCTCCAACTAGATTTTCATATGAAAAAATATTATAATCGGTCGGATCGATCATTTGAACTTTAAAGACAGAAAAACAGTTTATAGCACACATAATATATGTGCCACGCGTAGCTCCATAACCCAACTCTCTCTATATATATTATCAATATTAATGTTTGAATACATCAACCATAATATATTACATGCATACAATTCCTTCGAAGATACACACAATTGGAAGCCCAAATAACGCTATTGAACGGAAATCCGAACTACTCCCCCTCCGACCGCCAGAATGGCCAAAACCATTTAGAATGAAAGTAAGACTGGTATGACATCATCACGAGCAGCAGCACCACCATCAATGCCACTTCCCATGGTATGTTTAATCGGGATGTTGGAACATAACGTCTGCCGAACTTGTCATACCAATTCTGCGGCCAGAAACTAAACCAGCCGTCAAACAACACGTACCTCACTACGAACAAAAGAGTAACTGCTATAATTAAGAACCATGAACACATGGCAACCAACCTCGACACGTTGTTTCAGTTGTTTGTAGTTTACATAGGAAGAAATTGATAGAAAAAATATTACTATGGCAAAAATGGCTAGGAGCTGAGGTGGCCGGCGAGAGAGGGAGGAGACGGTTCGCATCTTCTAATTAACCATGTTTCCATTCCGGTCCTCTACGTTCGTAAAATGGCCAAGCCATGTTTAAATATATAGCTAGCTAGGGTTTGCTGTTTTTGATAAATTTCAGCTTCTAGACCTGGCTCGGTGTGGGGATTTATTTCATTCACTTGAAGGAATAAAAAAGACATGATAATGAGGAGTTGATCGAGATGGGCTGAGAATATATTCTATAGCTTTGTTATTCTTGTGTTACAGAGAAGAAAGGAATATTTAGCACTGTCATATTGATGAACAAATATTAATATATACTAGCAATTAGCAAGACCTACTCCGCTGATTCGCGTTAAATAAAGTGGACAAAAAACCTATCGATTGATTTTTTAAACATATCTTGAATTCTTAATAAAGGGAAAGCGTCATATTGATATCATGTCGATATCATAATTTGTTTGATATAATTAACATTTTAAACTAGATGAGGATCAACAGTAGGATCCATGTATGTCAATTGTAATATTTCTGATGAGTTGTATGCAATTCTTAATTGATTTTATGATCACACAAATATTGACGGAATATATATCTATATAATTCATATATATTGTAGTTAAAATTAAAGTTTTAGCAATATCAACAAATTAACTATTTGCGATACTGGCAAATGTTTGTGAGCGATGAAAATTTTATTCTATAAAGAATATCACGGATCTGGCTAATATGTTTCAAAATTAAATAGTTTAAAGACCGAAAATATATTATTAAAACTTTAGGACTCTAAAAAAGTAACTGACCGGTATTTTAAAATCTTTTTTTATATATAAATATGATAACTAATGATAGTGCTCTTTTACTGAAAATATCTACTTGAATATTTCACAACTTCAGATCCAAATAATTACATATATATACACAGGGGAAATGACCCACAAACATTCAGGTTTTGACAAGTTAATTTTAAATTTTTTAATTTAGACAAACATCGCAGCCAACGTGCACAATCTCGCTAATTTGTCGCTGGATTGGCCGCGCAACTCGACAGCCTTATTGAAGTCTGAAATGACTAAAATATCCTTATATGTATAATTGCACATGCTTAATATTTAAAATATTTGTGTTTTATGAATTTTTAATTTATAGAAAGCAAATCATTATTAAAAATAAACACACAATTAAATTTCCAGATTCATGATATGTATGCTATTCATTTTATTTTGGCCTGATATGCCTTTTATCATTACAAGAAATATATATTTATGTAAATAATTTAAAATGATAAACCATAGATATGAAAAATCAAATATTATGATGTTTAAAATTAGTTTATTAATTTAAAACTGGAATAAAAAGTATTATAATAATAATAAATATTTATCAGTTTTATATTTACATAAGTGCATATTTTATCATTGTAAATAATTTTTGTTTTTATATTTATCGATTTACAAAATAATTAGATATGAATCTATTTTTTTCTTTTTAGAATGCTAAATGTAGATTATGAAGCTTTAAGAGATTCAAAATATATCAAGAAGAATTATGTTAGGTTTTTAATGTTCAAAGATAACTAAAGTATTCTTCGGATTAAACAAAAGAAATGAAGGTAATATGCTTTAACCATTGCAATAGCAATGACAGCCGTTATAACGGAATGAACAAAAAACTGTTCAAACTCATTAAAAAAATTTCAGTGCAAATTCAATTTTTACGTTGCAATGGAGCCATAACAATTGTAACTGTTAACTTTTGTGTTGTATTCTAGACTACAATCATTACAATAGTTATGATAACTGTGTAACGAGAATAAATCAATTTGTGTACAAAAGTTATCGAGAGATTTTCAAAAAAATTCTCTCACAACTATTGTAATGGATCTCACAATCATTATAATAATTAGTCTTGATAAGGTTTAATTTCTTGTCTGTTTTGCTGTCCGACTATAAAAGACAATAATTCTTTCTTCCAAACTAATAATTTTAATTGCCATATTTTTAAGACACCCTAGCCATCATTAGAGATAATGTTTAGATCCTTGTCTAATTGATTTTAATCTCAAGAATACTTTATAATATCTTTATAGAGTGAGATTGTAGGATCTTTTGAAAGTTCGCTTGTTAGCTTGTTTTGTTTCCGTTTGTGAGTTTTTAGAGTGTTGTCCTCATTGTTCATTTGACCGACGACTATCTAATTACTTGGTGTAAGGATCGAAAATTCACAATTATAAGAATCTTTAAAATTTAATACTAACAAAATGAATCATTTAAGAGTTAAATTTCACCTCAAGTATTTCATACCTATCTATTTTAAATGAGGAGAGAGAAAAATAACTTATGAGTTATTGGATTTAAGTAGATGAAAAGATTTTAAATAAAATCAATAGTAGAGAAGAGTAATGATGTTGCTTGTTTGAGTTACTAGAAGACTTAACACCTTTTATGGAGTACTAGGACTATAACTCGGATTTCACCACGACAATATAGTCTTCAAATAAATAATTTATAATATAAGATTTTAAATATCTTTAATAAAATTTCACATTATAAAAAATATAGACACAATATTTTTAAATGGTAGGTAATAATGATTATTATAATAATAAATAATATAATTAAATATATAATAATTTATAAAAGACCATATAAAAAAGTTAGATCATTTTAAGAGTTAAGTTTCTCCTTAAGTATATTAAACACATTATTTTAAATGAAGAGAGATAAACTATTTTATATGAACTTTTGAATTCAAGAAGATGAGAAGATTTAAACAAAATCAATGGTGTGGAAGAGTGATGATGTGTCATGCTTGAAAAGTTTGAAAGTTTAATCTTCTTTATGTATTAAGAATAATTATTTTTTAAAATATTTTGGAGATATGAAGAAATCTTGGCAGAAATGTTTGTAAGATTGGAGTTTTTTAGTCGAAACAATGGTAATTTTTTTTTCGAAATAAAAGAATTTAAAAGTGCCTTTATGTTCTTTTCGACTACCATGGTTTTATTAGGTGTTTAATTACCGAGCAAATAATTTTGAAAGATCGAATTTTCCGTACAACCAAACTAACTTAAAAGTTAGATGTACGCCCAAACTAATCTAAAGAAAATATTTCCGAAAACTCATTTCATTTGACCATCATTATCGAACTGATCAGATTGATTTTTTTTTTTTCTCCGCTCCTATCTTTTATTTTCTCTTCGGAATCATCAGGTACATTTATTGTTAGAGTCCTGTTTGAGTCACTCGCCCCATCCCCAATTGGCCAATTGGCAATTCCCCACGACCATGAGCATACTATTGAGCTTAAATAAAAACTTGTTTTATTTTTTTGAAATTTATGCAGAAGCTGAAAAATCGGATATTGAACTTTCAATTTTTAAGTAGAACAACATTAATATTTTTTATTAACTAACTGAGGTAGCACTCATTTCTCTAAATAAAAACTAGTTGGCGACGACCGACGACTTGGCTTTTTTTTCTTTTATTCCAAAGAAAAAAACTTGGAATCTAGTAGGGTTAGACCAATGTGCCATTATAATTTTTTTTACATGACAAATATCGAGTCTTGCGAAATAATAATATCCAATGCTTCACCTTCCGTCAGAGGAGAAAGCTACGAGTGCAAAAATACTCGAATATCTTTTGTTTTAAGAAATAAGAAAATGAATCAAATGTGGTGAAACTGACAGTCTGACACGCGGTCTTTGTTGTCCCTTTGCAAAGCAATGCCACATTTCTTCTCCAACAACCAATCACTGGCGAAATCCTGGCTATTTCGGCAGGGACAGGGAGTTATAACCGAGTAAAAGCGCTGTTTCTTTGTTGAAGCACGTCGCAGTCTACTGGAGATATCCATTCTTTCAAAATGGAGAGGAAATACCGAGATCAACAGCTGCTTGGACTCTTTCGGTCCTTCTTCTTTCCCACGTGCTCCTCCAAAAAAGTCATTTCCACACCTTGCTCTTTACGACAGCATACTAATATGACAGTTTTTTAATAATAATTATTTAAATAATTCTAATTTTAATAATAAAAGCGGCGCTGTGTAAACACGCCAATTCCACTGACGCGTTGTGCAAAGACGTCACTGAAAAAACGTTACTCTCACCGTCATTTTTTAGTTTTTTACAAACATCACTGAGACAGAGGTGGCAATCGGCCGGGTCGGGTCGGGTTCGGGTTCGAGTTCGGGTCGGGTCGGGTTCGGGTTCGGGTTCGGGTCGGGTCAATTTGACTTTTTAGAAGAAATCGGGTTTGGTCGGGCCGGGTCGGGTCAGGGTCGGGTCGGACCGGGTCGAATCGGGTCAATTTATATGTTGTGTTTTTTCATATCGTTGATAGATTTCGATTGGATTAAAGGCCATTTGATCTCGGGTCGGGTCGGGTCGGGTTTGACTTTCTTAAAAAAATGGATCGGGTTGGATTCGGATCGGGTTCAGGTCCGGACGGGTCGGGCGGGTTTCTCGGGTTGGGTCGGGTTCTGCCACCTCTAACTGAGAGCGACGTCTTTCATTTTTTTTTTTAAAAAAAAACTTAAAGTTGCTAGTGCTAGTGGAAAAAACGCCACTCTCACTGGCGTTTTTTAGTTTTTTTTTAAAAAAAAACTGAAAAGTAAAAAAAAAGAGAGACGTCACTGCCAGTGACATTAGAATTATTTAAATAATCTATACTATTATATAAAATATCTAAGAATTGGAGGGTCCAATTTTTATCATGATATTTTTTATTATACCCATTTTATCCCTCAATTAGACGGATAATATTTATTTTTGGTTGATCGAACGTATGTGATCGCGTCCATTGATCCCCGCTTTCTCTCCATTTCTTTCCCATATATACTATTATTTTCATATATTATTTTTTTATTTAGCAACTTTGTGCATATTTGATAAGAAATTAATGGTGATAATATATGTTAGAATAATTTATTTTTCTTGCCATAAAAATTATGAATCATTAACTCATATTGTGCAAAAATCTAATCCAAGATTAAATATAGTCTTTATTATAGGTTTTTCTCTATAATTTGGTGAATTTATAATTTAATATTAGATAAATATGAATTTTTTTATCTTATAATATTTTAATGTTTAAATAAAAGAGTCTGCTGCAACACGCGGGTATATAGTTAATTATAATAAAAAGTCGCTGCTAATATGACCTGAGAAGCCTAATCTAGGCAAATCTAATATGCCACTAGGGCGAAATGTCAAATACAGATTCTAAATATAATATCGTAAATTCGCGTAAAGAATATGTGTGCATTAGAAATTAAAATTAATTAATACCTTAGCTACTGCTGAGTAGCAATCGCATCCATTTTCAATTTCTCCGATTAATTAAAACCACAGTGATTAGAAAACGAAAATTCCATTAACCGAGAAATTGCTCCCAGGTCTTCCCTTTGACCATGTCTCTCTTTGGAAGTGTGACCATCCTATCTATCCTCTCTCGATCAGACTCATCTTCTTTGGAACTACATTGATTGATGGTGTTACAATCCTCATCCTCATTTCTCTTCGGGCGCCACCATGGGGAATTGCTATGGCTCAGATGTTGTTGTCAATGAGGCGAAGAAAGACGAGAAACCCGATCCCGCTAAACCTGAAACTAAAGCGAACAGAGATAATGGAGATCGGAGAAAAAACCCGGATGAGAGGAGGAGGAGTAGTGGTGCGGTGCCTTGTGGGAAGAGAACGGATTTTGGGTATGATAAGGATTTCGGTACCCGATATACCATAGGAAAGCTGCTTGGTCATGGACAGTTCGGGTACACTTTTGTAGCCACGGATAAAAGCAACGGTGATAAGGTCGCTGTGAAGAGAATCGATAAGAATAAGGTAAATTTGCAATTTTCTTTGGATCGGTGCACAGTGAATATTAATTGAAATAGTAATGGTGCTAAGTGAAAACTGTATTTCCAGATTCGTCCGATCCAGTAATAGGTTTAGTTGGTAAAATTGGAGAGATTCGGGGAGAAGAGATTCAAGAAATGTGTTTTTTTTTTTTTTTGATAAAAGTGGACCGTTTCATTTAAACCAGAAGTTTGAATCAGGTACCAAAGTAATGTGCAATAGGTGATCTCATTTAGTTTTTAATTCTTTAATTTGATTTATCCTCGGATAAAGCAATGAATTTTAAGAAGGATCAATCAGAATTAAATTACCTTCAGAAAAACTCTCTGAAAAGTTAAAAATGGAAAATTGCATTTCTAGTGTTCTTTCTAAAAGTGAGGACTTGCTATTTTTGAGCTGATAATGTATCCTTGGCTGAATCTTTTCTATTCTTATATTGGAGAACAAAATTATTGCTCAAAAGGAATGACAATTTTTTTCTTTACAGATGATTCTTCCAGTTGCCGTGGAGGATGTGAAAAGAGAAGTGAAAATATTAAAAGCATTAAAAGGACATGAAAACGTTGTGCACTTCTACAATGCATTTGAAGATGACACCTATGTATATATTGTCATGGAGTAAGTGACTTGCTAATTTCAGTTTTACCAGTACCCCTTGCATATTGGCTGGTTTTGAATAGTTACCAGCTAGTAGCAACATTTCATGAAAATGCCCTCTTGTTATTCTTTAAAATGACATTTTGAACTTCTATTCTTGTTTTCAGATTATGCGAGGGAGGCGAACTTCTTGACCGCATATTAGCTAAGTGAGCTCAATTTATATTTTATCCTTTTTTTTATAATGCACTCAAGAAATATATATATATATATATATATAAAAATTAGGCTATGGTGCTTTGCAAAGCATAAGAGTATTGTGTGCTTTGCACTCTATTATTAATTTTAAGTCAGAAATAATTGATCAAAACCGCTCAATCTAATCTCCATATCCAAATCTATTAGTAAATCAAATTTTATATTTTTTGGAATTCATTTGCTATTTTTTTGGATAGGGGGAAAATCATCATTTTTGGATGAATCAGAATTCTCAAATCAAGTCATTTTTCTCCTCACCAGAAAAAATAGCAAAAAAATTTAAAAAAATATAAATTTTGGTTTACTAATAGATTTTGATATGAAGATTAGATTGAACAGTTCGGATCGGTCATTTCTAACTTAAAATTAAGAATAGAGCGCAAAATCACACAACGCCTATGTGCTTTGCAAAACACCATAGTCGATAGTTGGACTCATATATATATACTATTATATAAAACATTTAAGAATTGAAGGGTCCATTTTTTGTCATGGTATTTTTTTATTATACCCATTTTATCCCTCAATTAGACGGATAATATTTATTGTTGGTTGATCGAACGTATGTGATCACGTCCATTGATCCCCTCTTTCTCTCCATTTCTTTCCCTTATATACTATTATTTCCATATTTTTTTATTTTTTTATTTAGCAACCTTGTGCATATTTGGTAAGAAATTAATGGTGATAATATATGTTAGAATAATTTACTTTTCTTGCCATAAAAATCATGAATCATTAACTCATATTGTGCAAAAATCTCATCCAAAATTAAATATAATCTTTATTATAGGTTTTCTCTATAATTTGGTGAATTTATAATTTAATATTAGATAAATGTGAATTTTTTATCTTATAATATTTTAATGTTTAAATAAAAAATTTTCTTTTACGCAACGCGGGTATATAGCTAGAGTGGAGATACCGTGAGCTTAAGCTCACGGAGGCCTTTCGTGAGGTTAAATCAAAAAACATATCAAATCATTTCGAAATTTTAATTTATCATTCTCATTAAATTCTTTATATGAAAATCTCATGGGATGCAAAAATTTGGAGCGTTTTGAGCTTTTTAAGTTGTGGTTTTTAATTTTTGAAAATCAGCTCTAAAAATAATAATAATATATTCAATACTTGAACATCATTTTAAAAAAATAAAAACGGTGACTTAAAAAGCTCAAAACACTCCAAATATTTGCATCCCACAAGATTTTTATATAAAGAATTTAATGAGAATGATAAATTAAAATTTTGAGATGATTTAATATGTTTTTTGAGTTAAGCTCACGGTATCTCCACTATATATATATATATATATATATATATATATATATAGTAAAAAGTATGGAGGTCTTTCGTGAAATTAACTCAAAAAGTATATCAAATTATATTCAAATTTTAATTTATTAAGCTCATTAAATTTTTCATATGAAAATCTTGTGGGATGCAAAAATTTGAGGTGTTTCGAGCTTTCTAAGTCTTTATTTTTATTTTTAAAAATCAAATCTAAAAATAGTAATAAAATATTTAACGTTTGTACTTTATTTTTAAAAATTGAAAATAATGACTTAGTAAACTCGAAACACCTTAAATTTTTGCATCCATAAGATTTTCATATGAAGAATTTAATGAGCATGATAAATTAAAATTTGAGATAATTTGATATACTTTTTGAGTTAAACTCACGGAAGACCTCAATAAGTTTAAGAGTACGCTAGATTTACTCTCTCGCTCTCTCTCTCTCTATATATATATTATTGCTTTACAACTTTTCTAAGCTTTAAAATTTCATTATTCAACGAATGAAAATTGATAAAGAAAAAGGATGGTGGATAGCTCTAAAATGGTTAATCATATTGAGAAGATTAAAACTATATGTTTCAATTTTTACAAGATTCTCAATATCAATTAAAGTACTCATATTTTTCGTTTTTTTCCTAAACATATCATGGCTTCATTTACAAGATAGTCCATATCGTGCACATTCATTATGCTTCTACTGTCATTAAATTTTTCGGTTTTTGAAAAAACTTGCTTCAGAAGGGATAGCCGCTATTCAGAGAAAGATGCAGCAGTAGTAGTACGGCAAATGCTTAAAGTTGCTGCTGAGTGTCACTTACATGGTCTAGTTCATAGGGATATGAAACCTGAGGTTGGAATTTTTTTTATTTTAAAAGTTGTTTCTTTAGTTTTACTCTTTCTAGTTATCTTCACTGAGAAAAACACCTACTAATTATCAGTCAAGATTGAATATTGTCTTACATTATATACAGAATTTTCTTTTCAAATCTACTAAGGAGAACTCGCCTCTCAAGGCTACTGATTTTGGCCTATCAGATTTTATAAAACCAGGTTAGCATTTTGTTCTCGCACACATCCGAGTATCAATTAGGTAAGATGGATATTTTGTTCTGATGCTTTGCCATTTCTTACTGTGAAAACATATGATTTAGCTCTTATATAGCCTCAGTTAGTCTAATTGAGCTTCTAGGAAATAAGCAGCAGAGAATACACAAAATAATTACAACAACAACAACAACAACAATAATATTAATAATAATCTGATTAAGACAAAAAAGTTGAGAAGCTTGATTGATGCAGGAAAGAATTTCCATGACATAGTTGGAAGTGCATACTATGTCGCGCCAGAAGTGCTGAGGCGTCGATCGGGACCAGAATCTGATGTTTGGAGCATTGGTGTCATAACCTATATTTTATTATGTGGCAGAAGACCCTTCTGGGACAAAACTGAGGATGGGATTTTCAAAGAGGTACATTTGATATTTCTAATGTCCTGTCATGAAACATGTTTCATTTTTTTTTCTGTTTTCCTGAAACCACCATAACATTTAGTATAGGTTTTGAAGAACACTCCTGACTTCAAGCGAAAGCCATGGCCTAGTATAAGTGAAAGTGCAAAGGATTTTGTACAGAAGCTACTCGTTAAGGATCCTCGTACAAGGCTCACAGCAGCTCAAGCTCTTTGTATGATTATATTCAATCCTCGCTACTCTTGTTCTTAAATGTATTTTTTTTTATTTTTTTTTGTCTTTTTTGTGCATGTATTTATGAATGTTTTTAACTTTTTTCTATAGCACATACATGGGTGCGAGAAGGAGGCAGTGCGTCAGACATACCCTTGGATATTTCAGTGTTGTCAAACATGCGGCAGTTTGTCAAATACAGCCGATTCAAGCAGTTTGCATTGAGGGTAAATTCACTATTGACATTAATCTCAAAAGAAACTGTACCACTGCTAGGGTTCATCTTCGTTCCATAGGCTAGGGATATTCCAGTCAATATAGTTATATCTAGATACTTTTAAATAGAATAAGAAGTTAAATAAGTTGCACCAAGGCAACCTTAGTAGTCTTGATTCTGAGAGCCATTCTACCAGTAACTTTATGAGATTTTCAGAAGTGTTAGTATAAAGTGTCTGTTAACTTTAATGCAAATAATATTGTCATAATCCCATGGCAGGCTTTAGCGAGCACATTAAACGAAGAGGAACTTGCTGACCTTCGTGACCAGTTCAATGCCATTGATGTTGATAAAAATGGCAAAATTAGTCTCGAAGAGATGAGAGAAGTAAGCATCTTGTTCTGAATTCTCGAATTGATTTCAGCACTCTTCTTGAAACCCCACAAATTGGCCTGTCAATGCTAAATCAAATTTCAATGGCCATTACTTGCATTGCCAAAACCTCAATTAACTTACTTATATTATGTACTCTCTGTTAATAGAACATTTTATCTATGTTAAATCTAGGCTATGTTGAAGGATCTTCCTTGGAAGACTAAGGGTCCTCGTGTCGCAGAAATAATCGAAGCAGTAAGTTCACTACTGTTCTATCTGTCTACTATATTGTAGTTTCTAACTAACAACTAATTTATTTTGTACATTTTGAGTGTTAGATTGACAGCAACACAGATGGGTTGGTAGATTTTGATGAGTTCGTGGCAGCCACAATGCATGTGCACCAGCTGGTTGAACATGATACTGAAAAGTGGATAACTCTTTCTCAAGCTGCTTTTTACAAATTTGATGTTGATCGAGATGGATACATCACGCCTGAAGAACTGAGAATGGTATGGGAAAACTGAGGATGCTAAATCTATTATTTTCTGTCAGTTGGTTTATAATAATAGTCACCACCAATAAACTGTTTTTTTTTCTTCTAAAACTGGTTAATACAATTTGATGGTACTCATAAGTCGGTCCATCCTACTACTATTTTGATACCTATATGTTGGT
Organism: Schoenoplectus tabernaemontani; assembly: GCA_037127355.1. Taxonomy (NCBI): domain Eukaryota; kingdom Viridiplantae; phylum Streptophyta; class Magnoliopsida; order Poales; family Cyperaceae; genus Schoenoplectus; species Schoenoplectus tabernaemontani. The sequence continues at coordinate 11,905,782 of CM073749.1, forward strand.
AGAATTTTTATTGTCTTGACAATATTCCTTTAAATTATTTTTAGCATACTGGGTTGAAGGGATCAATTGACCCGCTTCTAGAAGAGGCTGATATAGACAAGGATGGAAAAATAAGTCTTGATGAATTTCGGAGACTTTTGAAAACTGCAAGCATGAGTTCTCGCAAAATATGCACCCCTACATTTCTAAGCAAACAGCAATGAGACTTGAATTCAAGAGAAAATGGTAGGGACCTGCAATGATGAACAAGGAACCGTGCTAAGTTTACTGGTTGTAGAGAAAGAATAAGTATGGGCATTTGATCCTTTTGCTTCACCTTTTTCGTTGTACAGGGTGTAACTTTTTTTTTTCAGTTCTACTAAGGTGATAAGTATTTGCAAAGTTTAGATTCTTCTAAGTTCATGAATTAGAGCCATCTCACACTATTTAAACATTTTTTGTCAACATCGATTAAAGTAAAATATCCTTTGGTTTCTTTTCATCTTCTTTTTTCTTTTAAAAAAAAACAGCACTTTGTAGCAAAAACAACGAAATAATCCAATTAATATCTGTTTTTAAAGAAAAAAGTAGTTTAGCTCTTGCTTTAAGAGAGCTCACTGCATTGCACCTTATAAAATGGCCTGTTCAAGTGATGTCTGCAACAATTGGATAAACCTCTTATTTGTTGTAACTTGAGTTTCTAAAAATTCTTATTTTCAATCATCCAATATCACATTTCACATGTTTGGTTTTCCCAACCTGACTTGGCTCAAATTATATTGATCCGTTAAGATCCACCGTATCCTCAATTAAAATAGCTGACTATGAACCCAAGCAAAACAGTATTTACTTTCCCAACTGAGATGATTCATAACCAATCTTGTTATAGCTAACTTAAACTGAACATTTGGTAAATAACAAATCAAAGCAACAAGCATACCCCTTTCTTAGATGACATTAAGTAGTTCTAATCGAGTTGAAATCTCTCAGACCAAAGCCTTTTGAGTATGGCGCCAATAACTCTCGAGCTGAAGCTGCGGTCTCTGAGCCACCTTATCATATTTACTCTGCGGTGTTCCAAAGAAATGTTTCTCTCTCTGCTCCATTGTTTAGAGGCCTTAAGGTATAGATAATCCATTGCAGATTGTGACATCTCTTCTACATCATAATCATAACTATCGTTGTTCTTACTAGTGGTAATGTTGAGCATATTGTTCTGATAGTCATAATTATCTTGGAAAACACGTATTATTGCCTTCTCAGCTTCTGGATCAGGTATTCCTTTCAGAAGAAGTGCCTAATATAAAGAAAACAAAAGGATAATATAAAGAAAACAAAAGGAGTTATCTTAGAAAATATTTCTCTTTTGGAGTAATTAAAATTACAAAAATGTTAATTCAGAATGCATGCTTTCATAATTCAGAAGTGAAGAACCGCTACTGACTTGTTTGATGAGTTCTGGGCCCCAAATGAAATGGAGAAATCTTGACCGAGAGAATGATTCAGCATACAAGCCATCATTCAAATAACCCCTTCAAAAATATATATATATATATAATTATAGCGCCGTTGCAGCTAGTTCTAGCTAGTATCAAAAATATAACTCACTCAGGATTTTACATTGTATTTTGCTTGCTACGAACACTAAAATGAAATATAAAGTTACCTGAAAATTTGCATAAATAAACAAAATTGAATAATGCTTTCATAAAAACAAACCGGTTTTTCATGGTCTCTATTGCCTTATCAACTATATCAAGAGGGAACTTCTCATTTAGCATATTCCGTAGTTCAGCAAGTGAGAATCCTCTGCCAAAAATAATTAAAAGAAATGGAAATTTTCATGATAAGTCACAAAATGTTCATAAGGCTGAATATTTTACTTACATTTTCATTTTTAGATTTGATTAAGATGCTTGTTGGATACAGTTTCTTTCAATCTAGTAAAATTTAAAACTATAGTGACATGATACTTCTCTGGTTCTTTGTTCATAAATCCATTTATTCTGTGTAAAAGTTTTTGCTGCTAAAATTTCTTGATTTCTAGATTGGTGGGGACAAAGTTCTATCAATATAACTATATAAGAAACAAAGAAAGTTTTCTTGGTGCACAGATGATCTGTTTACTAATTATACTAAAAAAATACAGTTACCAAATTGAATTTTACCGACTTCCTAGCAAGCAGTTTCATGGCCAAGTGCATAACATCTCCTGTCGTGCTAATTCTGAGGGTCTCATACTCATTAGCAGAATCATCATCAGAAATCCTTATTGTCTCATCATCCTTGTCTTCTGCAATTATCAACTCCTCTTCCTGATTAAACATGGAAACAACTAAAAAAGCAAAAAAGAACGTATTAATAACACAAACGAGGAAAAAGGAAAAGCACTAGTATGAATAGTTTAATAGAAGTTGGGTTTGTCTGTCAAAAGTTAAACACTTCGGTTGAAAGAACCTACTGGCATAGGAATCGAAAAAATCACTCTCTGAGGCATTTCCACAAACACCTTCTGCGCAGTTGAAGACTTCATCGCTGAACAAACCAGCCGTGCCAATGAAGTCCGTGTTTTGAGATTTCTTTGTTGCAGAAGAACCATCGTTTGATTGGTGCAGCTTCCTTTCGCTGGTTAGAACATTCAAAGAGATTGAGATTATTTGGCGATCCGTTACCTATATGTATATCTAAACAATTATTTCTGAATTTTTGTTGGAGTACCAGGCAATGGTGTAATTGCAAGATTGGAGAAGGAATCTGCAGCATCTAATGGCAGCATGAGATGTCAATTTCATCATCGCTTCTTCTTCGTTTAGTCTTTATTTTGCTTTTTTCGTTTTGTTCAATGCTTTCAGTTTTCACATGTGCGCGCGTCGTTTCTTTTCCCGAATCACCTAGAAAAGTGCAGGAATTGATTATTGATCCCAGAAATTCATATCTTAACGGTAATCCTGACCTGTGATTGTCAATTTAATAACAAGGGAAAATTAGCTTGAAATCACTCTAAAATTTAAAATTTAGAAAAAATATTATTTTAAGTTTTAAATTTCATCCAATGTCATTTAAAACATAATTAATTAGTTTTTTTTTATCAAAATTATATAAAATTTATACACTTCAAATAACAATTAGCAAAAAATGACAGTATTTTTGAGATGTATTTTAAAAATACCTAAATTTTTTATCGTGCATAATGAAATAATTATGCAAAGATATCATAATATAAAGTTCTGTATAGAATTTATTTTTTCATCAGCTTGATTATCTATTATTTTGAGTTTTATTTTGTTATTATTTTTAATATATAAAATATTATTATTTTAATAGTTTTTTTATTAGGTTCTATACATTAAATCATTAATTTTTTATGAGAAGGGATCGGTTGACAATGTGTTATTTTAACAACTTTGACAATGGACCTCTAAATAAATACAAAAAAATTCTTAAAAATGATTTTTTTTTTATAGATGTGTTCTTTTACTTTTAGATTGATGGTCATTCAAATTTCATATAATTTCATTATCATTTGATAGTCCATCAAAGATCGTTAAATTGAAACTGTTACAAATTGTATGAAAATTTGATGGTCTTTGATGGACTATCAAACGATAATGAAATTGCATGAATTTTTTTTCTATTTTTTGTATTTCTTTAGAGATCTATTGTCAAAATAATCCATTGTCAATGGATTCCCACTTATTTTTTATTTATTACCCGATTAATTAATGAGTTTGAATCTGATAAGCTATTATAATCCGATAATTACTCCCCTGACCAAAATCCTGCATCCGCCTCTGTCACTAGAAATCCACCACAATGTATCCATCTTATCAGAAGAGGAAGGATGGAGAGGAGATGTCAGAGAGAACGGGTCGGAACAGAGAGAAAGGGAGATGAAGCGTCTGATAGGCGGGAACGAAGAGATGAATCGCCTCTGTACGCGTAAATGATATATTCCAATTTCATCTCTTATACAAATGAGGGCATTTTGGTCCAATTTAGAAATATTTGTATTTTACAATATCTTGAAGAATTATACTATATACAGAGTAAGAAACTAATTAATTGTGGTTTAAAATGATATTAGATGGAATTTAAGATTTAAAATGATATTTTGCTAAATTTCAAATTTTGAAGTGACATGAGGCTAATTTTGTTATTAATACTTCCTAAAAGCCGATAAGCATTATCAGTTATCAAACATGGAATCCGTCATTAATAATTATAAAATTATTAATGTCATAGTGAGTACGTGAGATACGAAATATTTTTATATTTCGCGTTATATATAACCGATTCAATCGTTCAACGTGATCTACATATTAACATATTTTTAGACATAAAATTTTATATTTTTTGGAACCTTTTACTATTCTTTTGAAAGATAAAAATTCATTTTATTGAAAATCATTATATTAATGTATTTTCTACCAAAAAAGAGGAAAATTCCCCAAAAAATATAAAATTTGCTTTCCAATCACATTTTAATATGGAAATCATGTTGAATGGTTGGATTGATTTTTTTATATTCGAAAATGAGGTATATGATGCGAAATACAATTTTTTTTATATACTTCACGACTAATTATAACTCTTATGAAATTTAATCATATGATGAAAAAATATTTCAAAATTTATCAATATATGTCTATCGATGTATGCGCTTTACCTAATTTAATCAATTACATTATTTTCTAAAAGCCATTAAAATTTATTCCTTTTGTCAAAATTGTTTCATTTAAAATGGGACAGAAATGAAGAGAAAAAAATATTTGTGTATAAAAGGGTCGTCATTCAAAAATCTGAAAAGCTAGTTAAAAATCTTGAAAATTTTAAAAATTCAGTATTCTACATTATGTAGGATTTATTGTGTAACTTAAATCGAAATCACGGACAAGAGAAAAGTGAATTTGAGTAACTCATATTTCGGCCTATATATAAAATGCTAGCCCCATCTCTGATTGTCTCAATTCAAAGGTAAAATTAATTATGTATGCATAATATCATTACTACTAAAAGTAATTTGTTATTTCTTATATTACAAAACTATATGAAACAAATATTTACAAATCTAAAAAAAGGAAATTTTTTATAATCTATAAATTTTTGATATAAAGAATTTATTGAACAATATATTGTTAAAATTTGAAGATATGAAATATTTTTTCTAGTTAAGAACACCAAAGAGGTTGGTGCTCTTCGGATCGCTCTTGCTTTATTCTTACAACAAATATGAAATACATATATTTTTTTTGTTGAAAAATAATAATTCAGATATTTAATATGAAAGTAGAAATTTGCTTTTGAATTATTCATTTTTATGTAATTGCGAAATTTATGCATAATTTATATTTAATATAAAAATATTTTTAAGACAAACACTTGAAAGCAACGTAAGACTTAGCTTTTGATGTCTGAATGACTGAATCAGAAGGAAACAGCCCCCATCGAAATAAATCACTCTCCAACAACACAAAGAACTGAAGATTTATTTTTTACCAATCGCTTTTATGTTTTTATTTTTTTTTCTTAATTGTAACACTCGATGAACAATAGGGCCTTGATGAGGTCAGGTCCAAAAGGACAATGAATATTTTTAAATAAATGTTTTAAATTAGATGATTTAGGTTCGTCTCTATCTCAAGGAAAAGGGAAAAGAAAAAGAGGCAAAAGAAAAGAGGAGAAATAACAGGGCCTAAATACAGATCCAGTGAGCTAGCACTCTAGCTGTATCCCATGTAGTTTTCATGGGCTTTTTGCGTAGAATTTGCGATTTGTTTATTTATTTATTTATTTATTTTGTAAGTTTCATTTTCAAGTCAAAAGCTTGATGGAAACATGGGCCAATAGTTAAGAGACTATAGGCCATGGGCTAGATTCTGTAAAGGCAGTGAAAATGAAATATTTGACTGGTGGTGCAACCGTATTTTCGCTTGTCGAGTTGTCGGTCATAGTACACGCAAATTCATGTTCTTTCAAACTTTTCTTTTCTTGTGAGTTGTGACACCATATATACATCTTTATCTAGCTGGTTATTTAGCTTGATAAGCATATTTTGGATTTTAGGGGGGCGATCATTGTAAATCATTGATCTTAGCGTATCTTTTTACCCATAAAATAAAGGGATTTGTATATACTTTTGGATTGTAACTTGTAAGGGGCCACAACCCTTTTTTACACTAAGCTTCACCACTAATAATAAGCATCTATTTGTTAATTGAAAAGTACATAATTATTAACGTTATATATAGGTACTAGAAGATTATACAAACGTGTGCGAAAATAAAATCTTTGGTTGTTTACTCTTATGTAGTTTCTTGTAAAATATAGCAATCATTGTTGCAAAATGCAGCTTTTAAGATACGGGATGGAGGTGCATATGTGAATTCTTTTATATAGTTTAATTTTGAGAGAATTAAATTTTCATCCATATATTTTCTTAAAAGAAGAAAGTTGGTTCCTAAACTTTCATTTACACTAGATTAGTCCTTGAATTTCTTTAAAAGAAATCCAAATTGGTTCTTGAACTTTAAACATTATCAGCAGATCCTTCAACTTTAAAAAAATAACTAATTGATCCTTAAAATTTTCTTTTTTAAACAATGAAATTAGTTTTTAAAAAACTTAAGGGGACTTATTTAATTAGTACAATTTAAACTTTAAAATTTAAGGAATAACTTGATATTTTAAAAAAGTTGAAGGGACGTTTCTTTCTTTTTGGATACAAATGGACAGATCTTGTTTAATGAATTGAATAAAATGCGAATATTACATTGTGGGACATAGTTATCACACGTTGGACCTATTATCACATGGAGGAGAATAAAGAGTTATAGACAAGATATAAAGACTTAACTCAATATTACTTCTTGTCTCTTCGAAAAAGACCGCACTATCTGAATTCACATCACCCACCAATCAAATGTAATATTTTAATTTCAAAGTGGGAGAAAGGATGATGAGATGAAAAGATTATGGAACATGAAAAGAAGGCCAAAAGCATGTCACAACGTGTCAAGAGGATGTGAACATCGACTTTCGCCTATAACATATTTTACTGTAATAATTAAATAGTTAAAAGACAGATTTTTTAAAATAATTATCAAAATAAATTTATTTTTTAACAATAAGTGCTATTAAATCAAATTTAAAAAATACAAATGACAGTGACACTTTGCAAGATGCCATTATCACTGATGTCTTTTCTTTCTTTCTTTCTTTCTTTCTCTTTTTTTTTTTTACTTTTTTTTCAGTTATTTTCTAAAAAAACATCAGCGCTAGTGCGAGTGATGTTCTCCCACTAATAATTTATAAAAAAATGCATTGGGAGTTTGCATAGGAATTGTGCAAAAAGTGAAAAAAAGGGAAGGACATCAGCGATAGCGATGTTTTTGTATAAACACGTCAGTCAGACTAACGTGTTTTGCAAAATGCCACTATCACAGCGCGATGTCATTTATATTTTTAAAATTTTGATTTAATAACATTTATTATTAAAAATAGAATTATTTGGATAATTATTTTAAAAAATCTCTCGTTAAAAGAAACAACTCTTATCTGTTTCCACCACGATATGCAAATATGTTTAAATCATTCTTCACAAACATGCATTATGCATTGATTTGTTTTGCTTCTTGATTGAAGCAATTAATGAAATGTCTATTTAGGGAAATAGGAAGAGGACATGAAAATTGAGACGTGAGCCATTTATCATAAATATATTTTCCATTTTCAATGAATAAATATGTCTATTCAATATGAAATATTTTCTGAATTTCTTTTGATTAATCTGTCATAATTAATTAAATTTCAAAATATTCACTACAAACATAACTTTTGAAGATCCCCCAATTTGTAGCAACCATTCTTAATTCTTTTCTAGTATCTCTGGTAGCAACAATATCAATATAATTTTAAAATTGAAAGTAAAGAATGTCAATATTATTAACATATGCCAACGTGCTTAAACGATGATAGGATCTCGCATAGATGATAATAAATTTTATTTTTCTAAAAAAAGATGCATCTTCGAATTTTACAAGAAACATCTGAAAAATATATAGATGCTTAATTATTAAAATATAGGTCTCTCAAATATAATGCAAATCAAATGAAATTGGCGCTTCAACTATTTTGAAAAAAATGTAATGCAAATAATTATGATTCATGTAACTGGTGCTAATCACGCATAATTAAACATTATGGTATGTCGTTATATAATTCAATTCCCGATATGATCGATGAACTTTTTCTTTTGTTTTATAATTTTTTTAATGCACTTGGGTTGTGTTTGTGTTCAACATATAATAATACTCTGTGGGACAGAACCTTCTTATCTTCTAAATTCTAATAATAGTGGATACATCATAGACGTACACCTAAAATTCAAAATAATCAAAACAGAACCAAGCACAAACAAAACAAATAAAAGGACAAAACGTAGTGAAACCTTTCCAGGTGACTTCAAGACTCTAATTAGTGTGAATCATTATCCTCTACTGCACGGCATCATACAATATAATATATAATATGTGATTCGTTGGATTTACATTGCATGACATCACACAATACAATATGTATTTCTTTGGATCTCCTCATTGTAAGTACATGTTTGAATTCCAAAATAATCCAACATATCACATATTGGTTGCATGATGCAGCACACCAAATTAAATATCAAGATCCAAGTAGTGTCAAGTTTATTTCAACTATGTTTCCAAATTTCCATTGGAGCTTAGCTCTGTTGTACCACGGATGGTGAATCCATTAATTGCGTTCTATCTTCTATGCATGTCATCATGTCACCTTTTATAGAAACACCAAAAGAAAGTAACCATAAACTCTATCTTTTGAACCGAGGATCATTCAATATTATTCTTTAATAAAGGAGATATATTGTTTTATTAAATTAATTGAATGGACAAAGACATTTTTTCTAATTCAAGATTCAATAATGACACCACAAACTATAGCAATGTAATGCCAACTTATATAGTTGGTTGATATTTGTAAATAGTTGATGCAAATTCACAAAAGAAAGAAATACTAAAATAAAGGTACAAGTGCAATATATGTCAATATACGGTTATAAGGAATGAATGATAGGAGAGAACCAAATATTTGAATGAGATGTATCTCATTGGGTGCAAAAACCAATCTTAAATTGGTAATTAAAGAATATATTAGTGTTGAAATATTAGATTCAATAATTACGATATTGAAAGAGAAGAGATTCATTACTATTTATGTTAGATCTATATGGTTCATGTAGGGGTGTCAATGGGTCGGGTCGGGTCATATTATTTTATTATTATTTTTAATTCGACCCAAACCTAACATGATTAAATTCGGGTCAAAAATTTCAACCCATACCCGACCCGTGTAAAATAATTAAATATTTATTAATTTTTTATATATAATTTAAGAAATTAAATATTGATTAATTTATAATTAATCTCAATTAGTATATAATTAGTATAGATTTAAACTTTAATTAGTACTAAATCATAAAATTACTTCAAAAATCATAATTAATCGGGTCGGGTTTGACCCAAACCCGACCCGATCCGATTCAGGTAAAAAAAAATTAAATCCATACCCGACTCATTTATCTTCGGGTCATGTCAGGTCAGGTCGGGTCGATAATTGACACCTCTAGGTTCATGCTAACAGACAAATTGAAAATATTTCAGTTCATTTTACTTATTTGGTTTTCAATTATCAAATCTGGATCAACATAAAAACCAAATACTAGTATAATTAATCCAGTAGCTGAACCGATGCAATAGAAAACTTATCTATACTATTATATAAAACAGCTAAGAATTGGACGAGTCCATTTTTTTATCATTTCCTTCAAATTTTTTATATCTCAAAATATCCCTCATCTAATGATTTACATTAATTTTGACTAATCAGACGAACAAGATAGCGTCAATTATTTTATATTCCTCTCTATTTCTTTGTTATATAGGAGGAAGGGAATTAAATATTGAGAGAAATCATGCAAGATTATATCTGATATAGCATCTGTAATTGATCTTATAATTGATCTTATAATTGATCTTGTATTTATTGATTTTTTCCATATTAGAATGACGTACATATTATCATGTGATATTTTTTATATTTAAATAAAAAAATTAGCTGCAACGTGCGGGTACACAACTAGTATTAAATTAAAATCAATCAAAATAGACTAATTACACGCTCGGAAGCTCCTATCTGTAAATTTGAATTAATGAAGAACTCAATTATTTCTAAAGCAAGCATGAGCAAAATTGAGGCAGGAGGAAGAGACATCACTCTTTACTATTTAGATATCATTTAATAATATGGGACTAGAGTAGTTGCTACTAAATATTTGTAGTGACCGGATATGTTTTGTTCCCTGAAGTCCCATTCAATTGCCATTCAGATACAAGTGATAAATTAACATCGATTGGCTGGGCTGGTTAAATCTGTCAAGCCAAGGTATAGATAGCATCCATTGGCCATAAGGCACGCTCCACTACCACTGGATGAGAATTCTTTCGTACTGTCTAATCAGCATTATATAGATGGTAAGGGATTTTTTTCCTTAAGAAAAGTGTAATACTGTAATGTAAGAAAAAAAATATATAAAGTACAGAATTATATACATAAATACATTCATCAGAATTTTTCTGTACGGCTCCGATGAAACCACTAAAAGTCTAAAATCCTCTCTTAGCTAGTTCACATATCTCTCTCTTCGACTCTCTCCATCGCTATCAATCTCCTTTTGCCCTCTCCATTTTTTCACTTTCTCCCTCTATATCTCAAAGTTACAAACTTTATTTCTCAATTTCCGAACTGAGCATCTTACCATAGCAAACAAATTGTTTGTGCTCGTATTATCTATTTCTTCAACTTGTTCTAACTTATTGCATTCTTTAACATAACCGCACCAGTTCTTATAAGTGAATTTAACACATTAAGAAGAATGAATTAATTAATAACTTCGACCTTTTTTTTTAGGCAATTAGCACATCTGCTTCTACATAAAAACGAGTCAGTGTACCTATGGATCGAAGTTAATTTGTACTTCATCTATAAGCCCAAAAATAATTTACGAATAGGACTGTACTATAAGTGTTGGTGTTTTACATCATTGATTGCATGCATTTTAGCCATTGAGCATAGATGGAGATAATTAAAGGGAAAGATTGAAGGCCATGAGATTGGAAATAGAGGACTTAACGAAAAAGCAATCAGCCAAAATGAGAATAAACAACAAATCAGACCTTCGAGGGGAGATAGAAAGGAGAACAGGAAAAGGAAAAAATATGGTGAGAAAAGAGGAGATTGTCAAGACACCTTCATTACAAAATATATATATAGAGTAATGCTATGGTGCTTCGCGAAGCAAAAAAATTTTTGTGCTTCGCGTCCGTATCTCGAATTTAAAAGTTCAAACGGCCGATCCAAACCGTTGAGCATCATCTTCATATTGAAATATCCTTGGAGATCAAATTTTATATTTTTTTGAATTTTTTGATATTTTTTAGATGGGTACAAAGTCGCTTGTTTTGGATGGTGCAGAAATCTTTAGATCAACAAACTTTGTACCCATCTAAAAAATATCAAAAAAATTCAAAAAAATATAAAATTTGATCTCCAAGGATATTTCAATATGAAGATGATGTTCAACGGTTTGGATCGGCCGTTTGAACTTTTAAATTCGAGATACGGACGCGAAGCACAAATTTTTTTTTGCTTCGCGAAGCACCATAGCATTACTCTCTCTCTCTCTCTCTATATATATATATAGAGAGAGAGAGAGAGAGAGAGTTAGACTATGATGCTATACATAACATAGATCGTCCTTGTACTATGAATCGGTTTTTTATTATCAAAGTGCAAATAGTTGATCCAACCATATAAAATATCTAGATGTAGATCAAATTTTATATTTTTTAAAATTTTTTATTACTTTTTAAGATAATTAGAAAAATATTTTTTTGAATGGCTCATAATAACTAAATCAAGTAATTTTCTAACTATCTTAAAAAATAGTAAAAAAATTCTAAAAAATATAAAATTTGGTCTCTATCTATTCATATGAAAATTATTTTGTACGGTTGGATCGACCATTTAAACTTTCAAAACGAAGAACCGGTTCATAGCACGGAGGTTATCCATGCTATGCATAGCACCATAGCCTAGTGTTTTGCAAATGGTCCGGCCGGTCCAAACCCGAGCGGTCCACGGGTCGGGATGGTCCATAGTCCACGGTCCCACACGGTCCCACAGGACGGTCCTAGGCGGTCCAAACTCGGAAAAATCGAACACATCCATCGTTGACCCCCGAGGCCGGACCCCACGGGATGGGACGGTCCAGTCCAGAGATTTTTTTTTACAAACCGAAAAAAATAATATTTTTTCATAAATTTTTAATAATAATTTTTAACTAATTCGAATTCTTATTTTCAATTGTTTAAAAATCTAATAATACTAAAAAATTAAAAAATTTCTAAAAAAATAAAATTTCAGAAAATTATAAAAAAATATAAAAAATAATAAAAATTGAAAAATAAATTTATCAATTTTTAAATAATAATTTTCATCGAATTAATTATATATTTTTAATTATTTAAAAATTAAATAATACTAAAAAAATATAAAAAATACCAAAAATTATAAAAAGTTGTAAAATAAAATTTGTATAATATTTTGAGTTACCCTCCTCTTTTTAACCCGTGCTCGGAACCGACTATGTAAAAAGAACATATTTGCACAAGATTTAATCTAATAATTCACTCAATTAGTTTGAATCATGTTGATTTTAGTCTTTGTTTTATTTTTAGAACTTATTATTATCGTGTTTTTGGGTTTTGTCAATTTTCAGACTTTTCTGAAGAAGTTGAAGCAAGAAGCAGAATCTGGCCTTGCCAAGACTCTCACCGATACTCTCAGCAGCGACCAGACTCTCCGGGTTCGGTCCAGGACGGGTGGGGGGTGGGGGACGGTTCGGTTTGGTCCACTAGTCCCGCACGGTCCATGGGACGGTCGGTCCTGGTCCACGGGTCCGCACGAGACGGGTCTACACAGTCCGGTTTTGGGTGAAGGGAGAACCGGCCCACCGTTAGGCCGGACCAAGGTAAGGCACGGGATGAGCACGAGTTCGGCCATGGTCCGGTCCGGTCCGATCCACGGTCATGAGTTGGTCCAGACGAGTTGGACGGGCCGGTCCATTTCAAAACTCTACCATAAACCCAACTATATATATATATATATATATATATATATATATATGAGTAAAGATACCGTGAGCTTACGCTCACGGAGCCTTCCGTGAGCTTAATTCAAAAAGTACATCAAATCATCTCCAAATTTTAATTTATCATGCTCATTAAATTATTTATATGAAAATTTTATGGGATGTAAAAATTTAGAGTGTTTTGAGATTTTTAAGTCATAATTTTAATTTTTAAAAATCGGCTCTAAAAATAATAATAATATATTTAATACTTTAACATCATTTTAAAAAATTAAAAACGGTGACTTAAAAAATTCAAAACACTCTAATTTATTTGCATCCCACGGGATTTTTATATAAATAATTTAATGAGCATGATAAATTAAAATTTGAAAATTATTTAATATGCTTTTTGAGTTAATCTCACGGAAGACCTCCATGAGCTTAAGCTCACGGTATCTTTACTCATATATATATATAGTGAGGCTATAGTGCTTTGTGCCCGTATCTTAAATTTAAAAGTTTAAATAATCAATCAAAATAGTTGAACATGATCTCCATATTAAAATATATTTGGAGATCAAATTTTATATTTTTTAAAAGTTTTTGCTATTTTTTAGATGGACGAAAAATCACTAGTATTAGATGGTGCCGAAATCATTAGATCAATAAACTTTGTATCTATCTAAAAAAATGTATTTTTTTTTTAAAATATATAAAATCTAGTCTCTAAATCTATACTATTATATAAAGCATCTAAGAATTGGAGGGTCCATTTTTTATCATGGTAAATTTTTATTATACCCATTTTATCCCTCAATTAGACGGATAATATTTATTGTTGGTTGATCGAACGTATGTGATCGCGTTCATTGATCCCCTCTTTCTCTCCATTTCTTTCCCTTATATACTATTATTTTCATAATTTTTGTTTTTTTTTATTAAGCAACCTTGTGCATATTTGGTAAGAAATTAATGGTGATAATATATGTTAGAATAATTTGCCATAAAAATCATGAATCATTAACTCATATTGTGCAAAAATCTCATCCAAGATTAAATATAGTCTTTATTATATGTTTTTTCTATAATTTGGTGAATTTATAATTTAATATTAGATAAATGTGAATTTTTTTATCTTATAATATTTTAATGTTTAAATAAAAAATTCTGCTGCAACGCGCGGGTATATAGCTAGTACATTTTAATGTGGAGATCATGTTCAACAATTTGGATCAATAGTTTGAACTTTTAAATTTAAGATATAGATGCGAAATACAAAAGATTTTGTGTTTCACGAAAACACTATAGTCTCATTATATATATATATATATATGAGTAAATCTACGATGAGTTTAAGCTCACGGAAGAATTCCGTGAACTTAGCTCAAAAAATATATCAAATGATCTCCAAATTTTGATTTTTTGATCTCATTAAATTGAAAATTTACAGGATCAATAATTTATATTTCAATCAATGATATTTTGTAACACACAAAAATGATGACATGAAAACCTCCGTAAAAACACTGCAGACAAACTCATCTTATTTGTAATTTTCAACCATCAAAGTTTCTTTATTACAATTCTTCCACGAATATTTAATTATGTCGAGTTTTTCTAAGAATTGTCTAGACAGTCAGACTTATACGTTTAGTGTGAATTGACCGAGTTAAATTATGTGATTAGAGAAGGCTATATTTTGAAAATTATTAATCTGTACCATTTAATATGCGATATTTTGGTTATTAAAAAAAATGAAAAGACTAAATATTAATAGTTGTATTCAATACATATGCTTTTTTTATAGTATCTCTACTCCTTATTAAGTATATATGTGTTTTGATTCTGTAATGGTTTAATTTTTTTATTAAATTTTTAGAGCTAATATCACTCATTGGATTGAGTTATTCATCAAATAATATTACTATCTCTATAACAATTTGTGTTGAAGTTAGAATTTTCTCTTAATTTTGTTTGTTACATGAAATACTACATAATTTAGGAGTATAATTGCTCTATTTTGTTTTTTTTCCATCAATTATGAATTTCAACTTTCTTTAAATGTTGAATGTTAAATTTCCTCTCAATTTACATTTATTTTACATTAATTATGTTTTCATTATTGAAATTTACATTAATTACTAAATTATCTTCATTTTTATTTCCTTATTTTTCACATGAAGATATATTTTTATATTTCTAAAAGATATCACCCTAACAACGCACGGTGAAATACTAGTAATATAAATATAGATATGACTTACTTCAAAAATTAAGTAGCGACGACCTTCCTACCATAGTTTAATATATGATTGAGTTTGCAAAAAAAAAAAAATCCGAAAAAATAATATATATCTATTGGTTTTCAAACTTGTTATCCAAATTCACATGCTTGCATTATGGTGCTTTGCAAAATAAAAAAATGATTATTATTTTGATAAGAGATTTCATATTCAAACGTGTAAATGGTCAATCTAAGTTACTCAATAATTTTTAAAAATAACCTTATTTAACATAAGAAAATGATTTATTCAAGGGATGCTTTCAAAAATAAGTAGAAATCTAAAAAAAATTATGAAATTTAATATTTCACAAGATTTTGACATGAAAAAATTATTGAACAACCTAAATTGACAGCTGTTTGAGCCGTCAGGATATGAAATCTGTTACTAAAATAATAAAATAATAATCGTTCTTTTATAAAGCACCAAAAATCATCTATATATATATATATATAGGAGCCTTATTTTCTAAGAAAAAAATACATAATACAATGGACCGTTGAGTATTATAAACTAGATCGGTGTAAAGATTAAAGAAAATAAGACACGTATCACACCATTTTTTTATTTCAATTACTATAATATTTTTTCTGCAATTAAATGTCGGCAAGCTGACCAGCAATTGTATTACACAAATTAAATTATTAAGGTTTCACTATCATCTTTCCGCAATTTATCCCCATTCATACACGTATCAAGACCCGGGAAATAATTTAACTCTCGTTCTACTAAGGGCTCCATATTAATTAGCGTACAATTGGCATTATAAAGTCCTTGTAACGCCAAACAGTCTGTACTTCACCTATCTACAGTATAAAATCACATATTAAAGGCTAGATTGGTTAAATAATTTCTTTCCTTTTCTTTTGAAAGAAAAAGCGATTGATTAATTTCATTGATCACTTTTCAGGCCAAACATTATCAAAGACACGCTCATTGAATTATGATAGATATAGAAACACGTGACCGAAGTCAAAATCTTCATTTCACACCATTTTTGATAAGTTCGTTAGTCTAACAATTTGACATTTAACCACAAGACATCAAACAAAATTTTACGTTATAGAAGACGCCAACCATGTCTCAATCAGCGTGGCATGCCTTAAACAAACAAAAAAAAATGATGTTTTGACAACTAATATTTTGATATTTTTTAAAATGGAATTTATTTAAAATTTAATATTATTAACATGATATGTATTATTAGTATACATATCTATAAATATTTACCAAATTTTATAAATGTTCACCGTAAATCAAGTGACTTACAATTTTAACGCTTAAAAACAAGAGTCCTTGATGCATCATCTAAAAAATACTTCAATTTTTAAAATGTAATACCATTTAAAATGAAAGGTGCGGGGGTTCTTGACAACTATTTATTTTGACAAGTAATTTCATATAAATTCATAGAAAATTTTAAAAATAGAAAAAAAATTTACAACATATTCTTAAATTTATGGATTGGTTGTGTTTCAAATTTTGTGCAATTTGAGTGTCATTTGATCTTTCATGAAAGACCATCAAAATTATATAATAATTTTAATATTTTAAATTTGATGGAATATCAAATTATACTCAAATTACACCAAATTTGAGGCGCAATCAAATATGTGTACGAATATGTTTGTAAGTTTTTTATTTTTAATTTTTTTATAAGTTTATATAAAACATTGTCAAAATTATCAAAATAAATAGTTATTAAGGAATCCCGCTCTAAAATGAAATACCATTTCGATAAAAAATGAATTACCTAGTATAATATTTTTTGTATTCGATTTCATTTTATTTGTTTCAAAAACTCATTATTAAGATTGTCAAAATAACCATTTGTCACCTATTTCCTTCTTAAAAAATACTTATCGTAACAGTTCATGCATTTATACTTATAACTAGGAGTGTCAATGGGTTGGGTCGGGTCGAGTTTGGGTCGGGTTATATTATTTTATTATTTTTTTGATCCGATCCGAACCCAATCCGATTAAATTCGGATCAAAAAATCTTAATTCATATCCGGCCCTTAGAATCCGGAGTGCTTGATAAATGGTCAAACTCATTTTTAAAAATCAAGTATTTTAAACCCGCACTCTAAAAACTCTTATCAAACCCGACTAGTCGAAATTGATATCGCTTTAAGCGGTTTTGAGCTTAAACAAGCTTAGAAACTCATATATTAAGTGTTGCGCTCCTTGATAATAAAGTTTCAAAGCGCGATGTGCTCGGTAAGGGCACACATCATCAAGGACTCAGATTAGGGGTGTTAACGGATCTGATCCAAAAAATAATGAAAATTATCTGATCCGTATTCGTATCCGAAATTCTTTTAAGGATGCGAATACGGTATGATCCTTACCTATTCCTATCCGACCGTTTAACTATTATTCATCAATATCCGACATTATCGGAAGGTATCCGATCCGATTTTATCCGAATATGTATCCGAAATATTTCTATTATATATTTTAATTAGATTTTTAGCATTCATTATAAATCTAATTTATTTTATATTTAATTTATGTTTATGTATCATATATTTTTATAATTCATTGATACATTTAAACTACTAATATAATAATAATTAATATTTAAATTTTATAATTAATGATTTTATCATAAAATAATATGCAATTTTTTTCCAATGATACATACAATATTTGTATTTAATATCCGAAATATATCCATATTCGTATTTATATCCGTCTGATATCCGATATCTGTCCGATATCCGATCCGTATCCGATATTCGTCGAATATCTGATCCGTATCCGAAAAATTATAACGGATATGAATACAACAAAACATTATTCATCTATATCTGATCCGTTTACACCCCTAACTCAGATGGTATGCAAGATATGCGAGCACACAACATGGAAATTAGTGCATTTCGGAGTTGGAGTCGGAGGAGTTGAACTCCCCAGAGTAGTAAACGCTGGAGGAGGATGCAAGAGAAGGTCTTGAGACTAATGATGCTCCCCCGGACCATTAGAATGATTGATTTATTGTCTGTTGGACGTAAGGTTTTGTCGTCCGCACACCGATCATGAGATATGCGAGAAGCAGAAAGAAGGGTGTCGACTCACAAGGTAGAGATAGTGTTCTAAATTCGTGTGTGCCGGACAGTGTTGTGTTCGGGCACGCCGTGTTTTCGTGCCGTACCGTGTCGTGTCCTTTATTATTTTATTTTTTTTCGTGTCGTGTCGTACCCAAAAATGATAGAAGGAGGCACGACACGGATGAGGCACACCGTGTCTAGCGTGTCGTGCCTTAATCGTGTTGTGTTTTATTCGTGTTGTGTCTAATCGGAACCGTGACCAATCGTGTCGTATATATGTGTCTTAATCGTGCTAAACGTGTCTTACCGTGTCCGACATTAAAAATTCAAAAAAATAAATTTATATCAAAAATCAAAAGATTAAAAAAATCAAAGTTCGTTAAAATTTAAATTATTTTAAAAATTCGGAACATTAAAAATATGAAATTTGTCAATAAAAATCTGAAATTTCTCAACATATGATGTTTTGTAAATTATCCCTCCTCTTTCTATCATTATTCCTCATGAGACTGGTTCACCTCTACCCCTGGTATCCCTTCACTAGTTACATTAGAACTTGATGCATTAGTTTCTTCTTGATCAATTTGGTACATCCATGACTTATCTTGAAGTCTGCTTTCTGTATCGTATCAATCCTTCAATAAAACTAGAGCCTCAAATACTCTCTCACATAATCTTGTTCTTTTGTCAGTGAGAACCATGTTAGCTACACTAAAACAATATTCAGATGCTACTATGGAGACTGTAACAACAAGAATATCGCAAGTCATAGATGCTAAAATTGGAAATACGCCTTTCACTTGATGCCAAAATTGCATAATATTAAAATTTTCATCATCGAGTCTTATGTTGACATAGTCAGACCCGGAGTTTGCAAACATTTGCATTCTCCGGTTAGTTCTCGCTCCCTCTTACTGTTGGTGGTGTTGCTAGATTCAGTCGAACTCGGATCTTCGTTGCTCACTAGAACAATTTTAGGTCCTACTGGAAATTATGTTACAAGGGGTATGATTGAGGACGACTCACCTGATGCCATTGGAACATTCGTGATGTGCGGAATTCACGGTGAGATACCATATGATGCATTGTAGTCTACATTATCATGTCCAAAATAGTCGTTTTTTCTGTTGATGTGGGTATTTTGGTAATTTCATAAATTTTATGAATTTACCCTTCAATATACCGTTGAATGAGGGTGTTTTGGTCTTTTTATTTTATGATTTTGAATTTAAATTGTGAAATATACGATTCTGGGTGCAATTTTTGGGGGAATAAACATTTTTGTGTGCAACTTTGGGAGACAAATATCAAAACCAGTTGTCTTTTGTAGACACGCCAAACACGTCGTCATGCCTACCCGTTTCTACCCGTTGCCTAACTGTGCCTACCCGTGTCATCCGTGCCACCTGTGTCGCTGCTACCGTGTCCCGTTCCATGTCGTGCCCCCTGTTCCGTTCCGTGCCGTGTCTAACGCCTTAACCATGTTGTGTCGTACCAAAATTTATAAAAGCCGGGCACGACACGGTTAAGACACAGACACGAAACAGTACCGTTTCCGTTCCCCGTGCCGTGCCTTAACCCGTTTCGTTTCCAGCCGTATTCATACCGTTCCGTACCATTTCGGTCCACGACGTGTCTAAATTTAGAACACTAGTTAGAGATAGGCTGAGAAAGTGCGACTCATACAAGTGTATATATCTGAGTCAGTTGGAGCGACCGAGTGAGATGATTTTTTTTTTGTTTTATTTTGTGAATTGATCATTCTTTGACATATACGTTTGTATGAATAGTTATGTGGTCGTGCATTTAAATATGCTTCAATGTCTTCGAAAATGCAAGAAATGACGAGAAACATGTTATAATAAAAAATGTAGGAATTCACGAGGAACATAAAATTATAATTTTTGATTTACATCTGAATTAAATAATAAGAACCTTCAAACTATAGCTTAATTTAAAGACGCCGCGATATCTCCGAAAAGACTATAATAATTAAATTAATATTAGAGTTATAACTCGGACTCCACCCCAATAATATAGTTCTTAAATGAATAATTAAAAATATAAATTTTAAATATATTTAATTTATTTTTACATTAAAGAAATATTTAAACATAGTTATTTAAATGCTAAAAATATAATAATAATAATAATAATAATTATTATTATTTTGAATAATATAATTAAAGGCATGCTAATGTATTAAGGCTCATGAAAAGTTAGTTCATTTAAAGTATTAGGTTTCATTTAAGTATACCGCACATATTATTTTAAATAAGTAGAAAAAATATATATGAATCATTGCATCTAAGTAGATGAAAAGATTTAAACAAAATCAATAGTAAAAAAATCTTGATGATGTAATATGTATAAGAATCTAAAAGACTTAACTCTTTTATAGAGCATAATTATAATAATTTATGTAGGGAATATGCTCCAACACCCCACCCACCTCCCTCGAATAATTAGGTTTTGATAAGTTCACCTCCAAACTTTTAATTTGGACAAATAGCCCCTTCCAAACTACTCAATTAGTGACAAACACCCTCCGACAGTAAACTAACTACTTAATACTTCATTATGAGATGATAAATGACTATTTTACCCCTGTGTGTTTATAGAATAATATTTCAAACAATTATATTTTATGAATTTTTAATTTTAAAAATATTCCTTAACATTCTAACAATATAAACACAAGATTATAATTTTTTACATAAAATAATCCTTAACTCTCTAAAAATGATGTAATAATTATAATTATTTACTTAACTATATATTTTTTATAAAGATAAATTAAAAATTAAATAAAAAAAGTGTAATAGCAAACATATTTTGTACTAAAAATGTTCAAGTGTCTATGTTTGTTTAGAGAGAGGAGGATTTTTTTTTGCTAATTAAAAATTCACAAAATATAAATATTTTAAATATTATGTAAACAAATAAGGCTAAATTAATCATTTTCATCTCATAATGAAGCACTTAAGTAGCTAATTAGTATATATATCACTAGTTGAGTAGTTTGTGGGATTATATGTCTAAATTAAAAGATTAGAGTTAGAGGTCAACTTATTAGAACCCGATAGTTCGGAGGGATGTCGAGACACATTCTCATTTATGTACATTACTTGTCAATCTATGGGTACATGTGGGATATTCAAGCCACCACTATTTTACCTCTAAATTCTACAATTAATTGCCAATCATCAATTCATCATGGATCAGATTGAATAAAGTACACTATATTGAGAGAGAGGGAGAGAGGGAGAGAACTGGTGAGATCTTACATAATTGTTTTAACTATCAACTATATACGTATTTATATATAGGGGAAATGACGGCTACATTTAGACTACTTCCTTTTGAAATTTTAAAATATAACAAAGGAAGTTCGATTAATCAAGAAATCCATTATAAAACACTTTGGGTTGAAGTTTGAGAATCAAGGCTTGAATTGTGAGATGGTTCATGGACTTCTTCTAGAAATGTAGCGTATGAGTAGCTGTTAGCGAGAAATATCAGGCTTAGAAGCATATCCTATTTGTTCCTTCTCCCAGCTTAGCTTCATTGACTCATCGTGTTTTGGCACATAATCCTGCAACCGAATTAAAAATCCCAATTAACGAAAGAAATTGAAATCGTTAGCTAAAAAAAACTAGAGAAATATCTCACTCTAGCTCCATTTCTTATTAAGCACGTAAGTGTTCTGATTATATAATAATTCATAATTTTTATTAATTTTAAATCTAATATTAATCATCAGATTGAGTTATTCGTTAAATAATTTTATTATCTCTATAATATATTTGTATTGAAGTTATAATTTTCTCTCAATTTTAATTGTTACACAAAATACTGTATAATTTAGGAGATAATTGATTTACTTTGTTTTTTTTTTTTAATTGACATCAATTATGGATTTTTACTTTTCTTAAATTCTGAATGATCAATTTTCTTTCAATTCTATATTTATTTTATATTAATTATGTATTCATAATTGAAATTTATATTAATTATTAAATTATCTTTATTTTTTATTTTCTTTTTTTTCACATTAAAATATATTTTTTATATTTTTAAAAGACATCACCGTAGCAACGCACAAACAAAATACTAGTAACCAATTAAGAAACTTGCAATGTATGGTACCTCTAATTTAGACAGCAACTCGTATGCAGTTTGAGCAGAAACTATTATTTGCCGAGCAGCTGGCTTGATGAAACCTTCATCAACCGCTTTGTCAATGAAACATAACAAAGAGTTGTAATATCCATCAACATTTAGTAAACCAACCTATTCAAAATAGTATAGTCTATGTGAGTCCCAATTAATTCAATAAGAAAACAAGTCTGAATTCATGGAACGTAAAACAGAGATTGAAAATATATGAAAATCAAAAATCTTAATTTACATTTGAGAGAAAAGACAAATTACATCAAGAGAGAGGATCGCTTAATTATAATTTATTTGGAAAATTTTGTTGGCCTCTAAGAAAATAAAATGAAGTGTAAAGTTTCTCCATTAACAGAAAAATAAATCCATACTATCCACAAATATTTATTTTCAAAATATGATGAAATTTGATGCATGTTTCACAATTTATTAAGTGAAACATAAACAACTCAAAACCAATTGTTTTAATTGCAATAACAAATAAAACTTTAATATAAATTTGTTTGTTAAGCTATCTATATATATCTAATTTATCTGAATTCTTTAAAAAAATGTCAAAGTTGTCATATAATCTTTTTTTTTTTAAACATTAAGAGAATGTCAAAGCTACATAATGTCCACCTACGTATTGTCCATTCCAAATATTAATTTTAAACATTAAGAGAATGATAATTTTAAACAAGAACTACGAGTTAGTGAGTACAAAAAATTTACTGGCTTGTCATGAATGCCAAGTTGAGCCCAAGTAATAACCTCAAGCAGCTCTTCCAATGTCCCATAGCCACCTACCCAAAAGGCAACGCTTTAAATGTTAAAACCCAAAATATACTTATTGTGCTCCTGTTGAGTCACGAATCACATGGCATCGCCAATGAACATTTAAAAAACGCTATACAACATTTCCATTGCTATTATTGCGCTTAGCATGTTATCCCACATACTTACTGTTAGGACTAATTAGGACCATTCGAAGAGATTATCAAATGTGACATTAATCGAATTAAATTCAAGTTGGTGAAATAATTTGATTTGATGGTTAAACGACTTAAATACTGTATACTTGGTTTTCACTATTGAAAATTTAATAAACCGAACAATTAAAGCACATAACATTTATATTTCCAAAATTTGTCGACAATTCTAGCTGTAGTCTAGTTTCTTTGAAATTTTGTGTTGGCATAATACCTCACAATATGAACAATTGAACATTGGCACGACAAAAGGCACGGATAATTTGAATTTCATTTGATAGTTTATCAAAGACTCTTAAAAGTATTTTATATAATCCGGAACAATTTTAATATAACTATCATTAATGCTTAATCCAACGATAATTAAATAGTAAAGTTATCATGAGGTTGTCTGAAAAAAATATACTTAATAATTTCTCATTCTTGCTCAATCGTGATTCACGCTGTTCAATATGTTCTTTATATCAAAATTTTGTGTGATATAAAAAAAATTTTTTTTATATTTTTTTTAATATTTGTGTTGAAATTTTCAAAGTAATATATTTTTATATGCAATCTTTCATTATTTTTTATGCTAGAGTCACCTTAAAAAACCAAAATAAATTCTTATGAAGCTCACAAAATAGAAAATCTTTGTATCTTATAATATTTTGACATTAAGAATTTAATGATTAATACAAATTAAAATTTAAAGATGATTAATTATATATTTTAGATAAACTCATGAAGTCTTAGTTAAATTCATTAAGATACTCATGAACTTAAGCTCACCTAGATTTAATCTAATTAAATTGTATAAAAAATTGAAATGCGTCCAACCTTTAAAATCAATAAGTAAAGAATATACATATAAGCCTTTTTATTTCGAAAATTTATTATTCAAAAATTCATTATCAAGTGATCTCTCCTTCTAGCTCACCTTTTTCACAATCCCGTAAACTAAAATTAAGAAGCCATGTGGTCCCAGTTGACTTGAATGGAAGAATCTTAAAGAGCTAACACTGTATGGATGTTAACTATAACGGACCTACTAAAGCACACGTCAGGACTATTGACTTCCGTACCCACCTTTTTGGTTTCTGGTACAAAATAGGTATCTTGAACAGTTTAATCAGTTGTGCTTGTGCACCGACTAATCAACTGTATAAACCAAACCAAAGTTAAAAAAAAAAAAAAACAGTTTCATCTATACTTACTTTTTTCTCATTCTGTCTCAATGCTCAATTATCTGTTTTTTTTTTAATTCTTTCATTTCTCCAATAATAGAAAAGAATGAAAGTTCTTATGGCAGTGTTTTGTTCTGAAATTTTTGACAGTTAATTTACCAGGAAGTGCTATGAAAGCATCCGACAATCGAGCCATCTCTGCTTTCCTTTGGTGCATGCTGGAGACTGCTCTCAACTCTCCAACTGTCTCTCCTACAATCTACCCATTTGTAAAAACACTTGGTTAAGTTTCAATGTTTTGAGTTTATACTGTTAGATATAGTTGTACAAATGACATAATCTCCTTACCTCTCTTGGCAAGAGCTTCTTTGGGATAATCCTGCAAAACAAGAAGGAAAATTAGGCAATGAACTTTGTATTCTATCAATTAAATATAGGAAGACAAATCCTGCTTGTAATCTGTTACACAGGGTACATCATCAGTAAATATCTAGAGAGAGAGAGACCCCAAAACATGGCGACCACCACTATAAACGGCTGTGGAAACCAACCCCATGAGACCAATGCTGCCGCCACCATACACCAAGTCTATCTTCCTCTCAACCTTTGAAAATAGTACAAAAAGTTATTATTTAACTTGTGGTTTTATCTTCTCTTTTTCTAATTGGTACATTTTCATTTTATAGTTTTTTCTTTTTCTCTGAACGCAACTTTCATTAGGTCATCATTAATGAACAATTGAACATAAACAATTTTGAACTTCTTTCTTTTTGGAGAAGGAACTAAATGATGGCGCAACCAAGCTACAATCAAGCAATTATCCCATTGCTAAACTAAAAATTAATCCAATCAAAAACCTCAAGCGAAAGATCATGAAATCTGAAAAGTAAAAATCAATTTGTTACCAATTCATCGCCAAGTTGGATTGCTGCCAGCTGATAGCTTGCTTTTTTACCGGGGCTGCTCCCGCAAAACACGCAAACCCTCTTGAAGCGGGAGGCCTTTGGTTTTTGCCTATGCACAACTATCTCTCTTGGTAACATCAATGGTTTTACATTCTCTTCTTCTTGGTACTCTTCCATTTTTCTCTCTCTTAGAAATGAAACAGAGTATGTTGTTCTGTGTAAACAGGGGAAGGCGCAGAACAAAGCAGAGATGCTCTGTTCTATGATACTTGTTGAACAGGGACTGAGGTGCAACTAAATAGGAATCAGTGGAGGGGTACATTGGTCATTTGGTCTCACTTTATGGTTGTACTTCTCTGAAAGTGGTTTCCAATGGGGTGGTGATGGAGAATTGGCAGTTGGTGGGCAACTTCTCATGGAAACTTTAGACTGATTGAAATATTCAAAAATTCTGATTATTTTTGTGGTACGATTTGAAGATGCGCCAACACTTTTGACAAAAGTCACAAAATTACAATTATTTTACTAACATTTGATATGGTAACAATTTATCGACATCGAATTACAGTTGACGTCAGAGCTAATCGAAATAAAGAAATAGAATTGTTATGCGCTCTCCAATTTATATTTTTTAAAACATTTACCGATAATAATACTTCTCAATTGATTTTTAACATAGATAATAACATAAGTAACATAAATTACATAAATAAAAGATGTATGGTAAAAAATTATAAATTTTATTTATTTTGATACATAGATAATAACATAAATAACATAAATAACAGATGATAATGAGTTTTCGGATCTGATGATGATTCTGAATTTCAAAATTGTCTTTTTCATTTATTTTTTTCTCGGAAAAAGAAGCATTGACAACTCTTTCAACATAAAAGAAACTTTTTTTTTTCATTTTGATCTCCACTCAGAATCCATCAATATACAATTCTTAATCAAATATAGTAAAAATCCCATTAAAAAAATATCAATTTGCAAACACAAGAATAACGATTGAATTCGCCTGCACTATTCTTTCTTAATAAATTCGTTGACTAAAAATTTTAATTTTATTTTAGTCAATTTGAGCATTTCAGAATCCTAATTCATGAAAATATATTTTTCATTTCGAATCTATTGAAATTTTAGATCTCATGACTACAAATGCCAGAACCGAAATATGTCATTGCTATGGTCCATCTAGAGATTTTTTATTCTATTTTACCTCTTCTAGAAAAAAAAAAAAGAAAAAAAACTTAATAACACAACGATACATTTATAAGTGGGCATATATTGAGTCCACTAAAGTTTCATATTATTTATCAAATAAAATAGAAATTCAATCATTACTAAGGAGGAAACTATAGAAAAAAAATTAATGATCAATTTTCTAAAGCAGAAAACATGTATATGATTTTTATGTAAATGTTAGGTTAACAAAGATCTTAGTGCCATTTTTTCCATCTATATTATGCTTGTGGATTGTATCTTCTTATTTTATTTTACCAATCAATTCAACTTTCCTTTGTATAATATATTCAGATTAATGATCTCTTCAATCTCAATATAAATTAAAACAAATTATTAATTCTAATTTTTAGGAAAGTATTTCCATATAATAAAATATATATTCGCGCGGCAGGCACGCATCTTTTTATATAAAAAAAATGAATTCTCTCAGGTTCTCCTAGATTCGCGCCTGTCCATATCTAACCGTATGACTTAAGAAAAATTAATTGTTTTAATTGTTGTTATATCACCCTGATTATGGTTGTCATTATCATAATTATTTGATTTAAATATTTTTAACAAAATAATCTTCGTTCATCTTTTTTCTCGAAGTGACGTTTGGAAGATAAAAAAAAATATTCCTACTTGTATGCTAGATCCTCAATAGCCAATAGTTTATTCAAGTAATACATTTCTGTAGTTTCTCTGTGTGATCATATTTCCTAATCTCTACTATATACTTTGCTAATTATTAAGACATATCAGTAAGTATATGATTGATACACTATTTGACATCACTGATGATGCAACATGCGACCACCTAATGGAAAGCAACTTATTAATTTGTTAATCATTAGTTGATGGCACATTAGTCCAAAACTATGAAATTGCTGTTTATTAATTAATCTGCCGTGCTGAACTTAGTTCAGACTAAAAAGGAAACAAGGAGCTTCCTCCTAATTTCCTTCTCTTTTTGACATTTCTCTCATTATAATTGTAAATGCAACATGTCCTCTGTACCATTTTTATTTAATTTATAACTTTTGAAAAAGAATTATCTAGAACTGTTCCGTTTCCTGATTATTCAAGTGTGCATTACAGCTTTTGGATAAGTTCTGGTTGGAGGCCTACAAAATAATTTTAGAATTTTTTTTATTCAATTGGGTACAACTTTTTAATTATGTTGCCATATGTAATAAATGGACAGTGATGAATACTGTGAATGTGTTTTCCTTTTGTTAATTGGTCATTTACTTCTATTTTTTTCTCTTATTAAGTCCTTAAAAAATGATCCCGGCAAGTAAGTTTCAAAAAACCTGAAGTTTTTTTCCCTGGTCATATTAATTATATTTTTTAATTATTAAGTTTATTACTTCGCCATTTAGTTCTACACTATTTGCTCAACTTAGTTTTAACATGGAAGCACAAACGTCCAAGCTTTCCATTAGAAATATATGAATTGATGTACAAAAGCACGACGATTTTCGTCTTAGATCATTACATATTGCTAAAATTGAAGCACATGCTTAAGCTTAGATCACGCATTCCATTACAAATATATGAATTGAAGAGTCGACCGGCCGGGATAAATGATAGTCGCAAATAATGTAAAATTTATTCAAAATATTTTTGTTTTCAATTAAGATCCAGGTACTCACTTGTGTTGCATTATTTTCTGCTGTCAAGTTTGATATGGATCATACAATTAACCCTGTTTTTCGATATGAAAATCTAGTCAATTTGAATAGAATGTATCAGATTTTTTTTTTTTTTTTTTGCGTTATCGTCATCAAGAGCCATCTATCACCAATTTAATCAGAATATATTCACTTCAAATCTCGAACGGTCAGTTAAAATAGGGTGACATTATTTTCATATTCATACCTATTTAATATTAGTCTTAATCATACCTTACATTTAACCGTTAATATTTATCCTACACTTATCCGCTAAAGTTAGTGGATGATTAACGGATAATTTGTAATTTAATAATTTTAACAAAAATATAACAAACAAATAAATATATATTACTTTAAACACTACATATACATAATATAATAAAATGTAAAAAAATAAACATAATAGAAAAATTATTTATAGAAAAACATAAATTAAAATTTATATAAATCAATATCATAACAATAATAATAATATTTAATGATGATGATTTAAGTAATTTATTCATCAAATTTAGGTGAAGCTTAAATTACATAATCCTAAGGGATATTTTGGTGAATAGTAATTCGTTTGATGAATTATGGGCGTATTGTAGATGTCTCTATGCGAATCAATATTAATTACCCTACCTAACCCAATCCGATCCATAGTGCTGACAAAAAAGAACTCGTGACTGGAGACTCATTTGGATGGAATTGTTATTGGATTGTTCATTTAGCTCATTATGTTAATAAATTGAATTTGAATTTGAACTAGTTCGACTTGTTAGATTCATTTGACTCGATAAACTATCAATATTAGTTATTTATATTATTTTATTCTGAATTTTTAGTATAATAAATACTTTATAGAACGATATGTACTAAATTATTATATCAAATTTGTGTGAAATATATTATTATTAGTTATTTTATTATTTTTTATATAAATTTTAATATAAAATATCATAAAAATATTATTAACTATTAAATAAACTTTAATGAATTAGTTCGGCTAGTTCATTAACTTAACAATATGATCTTAAACCAAAATATTTGACTGGTAAATAGTTAGGCTCAATAAGCTAATGAGCCGAACACAAATTTCATTCAGTTCAGCTCAGTTTGACTCGGCTTGGTTTAAGGCCCTACCTATCCAATATAGGACCGTTAAAATTTGTTCAGAAATGACCATAAGGGTCCGAAGTTTTTTTTTTGTAATTCAAAAGTATTTTGTATGAGATGCAACTATAGTAAAAGGAAAATCATACAAGAGTATAGTTGGCGGGGATTGAACCAGGCACATATATATAATACAGAAACAAATGAATTATCGCACTTTGTGTACTTTTTTGTGTTATTTAACGGATATTTATTATACTAGACTAGAAGAAAATCCGTCTTTAAACTCTTCATTTTTAAAAATAATTGTATGTAGCACTAAAAAAATTACAACTAAATAATTTATTTTATTTAGAGAAAGTTTATGTCAAAATTAATTACAAAGACTTTTAATAATTTAAATAAAATTAATTTAATATTTAAATAAATATAATATTTTTTTCTAAGTAAAATTGTTTAGTTAAATTTTTTTGCATCAAAATTTTTTGATGGCTAATTTATTTGATGGACAACTTTCCTTTTTAGACTTTTTTTATTAATGTGATAAAAAATAATAAAAGAAATAGAGAAAAAGAAAGAGAGATGCACTGATAAATTTTATTTTGTCGATTTTATTTAAATTTAAAATTGTACCATCTGTTTTTAAGCAAGTGTATTTTGATCATTAAAAAATTCACAATATTATTGGAGAGTCCATGTACACTAAATATTATTTAATATATTTTTAAAATTTAAACGTCTAAAGTGTCATTTTTGTCCTATAAGGCTAAAGTCGGTCATTTCTTGACCAACTAGTCAGATTCGAATAAAAATGATATTAAAAAAGTTGGTCATATAATAATTTTTCTTTGTGCTATAAATTATTTTTAAAATCAAATGAACTATTTAAATCATTCAAAATAATTTTTATATGAATACTAATTGAAGATTATATTTTATATTTTTTAAACTTTTTTATATTAAAAATATAACTTCTTTTGAATTATTCATAACAATTAAATCAAGTATTTTTCAACTATCTAGAAAAATAAAATTAAAACGGTTAAAATATAAAATTTGATCTCAACAAGATTTTTGATGTGAAAATCATTTTGAATGGTTCAAATCATTCATTTAAATTTAAATTGAAAAAAATAATTTATAATATGAGGAGCGATACGTTTATGTATAATACCATAGCTTGACTCTTTAAAAAATATTAGTGATATGATATATCCGGCAAATAATGATTTGTGCAGTACTTGGTCATTATAGAATTCTTGTAATAAACTAATATTTGAGGGTTCAATAACTTATTTTCTATTTCTTTTTTAAAATTCAAATTAACTTATTACAAGCTAGAAAACAGAAAGATAAAAACCCTCAGGTATATATGCGTACTTTGTAAAAATCTGAGCGGTCCCGTGTCCCATAAGACCATAAGGAACGTTATTATTTTGTTTATTTATTTGGTAACTTTCTTTTGGATTATTATGGTAGCGGACGAGACTTCAATGGAATAAATTTAAGGTCATAAGGGAAAGTTGAGGATGGTATAACTACTTGACTTGTAATAGAACATAAAATTAAGTGGAATAACGGAATTACGGATTGCTATTCTGTCCTGAATTTGGGGTCACATGAGTACTTGATAGCATATATTCCAACACCCATTGTAGGGACAACATAATTATAAAGCATGATATTATTCAAATTGAAAAGGTGTGCTCCGTTGGTCAATCTGACTTATCCACTCCAATTTTTATGAAGGATTTTATATATTATTCATGCCGCAAATGTCTCCTTTCCTGCATTTTAAAACTTCATATGAATAAAAATAAATAAATGAAACGGTGGAGTGATTGGTAATTCGGTACAAATGTGTTTTATTTTTTGCTACTAGATGGATAAATAAAAGGGGCCGAGTTGATTACGTGTTGTCAATTGCTTAACCTCCCATTCAACCTTCATAGATTTAATAATATCCATTTTTAATTTTGAGTTACTACAAGCAAATTACTTTGAGTTAGTTAAATCCGACGATCTCGAGAATTGTTGAATATAAAACAGAAAAAACTCAATTTAGTTCATGTTTTAGCTTTATTTCCACTTTTTGAAAGATCTAAATTTTAGAATCATAGATACATTATTCTCAAACAACAATTTGACATATAACTCCCTCCATATTTGGCGAGCGGATTAAAGCTTTACTCACTTTAATGTACCAAATGAAAATTATTTAAGATGAAGTGAATGAAAACATTAATAGAGATGGAGCAAAGTTAAATCACTAAAATTTTCTATCCTTTAATATATAATATTTCATTTATTTACTTCACTACTACCAAATACAAATATATATTAAAATAATGACTTAACATTTATTCCTTTTTTATTTGACTTTACTTATCAAAAGAAAATAATTAATTTATATTTCCATAATGGGTCCATAATGTTTTATTTGACATTAAATTTCAAAACTAATCATTATATAATTGATTTCTAAATCATAATACAAAAACCAGAACAATAAGTACAGTAATGTGTTGTTTCAAATCCAAGAGAACCGACACAGACAGATTTTGGCTCTGACTTTCGTAATTTGCCGACGCTAAACATTTGTTCTGATTCTTCCTATGAATTTACAATGTGTAATTGTCGCTGAGGATATGGTGTCTCATTTTAATTGGAGGCCCATAAACTAACCTCAAGGTAGCAGCGTCACTAATCCTAGAAATTATATGCCGACGTTACGAGATTAAATTTATATTTTAATCAGCCCAAAAATTATTCTATTCTCAGAAAAGTCCTATCCCTGCAATCTTTATATGGTTGTTTTGGTGGTAAAGTTGTCCGATTGGAGAAATCCATCCAATCTATTTGGACCTAAATTTGTTTAAAAAAATATAAACTGATCTGGTTCGATCTTATCTATTTCGAGATCAAATGATTTGTAATTTAATTGAAATTAATTTAATATCTAAAAAATTAATATATAAATTAATTCAACCCCGATCAACCATATTTTCTCCAAAAAAATCAAACTAACCTCATCAAACTCGTCTGATCGGAACCCACACCCGACCCACCCGATTTCCACTCTACTTGTACAAAATATTTTTTGGATGCAGATCCATGAGATTTATAGTTACTTGACTTGGTCATGGATAAACCAACGGAGAATACATTCTATCTTATTCTTACGTTGATGATGAGAAATTTTTGTCATCCTAGTTGTATTTTCCTAGCTTCTTGTTTAAAAATTTGAACAATTGTGATTGATCAGTAAATTGTCGGCAGACCTTGAAAAGAATATAAGACGGCGATATTGGTAAAATTTGGTGATACATATTTTATCGAAGAAAGCCTAGAAAGGCACTTCCCCTCCCCATTCAACATAAAAAAAATAAAAAAAAAATAACAGAAGAATCTATATAAATAAATTAATTAAATTATTTAATCGAGAGTGAGGCGGGTAGGGTCCAGTCATCGCATGGTAGGTGAATTGGACCCGGTAAAGGCCTGTCGGATGGGTCCAGCTCCTCTCCATGTAAGGGATTCATTGGAGATTTTTGGCTATCCCAGATTTCAACACGTGGCCATTTTTTTTCATCAAGTGGTTCACCGTTTAATTAAAGAAAGAAGTTTTTTGACTTGGACATGTTTGAGATTTTTGAGTCTTTTCTTTATTTTATTTTTCATTTCTTATAAAGTGACGTTATTTGAACAGATATAATTTAAAAAGGAATTATATATAAAATTAATTTAAAACATTATAATAATTTATATTTTCAATGTTTTTTGTAAAACATTTTGCGTCAAAATCCATACATAATAATATTATAATAATGTTATTTAAAAGGAATTGTGTATAGTTAATTTAAAAAATCCTCTAGTAAATTCTAATTGTGAAAATAAAATAATGATTTTATTTTTTTGTCAATGAAAAATATGATTTTTCCTATATAACAAGTCCTTAATTATGAGCAATGAATAAAAAATCAGGAACAATAATAAAAAAGAATATGTGATTCTTCTATTTCATTCTTTCTGTAAAGTTTTGCAAATATGAAAATCATTTTTTTGTTTAAATATCAAACTCAAATGTATACTAGGATTGTAAATATTTTAATCATTTGAGTGAGCCTTATGTCATTCTTTATGTAATGAGTCCTGCTATAATTTTGTAATGATAGAAGTTATCAACACAAAACATTTATAGAAAACGACACAGAAATTTGAACCAAGCAAGAGCATTCTACAGTTTAACAAAAAAAGAATATGTAGTTGACCACCGCATACCACATATACGATATAAAAATATATATATAGTTTTATATGTAGACATGTATTTTAAAAAAGTTAAAATATTTCAATCAATAATTTATTTGTAAATAATTTTAATATAAAATAAGAAGATATAATAAAACTTTAATATAATTTTAAATATTTTGCATAAAATATATCATATAATTAATTTTTTAAACTTAATAAGATAAAATTAAAAAAAAAATATCATGTACTATTGAATATATAAATACATATTTTTATACATGTAACATCATAACGCATAAGCAAATCGTATATACAGTCACACAATTATATTCTAAATAATGGTTCTACACTCTACAGACCGGTACGAGTTACCGTAAGACATGAAGCTAGTTTGAGTTGGATCATTTCATCAGCGTCAGACAATAACATGAACACGTGTCGCAATCCAAACTAGGCAAGATCCTCCAATGAAGTCCATACGATTGGAGAGGAGCCGAATCCCTGTCGGAACGGTGCGGTGCAGAAAGCAAGACATGCGACTCCCCAATCCACCTTGATATGTATCTTTGCTTTTGAACTTTCCATTTCAAACAAAAATAACATTTGTTATTTTCATTTGAGGCGACCGATATACTGGTTCTGTATCTAAAGCAATTTTATCGTTGGTTGCCACTTAATTTAATGTGCACATCCATCCTTTTGTATAAGGAACGGATAACCGAAATTTAGTATCCGTTATTAAAAAAATGTTGCCAACTATGGTTTAGAGAATTATGTTCAGATCTTGTTAAAATTAAATACATAGATAAAAATTTATTTTAAATTATAAATTTGAATACGAACAAAGGAATTTAAACCACTAGAATAATAATGCTATCATATAATCATCGTTACATATTTTTTTTTCAAGAACTGACTGAAACAACATTATTCATTTTTGTCGAAGGAAAATGTTTCTGAGTTATTGTGTTCAATTAATTAATTTATTTCATTTCATGGAAGATGATGATATAATAATCAGAGACGGCATCAAGATAGGTACCAACCGGCGTTCAAACACCCTCTTAATTCACTGAAAATAAAACTTATGTACTAAAAAATAAAGTTTTTTTAACTTAAATATTTTATTTCTTTTGACCATATCACTCCCACTGATGAATTTTTATTCCGCCCCTCATAACAGTGTCATATCCTAACTAAATAATCACTTAGTGTCATGTCTGCTATTATATATCGACTTTCGAGTATCATGTCATTCACATTCCAATACATAATAGTTACAAAATTTTAGAAGCTATAATAATGAAAAGAAATGTAAATAATCAACTAATAATTGTGCCTTTATTTTTACGAAGGCCATGGAGCCTTTTTGCGACGCGAAGTAATTAAGCTAAAGCACATATTTTATTATTTATTTATTTTATTTATAGAAAGTGGAAACAAACTTCAAATAAGTGTTTTGTAAGATGGGGACTTCCTGTGCTATGTCTCTCATTTCATCTACTTTTATTTTCAACTAGATTTTGAGAATGTGTTCGATAATGTTGATTGGAATTATTTTTTAAATACTTTTCAACAATGAGGTTTTGATTCTAAATGGGTCAAATGGATGGAAGTTATTTTATGGGGTGGCTATAGTGCGATTTTAGTTAATGGTATTTCTGACACTTACTTTGAGTTTTGTAAATGGGTCCGTCAAGGTGATCCCTTATCCCGTATTTATTTTTACTTGTTGTTGAAGGACTTCATAAGATATTATCTAGAGACATCAACTTAGGTCATTTTGAAGGTCTTATCCCTCCTATTATTAATATTCACAAGGTCTTAAACTTACAATACATTGATGATACCATTTTATTTGTTAAAGCCGACTATATGATGGTTGAACGGGTTAAATGGGCGTTGTGAGCTTTTCAAGGGTTGCCTGGTTTAAAAATTAACTTTAGTAACTTTGCTATGTAATTTAATTATAAATTAGATACCCTTCCTTTGAAATATTTAGGTTTAACCTTGCATTGAAAATAACCCTCTCGCAAAGATTGACACAAGTTGATTGATAAAATTCAAAATGGGTTGCCAACTTAAAAGGGTAAACTTCTCTCTTTGGGGGGGCATTTAATTCTTCTTAAATCCGTTATTTCTATTATTCCTCTTTATTATCTTATTCTTTTTAAGGTTCCTAAATGGGTGATTATCAAAATTGATCAGATTCGAAAAATATTTTTATGGGCTGGTTTTGATGCGCTTAAACGAAAATACATTTTAGTTAATTAGCCCATTGTGTGTTGTCCCAAGGAATTTGGAAGTTGGGAGTATTAAATTTAGAATTCATGAATACTGCCTTCTTGTGTACATGGTATTGGAAATATAAATATTTAAATGAAGAAGGCCTATGACAGTCTATTAT
Organism: Schoenoplectus tabernaemontani; assembly: GCA_037127355.1. Classification (NCBI taxonomy): domain Eukaryota; kingdom Viridiplantae; phylum Streptophyta; class Magnoliopsida; order Poales; family Cyperaceae; genus Schoenoplectus; species Schoenoplectus tabernaemontani. Next base: position 11,942,197 of record CM073749.1, read on the forward strand.
TAGATTTAAATACCGTTTTCATTCATCTCCTTCTTCTTCAACCTTCTGCAAGGTTGTCTCTTCCGTTTCTCATTTTTTGTTATTAGGTGCTAGGAGAATGATTAGGAATGAACACTCTATTAATTTTTGTTTAGATAATTGATATAATGACTACCCATTATCTATTCAATTTCCTCTTGTGTATGCAAAGACTAAAAACTGTCATTTCTTGTGTATGAAAAGTCTATTTTTAATTCATTTCAGTTCACTGATGTTCCTGATTCAGCCTTGTGGTTGTGGGAAACAACCGGTTGTTATACAATTAAATCTTTATATAATTTTTATGTTTTTTTTGGGGGTAAAATAAGTATTATTAAATCAGTTTGGGTACTTAAAATCTCATTGAAAAATAAATTATTTTTTTAGATGAATTTACATAATAACATCCTCATCAAAGATAATTTAGATAAAAGAGGGTGGACTGGGGATGGTTCTTGTGTTTTTTGTTCAGCCAGGGAAATGGTTGCCCATCTGTTTTTTCATTGCCCTTTTATATTTGATTTTTGACATAAAATTCTTACTAATCATGTTCAAAGGAGATCACTTAATACTTCTTCTATTTTAGAATCCTGGAATTCATGTTTATCATTGCATAATTTTCAATATTGGGGAGTGTTGTTGGCTTCCATTGTGTGGACATTATGGCTGGAACGTAATAAGCACTGCACAAACTAGGGTTGATGTTGCTGTTACCGATGAAGATGAAGATTTACTGGATTATTGATTATGACAGTACTTCATAGGGGTTATATGTTTTGTTTGTTGCCAGGTTAATAAGGGTCTGTTACATACTATTTTCGGCTTTTGCTGACTGTAGTTGTTTGCTGCGTTATTGTCATGTTTGTTCTGTATAAGCTATAGATTTATTACTCTTAAACCTTGGTTGTAATTTTTTTGTTTGCTTTTCTAAAGAAATGAAGTCGGCATCCTTTCATATGCTTTCTCTTTTCAAAAAAAAAAAAAAATAGTTCCCACCATTTTCGCTTTTTATGGATCCATTTTTATATTTTTATCATAAGTGGCTGGAGCAAATAGAAGTATAATATAAGGAGTGCTATATATATATATATATTGCGGGATATAAGTAACATATCTAGTTTCCCTCATCAAGCAAAAAAAATATTTATAAATATTTAACTTAAAATAGATGAAACTTCGAAAGTTATGATACTCAGGTGAAAGAGTATCTTTAAACAATATTAGTTTACATTGTACTTTCAAGATATTTAAAGTTGTATGTTCGAAACTCAATTGAATATCGTTTAGAAATATTAAAATTGAGCAATTTGGTCCTCATTTTTATCTATAAAAAAATCTTATGAAAGAAGTTTTCAAATATAGCGAATAAAATGCAAATACAGTACTCATTGGAGAAAAGGGGAAAAACTTATAATGGTAGTTTGGTCATTTCAATATTGAAGAAATCGGTGAAAATTTTCAAAACATGTATTATTACTTGCAGAAATTGGTGGCAAATAGTTATGAATGTTGAAAAACATACTACAGTTTTGTTCAATAGATTGTTGAAGTGATTGGACGATAAGTTGGAATATTATAGGAAAAATGAACTTTATCCTGAACAGAGTACTGGTAATATGTTTTCACGTACCAAAAGTTACCTAAATTTAAATTAATATTACCAGATTTATAAATAGTATATTTTTCAGGAGACATGTCATGTTTGTCTCCTTGACCAAGACCAATTATTTGCATCAATCCATTTAATCTGGACAGCATTTGATCTGGACGGCAGTTTGAAACTTTGAATATAGTATGGAACTTGTCTTTCTCTCTCACAGTGTGCATTAATTTGTACTAAAAAATATACAGTTTGGATATCCTAGAGGATATAGTACTAAAAAAATTATAATTAGGTATGCAAGAGGTCGTTTGAATATACTATGCAACAAAGACGTTATAATAACAAATCTTATTCAATACTAATTAATCTAAGCCACTATATATAACGTGTAACGATGTAATGTAACGATGTAGAACACATCGATAGAAAGGAGACGACAAAAATTCCACTATTTAATTTTGTCTAAAAAAATCCCATTATAACACTTGTGATCCAGTCCGTTTGTTTAAAATCGGATGGTCCAAATCAACAGGTGAAATTTTGTTCGTCATATTTGAGAATAATTAAGAGAAAAAAAATGCTTGATGGTCAATGCACAGGTACTACTCTTACCGAAGGTTATTTTAACTTTAGCAGGTGGAGCATTGCTATTTTATTTTATTTCCATGCCATTTTTTCCTGTTCAAGAGTCAAGACGCATTACTTTCTTAATTATTGCCATGCCATTGCTCCTTTTAGGGCTACCCCACAAGTGACAGTTCAATGTACCAAATGCTACATTCATTAGTGGTCATTACATTAGCAAATCAGTACACCAGAGTCATCATGAGATAAAATTGTTCCTGCCCAAGAAGCATTGCTTTTTCATTGAAAAAATCTCAGCTAAATGTATCCAAGTAAAATTACACATATTTTCAACTCAATTATCATTCCAGGTAGGCCGCACTCTGGTTCATGTAAGCGATGCAAGTAATGAGAATTCACAATAGGTGAAATCATTTTCTAACTGTCATAAAATTTGATATCAAAACCACTCAGGCCATATATGCAGTGTAGTACTATGGTTAGTCTCAAGTCGGTGGGGTTGTTCAATCGTCGATCAAATTAGCCCAAAAACAAAACGCCACCAGAGACCCAAATTAAGGCGTACAAAACAAGGTGATATTGATAGCTTGATGCTCCGTGCGTGGAATTCGGCCTAGGCCTAGCCATCAGTACCCAGCCCGTTAGCAATCCAATACTTTCCGAATTGTTGGACCAAATTAGTTCATTTTATCTTTCTTTTTTTTTTAAAAAAAATGTTTTGTTATTATGACATATTTATATGGTGACATTGATCAAATAATGTCAACATCTTCTAATTTCATAACAAAAATGCACACTCTAATATTAATATATTATGTATGTTAAATATACTAGTTAAGTGTCCACACGTTATAGTGGGATTGATAATATTATTTATTATAATATCTAGTGCAAAAAGAAAAATAACATATTATTTCCTACTACCTCGTAATTATATATTTAAAGTGGAATAAATTAAAAATAATATAAAATAACAATAACCAACTTTTTTTTTTTACATTTATGAATACATTCAGCAAAAGATCATTAAATGATAGATGAAAAAATATATTACATTATTGACCACAGAAGATCTTATCACCTGTATTGCAATTAGGCAAAATATTTGTGATTGTGCTGGTAGAGCAAGGATTTGATTATATTTCTTTGTATTAACTATCTGATATGATTTATTTCTTAGTTGTCTCACCTGTATTAGTATAACAGAGCATATTGTAACGAAAGATGAATCCATGTCGTTTTTCTATCCTACATTAATTTTCTCATACATGGTGCCTAAATTTTCATCCTTCAATGTATCCAGCAAAATTACATGAAGAAGAATTCTTAGCACATGGCCAGTCTATTAGCAAAAAAAAAAAAGTCAGCATCATTCTTTAGCTGAATCATCTAAACTAACAATAATGAAACACAAATTTACAAGATAATTTATGTGTAAATATATATTTTACAAGATAGGTGCAATATAATTGATACCTTTTAAAAAACACTTGAAAATGACTATTACATCCTTCTTCCCTGTTTCCTCTGAAAATCCTAAGATTAACCATCCGTCACCATTCTACGTCTAGTTAATCATGTCTATTTAGAATTTTTCTTACGAATTTGGTAAAATTTCATGTCTTAGCAGAATTTAGAAATTAAGTACCAAGCTCAACAGTGCTTTGCATTCTTTTTAGGTCCCTCAATTTTAAAATTTTATAGCTTTGAAAGGTTGATTCTGAAACCCCATCGAAGTTTGATTTTAAATGGTTTCTATTCTAATCTTGATTTCACTCTGATATTAGTTGAAAGCTTATTCAATATACTGATTGAAGCTGATAACAACTGAAACTCTAGACAAACATCTATTTGTGTCGAGAAACACCTTTTTGGATTTTTCAATTTGATGCCACTATTTCACAGGGCTAAGTAACTGGTCGGAACCAAATATTAATGTTTTGTGTTTATACTCATGGCTGTTTTGTTGGATATATTATAAAAAAAAACTCAAAATTATATTTGTTTATATATATATATATATAGAGTTATGATGAGTCGCAAACTAAAAGAGTTTTTTACTTCGCGCTCCTATATCTCAAAAAAAAATTGAAGTCCAATTTACTCAACACAATCTACATATTGAAATATTATGGAATTAAAAAATTTATTATTTGCAGAGTTTTTTAACTATTTTTTATTTTTCAAAAAATAATCCAAAAATAATAAATAATAATATCTTTTGCAACTCAAATTTTGTGTCATTTTTCAAAAATCCAAACAAAAAGTAAGAAAAATAAATATTAATAAAGTTTGATATTCTATAAAATATTAATATGTAGATTATGTTGAGTGAATTAGATTTGATCATTTAGGCTTCGATTTTAGATATACAAGTCCGAAGCAAAAACTCATTTTACTTTGCGACTCACTATAACACTACTCATATATAATTGACAAAATTGGATACATACCCCTTAACACATCCCAATTTGGATATTTATCCCTTAAATTTTGAAAATTAGATATTTATCCCTGAAAATGTTGAAAATTTTGAATATTTATCCATAATTAGTATTATCCTCATAAAAATCAAATTAATAATAAATTAAACTTATAATAGAACAAAAATACCCCTCTATATTTTTTCAACATTCATATAACTTGCACCACAATAAATAAATGACGATGCATTGAATCATTTCATTTTGCTAGGCATATTATATTGATACTATATTGCTACTTAACTTACCTTTACTCTTTCTCTCCTTGAGCTCCAACTGGGTGTAAATATAATTTCAATAAAATAATAAATTTCTACGAACTAAAACTATTACAAATCAGATTTGTCCGTAACTATTGCCTACCCAATCAGATTGATATTTATAGCGATAAAAATAATTTCATATATGATTTTATGAAAATTTTATGTATCGCTGAAGTAATAAAATTAGCAAGAAGATTTACATATAAATGAATATCTTGAATCATCAAAAGAGATATTTTTATCTTGTTGTAATTTTAATTAATTATTAATTTAATTATGAGGATAATAGTAGTTATGGGTAAGTATCGAAGGTTTTGATATTTTCAAAGATAAATATCTAATTTTCAAATTTGAATGGGTAAATATTCAAATTGAGATGTATTAAGAGGTATATATCTATATATACCTATATAATTTGGTGTGATTTTAATGTTTGATGTAACTTGATGTACCAAAAATTGATTTCATTGAATCCCCTCATTTATTAATCATGTATTGGCTGTTTCTTATACAAAGTTATTGTATATGAAGTCAGGTCTTCCGTTCTCTCTTCCAATTCACTATTCATTATCGGCCGACCCAATTAATCAGAAATGTAATTCCGACTCTACACTTGTATAATGTCTTGCCTGATGGTTGTGAGATGGATCTAATTCCATTTGTATGGTTTTTCTTTTCGTTTTTTTTTTTGAAGAGGATTCATATGATTTGTATACAGATCAGAAAAGAAAACCAAGACCAATACCACTCAAAATATTATTAAAGAACACAATATGCAGTACTCCTGTTACGAAATATAGGGTGCATCCGATCAAGAGGTGTCTGGGACACTTCTATAAGAAAATATACGGTTATGCGACTATCAACAATTCAACCTGGTACAAAAAAACTCGCTATGGAAAAGGAAAAACGCCCCAAATCATAAACAAAATTTGAAACGGAAATATCCAGTTTTATACAAACAGAGAGAATTAATATTTTGTTTTGGTAACTTCTTATCCGTCGTTTAGCCCGAGCCCCGACACGGCGACACCTGGGATTCAAATCTGCTGTTATTCAAAATTTCTGCTCTCTCTATCACAGAAGAGAAAATAACAGACGGAGATAACGGAGATTTTGGATAACAGCTGATTTCATTCCGACACTTGGAATCCAGTGGAGTGGAGCTGCAAGCGGCTGCTCCGCTGCTCTTTTTTCTCATGCTCAGCCCATTGAGCCCAATGTCTCTCCTCGTCGGAGGCACGAGCGCCGTCCCCATTCGCCGTCTCTCAGGATGGAACCACCACTCGGTCCCCTCTCCTACAAATCTCTCGCACATGGGTGCTTCACTCATCGTGCTTGGAAGGACAGGAGGTGTCTTTTCACGCACTTGCCTACCCGATAATGGTGGCAGGAGCGGTTCAGTTACCACTACAGAGGAGGAAGAGGCTAGCGAACAAGACAATGAGGAGTCAGAGGTGCTGTTCTCTCTCTCTCTCTCTCTCTCTCACTCTTTCTCTGTAAATGAGAAAGCATTTTTGGACCAAAGGTGACTGGTAGAAACCTGTACCAGAACCTGAATCTGTCCCTTAGAAAGTAGTTACCAGTAAAACTTATTACTGTCATTTTAAATCAGTCATAAATTTTGATTTTCCTCCGGCAGCCATTAAGCAGTGATTTTTTAAGGGCGCCTAGAGATGTTTTCCTTTCTAAATGCCAATATTGCCGGCTAACTCTCTTATATCCAGAATTAGAAGAACAGGCTGAATCTGATCGGAGACTCAGATTTTTTTTTAAAAAACTTATTTTTCAATAAAAAAATAGAAAAAATATAAAAAAAATATTTAATCACAAAATGATGTTAAAGTAACACATTACACTCAAATAATCCATATATTAATATTAAACAAACATTCAAACTATTCAGTTAGCCTAATACATTCTCACATTTAGTACAAAAGCATACAAAAATAAAAAGACTTAAGTACATATTTTCTTAATGATAAATCAAACTGCATATCAATATTCAAACGTAGATTATATAGAATTACAATTGAAACACATTAATTTACTGCTAGAAACTGTGTCGAGCTGATTGGATCACTTCATCATTTATTTGTGCATGTGATTCTGTGTCAATAGAAATTATAAGGCGTTGCCAATTACTTGTCAGTATCTATTGAGTGCTTTCTGAATCAAAGTCTTTTCATGAAAACTTGCTCAAATTTTTAATTCTGATTTTTCTATGCGTAGATAAATGAAAGAAACAACAATCAATTAAGCTAAACAAATTTGTCAATTATATAACATATAAAATTGTTGTCAATATTATAAACATTATATAGGTGACATTTGCAAATTAATACATCAACAACCGATCAAGTATCAATTGAATTCATGGATTGGAAAATTGACCGATTCCGAGTTGACTCGGTCGAGTCGGATCGGAATCGCAACTTGTCGAGCCGATTTTATACCGAGTTACTCACCTGGCCGTTTTTCTCTTCAGAAATCACTGGAAACATAATGAATCGGCCGAGTCAGCTGATTTTTTGTCCGAGTTTGACCGATTCTGAGCCGCCTCCGACTCCCCATCCTTCGGCTTCGCCCTTTTCTCATTTTCCTGGCTTCTATGGTTTCCAATTTCTCTCAAATTCTCCCGATTTTGGTAAAATTGAGGTTGATCCTCTACTATTTTGGGTCTGTAGTAACGAGTTTTCTTGAAAAACCATGTTCTCACTGATTAATTTCATTCCCCTGGGTTGAATTGTTGTCTTTGTCGCCGAAAAAGAAAAGAAGGAGATTGGGTTCTGTCGCAAGTGGAGAGAGAAAGAGCTATTAAGGTCATTGTATTTTCTTTATTAAACACGATGCATCATAGGCCGCCTCAATGACAAGAAGTTGGTGCATCAACACCGACTCCACCATCTTCTTTTATTTCCTTCTTTTGTGTAGAATAGTTGTTTAATGAATGTATGGACCTTGACCTCATTATTTTTTACATGTGGGCCCATTTTTCTTGGTTCCCACATTAAATGTACAACAACCCAATTTGAATTCGAATTTTGAGCTCTATTTTGTCTTCAAATTTGTTTTGAAGGATTTTTTTTCTCCAAAAATCATCAAAATTGTCTCAAAAATTCCTTGAGATATGTCAAAATTTTTGATAAATTTTATTTATAATTTTACACTCAAGTATCAATTAATTCTTTGAGTGAATTAATTGATTTAATAGCTATTAATGTTTGCATTGTACTAAAATAGTGCATTTCTTGAGTGCAATATTTTGTTCTAACATAACTTTTTTGATAAAATAAATTTTATAATTTTTTTTCTATATTTTTAATGAAAATTAAGTATTTTTTGAAAAAATCTGAATTTTCAATCTGATTCGTCTGATTCCGGCCAATTCATCCGATTCCGAGTCCACGCTTAACTTACCGATTCCGCTTTCAATTCTGATTTTTAGAACCATGATTGAATTGAACCATTATTATTTTTTTTTACCAAATTGAACCTTTAAGTTTTCACTCAACCACTACAACTATTCCTTAGTTTTAGAGTTCATTCCTGTAACAGATCCAGGCTTGGAATTGGTTGACTCAGCCGTGACTCGTCCAACTTGGACGATTCTAGCGATTTTCTTTCAAAAAAATGGTCAGTCATAAAAATCGGCAAAACTTGTATCGACACTGACTGATTCCGGTCCAACTCAGAATCGGCCGATTTTGCGAACCATGATTGTTATTCTTTCTCTATATGCAAGAATGGAAGTGAATTAACTTGTTATTCATTGGAGAAAAGCACACAACTAATTCAAATTGTGTTGATTTTCATCTACTCCAAATTTTTCACACAAGCATCAAGTACTACTATATATCTTATTTATTATTCAGTTCATAAATGATTTTCTTACCTCTAATCTTGAAAGATTAGTGCGCAAAAATTTAAGTCCCAACTATTTAGGCGACATAGATGATTGTTATGTATTTTGATTCACCGCTTTTAGAGCATGAACTACTTATAGATAACTATAGTGGAATGCCACTAAGGTGCTGATTAATTGCTTTAAACAAAATTTGAGCATTATTTCATCTACATTAATTTGATCTTTGAATCTTAAATCTTGATCAAATTTGTACAAAAATTTGAAAGACTTAGTTATGTTTACTTTCACCCATTTTGAACCTTGCTATGTCTATCACTTGTCAACATATGTTTTCATGAATATTTCTGTATCTATCATTTGGTTTGGTAGGATAAACTCATTATTTTTATTTTTCTATGCTGTATATTACAAACTAGGAGAAATTATGCAACTATAAAGTAAAAGGAAGAGAGATCTGTGATGTTACTTTAGTTCAATTGGATTAAAATCATTACAAATATTTTTTTAGGAAAAAAAACTTAGGTCCTGGGAAACATGTAATTGCCCCTCATAAAGACTGTTTTTTTTTTCAAGTCAAATTGGTATTGATATGATGGTAACCTGTTTACAGATCAGTATCTTGTCTGTTAGATTTGATAATTCAGGGTTTAAGCCAGATTTGGTTACTAACTTACTGGCAAGTTTATTTGTTCTCTATTACCTGGTTTGATTGACTTCAGTTACTTCTGAAAGAAATTCTGCTGGCATTAGCCTGGTAAACTCAGCTTTTGCTGTTAGGGCTGTTAGGCGATTATTTGAATCCTTAGTGTCCAACATTAATAACTAACCAATTTATATTTAACCTTAATACATTTTGTACTTTGTTAGCAGATGAACTTCAGCAAGCCAATCAATAATGATGACACAGAGAATGGAGAACTTCAACTAATGGGGTTAAGCTTTGGCACTAGACGTGAGTTGATCAAGGGTGTACGATCTTTTTTCTCAAAAAGAGGCTATGATGTAAAAGTCCGTATAAGTAAGAAAACATCAGTTATTTGGGGTTGTGATGGAAGTGGCTTCTCTGAAGACACACAGGATGTCCTGATGAAACAAAGAAATGGAACAACCCCAAGCAATTTAATGGGTTGTCCTTTTAAGATCAAGGGAAAACAGCATGATGATGGTTCATGGAGGATCGAAATAATCAACTATTCACACAATCATAAAGCTTTGGTTGATGAAACTGGGCATCCAATATTTCGTCAGCTATCAGTGGAAGATATCAGAACTGTTGAACATATGAGCAATTCTGGGGTACCGCCAAGACAGATTCTCTCTTATCTTCGGCAAATCTATCCTAATATGCCAGTGATCCCAGGAGTAATTTACTCTCTGAGACATAAAATCTTCAAAGAAAGATTATTGGGTCGTTCACACATTCGATCACTCTTGGAAGAACTTGGCAAGGGAGGCTTCAAGTACGACATTTTAAATGAAGGAGGACATCCTTCGCATCTTTTTTTTGCTCATCCATTGTCGGTAGAGTTGACCCAGAATTTTCCTAATATCTTTGTCTTGGATAGTACCTACAAGACCTATAGATATAAAATGTCATTTCTAGATATCGCAGGGCTTTCATGTTTTAACACTTCTTTTTGTTCGGGTTTTGCTTTTTTAAAAGGACAAAGTGAGGAGGATTACACCTGGGCATTGAAAATGTTCAGTAAAAACCTTGGTGAGAAACAACCTAAGGTTATACTAACTAATAGAGAAAATGCTTTAATGAATGCCATTAATGTTGTTTTTCCAGAGTGCACACATTTAATTTCTGCGTGGCACGCAGAGAAAGATATATGGATAAATTGTAAGAAATATTTTGAAACCCAAGGTAATTGGAATGGTTTTTGGGGTTCTTGGAGGAGGGTAATATATTCTTCTACTGAGCTTGAATATAATAAACACTGGAAAGAACTTGAATCAAGCTACATAGAGAAGAAGGAAGCAGTGGAGTATATTGAAAATATTTGGTTGCCATTGAATGAAAAATTTGTCAGTGCATGGACTGATGAATACTTGCACTTTGGCAACTGTGCATCCTCAAAAGCAGAATCGGCTCATGTCAAGCTGAAGAAAAAATTGCAAGTTTCAGCTGGCAAGGTTTGTGAAGTGCAGAGCAAAATATGTCATGCAATTGAATCCGAATTCAGTGAAATTAAGGTACTTCCATTACATATCTTAAGTCCTAATCTTAATATGAATCTTTTGTAACTTTCAAATCACTATATTTTTTGTTTACATAATTTTGTAGACACAACTTTCACATGAACAGAGGGTTCGCCTTCGAAGTATTATGCGTATTCCATTTTTCAGGGACGTTATTAGCCATGTATCTCGTTATACTTTAAAAGAGCTACAGAAGCAGTATATGAAAGTAGAGTTGGGCACCATGAGCCCGGTTTGCAGTGGACGCTTTACGAAGACAATGGGTCTTCCATGTGCTCACGAAATGTGCAAGTGGAAAAACGGGACACTGCCTCTTGACTTGATACACTCACAATGGAGGATTGAGGGAAAGGTCTTGAGTTCTCCTGTCTTGAGTGCTTCCACTGCTCTATACAATGACAGTGATGACACATTTCATATTATGCTTGAAGAACTCCGCACCAAGTACCAAGAATGGCCGACCTTTAAAAAAGAGGTTGCTCGTGAAAAGATTAGTGAACTCCTTAACCAGTCTGATGTCCTCTCTGAGCCTAATAATCATCCTTTGGAGGACCCATCAACAGTGACCCATCCTGTTTTGAACCTATCAAAAAGCTTCCTGCCATGATGAGGCCTATCCACCCATGGGGATGATGTTGAAGTGTGCTAGGAATATTATGGTTCTTGTTCAATGCGGGATTCAAATGCAAGCTATTTTGTTTAATTTTAGATTTCTAGTTCAATGCTGAATCCTTTGTATTTGAGTAGGTTTTGTTAAAGCTTTGGTGAAAGCTTTGTTATGTGAGTAGGTTTCCAGGAGTTTTTTGTTAGTTGGGTAGGTTTTCAATCTCCAAACTTTAGCCTCATGAACTAGTGGTATCATCCTTATTTTGTTAATAGATATTCAGTGGCTGGTGCCAATATATTACTGCTTCAAAATAAAGCTTATGTTATGGGTTTAGAATCATTATATATTGATGTTGATGATAACATCTAGAGAATGTTCAAATTCTTGGACTTGCCCGTCTCAGAAAAAGAAATTTCTGTTCAAAGCAGTATCCCACTGAAATGATCAAATTACACCACGTGCATAATCCCGAATAGGCAACAGCTCTGAGCACATAAGATTTACGGAGTTGAAGATATAGGCTAGTGAACGAAGGGAACATCTGGAGCACATTTGCTTCACGGATCTGAAGACGAAAAATTGAAGTATTAAAAACTAATAAATACTTCCTTAAATACGTCGCATTGTCACATCTGTTATATTGATGTAAACTGAAGTCCATTTTGGCCGAAAGTCTGATTACTAAACATTTTTTTACTCCCAAAATTTGGTTAAAAGTATAAATTGAAACAAACTGATGTCCAACTTGATTGGTAATTAGGTACTGTTAGATATAGATGTGTCAATGCTAAATTTTGCTAAATTTAATTCTTTTATTATAATCATTTACTTTGAACATCATAATTAATTTGCAAGTTATTTTTATAAAAAAATCCAAATACAGAGCAGGAAAATATTTAAAAAAAAAATTTAAAGTGAAAATTTTATTTAAGGAATTATGTCAAAATTTTGAATATTTATATAGGTTGAAATAATAAGAGTTAAAATATCTTAGTTGGGATTAGAAAAACTATAAAATAAAGGTTTGGAAAACTTTAACCCTCAAATTAGAGGTCCTGGGGAGCGTTTTTTGTTCTAAAAATGCGAGTTACCAGCTTTGATGTAATAGTCTATAGATCATTTTGTGCAGTTTCCGAAAAGTGAAAAAGTGGATGTACATTTTTTGATGTTTCTATCAAAAATTATGATCACTTAAAGTTTTAATTTTATTTATAATTTTTCATTTTGTTCCTCCATAATTTTTGTGACTGTTTTGTTCGTCCAAATGACCCAAAAATGCTTCAGTCACACTTATGATCTCTAGAAATTATTAAAATTATATTTTATTTTTAATTATTAAAAATAATTGTATTCCTCTATCCATTCTTTCTTCGGTTGATTGTTCCTAACCCTAATAAAGATATTTTAAATCTTATTATTTCAACCTATTCAAATATTCACTAAAATTTTGACATAATTCTCTGAATAAAAAAGAAGGCCGAACCCTGGTGCAGTTTTCCCCCTTTTTTTTGAATTTTTTAAATATTTTTCTGGTTTTTAATTTGGATTTTTTTTAATAAAAATAACCCGAGATATATTTACATCTGATGCTAATTAGCGCTCAGGAAGTTTCATTGAGATTTCGCTCAGTAAAGGTTAGTTTTTTTTCTCTGCAGAGCTCACTCCTCAAATGTACATGATTAATCTTTTTCAGAGTGAAAAAATAGATTAAATAAGCATTGTATTAGTGTCAATTGTCAAAATTAAAATTTTATATCACGTAATTAAATTGATAATCCATTTTAAGAATGACATCTTTAAATAGAATGAAATTATCAAAATAATATTTTTGTAATTAATTTTTTGTTACTTTTATTAATGTAACTTGTCAAATAAACTCTTAAATTTAAATAATTATCTAAATTTATCTAGTCTATCCTTAAAATTAAAATAGTTCAATAAAACTTGACAATTATTTTGACAGATGCGGATGGGATACAAAAAGAGCTGCCACTTGAGAAATTAAAGCAATACAAATTATAAAGCCTGGTGTGCCCGGATGAGCTTGCCAAAATAGAGGTCACAAGGACATGATATTTGAGTTCGGGCAGATGGTTGTCGGACAAGGTAGGGAGTAGAATGATTCAAACTGCTTTAACTAAAGAGGGGTATGAATGCATGCTACTCAAGGGACAAAGAAGAGGAGAAACACGAGCAGTTCATTCAACTCCTCCCAACCGTCCACCTCATTATTCTCTCCTTTCTCTAGGCTCCTAGTAAATAGTAATTTTGGCCGGGTATATACGAGTGTTAATATGAATATCTTTTAGCAATGACTGATAATCATTGCTAAAGAATATCTATATTAACACTCATATATATTATACACATAAATTAATACTTGATGTAAAATAATTCAATCATTGCTTTTAGATTGACTATGTTTCCCTGCGGCTTTTTATAACAGAATAACAGACAACACTCAAAATTTTGACAGAGCTTCATCGCCCATCAAAATTTCAAGTAATATTTCAAGATCGCTAATTACTAATCAACTGGCATGTAGTCAAAAACCATGACCACAACATAAAAATTAAGCAGTCTTTTTAAAAGTATAATAATTACAATAATTACAATAATTAACCTATTGGCCTTTTGCCAATTTCAGCAGAAGATAATAATAGTAATAAAATGATAAAATGAAAAGCTACCGCAAATTCTCTGAAAGCCAAGTTCTAAGGCTTTAGGAACTGAGCAGTACTTTTCAGAACAAATCATTCAAGCAATAATTCAAAAAATTTAATTACATCAACTGGCATGTAGTCAAAATCATGACCACAACATAAAAATGAAGTTGTTTCCTATTGAAAATAAAACAATCACAGTAATTAACTGATTGACCTTTTGCCAATTTCAGAAAAATGTAATATCAACAAAATGATTAAAAATAATAAACAACTCCTAAAATCCTTCTGAATATTACTGTCATTCAGCATTGTTAGATAACTGAATGGTCAGAACTAGCAAAAGAATGTGATCGTCTTTTTGCAATAGATTATATGGGATTATAAGATGCCAACAGAAAATTAGTAAGACGTAGATTAGAACATTGTATCAATTTGAACAAGTTATTGTTGGAATGAAATTAGGACATAAGATTACAAAAAATAATTGTAATGCTAGGAAACAAGTAATGCAATGTCAAAAAATAGTTAGCATGGAATTTGACAAATGAAGCAGAAACGAGAAGTTAAATTAATCCTCATCAAAACTTAACACAGACTTGATAAATTTTAGAGCTTTGCTCCTTTATGTCATTCTTTCTGCCATTTTAAATGTAATTAAAGAACTAACTCTACACCAAAAAAAGCTAGTTGATGCCATTTATACCAGAATTGAGATAAGAATCGGCAAGCATTATACCGAGCTGGACTTGAGATTGAGTTGTTAAATGGACATGGTCTCTTGCCAAGTTTAACCCAAATGCATCCACATACTTCACATTTGGAAGTCCTAGTTCTTTTTGAGCTTCTCTGACAATATTTACATAAGGCCCATCACCTGACGCCAATGCAACCTATATAAAATTGATGCTTCATCAAATTTTGAAAAAAAAACACATTAGAAAGAAAGAATTCTGTTGATTAGTAAAACTCATGCTCCATTTTCCAGTGGCATATCATTTGTATTATTAGTTTGAGATTTTTGATTGGATCTGAGTTTTGCTTATGTCTGTGCATTTACTTTCAATTTTTTTACGCCTCATCTGATTTAATTATTTATGACATATCAATATATTTGTTTCACCAATTAAATAAAATGGCATAGGACCATATGGTAACAATATTGTGTCCATTCATGGCTCATAGTCAAGCTGAAGAGACAATTGGTACTGGAATTAGCAGGTACAACATTTTTCCCCTCAAATGAACTACAAATGTATTTCCCTCATAAGCATCATGATAAGCGGCCAGAAACTCTACCCCGATTATTCTTCAACAAAATAATTTAAAGGAATGAATGAATAGCAGACCTGAATGAATAACAGATGTGGCAAATCAAGATCGGCTCGCAGGTCAATAATAAGCTTCTTCAACCGTGCACCATATGAATATGCATCTTCATGTTTCACAGTATTACTCTCCCCTTGGTACCACAAAATGGCACCAATCTTTCCTCCAGATGTTAAAGCCGCTTTTGCTCTATCAATCATATGCTGGTACAAAACCATTCCCCGGGCCCACTCCTGGATGCGAGTCCCACCTACCGCACATGGTACAAGGCCTATGAGCCCCCAGCCAGCTTGTTTTGCTGGTTCTCTGTGGCAATCGTTAGGTTAGCTTATGGGAATTGATCTTGCTTCTCTTTTATTTTTTTTCTTTCTTTTCTTTTTGTTTTTTTTTGGTTTAATTATCATATGGGGATTTCCTACCAGGTTTGTGCAAAAAGAATACCTATTCTTAATTTTGCATTGGCTTACTTGTCTTTTGAGCAAAGTCTCTCTGGCATAATGGCAGGCAGATACATTAATAGGTACAACAACATTGAAATTTTATTCTTTACTAAAACAAGTATCAATATGTTAACTCTACAATTGGCATCATTAATCATTTCACCTGGAACTAAATTACACAAATACACAAAATTACACCTCAAATCTTTTCAATGCAGTACCTAATCCAGTTAGCGAAAGACATGCCAGGTCCCACACCGCAGGTCTTTGGAACATCAATGTCAGCATGCAGCGGATCCCTCGCCTCCTCCCAAACACGGCCTGCATTCAGGCGTAGAATCGACGGATGGGGCCCACACTCATTGGGAACCACGTGGTCCCATTTGTTTTTGTAGACACCTCCACGTCCGGCCATGTTGGACTGGCCAGCGAGGATGAAAATCAGCTTTCTGGATTCTGAGCAGTTCAGAGGCGTCGGATCAGAAATGGATGGCTGAGAGATGGCCATCAAGAGGAAGAGAGAAAGAACCAGCGACATTGATCGGATTCGAGTCTGTCTTCGTCTCTCTCGCTCTTCCTCAGACAGTCATGCTTTCTGGGAAGAGTAATTTATTGGGGAGAGCTGGAGGGAAAGTAACAATAAATTAATGGAATAAGAGATTTGTTTTTTCTCTGATTATATCCACGCAACAGTGTAGCTTTGGAAAGATCTCAACTGTTCATTTCTGATCGAGTGGTGGTAGCTGTCTCTTTTATTAATCGTAAACTGGATTGTTTGGTGATCCATCAGATATGAAATAGAAGAATGAGATTTTACCAAACATTCCATTTGTAATGTTAGAATTGAAGATGATCCGAACCGTGAATATTTGTCGGACGCGTCTTCTAGGGTTTTAATGTTAAACTTTTTTTTTCTTTCCTTTACACTTTTTTTTTTTATTCTTGCGAGGACAAAACAAAAGATGGACCAACTTTGACTAATTAAGCACGGGCTTAGTAGCCATTTTTACCTCAGATAACTTTTACGGACAATCATATCTAGCATATAGGGCTGTTCGTAATTCGTAATTCGTTCATGTTTAATTTTGAGTTTAGTTCGTTTGATTAGATTTTTTTTGTTAGTTTGATTTAATTTTGATTCGATAATTTTTTTAATGAACTAATTATTCGATTCATAATAGTTTGATATGTAGTTATTTGTATATATTTTTAACTATTTATTAGACAATAATATATGTAATAACATAATTATTTTATTATAAAATTCATAAGATATTATTAAATTAATAAATATTAGTTAGTTTTTAAAAAAAATAATATAAAATTGATAAAATATTAATTATTTTACCTCTATTTTTTGTGATAATATAAAAATTAAAATAATTGAGTTCATTTAGAGTTCGATTTCAGTTCAAATTTGATTTAGTTGAGTTCAATTTAGTTCGACTTCAATTTAGTTCGACTTTGATTTAGCTTCGAAATAGTTTCAAATTAAATTCAAATATCGATGAATTTGATCGAATTTGATTCGTTTGTAGCCTACTAAGATACATCATCTATGAAATAATATAAATAATGCCTTACCCCAATATCGACATCTTTGCAAGTCAAATAAGCTATTTCTTTATTTCGCTGGTGTCAAATATTTAATATTTTCAGTAAGATTAAAAAAAATCTGTTCTGCAGAACGATCTTAATTTTAAAAATAATTATGTCTAATATCTATACATAAATGATAGATTTTATTTTGATATAATGTATGTCTAAATTAATTATAAAAACTCTTAAATTTTTAAATAAAATTAATTTATTATTTAATAAAAGATGATTTATAAAATATAAAAATATATAGTTTTTTTATAATAAAATTGTTGATGTTTAATTTATTTGATATATAATTTTTCTAGACCTATTAATGTATGATAAAATATAGCAACGGAATGCAAAGAAAAAAAATAGCTTTAGCCGAAATATGAGCTGTTATTTTTGTAAAATCAATCAAATTCAATCATAAATTAAAATAATTAAATATTTATTATTATTTTTTTAAATAATTTAATATTAATTAATATATAATTAATCATATTTAGTGTATATATAAACTCTAATTAATATTAAATTATAAAATATATCTAAAAAATATAATTAACTGCATCGAATTGAGTAAATTCGTACCCGACCTAACCTGTGAAGCATCAGAAAATCTTGATTCATATCTAATCTATTTATTTATTTTTAGATATGATTTGTCGGTCAAGTTTTGACACCTTAGTTGATGGCCGGATGATAATTTAGGCGGCGGTACTGACCTACATGTTTCATAACCAATTTGGGATTAGACAACAGGATCAGAAACTTAGTAAAGGATTCTTATAAAAATATATCATTGTTATTATCTGAAATACCCTCTTAAAAATGCAAATCCTGAGGTACACAAAATTATTCTTTGTTCCTTCTTTTTTTCTCTCCTTACATGCAGGGATTTCCAACAATTGTATCAATTGGAAAATTATGAAAGGAGTTAACATCTGCTTAACACTAAATTATTCTTTGAGACATTATATTTTATTTAAATAAATATTTCATGCATATGTTATAAATATTTTCTATTAGAAAAGTAAAAAATAAACTTTTTAACATATAAAAACTGATTTGAAAGTAAATGAAGGGGGGAAAAAAGAAAGTGAAGGAAGGGTAATTATCCAATGGGATTGAGGAGAACATTTTGTTGAACAACTATAGATAAAGGATATTTTGTTTAATAAACGGGTATTTTGCAAAATCTCCTCTTCTCAAATCTCCACTTCTCAACACCTACAGTACAACTAAAATTGTAGGGATGAAGAAGAATTTGAAAATAATGTCGGAAAAAATGATGATTTAAAATATAAATTCAGTGTTTGTGGTTGTAGAGGATTGAAGATGCCGTAAAAAGGTCGTAATACTTTTGAAAATAACACAGAGAACAGAAATTCTTTGTGAGGGTGTTATTGTAAAAGCAAGCTTTTTAAGAGGAAAATCTATAAAAGTGGAATATGCATTGACCGCACGTCAAAAAGGAAGACGACTTGGCGAGAGGAAGCAATGAATGCGTTGCCTGGTCTGGTTTTATGCATGTAGGTCCAGTTAGGTTAGGTGTGTCAATTATTGATCTAATACGACGGGTTAATTTAATTCGATCCGACATGATTCGAAAATAAATGAATCGGATTAGTTTAATTTTTTTTATCCGAATCAGATCGGATCGGGTCAGGTCGGATTCGAGTCAATCCGATCCCACCCAATTAATTATGTTTTTTAAAGTAATTTTATAATTTAGTACTAATTAAGATTAATTATAAATTAATTATTTTTTTATCGCTTAAAATTATATAAAAATATTTAATAAATATTTAATTATTTTATATGGATCGGGTTAGATATAGATCAAGATTTTTTGATCTGAATATAATCGAATCGGATTGGTCGGGTAAAAAAATAATAATAAAATAATGTGAACCGATCCGACCCGACGCGATCCATCGACACCCCTAAATTAGACATTTACCTTTGTTTGTTTCTTGCATCCTCTTCAGTTTTTAATGCTTTGCAATTTGTATTTGCACACATGTAGATTCACCAAAATTGTATAATATGACGATTTGGTCAAGGTGCCAGCTCGACAGAAAGTCTCTTCCGAATTTTTATTTTTTATTTTTTTACTAATAAGTTATTTCACGTAGTAGTTTCGACATTTGTCTCAAGAAATAGGTTATTTTCTTCTCATTGTGATTCAGTTTCAATATTTCCGGTAGAATTTAAGAAGAATGTTTCGCTTTGTAGTGTGTGTCATACCAAACGTCCCTCCAAATTAGTCATTTCCTTAGAAAAAAGACTAATTGTGATTTTTTTTAGATTATATCTCATTTTATCTAATTACAATTTAGAAGGGATAACCCGATTACTTTACATTAATCAATGTGATATGTAATAGCACAGAAAGAATGGAAATCAGTAACTAAGAGCTAAAAGTTTTTTTTTTGAAAAAAATAAAATAAAATCAGAGGTAGAGAGATCTAGTCTTGTGACTTGGTTGCAAAACTTGCAATCCAAATCCTCGTAGTACAATAGAAATTTATTGTGGGCATCTGCCTAATTAATTAAACAAATAACCAGAGATCTTACTATTACAGGGATCGCTGTTATCAGTCAGAATTACCTGACTAATTAATTAACCCAAACACGCTCTTCTCCGTATTTGTTGTAATTATTTTCCTATTTTTTGCCGAGCAGGCGAGTGCCAGTTTCTAGTCATCATCTATAGGGCTGTCAATGAAAATTAATGGATTGTTTATCCGATCTATATTGTATCTGATAAGATGGATATGAATAAAATTTTATTGTTAACTTATCATATAAGGATATAAGTAAGAGTTATTAAGGATGTCAATGAATCAGTTCGGATCGGATTATCATTATTTTATTACTTTTTTATCTAATCCGAATTCGATCCGATTACATTCAGATCAAAAAATCTTGAGCATACCCGATCCTATCGGGTTACGGGTCGACCTGACCTGATTCGGATAAAAATAATTAAATAATTATTAAATATTTTTATATTATTTTAAGTAAATAAATATTAATTAATTTATAATTAATCTTAATTAGTATATAATAAATATATATAAGATTAAATTAGTACTAAATTATAAAATTACTTCAAAAATATAATTAATCGGGTCGGGTCAGATCAGATTGATCCGGACCCGACCCGACCCGATTTGTGTAAAAAAATTTTAATTCATATCATATCCGACTCATTTATTTTCAATTATATCAGATAGTGTTAAATTTAAAACGAATCAGATCAATAATTGACACCCCAAATTATTCCGTACCTTACTCTATCCATTCAAAACTCTAATCCTCCATTTTTTATCAATGTACACAACTCTCCAAGCATAATTTATTTATTAGCTAGTAATGTTTTTGTAAACAGTTATTTGGCGACTAGTGAACGTTCTGTTCTTTTTAAAAAAAAAATTGAACAAAACCTTTCTATCAAGCAGGGAACAAAAAGTCCATGTTTTTTCATCACCACTTTCAAATTATAAATTTTAAATTAAAAAAAAATCGCCGTTGCCGGGGATCGAACCCGGGTCACCCGCGTGACAGGCGGGAATACTCACCACTATACTACAACGACTTGTTGAAAGGCAGATTAAAGAAACCTTAATAAACAAACTATTCATCCTTCTTTCCGGCTTTCCGCGCCATTTTACTTTTTCGTCTTTCCTATTTAACGCCATCATCCATTCATCCGTCAATATTTTACCTTCTCGGGAGAAAAGATCTTTCTTTCGAATTTCGAAATATTTCTGACACTGAGGACTTCCTTTTTTTTTCCAGACTAATAAAAGTGAATCAGTATTTGTGGGTTTCTAATATGTTGGAAAAATTGAAATTGTTTTTGTTTCTTAATTATTGCAGTAGTGAGTTGTTCTACTTAGGCTGTACTGGCACAGGTTGCATCTTCAGAAATTATTAACCAGCCATCTTAATTGTATAACGAGGAAGTAAAGAACTCCCACAAAACATATGCCAAATATCACTGAAGAGATATCATAACAAATTACACACATTTCTTTGTAAAGCACCCTTATTTGCCAGTAATGTAGCTCCAAATGCCGCCTCTGTTTGTTCCGCTTTGTGTACTGGTAAACCAAGAACCCTCTCTCTTATTTTTCTCCATCTCTCGTTTTTTGGGCTGCCTCCATCTGTGAACACACTTCTTCTACTGCTGTTGCCTGATTTGTACTTTAATTTAACAGAGGGGTACTATTGAAGTATGTGATAAACAAAAACTATATTAATTTTCAAAAACTACCTCAATTCTTGCAATAGATTCTAGCATCCCATGCAAGTACTCCATATTACTTTCAGGGCGTGGTTCTAATCTAGAGAGAGTGCGGAGAGGGGACAGAGGTTACACAATTCTATTAGCTTATTTAATTTATATTTGTTTAGCTTCTATACCTGCCAAACCTTATGGGCTCAGGTAGATAAAGGTGCAAAATTCGCACGAAGTGCTGGTACCATGAACTTTTTGCATTAATGTAAAATCCATTTGCCATTTAACTTTTACCTGGGCATCATATTTGAGTCAGAGATGGGAGATCTCTCCCCCTTCTTTGGCAAAGGATAAAGATCGAGAGGTGACTGCAGCGAGAGGTTGATTTTACCACTTAATATCACCAACTATTCATCAGTGGAAAGTCATCTAAGCACCGCTCCCCCAGTATTAGATGCACCACCAACAAGCCAATTGTCATCCAGTCGGTGGCTGTACACCCCATATCGTGTATCATCAACTCGTACCAGGCTGAGGAGCTTGATCACTAGAGATGAAGCCAGTGAGGTCGCCTATTTAATACTTGATCATAATGATTTTTTTACACTAAAAGCTGGTGGCATTCTTTCATTTTTATCCTTGAATATTCTGAGATGAATTATGGAGCTAGTTGTAATATATGAAGTACAAAATTGCAGAGGCATGGTGCATTGTAGAGTCTTATTTTGTGGTTGTATGTGTGTTTCTGATCTGAGTTATATGAATGGGTTCATGTGGTTTCAAAAATCCAATGAGTTAAATTACACATACTTTGCTAGGATCTGCACTGATCAAATACAGTATCCAGGACTGGTATTTAATTAAACATCAGGGTTTCAAGTCTTTGATAACTGCACTTATGCATTGCAAATTAACTGTATTTCACTTTTCTAATATTGTGTACTCACAGATTTTCCAGGTGCAGTAGCACGGGCAGCAATAAAAGCTGCTATACTGTCAGTTATGCCGGTACAGATGGTACACTCCTTAGGAAACCCAAAAAGTTTTGCAAAAGGAAACAAAAATACTTATAATGAGATCACTATATTGGAGTTCTATTATATTTATTGTATCATAAAAGGAGAATTTGCTTAGTTTTTTTTTGACTTAAAATTACCATATTGTATCCTTATATCTTCTTTGAGGAAGGCAATAGGGGTATCAGGTGCTTTGATGGAATGTAACATGAACGAATAAGGCTGAGAGCCCAACACAGAGACGGAGGGACACAGGGTTCTTGGGGGTTTGGTTTCATGACAGTTCAAGCTTAGAGTTGTATCATTTGGGAAGGTGGGGGAGGTACAAACGGTTTTGAATCAAAAAGTTAGTTCAAAGGCCTCTAAAGCCGTTGATTTTGCATTAAGATTCGTAATAATTATTAAAAATATGAATTTTAAATTTAGAATTTATTAAAAGTACAATCTGAATGCAACATCAACGGCTCTAGAGAGATTTGAACCAACTTTTTAGTTCAAAGCTTTGTACCTCCCCGCCTCCATCATTTGGAACTGGTTATCCCCAGCTTCAGGTCATTTCTAGCTAGGATTTTCTTGGCCTTGGATTACTTGTGTTTCGTATTTGTTTGTATTGTGTGCCAGGTCCTAATTTATATGCCAGGTCGATGGTGCTCACATTTGGTATTTTTTTTTTTTAATTCAATATCCTGGCAAAACTTACCCGGACTTGTGACAGAGTCTATTTTTTCTTTTCAGGTCACATTGAATTATCAGAAAAACCAGGTTCAAACTCATTTTCGAGTTCAGGTGCAATTGATCTGACCAATGGGCACTGGTACCAGGTCAAGTGACGTTCATGCTCGGATGGATTTTGGGGTGAGATCAAACTTGACCAGATTGATGCATCCTACTTAGTGTAGAGTGCAACACTGAAACAGTAGAGGTACTTGAGAACAATATATGTTGTTTTGCGGAGAGGAGAGCTTATTTCGAAAATTACAGGCCTGTTAAAATTTCCCTTGGACAAAGGATTACCTCTGCACCGGAAGTACCAAATCTATACCAAGAAAGAGTCCTTGGTCATCTATGAGAGCATATCTTGCACCGGAAGTACCAAATCTATACCAAGAAAGAGTCCCTTGCTTGTATTCTTAGTATCTTTCTCCATGTCACATTTCACATTTCTTGTTACTTGGCGCTTGCATCCTCTCTCTCGTTAACACAACTCCTGCCAAGTATTTTATTTCCAAAAAGAAAAACTTGGAATTCCGAGCAAGCGCTGCACGTTAACTCCAAAAAGTGCCCATGATCGCTAACTGTTACCTTGCCTAGGAAAAGTGGTAAAATATTTGACTGTTCAAAGTATTAAAAACACCGAATTTAGCATGACTATAACTTGATCGATGAATTGCTTGAATGAACTTGCAACTGGGCAAGGGCAAGGGCAAGGGCAAGGGAGAATGCAACTATTTTTGTGTTATAAGCTATGTTTGGATGCAACTACAGCTAGGAAAATAATCAGTGGGGCCCAGTCCATTGGATAGAAGTATACTTGGTTTTGCATTAAATGAATGCTCTAATTGAAAGATTTTTCCGGCTCTAATACTACCGCATCCGCAAGAAAATATTGACTGCTGTTAAACATGCGTCTTGTACACCTATTCAAGAATCGAAATTGCTTGGCTACTTTATTGCGTTAATAGGCAACGGAAGTTAAAAGTGCAACATGGAACAATTGCAAGTAAAAATCTTTCAAGTATTCACTTAAAAAAAAATCTTTCAAGTGCTAGTTAACAGTGCCACTGAGATTCAGTCCAAGAGAAAACAACAAACAAATAGAAAAGGCGATAATTATTGATAAACAAAAGAAAATGGAAAAGAAGGGACAAAAATGTGTTCGGCCAAAATAGTAACTAACCAAACTAGAAGGTGTTTCTTCTATAATGTCTTAAAATATATCCTAAGTTATCAAAATTACAGAACTACAACAATTCTTTATATCACCATACTTGTTTTTTTTTTTTGTCAACACCTCTCACCTATAATCCAACTGTCCAGATCTTGGTTTTTTATTAGCAGAATTAATCTGCTGAGAAACAAATAAAACTGCCATGACAACAATCAAGCACCCAACAAGTGTGCTAAAAAACAGCGCACCGGGTTGCCGAGTCTGGACAAACCCATAAACACCAGATGCAGTGACTACAATCAGATCAGTCAGACCATCATTTGAAAAATCCTCGAGAACTATTGCATGTGTGGGAGGACCAGGTAGCTCCACTTCCGCAAGTACACCTCCGTTAGGAGAGAGCACAACTGCCTCTTGGTCGCCAGCTACTATTATGACCTGTCTTGGATCGTGGGCCCGCAATGAGAAGGATTTGAGTGTGGGAACCACCACAGTTTCAGTCAAACCTGTCGGAGATGGGAGATTTGACCAAGTTGCACCAGTTGAAAGTTGCCAGCGCCAGATTGCATCATGACCATGCAAACCAGGTGAATATGATGTCACCTAGATATCAGAAAAACATAAAATTAATTACGGCTATGATAGAAAGCACTGATTGCTATCCTGCTTTTTAATTGTTATCAAGTACTTCATTCTGATGTGCTCTGTCCCCCAATATATACAAAATCTTGCAAACAATGTTTAAGTCCTTTAGGCAACACAATTCACAGTCAGAATGATAAAACCTAGATTAGCTGGTTTGATTAGGTAAGAAAACCCACTTTCTTTTAAACAATATTCTGATGGTTTGCTGCTATCTAGAAATGACACAAAAATGTCATTCATTGAAAATTTGGTATGTGGTCTTTAATTTTCACAAAGATTGAGATTCTCAAATTCAGACCTCTCCATTACTGGCTAGAAATATGACATCACCATGGCTACCCTTCATATGCCTGTGTCCGTCGTCCCTTGGTACCAGTATCGGTGTTGCCGCCTCAATATTAGAAGTATCATAGGAATTTCTATGAAAGCTTCTAGAAAAGTCTCCATGGGGGAAAAAGTTAAGATGGCTGTAGTAGTGGCAAATTGAGACATTGAATAACTTCTCCCGTACTGGTACACCTGATGTGGCAACAGCCCAGCAAGGCCTCAAAACATCAGATGTGCCACTCACGACTGACATCTCTGCACCATTTCGCCCTACAACCTGCAGATATATGTTTAAAATTGGTCCTTACAAATGGCACAAGACATAGTTCCAAACCAGTAAGATTCCCAACAATAACAACAGAAATATAACAACTTTTTGTTTTTTGCATTTTGGACAGCTACCATCAATTTCGCACAAAGGTAATTTTGGCTCAGTACTAGATACATACAAAAGAGAATGAGAAATTTCCAGTACTGGGGGCAATAAGACACTTATTGAAGAGCCATTATGATTTTCTCCTATTTTTTATCAACAGGAGTTGCTAACTATGGGAGTCATAATAAGGGGAAATTCTGAAATCACTTGGACTGGGGCAAACATTATGTTTTGCCATTTTGCGAAACTGTGAGACAATTAATCCCTATTCTATAACATGCGCTTGGCCCTGCAAATGTTAGAACCGAACCTGGACATGGTCAAGAACTCCATCCCCATTTATATCTGCATGAAGCCCTTCTGTTAGATGAAGCTGATGCAAATAAAAATACTAATTAATACACAAATTAATAATACTTAAAAGCGCTACAAAAAATGTTAAGAGAGAGTATAGATGGTGGGAAAGACGGTTGACAATTACGAGGTCCACTATTCAGCTACATAATACAGGAGAATCTTATCTGATAGACTAAAAGAACTATATATATCAACAGAGATGCCCATTAACAAGAACTTCTAAGATGTTCTGTGCTGATTTCATCAGATGGCTGATTGTTAACAGTCATTGTTTTAATTCAAGAAATATGCTTGGAAGGGAACAAAATTAAAAATAAGTTTTCAACCCATCATCAGGAATAACACATTGTAGGTAAAAAAATAAAAATAAATAAAAAAAAAAAGATCAGAAGTTTCAATATAAATTTTTTTCAACTCAACAGCCAGAAACAATCCACAAGTTCTCTATTTCAATAGACTCAAAAAGCTTTCTTCATGTTTAACATACCTTGCAAATTGTCCTGCCAGAGGCTAAATGCAGAACCTCAATTCCCTCCTTTTGGTGTGCAACAACCACATTAGGGACCCACCAAATTTGAGTGTGGTTTGTTATTGTGGGGATGTATAGCGATCTCTGCAATGGAAATTTCAAATAACAACGATAAAAACCATGAATTGAACGCCCATGCCTAAAATGATTACTGATGTTCAAATGAGAAAATCTCATAACTCAATTGAGGCTCAGATATCAATATATAGCCAACTTTCACAAGAAAATATTACCTTACTGATTGACATTCTTATATTCACTATACTGTTTGCAAAATTGTACCATTTTTGTACAACAGGGGATATTTAACTTCAAATATATTATAATATACTACAAACTACAAAGCAAGTGAGGCTGTTTCATATTAATGAAGTATTAATAGGTGGTAACGGTTGCCACTTTTTTTCACCAAAACAAAAACAAAATAATAATTTTAGTTTGTGACCTTACCATGTGAAAACGACGATAACGAACTCCAACCTATAAAAGTTAAAAAGTAAATGAAATTGATACCTTTTTGGGTCGCGAGGAGCTGGCATAATCAGCAGCTTTTCCAATTGCTTTTGCAATTTTATTGAAGGGGTCTTTTCCTAATGGATTATCCTCTGATGGCTTATGAACAGTTGTGGTGGTTGACCTGCCAGGTATCTTTTTGGTTGTTTTTCTCTTGTGCTTTTTGAAGTGCGCTAACTGGAAAAATGTATCTTCTCTCCTATCCTGGTTTAAGAAGAAAAGTACGTCAAGAAATAAAACCAAGAACAGTAGTATAATTATTGCAATTGAGCTTCTTTCAAATTTCAGAATGGAGAGAGGGACGGAACACTGTGTTACCCAATGATGAGGCATGACCCTGAGAATGGACTCCCTGAAATCTCTACACTCAAACTGCATGCAAATATTCATAAATTAAATAAAAAGAATATTACATTCTCAAGTCTCTCCTTTTCTGTCATTAGAAAGGTTACACATCACAGTTGCTATTCAGTTAATGACAACAAAAAATAAAATGGTCCAAGTACTCAGCACTAAATGCAAAAAGATATGAATGGGAAAAAACACGATAATTTATATTAGAAAGTTATGGGTAAATATCTGCAATTCTACACCAATCATTAAAGTCTGGTAAATGTATAATTACATCCCTGGGCTTGACAGGATAAGTACCATATTTATAAGATGATTTTCTTGAAAGTTAAAACCCCACACGCACTAGGAAGAAGAAACACCAGCCGAGAATATATAATGACAATATTAGTAAGGTTTACTATATGCACCCAATTACCTCTCCTGGATGACGACTATTTAATGCATGGGCATCAAGCTTGTAGTTATGCTGTGGAAGCATTATAGAGGCATCTGATGGCTGCACATCAATGTTCTAAATAACAAAGAAATAAAATAAGACCACATGTTAAACTTTTGTTTGAATAACCAGGGAAGGAAACTGTTTTTCTTTCTATTTAATTATTCCTGTTTTTCTCCCAAGAAGCACGGACGACAGAAAATGATCCATCATTCAATAAATTGACTGCTACAACAAATAAATTTAGCATCTAGTATATATAAAATTTAAGTATTGTTCAAATTTTTTAGCACACCCAAATAATTATATAGTATTTTTTTTTTTTGTAAAAAATATCAGGTTATTGAGGCCTGAAGGCAATGTTTGTGCTAGTAAATTAGAGGAAAACAAAGATGAAAAAGTGCAATTAATTGTATGCAACAAAAAGAGACAAATAAAGGAAGATACTTCATTTTTGCGGCTCCAGCGTATCTGTCCCGTTCTACCAGCAAATGCATAAAATGCAAAATGGCGAAGATCAACTGTACTAGCACCAGAACCTTGCTGAAAGATTTAAAGAGAAATTAGAAGTTCATTACTTCGAGAAAAGGTTAACAAAATATAGAGTTACAACAACACAAAAATTACCTTTGAAAAAGAGCAATATAACATACCTCTTTCTCATTGGCACTTCTTCGGGGTAAATGATCATCTCTCCCAGACATCATCATTTCCTCAAGAACATCCATGTTATTCTACATATAATGATATGTCAACATCTCAGCACACAATATTGCACAGGAAATAGCTATTATGTTTACAACCACCAACAAAAATTAGTTTGGAAAAGTTTCCTGATATTAAAAAAACTAAGGAAAGTTTTACAATTTAAGGATGGCTACTTAAGATAACTAGTATAAAAAAATAAGCATACATGATGTTGCATTTCCATCCTTCCTCCAACAATAATCAAACCCGCATCACCATGCTTTAATGTGTAATTGCTGATAGAGATTGATATCTCCCGATGATGCGCACCATGTGGGAAGTCCTCCTAAGAAAGCAAATGTGTAAATAATGTAAAAAGAGGCAGATGTTCAATGTTTTCCTAAAAAGATGAAATGACTAAGTGTGCTGGTAAAATGAGAAAAAAAAATCAAGCAGGCCCATTGGAACATCATTAGTATGCTCATCCGCTCATTACTCCAAACTATCAAACTCTTGGCCGCCCCCTTTTATGTAGAGATGATGTCAAGTAAGAAAAGGGGAATCGCAGACACAAAACTGATAGTCTCATGATTTACAAAGATAAATAAAATTGCATAATTTTGGTATTACAGGAGTACACCTGAAATTTTGGCATAAAATGATTTGTTTCTTTCATTGAAAAGATCAGCACTTTCTTTCAATTTATCAGGCAGTAGTAACTTCAATTTTCTCTGCATGCGTCAACCTTGCTTGTATGACTTTCTTTCAATTTATCAGGCAGTTGTAACTTTAATATTCTCAGCATGTTTCAAGCTATGATGTAACAGATGTTGAGAGGGAACAGAGGAAGAAGGTTGGATTTCTACAAACTCATTGGCAGGCCTACAGCTCTCTACCAAACAAACTCAAACCTTATGAACTTCAAATGCCCATTGTTCATTGGTGATCTAATCCTAAAAAAGCAGCTGTACAGTACTGCAATTAACAACCTTAGCATGCGACACTATGTTAAGCCTGAAGCCACTTGGCTGACAGCAGATGCACACAAAAAATTTACCAGTTCAATACAACTATCAGGCAAAGCCTGATACTTCAAAAAAAAAACTTAACATGCAATAACTCCTAAACCACTAAAGAATGAAAAGAAAAGGAAAAAAATACTAAAGCTGACAAAAAAAAAATTCAACATGAAATTATATCAGAAAAATACTGCATGCTGTGGGTGAGATACCTGGAGATTTTGCTCCCATAATTTCTTTAGGTTATGGTCGAAGCACATGACTGACCAGCCAGACGTGACCACAACAAAGACCTTTTTCTTCTTCACTTCACCTTGCATGAATGACCGGTCAACCACACCTGAGGCCATGGCCACGGCACGCCTACCACTGGTAATACGCACCTTTTCAGGTAAAAGAGACACCTCTGCCAAAACCCTTGCCTCCGTGAACGCTTCATCCATTCGCCTCAGATGTGGTTCCAACACCTGTGTATGGCCAACACCACAAATGTAATTGTAATGTCTTAATTTAAAGCTCACTCTTTCTTTTCTTATTAGGGCTTCAGTTCGAGAGAGAATTATATAGATAGGAAAATTCACTGTTGTTGCAACACCACCTGTAACCCTGCACATGCACGTTTGGGACAAAATAGTCTATGATAGTTTCTGTATTTTTGATGTGTACCCCCAGAAGGCTCAGCAGTTGCCAAACCTTAAAGTTGATCTTATTGTATAACATTTGAGAATAAAATGCCAGATTTATGACATTCCATGCTGTAACAAACTTCTCAGTCAAAGAGTACTCCCCAGAATGAGCTCAGAACCATCTAGACACCAACCTTTTCAAGTGACAAGTTCTAATCGAAACTGAAACTCGCCATGATACACAAAAAGCTAGAGCCAAATGAACCCTCAAAGATACCAAATATGTGGGTTGCAAGATACAAACTAAAGAAGAGAATAAATGTTAACTGAAAAACTACCTGGATTTTGGCATCATGAGTGGCAACAAGGATCTCAGCCTTACCATCACCATTAAGATCAGTGACAAGTGGCGGGGGGAGGCGCTCTGCTTCATATTTTACAGGGTAATCTTCAGAGAAGTGCACCCATGACTCTCTAAATGTAAAATCTCCTTCATGCTAAAGTTGAAATATAAATACAAAATATATTAGCAAAAGTACTCATTAAAATTTCTGGTTAGCAATTAGAAAGACATTTTGCCTTGTTGCTTTTGTAAGAAATTGAAGGTTCAATTGAAGATGAACAATCTGTTTTTTTACAAAAGATAGTACTTTTCTGTATTGTGATGGAAGTTGATATTATACAATATGTGTTTTGAGCAATTTCACTTTTACTGGTTAAATTTATACTTACATTCATGACTTAGAGCATAGTTGGACGACATTGGGGTTTAATCAAGGGTTGATTGCTGGAGAGTTTGATTCTTTTGAAATAAGCAGACAAAAGGCTCACTAAAATTTTCAGATGCAGAGATTAATTGCTCTAAATTAGCTATACCACTCAAGCTTGCGTGATTCTAAACAAAGGAGGTACGGATTAGTTGGGCTCAATTTGCAACAGTGACCTCTAATGCCGAGAAGGGGATAATTTGAAAAATATGTTCTGTAAATATCAGACTTATCAGTACTGCACCATTACAAGTCCACGAAGAACCAATCATCAACACTATGTTTCGAATCGACCATTGAGGATTGATATTTGAGGCTCAATCTCAGGAGAATTCAATTGTGCTTAACTGGAACTGAGATCTATCGTATCATGGAGCAATCTAACGATGGAAGAGTTCAACACTGGAGAAGGAGAAGAGAGAGCCTACCTGGAGGGAGAAGAAGATGGCCAAAGCCGCGAGAAGGAGAATCCCGAGATCCCGCTTTCGCATCTCTCTCTCTAAATATCTATCTAGCTATCTGTGATCTCAACGAGTGATCTCGTCTCGAGTTTGTGCGTTGAAGGAAACAATTCGGGGGAGGACCGGAGGAGAAGAGAGACGACCAAGTAGAGAGAAACGGCGTCGAGATTGGATCAAGTTCCAACGACGGAGACAGCAAACAAAATCTGGCCTCCACGGCTCCACTGTACTGGTCACCGAGCTATCATTTTAAGCGCAAACTATTAAAGACTGGATTGAATCAGGCCCGGTCCAAAAATAGGCTTTGCCGTTTTACTTTTAAGGCAAGTTTTTTATTAGTTTTTAATAGTAATAAACTTAAATATTAAATAATTATTATTTAAATTTTTAAATAATAAAAATAATTGGAAAAATATTTTGTATATATCATTCTATACAAATTTACATCATTTAAATATTTTTTATATATACATCAAGGGTAAATAAAATTAATGGATCAAATTTTATGATACAACGTGCTCATTCGATGGCTATTGAAATAAAATTATTTTTTTATAATTTTTTATATACATGTAAGTGAAGTGATGTATAATATATTTAATAATTTATATATTTTATAAATTTATGTACGAACAACCAAATAGGCACGTTAAAGCTGGTACTGCCGTCAATTCCTCATTAGTTTTTACGATCGGCCAATCATCAATGAGTGAACTAATGGCGTGGCAAATAGAATCAGCGGGGCTGAAAATATTGGATTTTGTATTCATTTTCTTGTTGTGAGATATTTGCAATGCGAAAATAAAATAACGGAAAAAAAAAGAAGGATAGACTTTATAATATCATATACTAGAGAGGATATTTCACGGACACAGATACATACATAGGGAATGTAAGACTTATAACTGCAAATGGCTTGTTCATTGAAGTATTGAAAATTAATTCACATCTATAAATGAGAAAACATTTGAAACACCGATAAAGCTAAGAAATTAATTTACCAAAACACCCTTCATTCAATCAGCCTTGCCCTCTGGAGCTTGAGTGGAATCTCCATTCTTTTTGGAAGTACCAATATTAGTAACAGCACGGCCCATGAACTTGCCAGCCTTGCTCAACCCACTACCAACTGCCCCAAACCCAGTACCAACCAAGCCTACACCTGCACCAATACCAGTACCAACCAAGCCAACCCCGGCACCTATACCAGTGCCAACCAGACCGACACCTGATCCAACAACTCCACCAACAGCATCCATAGTGCTTCCTATCACACCAGCTTCTTTCAGTTTCTTCTTTTCTTCTATAATTGCTTTTTCGAGTTCCAGTGCTGCTAGTGACTCCTCCTTTGTAAATTGGTGGTAGTGCAACTGTGACAGCAAGGAATCTAGTATGTTATGCCCAGCACAGGTTATATCAAACTGTCGAAGCAGAAAGGATTCTACATACAACTAGTGGTTTCTCTGTTTGGCTCAGACAACCAATCACTTCAACTTAATAATGTCTCTTTTGTTTCATTATTGTTTTTGTCTAAACAACTTTTTTGTGCTGGTTCTGGCATTGCACCCTGCATGCCTCAGAAACACAGCACTAAAACAAAGGAATCTAATAGCAGAATGAGGATAACTGCCCTTGGTCCCCACCACACCCCAGCACCTGACTCCCAAAAGCAAAAAAGAAACTGACAGGCCCCAAAGCTGGTACATAACACCATAATCTCAAGGTAAAAGTAGAAACAACTATAAGAGTATCAGTGGCTCCAAGTCCATCTACGAACCTTGACTGTAATAGTACCGCGTTCCTTCTTGTCTCTGTTGTTCTTGAGGGGATCAAGTGAGCGCTCTAACTTGAGAGTGCATTCCTTGGCTTTCTCCAGCTCCAGTCCAAGCAGTGGCACCTTCGCCAACCCCAACTTTGTATCTGCTTGCATCTTGTCTTCATCATATACCTGCAAGTAATACACATGATATTTTTTGGTTATTAATTAACTGGAGCCTGATTGGATTAATTCGACGACAATATGATCCAGGCTATAAAACTGCAGACCTCAGAGGAGGTCCAGGATAACGGCACCCCATGTGTGAATTAATTAGATTACAACATTACAGATGCCTTTAGTAGAATCTAATGTTGTTCTGAATTCAAAACATAATACAGTTTCCTTGATCAGTAGTCCCAAAATCCAAACAGTATAAGAGATTCAAGTTCACGTTGAGAGTATTATTGTACAGATTAAACAAGGATAATGAAGAAACCAAACTGGTCCATTTGATATACATAGAATGCCTTTGTAAAGATCTTTTGTCCTATAACTATGTCAACCTATCAATTTACTCCAAAGATGTAAATAAAAGTAAAATCAAGAAGTACCTCAAGAACAAGATATTGTGTCTCTTTATCCTCCACGATGACTTCAAAGGTCTCATTCCATTCTGGGTTCAGGTTGTCGTCAATGACTTTTGTTTTCACCTTAAACATTGGCCTTACATATAAGACAACATATGGATCAGATTTCCCCACGAGATCCGCATTAATTAAATTGTTTGCTCTTACAACAGTCACAGACAGCTTCCCTTGAGGTTTCAGCTCCAAGTCACTGCACATTAAGAAAACCTATGAAATACCAAAAGAAGAGCTTGTCTGGAAAAATAGAAAATAAAAAATAAAAAAGTCAGGGAAGTATTCATTTCAATAAAAGTACTGCATAAAATTAAATATAGAATTTACGTCATGTCAACACCAACAGCAAGTGGCACGACAAGTCTGTGAGGCCACTGGAGCATGTCAGTCACAATTGAGTCTACTGTATCCTATTCAATTTTGAAAATTAAAAAAAATGCTTTAGTTAAGATCAAAATTAATGTTGCAAGTAAGACATAGGGAGCGGGAAGTGAGAACTCACATCAATCATGTCATTAAGGCCAGGAATAGCTGTTAGGCTCCCTCCAATAGCCTTCAAGTTGTAATCAATTCTAGGTTTCGGCTGATAGAAACAAAAAGCAAAAATGAAATAATTTGAAAGACCTGCAGTTAATCTAGTTTGTTCGAATTATTAAAAGATATTTTAAACAACTTTTTGATTTAAAATTTAAAGTTCTTCCTTACATCGGCAAGGAGGGCAACAATAACAGCAGAAATGCAGGGGATTTCTTCACATAATTGGAACACAACACGAATCACAGTAAACACTTGCAGATCTTTCAGCTACACGACATAACAAAACAAATCAAGTTATACTAAGAGAACATTGTAACTTATATCAATCACACAATCTCTCTAATCACCTCTTTAGTGATTAGTTTTGCCCAAAAAATAAGATAAATAGAATGAAGTTGAGTAGGGGGTTACTAAAGCTTGCAAGGTTGGCGAAAAAGAACCAAGTAGCTTCTTAAAAGTTTAAAAACTAACTCCTGACAGCTCTTTTGAAGCAGATACATAAGTGAGAAAAGAATAGAAAAAGAAAAAAAAATCTATACATGAGAGAGGCTACAGGAGCTTCTACAACTGTGTGAATCTAACAAGATAATGCAAACATATTCAGAACATTAAAAACCATTACCAGTCCTGCAACACTCTACATTGCCTCTTGGTGCTAAATTTAGACCAAAGATTAGAAGAAAGATACCTGAATAGGTAAAGAGGCTACCAGTGCCTCAACACCAAGAATGATGCTGGGATCACCACCCCATCTAAAATCAATATCCATTATAATCTGTCCCTTTGTTAGGCTCTGAACTCTTATGCCTTCATAAAGCCAACAAGAAATGAATAATACAAAAATAAATTAACCCACAAATAGAAAAATTAAAAGTTTGCATAAAGACTAATTAAAGGCTTTGTTGTTGTTGTTGTTGTTGTAAGGACTAATTAATTTTGCCCTTCAGTGCAATAAGACTGCAAACTTGTCCGGTCAATACAACTGCAATACATGTTATTTGGTACCAGAGTTATACTGATTGGCCATTAGACAGATTGCAATGTCATCTCTCAGTTGTCTTTTACATGTGGGCATGTGCCTAACTAGCTCTAGCACTCTAGTTGAGGCTAAATATTATGCAGCAAGGCTCTAGATAGAAAATAAACCTTCGATCTTCGGGGGTACATTGCCAAGAAAAAATTTGTTGAACTTGAGAGACTGAATTCCTGTTGGTCTATAATCATCAAGCAATGGCTCAACTGTCTCCTTCACAACAGCTGTAGCCGCCTAGCACAAAAATGCAACATTTCAGAAAGAGTGTCCTTGGAAAGCTCACTTCAACATATGGTATTATATTGCTTTCAATTAGCTTAAACAATAAGATATAAACAGACAAAGAGAAAAGGAGAATAATACTTGAGCTATGAAAGGCCACATCTTGCTTAATTGTTTGTTCAACCATTTTGCCTACAGAAACCGGAGTTGCCAATAAAAACTGTCAGAACAATAATGAAAGACCCCTAAAGGAAAACAAATTTTCAAAAGATGTGCTGAGGAATGCCATCCCAGATTCCAATTTGGGTAAATTTTGGATCCAATTTTTCTGTTTGTTGCATACTTTGATTGTTTTCTACATTCAAACTGAACAAACAAGGTTTGGTTACACAACTTAAATATTAGTAGCAAAATAAGATCTACCTGATCGAAAGAGGGAAAAGAAATCCATTCAGGAAAATTATCACCACAGAGCTTCTTCAAATCCTCCCTTGACAGAGAACCTAGCAGCTTTATATCAGCTGCCTATCCAGAAGATATTGGGTAGAAAAATGTTATCAAATTTGTTTCAGAATCATAGAATTATTGGTAATTGGATAATTTTTATTTTTGTGGAATTGAGTAATAATTGTTAAGTGATGTAACAATATGGCTGTCGCCTACTAGTTCATAAAAAACAATATGGCTGCCATATGGTTCTTATCGCCAAGTAAAATATTCTAGTGCTGACATAATTATAACAGAATAATCGATGTTAGTTAATATGATCCATTGGATCAATCTTAATGGCCCACATTTTAGAAATACCAGAGGAGGGGGGTACTTTTAAATTAGGGATCCCATTCTCATAGACACAAACAAACTATGGCACATTGCTGCCCTAGAAAAAGTACAGCAGAAAATGTGATTCCCTGGTTAGGTAGCATATATGCAGCTCAACCAAAATGCAACAAAAATTTAAGTAGATAAAATTGTTTGTATAGGTTAAAGTGGAACTAACTTAAGAGGTTAGCCATGCAGGATTATGTAAATAAGCCACAATTCCAAGAATAGGTAATTCTAGAAGAAAGAAGTCTGCCATATATTACATAGCATCTATACTTTTCCTCAATTGGGTATTCCATTACATGGCAAACAGTTCTCCAATAGAGCTTTTAACAAAGAACTGGGTGGATTGCTGCCATTTATTATTAACCATATTAATGTGAACATTAAATTTACAAATAACTATTTAAGCAAGCCGAATAATACTAGTGTAATTGGATCAACCAAATCCAGTTTAAGTTTCTATCCGCGCAGATAACAGCTAACAGCTAACAGATTCCCCCTAATATTAGCAAAAGAACACTGCAGGGTAAATAAGTTTTGCATTGATCCGAAATAAGGCAGATACCAACTAACAATAATACTGTAGTAGAGGTCAGCAATAAAAAAAATGACACTGACCTTGGCGGCCCGTTTGGTGGAACGATAACGCATCATGCGACTCCAACCCGCCATCATAGCTATCCCTACTATTGTCCCCATCACCATGCCCGATACCAACCCCATTTTTCTCCCTATCCTTGCTCGCCTCTTGCTCTAGTACAACGAGTAGTTCACAATGAAAAGAAAGAGATCGGTTGAATAAGAGAACGACGACGAAGAATAGAGGAAAAAGGAGAGGGGAGAGATGAATGAAGGCGATGTATATTTTATCAATTCATTAATTTGACTAATTGATAGAAAAGATTATTGTGAGATTGAGAGCTGAGAGCTCTATTCCTTGCTTTTGTGTAATGTGTACTGTTCCCGATACTTTCACCCAAAGCTATAGACTGGATCTTTTGAGGCTCCAATTCTGTTTCAGGCGTACAGCTTAGGTGCTATAAAGAGTGAATAGTTTTTCATAAAACGTGAACTGAAATTCTAATCACCAAATAACTAACTTCACTTTTTTTGAAGTACGGATTTTTTTCATTATTTCATATGTAAAACCATATTTGCATCTTTACATAAAAGAGAAAATTTTCATCAATTTTCACGCTAGATAAATGATGCACACTTATTCATTAACACAAAATTTTTCAAACATTATTTTCCACATTAACTAATTCTTTAACAAAACTTTATCATACACATAAACGTGTTATTTTTTTATTTTCATTTCTTTTCCTCTTTATCTTCTTTTCAATTTCTTTTTTTCAGCTTTTTTCAATTATCAAGAGAGAGTGTCGGACGTTTTACTAAAATTAAAATCTATGTCATTATGGTACATATAGCTTCTATAAAAAGGTAATGTGGATTCTATTTTTGTATTGTTTCTTTTTTTCGTGAATAAGTCTTTAAATTATATAAAATTAGGAAACAATTCAAAAAAAAGTTACGTTAACTTTTAGGATGTTTTCTCAGCTACCCGCAATATGAGAAATCATAGAATTAACCATTCATGACAATAATCCTATAGGCAGCGGGTGGCCCACTGGTTTCGCATTCCTCGCTCCATGGGTAATTCGATTCGATGTTTTAAATAATCTTTTCTGATAAAGGGCTCAACTGTACCGCTAATGATGTTTTAAATATTTTTAAAGAATTTACTTAAGAAATTATTTCAGAAAAATTATAAATCTTTTAAGGAAGATATTTGTAATAACTTTTATTTTTATAATATTTTTTTAGTACTATCTTAAATGAGTTTTAAAAAAAAATATTCAACAAAAAAAAAATCTACGATGAACATATTTTCTATATAAAAATAATATCATATACTTTAAAACTCGACACACACAGCTTTGTTAAGCCGACACAAATGTTTCAAAGAGTTCTATGATTTATTGGAATAAAAAACTTATTTTTATACTTTTAACAAATTATTCGATTTTTATTTTAGAAAGGCAAATACACACGGCTCT
Organism: Schoenoplectus tabernaemontani; assembly: GCA_037127355.1. NCBI lineage: Eukaryota > Viridiplantae > Streptophyta > Magnoliopsida > Poales > Cyperaceae > Schoenoplectus > Schoenoplectus tabernaemontani. The sequence continues at coordinate 11,981,178 of CM073749.1, forward strand.
TATCAAGCCAGCACTGGTATTATAAAACTTTAAAACCTGACACACACAACTTTTTCAAGCCGACACCAAAGCTTCAAAGAGTTTTTATATTATTTTACTACTAACCAAAATATTATATTTGCTAGTTGAGAATTCAAAAATTCATAGAAAGTTGTCAGAAACTCTCAAAATTATGAGAATTTATAGAGAGATGTATTATAACTACATCTAGATGCTCACAAAATTTCAATTAAATTGGAGTAATAGAGGTATATTTTTTTATTATCGAATCAGACCGGGGCATAAAAGGAAAATATTGTACGAGTATTTATTATTTTCAGATTTTAAAAGGCTATAACTTTTTTACAGAAAAATTAAAAAAATATAAAATCAGTTGCTATAGATTCATATGACTTATTTCTATGATATCTAAAAGTTTTGTAAGATTTGAAACTGATCTCGTCCTAATTTTCTTTTTATTGTATTTTCAATCATATTAGAACTAATTTTACATTTATAAATGATTCATTGATCTTAAATAGTCTGAAAGTATCATTTAACCTTTATCTAATATTAAATAATGTTTGTATATAGATTTGAGCCAAAATAAAAAGGATAAAAATGAAAAAAAATGAAAAAATGAAAAAGCAAAAATAGAAATGGATGTTACCAAAATTTATTATTTTTCAGAATTAAAAAGATATAACTTTTTATAGAAAAATCAAAAAGATGTAAAATCAGTTTCTATAGATTAATATTACTTATTTCTATGAGATCTGAAAGTTTTATAAGATTTAAAATAGATCTCGTCCTATTTTTCTTTTTATTGCATTTTCAGTCATTTTAGGGATGATTTTGCATTTTATAACGGATTCATTGATTTTAAATGGTTTAAATGGATCATTTAGGCTCAATTTAACATTCAATGATATTTGTATGCAGATTTGGACCAAAAAAAGAATAAAAATGAAGAAGATCGAATGCTACATAAAAATATCAAAGAAAAGAAGAAAAATCGATATTACAAATCAAAACTTCATCTTTATTGCACAAATCAGAATTACAAACTCTAATACACTCTTAATATCTATATTTACTAGATAGAGATCTATCAAAATCTAATTTATAGCTTGAGTAGAAGAAAAAATATTTGAATCTTCTATTTTTGGGCTTGATTTTGATCTCAACTCAAAGATTGAATTTTATTTTGTGTCTAATTAGAGCTTCAATTGGTTTTGGCAGCGTTTTGGATTAACATTCAGCTTGAGATAGGTTGTATATCTTGTGTTTGAAGAAGGAGATGAATTTAAATATGCCTATGAGATAGTAGATGGGGGTGTGAGATCAATTTGATTTTTTTGACTAATTAATGCATCCAGTCCCTTCATTCATTTTCTCATACTCTTTTAAACATTTTGTGGTGTATTAGACCAGTTCTAAGTGTTTTAAATATGTTCTAACAACTGAGAGCCCATGTGTTCAAACACATTATTGCCACTTCATTCCTGCATTTTAGCCCTTACCGGATCTCAATTATGCACTCGAGACTCGTTTTGCCTTCAAACCCGATTTAAAGCCTCATAGTCGTCATCCTTCATTTCTTCATAATTTCTCGTGTTTCAAAGCTTGATTAGCATCTAATTGATCTCAAAAATTGATCTATAATGTTTATTCAATAAATAGAATGCTCCGGTATAGAGTTTGACCAACTAGGTTTTGGACCCGATTTGTAAGTTCGTGGTCTTATAAATTTTAAGTTTTGAAATTCAAATAATCTCTTGGGACCATGGATAAGGTGTTTGAAGTGTCAATTTGATCAATTATGGTTCGGATTGCTCGATTTTATTTTTGGATGGAAAATTTCTCCTTTAGTTTTCTCCCAAACCGCTCAACTATTTCGTGAGTTCTTCATCTTTTTGTGTTCTCTTCTTCGTGCTCTTTCCAATGGTTTAAATTATATATATATATATATATATATATATATATATATATATATATATATATATATATATAAATAGAGAGAGAGAGAGTCCGACTATAGTGTTTTAAAAAGCACGGATATATTGTGTGCTTTGCGCTCTATTTTCAATTTCAAGTCAGAAATAATCGATCTGAACCATTCAATCTAATCTTCATATCAAAATCTATTACTAAATCAAATTTTATATTTTTAATTTTTTTTTTGCTTTTTTTATGAGGAAAAAATGACTTGATCTGAGAATTCTGGTTTATCCAAAAATGATGATTTTCCCCCTATTCAAAAAAATAGCAAATAAATTCTAAAACATATAAAATTTGGTTTACTAATAGATTTTGATATGGAGATTAGATTGAGCGGTTTGGATTGATCATTTCTGACTTAAAATTAATAATAGATCATAAAGCACACAACGCTCTTGTGCTTTGCAAAGCACCATAGCCTAATTATATATATAGAGAGAGAGAGTTGGGCTATGGTGCTATGCATAGCACAGATCGTCCCCGTGCTATGGATCGGTTATTCGTTATCAAAGTGTAAATGGTCGATCCAACCGTACAAAATGATTTTCGTAAGAATATCTCCACGTAGACCAAATTTTATATTTTTTAAAAAAATTTTTACTATTTTTTAAGATAACTAGAAAATCGCCTCTTTTAAATGGCTCATAATAACTAAATCAAGTGATTTTTTAACTATCTTAAAGAATAGTAAAAAAATTCTAAAAAATATAAAATTTAGTCTACATCGAGATATTCATATAAAAATCATTTTGTATGGTTTGGATCGACCATTTAAACTTTGATAATGGAGAACCGATCCATAGCACAGAGGCAATCCGTGCTATGCATAGCACCATAACCCAACTATATATATATGTATATATATATATATATATTAGTTTCCATTATATTACAATTATAACAGTCATAAATTGATAAAAACTTGATGTAATTATTTAAATGTGTTCTAAATGCATTTGTGTTTAATTTTATACGTAAAACTTATCTTATATATTTATTTAGATTGCAAAATTTTATAAACATCTAATTATTTAGATTGCAAAATTTTGCCTAAATCATGAGTTTTTGTGATGCTACGATTACAAACAAGTCATAAATTGATTAAAGAGATGAACATAATTATTAAAATATATTCAAAATGCATTCTATTTAAATTTCCTACAGAAAACATGTCGAATCTTTTTCTTGGCTCTGATAAATTAATAAATACATGAACTAATATTTGTATGAGTTTTGATGATATTATGATTATAAGCATAAACAAGATCGTTAAATATATTTCAAATACATTCTAAGTGTAAATTGATTTAAAATCTGAATTAGTTATAACATTATTGCGGCAGAATAATTTAATAAATTAGGCAATGAAGTATATAAATTGAAAAAAAAATCTTACTCCACGTTAAGCACTGAATCGTGTACCATTATTTTAAAATACAATTTTATGGTCGCATATGTTGTTCACTTATATTTGTACGGTGCGATGCTACATGTATAATAGTATGTATCCGTACATTTAATAGAGTATTTTAAACTTTTATTGTATATAAGCTCAAAAAATTAATCATATAATATATTTGATATATTTCCTGTAAAAAAATTTAAAGTTATATTAATATTTTATTATTATTTTAATTTATATTATAATTCTTTAAAAATAACTAATTTATTCAACATATTAAAAAAATAGAATATATATATGTATATATTGTCCTGCGTATCTACACTATACATTGACCAGCCAAATATATTAAAATTCGTATTTTAAAATCTAGCATATAACTTTATTATTGAGTAGCTACTGCCGACGCATCAAAAGGTCCGAAGGAAAAAAAAATTTAGAAAAGAAAACAAGTACTGCCCGTGGTCCATGGACCGCTTCTATTTTTAGTTTCAAGTCGCCATAGTAAACCGACATGTGGACCCGTTCGTTTCCGTCATCCAGAATTCCAGATAAGAATTGGACAAATTTTTTTTATTTTAGTAAATAAAACAAATAAATATAGCAAACTAGCCATCTCTCTCCTCGGTTTTGCAGAAATAGCCAGACCCAAGTTTGAAACTCGGGTCCGGGGTTTTTTTTTTTACACAGAAACGAAAAAAAAAAAAATTCCCTGGACCCGAGTTTCAAACTCGGGTCCGGGTAAATTTTTTTTTTTTTTTACGTTTGTGTGTTATATTAAAAATAAAACACAACAGTCAGTAGATTGATCTAAAATATCACAACAAAAATTAAAATAAAATTTTATAAAGCCAAATATAAGCACGATTAATACATTGTTCTAAAATAGCGTCAAACAAATTGAAATATTACAACAATAATTAAAATTCAATTGTTCTGGTAAATATAACAACAAAAAACATAAATACACTGGTAATCTAAATCATGCTCTGTTGGAATGAGCTCGACCTCGAGTTGGCAGCCTGTTAATACGACCCTCCATTTCATCCATAACCATTGGAATGCGTATCTTCCTTCTCCTTCCTTTGTTGATTTTTGCTAGATCTGGCCTGATGACCGGACCATTGTAAATTGGCCAATCTCGTTTATTACCATAACTACGCCAATGACCAGACCATGTGTTAATGTAGTACTGTATGGTATAATATGGACTAACGTACTGAGTGTAATCCACCTTCTGAATGAACAAACAATGAAGCAAGTGATCGCATGGGATGCCGGTCAATTGCGGTTTCTGACACCAACAATTACCAATTCCCGTCATGGCTAATTCAACCTCATATTTCATTTCACCCATTTGTTCCTATTATTTCAAATAGAAATAATAAATTATTGCTTAAATTTTAAAATTAAATAAAATATTATATAAGCATAGAATATTACCGTCTCGATAAGGCCATTTCATTGTAAACATCGTAGTTGTTGATACCCCAATCCAAAGGTATGACATCGTAAGTTCTCCCCTTATCACCGCGATGTTTTATCATTTCGGTGACCTTTTGGGAGAATACCAGACCTTGGGTTTCCGAAGCTGCTGCAATTTGTCGACGCTGATAAAACCACTCAACACATTTGTGCCACGTGTTCTCGATATCTACCACTCAACTATTTCTTCGACATCTACCACATCATCAGTTTCATCAATATTTATATCTGTTGCATCCTGGATGTCATCCTCCTCGACATCCAGGTGTCACTCTTCCTCTTCGTCATCCTCATCCACATCCACATTTTGTACCGAAACACGGGATGGTCGCTGCTCTCGAGCTCGGGAGTGGGTTCTTTCCTCAGCCATTACTGGATTACTACTTCCAGGAATACTAGTTGGATCATAGTTATCAGAACTGGATATTGGTTCGGATTCAACTACTAGCTCCAGTGTTTTATACCCGGGTAAGTGGTACGGAGCTGTTGTTTTAATCATTCCCCAAATTTCATCGAAATAACCCCAAATAAGCTATAAAAAAACCACTCGAACTGCTTTGGGCGATGTTGATCGTGCACTAATGCGATATTGAATTGGCCGAGAGAGCGACTCCAAACCGACATGAATCGCCTCTTCAAGTCATGAAAATTGATTGCCTCGTCGGCAGAAAATGTGCACGCGACTTGAATATCGTAATCCGTTCCATGAGAAGTTTTCAAAATTTGACCTCCGTGATACACATTGATCAGCAACATTTTCGTCGTCTACAGTATGAACGATAAACCCTATTGTTAGTGTATTTTAATTTTACAGCAAAAATTAATAGTCCAAATAGAAAAAAAAATATACAACGTTGATGACACGAGAGTGGTGAATACGGATCGAACATGGATCTGTCGAAAAATAAATTTCCAGTTTGAAGCTCTTGCAACGATAACAATGGCGATTTTGAAGAAATGGTTAGGCGAAGGAAGATGAAGAAGAAATGTCTTGGGTGTGCTATATAATAGCATGATCTTTGGGACCGAGTTTAAAACTCGGTTCCGGTGTCTTGGTAGAGTTTAAAACTCGATCTAGATACCTGTAATTTTTAAATGTACTGCGTGTGTTTATTTTAATTTTTGTTGTGATATTTTAGATCAATCTACTGACTGTTGTGTTTTATTTTTAATATAACACACAAACGTAAAAAAAAAAATTCGGGTCCGGGTAAATTTTTTTTTTTCGTTTCTGTCTAAAAAAAAAAAAAAACCCGGACCCGAGTTTCAAACTCGGATCTGGCTATTTGTGCAAAACCGAGGAGAGAGATGACTAGTTTGCTATATTTATTTGTTTTATTTACTAAAATAAAAAAAAATCTGAGAATTGGAGACGCGCCGTGCCATAATTATTTCACATTATCATGCTGTCTTGCACATATCTGTGTAGAGAATTTGCTCATAAAAAAAGAATAAATATTGATTTAAGATTCTTAATAGCTTCTATATATCAAAATCTTGTATCACCCTTAAGAATCTTTTAACCAAATTTTTAGATTTTTTTTTAAATTGGACAAAAATAAAACAAAATAAAATATTTTTTGTATAAAAAGGATAAAACACAAGAGTGGAAATTCGAACTAGGATGTCCCAAAATTTAAATGTGTTCTACTCTAGCCCATTATATTTACACAAAATAAGTATAAGTAAACCATTCGCCTAATGAGAGTAGAACATATTTAAAACTCTGGGACACTAGCTAGATATCCCTATTAAGTAACGAATGTTGCTTGTATTTGTTCGGTTCGACATACATTTGGAGTTGAACTATAAAGGGTGAGGGTCACTTGACAATAGGTTATTTCAATAATTTTGACAATGAATTTTTAAATAAATACTAATTTTTTTTATGAATATATTCTTCTACTTATAAATTGACGGTGATGCAAATTTCATACGATTTTATTATTCTTTGAAACTTCATCAAGGGCCATCAAAATTTTATATAATTTACAACAATTATAATTTGATGGTTTTTGATGGACTATCAAAATATAATAAAATTACATAATTTTAATCACCATCAATCTATAAGTAGAAGAACATATTCATAATTTTTTTTTTCTATTTTTATTTTTTTTATTTAAAAATATATTATTAAGATTATTAAGATAACCATTATCAAGTGATCCCTTCCCTATTATAAATAGCCTATCCTTTGATTATTTTCTTTGGATCGTTCAATCTCTCTAGAATGTTGTGTTCCTTCTCTCTAGATCGTTCAATATCTCAATATATTCTCTAGAATGTTATGTTCCGTATTTATTTTTTAAATGGTTATTTGTTCAGTGCTCGGGGTTGGTAAACTGGTCGGCGCAGTAATTTTTGCATATCAATTCATTTACAAGAGAGTAATAATTTAATAATCACGCTTTTGTTGATATGCAATTATGCCGTAATAGTTATTTGATTCACGTAGTATTACGTAAGATCTGTAGTCTATAATTTCTTCTTTTTACATCAAACTAAATCTAATTATTTGAAGAGTGATAGAAACTTTTTCACCTTGTTGTTTGGCACAGAAAAAACTGCATTAACGGGCTAAGAAAATAACAAATGTTTTGCACCTTGCTTTTTGGGCCGAAAATGGACAATAATTAGTGATATGGGCTTAGAGGTTCCAGCCTCCAAAGCACAAGAACAGAATTAGCAGCTACAAATTGAGGCAAGGCTAATGACATTCTTTAAAAAGCCTCCAGAGTACTGAGAAAAAAGTCCAAGCACTACAAACTGGCCTGCTTATGAACCTTTCACATTTATATTTTGTTGATCAGACATCTCTCCAACACGAAATTGTCAGTTACAAGATTGCTGGTGAGACATGTCATGTTATATGCTCTGAAATCCGAATTGATGTCAATTGACATCACTGAACTTTACAAATATTATATATAACTTTCTAAAAATATAATGTATTTATGATAATGATTACTATTTTACTATTTATTTGAACTCACTAAAATTTATTTGAGTTTCTAGCTGTTGACCCCATAGACTTTCTAGACCAATGAGGGATGAAAATAATACTTCTTTGTAATAGAATAAAATTGACACACTCACTTTTACAATTTATGTAATTTTATTTATTATGTAAAATCTGTATATTTTTTATTTTAATTTATCTAAATTTTAGGAAAAAATCATTATCATAAGTTACTTGATTCTTCAATGTCTCATTGAGACATCAATATTATTATTTTAGTGAAGATAATAAGTATTTCTTTTTCCAAAGTTGTCTTATAATATGAAAAGTGTTAATAGTTACTCTGATTATTACCACTTACATTTTCTCATTTTTGTGCTAATTTAAAAATAACTTCGGCATTTTCTTTGAAAATATTCATTTTTGTAAGAAAATGAAGAGAATTTCGAGCAAGCAAGGAACATATATTGATAAAGGAATTTTGATTCCATATGTTCAATTTTGGAAAAAAAAGAAAAATATTTTTATGTGAAAGAAATATAATTTGAATTTCGTATTTTGTTACTAAAATATATGCAGCTCTTTTGCATATTTAAATTGAAATTTGAGATAGACTAATATGCTTATGTTTGTATTTTGGCTTAGGTGGTAATGAAAAAAAAAATAAAATAATCCAAAATGTTGATTTAAGTAGTTAAATATATGTTAACATTTAAATTTCTAAAAAAAATAAGTTTACTATTTTTAGAAACTCTACTGTTTGAACGATTTTTGAAATGTGACCATCTTAACACAAATATTAACTTTCTCTACTATTCTTAGGAACATGTTTCAAAATTCTATAGAAAAATAATAAACGATATTTTATAAATTTTTACATAGTTATTTAAATTAATATTGATGATTAAGGAATTTAAAATGTTTACGCATTAATATAAAAAATATTATTTAAATTAATAATTTAATTTAAATAATATTAATTAACTGACACCATTGATGCGGAGTTCTTACTCTGCCACTTGTGTCATGACTGAAAAAAGATATGAGAGGTTGTTTGTCCTTGGTAATCCATCTCTCCATGCAATAACATTTTGTATGCGAATATGCGTTAACATGATTTTTGGTTATGCAGTTAATCTAGACGTCAATAAGTTGTTGACTTGACCACATAGTACATACATTTGCCTTTCAATAATTGCTGATGAGATATGCAATGAATATCAATCTGCTTCGCTTCAGTTTCGAATTTCCATATAAGTTTTATTTTATTTTAGCCGATAAAAATGGAGAGACGAGGGGATTTGATTGAACTCGACAAAATATGGGAAAAAAAGGTCCCACCGAGATTTGAACTCGGGTTACTGGATTCAGAGTCCAATGTCCTGACCACTAGACCATGGGACCGTTGGTGATTTCCGGGTGCTATAAACATTCTTATTCACTTGCTGAATTCTATTTTGGACGGATCTACGAACCAATAGTGCATTTAACAGTTTGGAACATTATTTTAAAATATAGTCACATAATCGTATACCAATGCTGTATATATAAAAGTATATATTTATAATATTACGTATTTTTTTTAAATTTGTTGTCATACATGTCTATAATAATGGTATAATGTATTTTACATAAATAATTCAAAATTATTTTAATATCTTATTATATTTTTTTATTTTATATTAAAATTCTTGAAAAATAAATTATTGATTTAAATATTTAAAAAATTTTAAAATATATATCCGCATATATAATTTATATATTTAATTATATATATATATATATATATATATGCGTAATGCAATAGCCAATTATATGTATATTAAAAATCAAACATTTAAAAAGTTTGATTTGGACGATTCACCGCTAGACTAATCAAATCACGCATTCATGGAGCTATTACTTTTTTTTTAAGAAAAAGAATATCATCCCACTATTATCAAGGGAACATTTTTCCTTCTTCGCAAAACTGAAGAAAAAGGGAAGGATTGGGAGCCAATTTACCAATTTGAGGCCGTATATAATAGGATCCATCAGGTGCTGGGACATAACTAATTGGTGCATAAGTTTTATACTACTGAAATTGACAAATTGACAATACTTCAAACTAAAATATGCATTTTTTCCTAACTGGTAACTAAAACTTCAGTACAGAAAATCCTAAATGGAAAGTTCTAGGAATAAAAATACGGAAGACAGTGCTAGCGCCACTTTACCAATAAAGAATAATAATAATATTTTAAAGACCTTTACTATTTTAAAGACGTCTTAAACTTTATTTCATATAAAAAGGCCTTTTTAGAAAATCTTAAAAAGTAGTGAAATTTAGTATTCTATAAGAATTTGTTATATAGAGTTTATTGAGAACGGATATATTTTTTTTAATCCACCCATATTTCCATTGGAATAAAAATATGAGAAGAGATTGGTTGACAATGGGTTATTTTGACAACTTTGATAATGAACCTCTAAATAAATATATAAAAAAATTTAAAAATGAAAAAAAATATAGATGTGTTCTTCTACCTTTAGATTGATAGTCATTCAAAATTTATGCAATTTCATTATCGTTTGGTAGTCTATCAAAGACCATCAAATTTTTATGTAATTTATAACGATTTCAATTTAACAGTCTTTGATGGACTATCAAACGATAATAAAATTATATGAAATTTGAATGATCATCAATCTAAAAATAGAAGAATACATCTATAAACTTTTTTTTATTTTAAAGATTTTTTATATTTATTTAAAGGTCCATTGTCAAGGTTGTCAAAATAATCCATTGTCAATGGATCCCACTCTAAAAATATTATACACTAGCATATCTCATTATTTATGCAGGACATACTTATATTATATCGAAATGAAAAATTAGTTACAAGGTAGAAACCATGTAAAAAAAAGATAAATGGATTCATAAATATTGAAATGAAAAATCGATTTTTAGAAAATTTCAAAATCAACACGCACGAATTTCTAAACGACTGAATAGCTCAGAGATATGTTGGAATATTGCAGGGCAAAAGATGCGAAATTTAAGTCAGCAAACCAGTTCAAAAAGTGACATATCTTTGATATCTTGCTTTGTTCTTATTCACTGTCCATATGAAAGATTCCAACGACTATGGCTGTATGGCATCTGACTTTGATCAAGTTGTCGAATTTTCACTGAATTAATACTGAATAACAAATAGATTTCCCTAGAACTAGAATAGCATCAGTTGCCTTAAATCACTTTTATCACATCACATGTACATGTTTCTCTTTAATTTTTGCTTGAAATCGATGTGTCTCAACTTGTGATGATATATATATATATATATATATGAGTAGAGATACTGTGAGCTTAAGCTCACGGAGGCCTTCCGTGAGCTTAACTCAAAAAATATATCAAATTATTTTGAAATTTTAATTTATCATTCTCATTAAATTCTTTATATGAAAATCTCATGGGATACATAAATTTGAAGCGTTTTGAGTATTTTAAGTTGTGGTTTTTAATTTTTAAAAATCAGCTCTAAAAAAAATAATAATATATTCAATACTTGAACATCATTTTAAAAATTAAAAAATGGTGACTTAAAAAGCTCAAAACACTCCAAATTTTTGCATCCCACAAGATTTTTATATAAAGAATTTAATGAGAATGATAAATTAAAATTTTGAGATAATTTAATATATTTTTTGAGTTAAACTCACGGAAGGCCTCCGTGAGCCGATATCCACTCTATATATATATATATATATAGAGAGAGAGAGAGTGTGGAGATACCGTGAGCTTAAGCTCACGGAGGCCTTCCGTGAGCTTAACTCAAAAAACATATTAAATCATCTCGAAATTTTAATTTATCATTCTCATTAAATTCTTTATATGAAAATCTCATGGGATGCAAAATTTTGGAGCGTTTTGAGTTTTTTAAGTCACCGTTTTTAATTTTTTAAAATGATGTTCAAGTATTGAATATATTATTATTATTTTTAGAGCTGATTTTCAAAAATTAAAAACGGTGACTTAAAAAGCTCAAAACGCTCCAAATTTTTGCATCCCATGAGATTTTCATATAAAGAATTTAATGAGAATGATAAATTAAAATTTCGAGATGATTTGATATGTTTTTTGAGTTAAGCTCACGGTATCTCCACTCTCTCTCTCTCTCTCTATATATATATATTTTTGAGAAAATCTTGTGATGACATTGCGTGATGATTGACGAGTACATCCACCTTTTGGAACTTAGTGTAAGGCGACAGTCGAACTAAGCTGGGTTAATTTTTTTTGTTATTAATTAAATTTCACAGGTTCAAAAATATTTGCAAAAAGTATTTAACTGAAATTTAATTTTGTGTTTTTTCAACTTTAATTAACTTGATTGTCAAATTATTGCAACATCAATTATCACTATGTATTTTTCTTTAATAATCTAAAGAGCATTTCACTGTTTTTTACCCATTAATGAAAACACTCTCCCCATCAACATGAATGTTGATTGCACGTGCAATGTATGGCATGCCATTGTTATTATTTCTTTATGGTTAAAGTTTCATATCAAATCAATTGAAGATTTAGTATCTTATGAGCAGATAATGACCGATTTTTTTTTAATACAAAGTATAGTTTTAAATTGCAAGTTGCACCGATTCATGAGTAGATTTTTTAGCATTATATATATATATAATTAGGCTATGGTGCTTTGCAAAGTACAAAAATGTTGTGTGCTTTGCGTTCTATTTTTAATTTTAAGTTAAAAATGATCAATCCAAACCACTCAATCTAATCTCCATATCAAAATCTATTAGTAAACCAAATTTTATATTTTTTGGAATTTATTTGCTATTTTTTTGGATAGAGGGAAAACCATCATTTTTGGATGAACCAGAATTCTCAGATCAAGTCATTTTTCTCATCATCAGAAAAAAATAGCAAAAAATTCTAAAATATATAAAATTTGGTTTACTAATAGATTTTTATATGAAGATTAGATTGAATGGTTCGGATCGATTATTTCTGACTTAAAATTAAAAATAGAACGCAAAACACACAACGTCTCTGTGCTTTACAAAGCACCATAGTCAGACTCTCTCTCTCTCTCTCTCTCTCTATATATATATATATATATATATAAGAGTTATGCTATGATTAATCGTGAAGTACAAAATACTTTTGTACTTCGCATCGTATCTTCCATTTTCGAATTCAAAACACTAATCTGACAGTTCAAAGTGTTCTTCATATTAAAATATATTTGGAGATCAAATTATATATTTTTTAGAATTTTTTTATTTTTTTAAGGGGATGAAAATGCATTGAGTTTATGATTTTTAATAAAACTGATTTTCTAATCCTAAAAAAATATAAAATTTAGTTTTCAAATATATTTTAATATAAGAACACTTTGAATGGTCGGATCGATATTTGAATTTGAAAATGAGAGATATGATATGAAGTACAAAAATATTTTGTACTTCGCGACTAACCGTAGCATAACTCTCTCTATATATATAGAGTTGTGTTATGATGCAGTGGGGTAGTGCATCAGATTCAAATCTCTAATTTTAAATTAGATATAATCAATCTGAACCATTTAATCTAATATCTATATGAAATGCATCAACAAACCAAAATTTATATTTTTTAAATTAGTTTGCTATTTTTTAAGAAGAAAATGACTTGATCTGAGAATTTTGGTCAGTTCAAATACAATGATTTTCTCTCCATCAAAGAAAAGAGCAAACCAATGACAAAAAATATATATTTGATTTGCTAATATATTTTTGTATGAAGATTAGATTAATCATATTTAGTTTGAAATTAGAGATTCGGTCTGATGCACCGGGCCCATAGTGAATTGCGATGCACCATAACACAACTCTCTCTCTCTCTATATATATATATAGAGAGAGAGAGATCATGGTGCTTCGCGAAGCACAAAATCTCCCTGCTTCGCGTCCATATCTCAAATTTCAAAGTCCAAACGGCTAATCCAAACCATTGAACATGATCTTCATATTGAAATATCTTTGGAGATTAAATTTTATTTTTTTTAATTTTTTGCTATTTTTTAGATGGGCAGAAAATCACTAGTATTGGATGGTGTAAAAATCATTAGATCAACAAACTTCGTACCCATCAAAAAGTAGCAAAATTTTTCAAAAAAAAATTAATATCCAAAGATATTTCAATATGAAGATCTTGTTCAATTCGGTCATTTAGACTTTTAAATTTGAGATATGAACACAAACCACATGAGATTTTATGTTTCGTGAAGTATCATAACCCCTTATATATATATATATATATAGAGAGAGAGAGAGAGAGAGAGAGAGAGAGAGAGAGAGAGAGAGTAGGGTGCTCCATGGAGCACCAAACCTCTTATGCTTCACGTCCGTATCTCAAATTTGAAAGTTCAAATGATCGATCCAAACCATTGAAATGATCTTCATATTAAAATATCTTTCGAGATCAAATTTTATATTTTTTTGAATTTTTTTGCTATTTTTTAGATGAGCACAAATCACTAGTTTTGGATGGTGCAGAAATGGTTAGATCAACAAACTTTGTACCCATCTAAAAAATAGAAAAAATTCAAAAAAATATAAATTTTGATCTCGAAAGATATTTCAATATGAAAATCATGTTAAATGGTTTGGATCCACAAATTGAATTTTAAAATTTGAGTTACTCATGTGAAACACAAGAGATTTGGTGCTCCATGGAGCACCCTAACCTATCTATATATCTATATATATATATATAGTAGAATTGGGTCCAATGCACCGCCCCCATGGTGCAATGCGATGCACCATAAAATAACTGTCATTCTCTCTATGTATATATAAATTCGGACTATAGTGCTACGCATAACACATATCATCTCCGTATTATGGATTGATTATTCATTTTTAAAATTAAAATAACAAATGTAAAACATTCAAAATAATTTTCATATAAATATCTAGTTATAAATAAAATTTTATATTTTTTTAAAATTTTTACTATTTTTAGATTGTTAGAAAATCACTTGATTTAATTATTATTAGTCATCCAAAAGAAATGGTTTTTGAATTATCTAAAAAATTGTAAAAATATTTAAAAAAATTATTTTGCATGGTTGGATCACCATTTGAACTTTGATGATGAAAAATCAATCTATAGCACAGGTCGATCCATACTATACATAGTACCATAACCCAACTCTCTTTCTCTCTCTCTCTCTATATATATATATATAGTAAAGATAGTGTGAATTTAAGCTCCTAGAACTAATATAACCCAAAAACATATTTGATTATTTTCTGAATTTTAATTTATGGCTCTCAATAAATTCTTTATATCAAAATCTTATGGAGTATAAATTTTTTGTTAGTTTTGGAGTTTCTTAATTGCTTGTTTTGGATTTTTTTAAAGTAACTAATTTTCATATTTAAAGATTAATTATGAAACTAAAAAATATAAAAATATATTTTTGAAACTAAAAAATAATATTTTTTTATATTCCATAAGATTTTTACATAAATAATTTATTGAGAGAGAAATTAAAATTTAAAAATGATTAGATATACTTTTGAGTTAAGAGCGTGGATGAACTCCGTGCTCCTAAGTGGACACTAGTTTTACTACACACACATGTATATATAATTATGATACAGTGAGTTGTCAAGTACGAAATATTTTTACACTTCGCGTTATATCTATAATTTCAAAATTTCAAAAGACCGATATAACCATTCAACGTGATATCCATATTGAAATATGTTTTGGAGACTAAATTTTATATTTTTTGAGGGATAGAAAATGCATTGAGCTTATTATTTCCAATACTAATCAAGATTTTTTATTCTTCAAAAAAAAAATAGAAAGAATTTTCAGAAAGAAAAAATTTAGTCTCAAAGTATATTTTAATATGGAAATCTTTTTGAACAATTGAATCAATATTTTAAATTTAAAAATAAAAATATAATATAAAATATAAAGAATATTTTATACTTTATGACTCATCATGACATAACTCTATTACTAATATCTGATTTGTGAGCCTATGGGATTTCAACACAAATAGATAATTATCTCTTATAACGGTTTAAGAGTTAGCTATCCAGCATTATAAAAAAAAAAAGATGTTGCAAATTGGATGCCGTTACATCGAATTTATTATGGCATGCTTAAATAACTTACCAAATAAATTTACAATAGAATATTATAATACTTCATATATGATGCTGGTGGTGAAGTGAAAATTGTTTTTGGTAGGATAGGATCAGTCGTATCGTATGCACTACAGAAGTTTTTTAAACATCCATCTTTCAATTCAATATTTACGCAACAAAATTATATATAAAATGCTTCAACAATTTTTAAAATGTCCACGTGTCTTAAAAATGAAGATCCTATATATTTTTTTGTTTAAAGTTACACCGCACTAATATTAAAATAATAATTAGTGGAGTGACAATATGGCAATTGGGGCTCATAATGTTAGGTTTTATATTCCGACTATTTCGAATGCATGCATCACTAATCATTTGGATATTAATTTCTCCATGTTAATATATCGAATTTTATATCATTCATATTCGTGTGCGTGTTTCGAGTCGAAATTTAATTAGACAAGCCAATTATGATTATCATCTTGATAAAAAAAATTGTTTGGGATAAAAATTGAGGTTTTTCGAGTTTTAATTTCTGATTCAACTAGTGTGAAAAGTGCGTTCTCAGAAACTTACAATGAGTGACAACGTAGATAATTAGTTAACTATTTAATATCCAATCTTAGATACAAAATGATAACAATATATTTGATAAACATATAATTATTGAATTTTTTTATAATTATAATAATTAAAAAAATTGAAAAAAGTTTTAATTTAATCATGATTTCTTATTTCAATGATGTTTGTTATTAATGTACGGACAAAAAATGTAATTTTAATTACTTCACTCTAGATTTTATATTTTCTACGAAAATAAAGTATTCAGAATAAAAAAATATCTCATGTATTATTGAAAAAACCAAATTTTCCTATTTAAAATGAATCCTAACTTTTTACAATTAAAAAAAGTATAAGCATATATGGCTACTGCAAAAAAAAAAAAAGTATTATAATATAAGAATCTAGAGCATCTTAATCCTTTCGTAATTATGAACTGTAGAATTAATAATAAAATAAACATCGGTGAAGAAGGGAGTCACTAACTAATTGTACAGTTGAGGGATCGATTATTACAAATGAAAAAAGATCAACTTATCAAAATTTTTGAAGACTTTTCATAATATTACCTCAAATTTTAATTTAGCAGTAAAAATAATTTCGATAGAGTTCATAATCTGGATAACTTTAATCCTTATCTTCATCCGAAAACATTTTACCTTATTGTTATCTTCCTTTATGGAGAAAATATGAAGCAACTATTCAAATTTCAATTGTGCTTATGCAGATGTGAATCCATGACATCTTGAGGTCCCACAATTTTGTTGTGGAACAATGCACCTAGAACTATTCTTCAGTCAAAAGTGAAAAAGAAAAAAGTTTCATAAAAAAAGGAAAAAAAGAAACGAAAAAGGTATATAGCGTCGGTACCTAAAAAATATGGCAACATGCAGTCAGCCACACGCTTGTAGTTTTAGCCTCCAAAACGACAAAATTTGCACGTGAAATTCGAAACCGGGAATATTTAGGCCTTATTCGTCAAAAGTAAAATTTATGTACCAAAATTTGCGAAATAAAGTTAGAATTTCAGTCCAAGTTTTCACATTTGGATAAGTTTTATATCCTCATTTCTTTTACCTCCCTTCTTAACTTTCCTAAAGAAACCGACTGCATTTTACCATCTCTTTTATTCCGTATATTTATTACAAGAGCATCAAATTCCTATTTTCCTAAAGTTCTTTGTCCTTTTGCCCCGAAAGTAGCACTGCTAATTGACAATTTTAGAGCGAAATATTTTTTCAGCAAATATCCACAGTTGCAATCAAAACCAGAGAATCCAGCTAGATCCCAGCTTGCCCAACTGGTATTAGTGACTGAGATAATGTTACATCAATAGACAATAAGCTTTAAATTCACAGCCGAATATACATCAAGTAATATATATCACTTTATTTTAGTACCGGTTTGGAGTTTATTCAAATACTGGTAGTTGATGTTTAGGGTAGTAGTTTCGTTAGAATATTTTAGTTTAGTAGTATTTTTATTTTGTTTAGGATATCTTTGCATTTTGTTTTTAACTTAAAAATGAGAGTAGGTGAAATGAACTTTTCCGAAAAAGAAGTTTTTTTGCGTTGACCGTCGAATTGAAACTGTCCAAGACAAATCCAAAATTATGTGTTTGGGATGATCACATTTTTATGATAAAAATAAAATTTTGTAGTATCATGAGATACAGATGAGAAAATATTATTATAAATAATTCTCAAAATTATATAACATTATATTAATTTACAAAATAGTCACATAAATATGTAATAATTTTTTAGAATATTTTATGAGATATAGATATTAAATTTAAGCAGAAGAACTCATGCATAGATAAGATACACTTTGGTTAGATTAAAATTATAATAATTAAATATAATCAAAGTAGTCTTGAGATTATACTAATCAAATAGAGATATTTATACTCTAATCGTTGCAACAAAACTCCTAATAATTGTAACAGATTATATTGAGTTTGTACAAATTTTGATCAAATTGCTTCAGAGTCAAAAACATGCCCTAACTGTTGCAACAAATCTCTTATCCGTTGTAATGGATGACCTCGAGAAGAATTTTACTGTTTAAACGTTATAACGGATCCCAATATCCGTTATAATGGATTAAATCAGTTGTGTACAAAATTTGGCCAAAAAACTCCAAAACAAATCCCTCACATATCCGTTATAATGGATGTTATATTCATTGCAACAATTAAGTGCGCTAGGGTTTACTTGACTAACCATTGTAACAATTATCTAATCGTTGCAACAGATCTGCTTGATTTCTTATCAATTTTGATGTATCTCTATATATACACCCGCATTTTCTGTTTGAACTTGATGAAATTAAAAAAAAACTAGCCATTAAGTTGTCTTAGTGCAATCCGCTATTTTATACTGATCTAAACTCAAGATTACTTTGTAAAATCCTTTGAGGGTTTGAGATAAGTTAATTCTTAATTATTTTTTAGTGAGACGTATGTCTTCATGTCATATTTATTTTTTTTGGCCGACGATTTCCTTATTACTTGATGTAAGGACTGAAGATTTACAGTTGTAAAGACCTGCTTGTTATAATGGCTCAGCGCAATCAACTATTGTAATTGCGGATCTTAGAGACGCAGATTCTTTATAGCCAAATTATGTTATATTTTATATTTTTTTCTTACTCTTTTATTTTATTTCCTTATTTTCTTTGATAAATTTGATATTAGACTCCCTTAGAGAAAATACAAAGAAATAAAAAAGGTGATTTTTTTTTCGTATATAGAAGGTAGTTTTTTTTGTTGATAATAAACTATTTTTAACAATACTCAATGTTGTTTCAAACTCTACATAGGAGCTCAATCAAAAGAATTCACATCCTCTGTAGTAATACGCACGTGAAGTGTCCGTTTAATAATGGCCCCATGAATTTAAATTATCACTGTCTTAACTGAGAACAACTATTGCACTGATCAGATAATCGAAAATCATGAACAATTACTTCACACTTGTAAAATACCACCGATTATAAATACTCCAACCAAAGAGGCTGGGTTGGCGTCCCAATTTCCTCCGAATTTTTTTGAGGAAAAAGAAAAACCTCAAATTTTTAATAATTTAATAAGAATATCAAAATTATTGTTCTCTAGGACCTCCAATCCTCTTCTGATTTCTATATTTCTATTTTGTTTCAGCTCCGGGTTTTTCATGTCTGAAATATCTTAACTTAAAAGAATAAAACACTAAACAAAAAAAAGAAAAGAAAAAAGAGAAAAAAATAAAGAAGAATGAAAGAGACGGGGACACTGGAATTCGAATTTGCTATCATTACTGTAAAGGTAGGGTCATGCCATGGAACAATCACAATATCTAAATTTTTTTTTAAACGGTCCAAATTTAATTAATATTGATGAATTTTATATTTTATTTTGATGGACCCATCTATCATAAAGATAATGATAAAATCCCATCACACCACATCTGATGAGGCATGGTCTCAGTGCCGATATGCCACATGGCCATATGGCTTCGATTTGCCGTGGGTTATCTGTCCATTTTCGTACGGACAAAACGTAGAAAATGAAATTATTATTCTATTTGACTTCTAATTTGAGTGTTTGACTAACTAATCTCATTCATTACGTCTCCTTTTTGTCAATTGTTTTTGACAATTGGAGATCTCTTGTGTACCAATTACGGACCCAATAGCTACTTGCTAATTTGCTATGCAGAAAATTACGGTTTTTGCCACGTTGAAATAATACATTTTTTTCTTGACACTTGATCCTTATCGATAATATAATATAAGCATAAATATGACATAGTGTTTTGAAGAAAACAGTCATTTTTTTTTTCTTTGTTAGCTGCCTTATTATTTTATATATTGTAGTATTTTAGTACTTCTACTTTTAGTTTTTTTTTTTGCTTGAATGTCTACTTTAGAATAATATATATGTTTTATTTTCCTTATTTTGATAAAACTATAAATGTGTCACGAATCATTTTTAGAAATAAATGGAAGTGTATAGCTTTTAATTATTTTTTATGGATTATAAATAAAATTTAGTTTAATGAATAGATTTCAATAAATACCATAATAATTTTAATATATTTATCCTATGGCATCTTGACTGCTAAGACTAGCAACTAAATTGGCCTTATAAGAGTATATATATAATAAACCCTATATGATTTATATATGTAATAATTTTAGATTTGTATGATTTGGTGTGCTTTTCTGTCATGTCTGCAAACTACAAGTCAAATCAATAACATATTATAATAATGTCTTTTATTTATATTTAAATAACATATTTTAAAACTATTTATATCTAGCACTAATATTATTATAACTAATGTCTAAATTAATCACAAACACTCTTAATTTTTTAAAAAAAAATTAATTTATTATTTAATAAAAGATGATGTATAAAAATATAATATTTTTTTTTTGAGTAAGGTTATATAATGTGCAGTTTTCTTTTAGTTACAATAAAACTTAATAATAGTTGACATTTAATTATTTGATATTCAATTTTTTTTACAAAGTAATTATATTTAAAATTAATTTTCTTAAATTTAATTTATATATAAATCAATTATAAATACTCTTAAAATTTTAAATAAAATTAATTTATTAATTAATAAAAGATAATACATAATATATAATAAATTTTCTTTTATGAGTAAGGTTGTACAATGCGTAGTTTTCTTTTTTTTATAAGAAAAATTTGTAATAATTGATGTTTAATTTATTTAGTATATAATTTCTTTTTCTAAACTTCCTATAACTATATTGGTAAAAAATAACAAAAAGAAATAAAGAGGAAAAATGAGTTTGACTGAAATCTAAACTATTGTTGTTATAAAATCAATTTCTCAATCATAAATTAAATAAGAGTGCTTCGGTCATTACATATTTTTGATAATATTAATGGACATTTTCAATACATACGGTTTTTATAATATAGTATAGACTAGGGTTGTTGGACTTTGCCCACAACAAAATAATTCTCGAATAAATAATTTAAAATATAAAAAAATTAATATATTCAATAAAAAATTACATTAAGAAAAAATTGAACATATTTTTTAATACTAAAGAATAAAAAATAATACTAAAAAAATAGATTATTTTAAGAGTTATATTTCACCTCAAATATATTATATCTATACTCTTCGTTTAGCAACTACTTTAAAACTGGTTTAAAGCGTTAAAGCACATTACTCCTACCAAACAGGTTTGAAGTAGATTGATGTAAGATGTAATAAGTGAGCTTTTTTGCTTCTGCAAATTTAAAGCAGCTGAAGAGGCATTGTGTAACTTTAAAGCACGGATCATTTAGCTGATTTAATGACCGTTATACCCAGCGAAAAGCTCTTGATTTCTTTTAGTTGGCTTGGAAGCAATTTACATTGACTATGCTATGTATTAAACAATATCGTTGCTTATAAATCATGTCTTAGGTGAGACTGTGTACGGAACCAACATCGCTCAAACTAGCTCAGATTTAATACATATATTATTTATTGGCTGTAATGTAATAATATTTATTTTATTTATGCTTGGTAGTTATTTATTTAGTACTATTGAATTTTATTAATTTAGATATTGATGTATTGATATTAATTTATGTATTACTAAATTTATCATTTCAGACATTTTATTTTTATGTTATGTTATTTATTAATTATTTACAATTTTAGATTAGATATTACTCTAATGGTTCATCTCATAATACAATATGCATGACATATAAGACATAAGATATTTTGGTCCTTCAATTATAATGCTAATATTTAATAGGTTATTTTATATTTTATATTCAACACTACTTCACCAAATTACAATATCTTACTTCATTGTACTATCAAGCGTCAATTGTTTAAATTTCAATTAAGTGATTAATTTTTATTCCGCTTTAACTTTACTACACTTGACAAATGGGGATATATTTTAAATGAAGAGAGAGAAAAATTATATATGAATCATTAGATTTAAATAGATGAAAAAGATTTAAATAAAATCAATGATGTGAAAGAGTGATGATGTGGCATGTTAGAAAAAACTTGAAATCATAACACTCTTTATGTATTAAGAATATACTATTATATAAAGCATCTAAGAATTGGAGGGTCCATTTTTTGTCATGGTAAATTTTTATTATACCCATTTTATCCCTCAATTAGACGGATAATATTTATTGTTGGTTGATCGAACGTATGTGATCGCGTCCATTGATCCACTCTTCCTCTCCATTTATTTCCCTTATATACTATTATTTCCATAATTTTTATTTTTTTATTTAGCAACCTTGTGCATATTTGGTAAGAAATTAATGGTGATAATATATGTTAGAATAATTTACTTTTCTTGCCATAAAAATCATGAATCATTAACTCATATTGTGCAAAAATCTCATCCAAGATTAAATATAGTCTTTATTATATGTTTTCTCTATAATTTGGTGAATTTATAATTTAATATTAGATAAATGTGAATTTTTTTAACTTATAATATTTTAATGTTTAAATAAAAAATTCTGCTGCAACGCGCAGGTATATAGCTAGTGTATTAAGAATTAGTTATGTTGTTTTAGGGGTGTAAAAAATTGAAATCATATCCGACATGATCTGAAGATAAATGGGTTGGGTATGGATCTCATTTTTTTGACCCAAATCGGGTCAGGTCAACCCGACTTGACCCAATTAATTATATTTTAAAGTAATTTTATGATTTAGTTCTAATTAATTCTTAAATATATATTAATTATATACTAATTAAGATTAATTATAAATTAATTAATATTTGATTACTTAAAATAATATAAAAATAATTAATTAATTAATACGGATCGACCCATAATTCGATCGGGTCAGATATGAGTCAAGATTTTTTGACCCGAATTTTATCGAGCCGGATCAAGAAAAATAATAAAATAATGATGATCTGACCCGAATCCGACCTGACCCGACCCATTGACACCGGTATGTTGTCTTACTTGAGAAATTCATGTAATTTGTTGCAAACACAACATTGAAGAATTTCATAAAGCCTTGGATGTGCAGTTTTGGCATGCAAATTGGCATAAATTTCGAAACTCTTAATTTGGTTTAATGAATGATCAAGGATGACTAGACGTATTTCTTTTTTATGAAATGTTTTAAGATTATATCTAAAATTTAAATAAATTTTTGTGCTAGAAAAATAATATCATAAGCCTTACATATTCTATTTTAAATTCATTTAATCTAGATGAGATTTGATATATAGATAAATAGTCTCTCTACAGTTAGCTTAGATCAATTAGGAAGCTTCTAGATACCCAATGTCTTGGCTCACTGCAGCGGTCTTGGCAACCTAAGACGAGATTGTTCGAGTCATCACTCATCAGCGTCGTGTCCTAAATAACCAATGTCTCATTATTAATAAGGGATTTTTTTATTGTTTTGGCACATGGTTTCAAGGAATTATCTCAGACCCTTTCCATTTTTGTACCGCCTAAGAGTAGAGGATTTGATCAATACATAGCGAATCGTTCTTCCCTCGTTATGATATTTCTAATTTTAGCATTCAAGTATTTTAATCTGATTAACTGAAATTCATTAATTAATTTTTGAAGAAAACATAAATCATTAGATATATAATTTTTTTGATGTGATAGATTATAACATAAATATTGAAGTCTTTGCTAAATTTATAATACGTCTACTACATTAAAAATCATGCAATTGATGACATCTCTTTCCTAAAAAATATTATTTTGCTGAAAATTTATCAAATTTAAAATTTAATTGTACATTTTTAAAAAGCTGTGATTATTGCATAAAAGAATAATTAATTAATTATATTTGTATCATATTTTGTATTAAATATATAATTATATTTTTAGATTTTAATATACAAATATTATTATTTAAAAATCACCGATAGCAACACATAGATAATATACTAGTATGTAATAAAAAATAATAAAAATAATATTTATTTTTTATTTTATTATTTTTGTAAGAGTGAAATTAAAATGGTCTCAGTTATTGAGAAATATCCCATCGTCCTCAAACCACTGTCAACCACCGTCTTCTCTAGCGGCAGATCCTTATCTTGAAAGAGATATACCATCAAGATGAAAAAGTTTGTGTGGCTAGGTTCCCTTCCTCTTAACTTTGTAGGAGAGGAGGGAATGGAGGTTGGAGCATAACAGTATGGTTGCACAAAAAAAAAAAAAATGGTTCGTTTAGGATCAGCTTGTAATTTAGTTTGTAAATAGCTCGCTATTAGCTCGAGATGAATTGATTAGCTTGGCTCATCATTTTTTTGTGAATCGAGTTTGAGCTAAGTCAAGTTCACTTGAGATCATCTCATCAGCTTATATATATTATGTTATGAATTGTAAGATATATTTTTATTATAAAATAATTCAAATAATAAGGTAATTCGAACTCCTAAACTCAAAATTATTTCACTAAATCTAATTTACTTTTTCTTTTATCATATCTTAGTTTATGAGCCAGTTCGAATTATGATAAAAATATCCCAGCTCATAAACGTCTCACGAACAAATTTAACTCGATTCGTATTTTCATTAACTAAATTTAAATTTAATACTTCTCATTCGAACTCGGCTCATTTACATCTCAACACGAAATATAACAAATTTTCATTACTTCATTGTTGCTTGAACGAATTAAAATATCTCAATAAAAAAAGTTGAATTAAATAATTGATATTCCAAAAGAGGGGGGCGACAAAACGGAGCAGGAAATCCAAACGAGGCTCCACCATTTGCCTATTGCGAAAGTAACACAGCAGAGTCCATTATCTCTGGGCCACAGTTCACGTGGGGAAACGAAGCAACCAATACGAAATTACGAATCCTTACTCATGGGCCCATGGCCCGCTTTATGTGCCACCGGATTCCCCATGTGTCTCCATCTTTTACCCCGTGTGTGCACTCTGTCTAAGCGTCTCACGAGTCGCGAGCAATCTCCATTTCACTCTACTTCAATTAGATTGTCAATTATTAATCTGACCTAACGAGTTAATCTGATTCAATTCGGATCCGATCTGAACCGACATGATCTAAAAATAATGGATCGGATGTAGGTTTAATTTTTTGATCTAAATTTGGACGGATCGGGTTCGGGTCAACTCGACCTGACCCGATTAAATATATTTTTTAAAGTAATTTTATAATTTACTACTAACTAAATCTTAAATATATATTAATTATATACTAATTAAGATTAACTACAAATTAATAAATATTTAATTAAATAAAAAATAATAAATATTTAATTATTTTACACCGGTCGGGTCGACCAGTAATTCGGTCGGATCGGATATGAGTTAAAATTTTATAATCCAAATGTAATGCTCGGATTAAAAAAAATAATGATGGCCCGAACCAAACCTAACCCGATCTGATCTGACCCATTGACACTCCTAGTTCCAATAATATTATCCTACCAAGATATCACAATGAAAATAGGAGATCTATATATACATTAAATTGTTGTTAACAAAAAGTCCCTACATTCTGAATAAATGAAAAAAAAACTCTATTATTAGATCAATTTATAAAACTAAAAGTTTCCCTATTGAATAATTTATGGAACAAATCATGGGCGAAAATAAGGGGGACTGGGGAGTGCCCGGTTCTCCCCAATCGCACAGAAATTACATATTAGAGTTAAATTTTATTATGTATTTTTACTTTGTGAGATGTATTGGCATTTCTAATTTATCAATTATAATACTTTAGTAATATAAATTTACATTTCGGCTTCCCTATACGAAAATTCTGACTCCGATTTGTTTCCGATCTGAAACAGATCGGTCGAATGCATTTCATGAGGCATATTTTAAAACGTTGATATAATGTACCTGGTTTCAACCAGTTATTGTTAGGTTGTGTTAGAATGTAGTTAGTTCAATGCCACCTCTAAATTACAAAAGTTGTAAGAGTTAGGCTATGATGCTACGTGTAGTTGATGATTAAATTTGTTGTGGACTAAAACATATAGGTAAATCATTTTTAAATTTTGATTTATGGATCTCAATAAATTTTTTATATCAAAATATAATGAGATATAAAATTTTACTATTTTTTAAAATTTCTAAATATTAGGTTAAAATTTTTTAAGATGATTCAATAATAATAATAAAATAATTCATATTATCTAGGTCATTTTTAAAAATTCAAAACTAATACTTATAAAATTCAAAAAATATTTTTTTTATATCCAATCATATTTTGATATAATTTTTTTATTGAGACTCATATATCAAGATTTGAAGATGATTTAACTATTTTTTTGAGCCTGTAATAAATTTTATCATTAACTGTAGGTAGCATAGCCTAACTCAAGTTGTGATATATATACGGTGTCAGAATCTTTCCGATGTTATTAATTTATTATTGAATAAAATACATATCGTGACATTTATGAAAAAACATGACTTGTCGCGGTGTGATTAAGATATTTTTTTAGGTGAAGTGACATGGTGTATCAGAAAATAAAGGAAGATGCATTACATCTATCATACGACATTAGAGACGCGATATCATTTATTTCGTGACGAGTCTATTTGTGACATGAGAAGACTCATATGTTTTAAATCATATACTATATGTATGTCTTGTCGTGGTTAAACATATTTAGACATATTTAGGTATTATTTTTTTAATTTTATCCTTTCTTAGTAAAAATATTTAAATTCTAAAAACATATATTTCATAATATAATGAAATATTATGAAAATAATTTTATGGAAAAATAAATATTATTTTTATGTCTAGAATTAAAATAATTAAAAAATAATTGTAGCTTCACGTGGGTTTTATGATACACCCCTCAAAGTTTGAACAAGTCATCTCGTGAAAGTCATCAGTATATATAGATTTGAAAATGGGTCAATTTGGGTTGGTCCGATCTAAATTCAATCGGGTTACGATGGATCACGGATTATATGAGCCGGATTAAAGTGATTCAAAACGTAAAAATTCTGAGAATCAGTCTTTAGTTTAATGGCATAAGACAATACTCTTTGTGTGGGAGGTCGTGATTTCAAAATCCGAATGAGAGATTTTTATGAATATTTATGAAATTTGAGAGCTTGATTCTCATCTCTCCAATAAAAAAAAACATAAAAATTCTGATCTAATTTTTCTTATCTCCATCGGATTGCACACCACATATTTGGGTGGGCCGATCACGAATCGATCTGATTTGGATGGAACGGTTCACTCGAGTTTATTTTCATAAAATCATAAAAAATTCTAAAGGTTTGGACAGATTTTTGAAAGATTTGAAAGGTTGGGATTGGTTGGGTAGGTTATGGATGACTTAAGACGAATTAAGACATATTAAGATGGGTTAGAGGAGGTCGGAACATATTTAGAGCGAGTTAGGACGGATTTGGTGTGGTCCGGAATTATTGTGGGACGGATTAGATGAGATCAAAAATTTAATTCAAACCCTGTTAGGACTAAATTTTTTTAAAATTTTAATTCAAATCCTGTTAGGACTAAATTTTTTCCGGATTCAGGTTATAGATGGATTAGCCACGGTACAGTTCGGAGTGAATTGCGAATAAGGATTTTCACGCACCGGATTAGATTTTTGAGACCTTCAAGTACACCATATATCATAATTAAAGTTAGCATCAGGTCATTTGTCATTTAGTGTATAGTGTTCTCTTTCTATTGGTGACGTCATAGGGAACCCTTCTCGTTATGGACGATTGGGGGCTTCTTTTGAAAACATCTAAGATCTCAGAAATATGAAATATGTTATTATGTTATATAAATATAAAACATGCCGAGGGGATGCAATGCAAAATAATCATGAAGATCCTCAGAATCAAATCGTGGGAAGGAAACGAACAAACAAGGGAAAAGACAAAGGTTTATGGCAGGAGATGTGGCCAGTTTGCGACAGAGAAAGGGAGCTAGAGAGATGGTGACTTGAGGGTCCCATTCCCATAGTATCAGTTGCACTGTGCTCTGCCTCTGCGTTGGGTTGGTTGGTGCGTGTGCATTACATTTTGGGCTAATTTGGACTCTACTGACTAGTTTGTTCTCTCTCCCTCTCAATCCCCTCGATAGATTGAATAAATGTTGTCTATACCTAGTGCAGACGAAACACTGGTACGATTCCTTGCTACTGGTAAAATTAGTTCATACAGTACGAAACCAGTCGATGTAGTGAGATGCTGAGAATAAGGATGACTAACGCAGTGTCTCGTTGCAACCAGGGGCTTTGGAAATTAATTGCTCTTTTCAATTTGTCATGAGTATCATCCATCAGCTAGCAGTGCTGTGTATAGCGAAAATGAAGGAGAATTGTTGGGCATAGACAGAGGGTTCAAATTACTTGTCTATCTTTCTTGATGTATGTGCCGATATTGCAGTCCTATTTATTCCGGATAGCAACAAATATGCATCATGAGCGGTATATTAAACCATCAAAGCGTGCAATTAATGTTCGTGTTTGAGGTAATTTTCATTAGTTAAGTAGTTTCTTCTCGTTCCTTTCTATATAATTTTAATTTCTTTTGGCAATGCCATCAATAACAATTTCACATTAAATGAGATAAGCAGATAAATAAAGAATGAGAGAGAGCACCGGATGGAGAAATGGATAAGTATCAATTGACCTCCATTTAGTTTTTAAATTTTAATAATTTAAAATGAACTTTTAATTTTCACAAAACGGGATAACAATATTGAGAGATGGATAAGGATCAACCGACCTTCATTTAGATTTTAAAATTTAATAATTATATTTATTTTTTAACTTAAAAAATAGGATAACAAAAACTACAGATCTGAGAACCAGTCTTTGATCTAGTGACAAAAAAAATATTCTTCATATGAGTGGTCATAGATTTCAAACCCGAATGAGGATCATAAATATTTATGAAAATTGAGAGTAACTCTCATTTTTTTATAAAAAAAACGCAAAAATATTACAGATGCGATATCTATAAAGTGATGTATGTTCAAATTCTGAAATAAACATATAAAGAATAATGTATACCGAACTGGCGAAATCTATAAAATCCTTATTTAGAAAAAATGAGATAATAAACATTTAACTTTATCATCGCCGTCCACTGCCATAATTTTTCTATAGCAGGTGCCATATGATTGTATGATAAATGTGATCCATTAAAATACACATCCCTAAATTTAAATGTGGACCATATATTCTATTGTAGGATATTAACAAACGCGTGTGTCATGTACGAGTACATGATGTGTTCAACACAGAATATGTCGTGTCTTAATATATCAAAATTTAAAAATCTAAATATACACGTTTAAAACACGTGACACGTCTAGCACACTGTGTTAAACGTGTTCGTGTTTAACACTTGTAGCACGTATAAATTTAACAAATTTTAAACATAATTGAAGAAATATATAAGAAAAATTAGAGTAATTCTGATCACAAACGTAAAATTGACGTATCATATTCAGAAATACCATACATGTTATAGTGATTCCGGTCTCTAACTTAAGTATCAAATCAATCTTTTAAGCACACAAGTATTTTAAAAGTATGGTATGTTAAAGAATTTTTCACGTGTACACGTGATAGATGTGTGTGTTTGTATTCAACATGTTAGACGTGTGTGTTTAGACATGTCAAAATTATCTGTATATTAATCACGCACGTTTAACAACACGACACATGTGACACGTAAACACGTCACATTCAGACACAAACATTTATTTATGTCCATGTTCAAACGTACGTGTATACATGTCTGATACGTTTATCATTACCCTAGTACGATCCAAATTTAAACGGTTCACAGATTAAGTCGGCCCATTTATTGGACTGATTAATGGATTGGACGGCTGGTCCTAGTCGTTTTTTTTAGGGGTCAAAACTCGCTGTTAGGCTCGTGGGTCAAACCCGTACGAGTTGGAGCCAGCATGAATTGGTCCGGTTGATCTATTTTTTAATTATTTAAGATAAAAAATTTCAAACAATTTCAAAAATTATAAAAAAAAAATTCAAAAAATAAAAAATAATTAACATAATTTTTAGAGAAATAATTTAATTTGTTCATTTTTTTATTATTTAAAAATCAGAAAAAAAATTAATTTTCTAACTTTTTTTTAAATTTAAACGGATTGACGTGTTTTGACGAGTTCTGTCAAATTTGGGGCGAGTTTTAATCGGGTCGGATTTTGGCTGATCTCAATTTAAGACGGGCTGATTTTAAGATGATTTTTTTTCAAAAATCTCAAATAAAATATGTGTTAAACCCGTCGAAAAAAGGCCGGATCTGTATGAGTTTTGCCTCATTCCAAACTGACCTGGGTTTTTCACGGATTAACCAGACCATGTTGGACCCGCCGATTTTTTATTTTTTTTTTCAATTCATTACTCTGTGACAGTGGAGGGGGAAATAATAAATTAACAAGTGCATATACCATTTAGTGCTCTAACAAAAAGAGAAAACATGGACCGCAATATATCGAACATATATTTGATGTTCTGGTATAAAACTTTAAATGTAATTTGGTCCGCAAACTATAAATGAAATATATTTTAATGATGTCAACTAAAATTAAAGCTATTTTCTAAATAATCATCATGCGCAAATTTGTAATGCAAATATGAAT
Source organism: Schoenoplectus tabernaemontani (assembly GCA_037127355.1). Taxonomy (NCBI): domain Eukaryota; kingdom Viridiplantae; phylum Streptophyta; class Magnoliopsida; order Poales; family Cyperaceae; genus Schoenoplectus; species Schoenoplectus tabernaemontani. Next base: position 12,012,330 of record CM073749.1, read on the forward strand.
TGCTTTTGTACTGCATGCATGAAAATCGTGCTACATAAAATCTCCATTATTCCCAAAATAAAAGGTTATCGTTGTGATGTTCAAGGAATTAAGTAATCGGCCGCGTACACGAAATATTAGGCCGATGATTACTTTGACAATCTTAATAATGAAATGTCAGCTTTTTATCAAAAAAATAATAATAATGAAATGTCAGCTGAAGTGGAGAAAAAATTGAAAAAAAGTCTTGGAAATAGAAAAAAATTATTTTTTTTGAAAAGAAGTCTTAGAAATAGAAAAGGTGATTTTTTTGTGAAAGAAGTCTTAGAAATAGAAAAGTGGTTACAAACGCACCTTTAAATAGATAAATTAATTGTGCTTTAAATTTAAATTAATTTAAAATTTTCTTTTAGGCTTGTTATGGATCAAAATTTTCAATTTTTTTTTGGGAGATGTAGAGATAAAGTTGATCTCAACAATAGTGATTTACTCAAATTTGATAACTGCTAAAAATTTTAATCCATGAAAGAATCACTTTTCTTACGACCATAAAAGAGCATAAATTGAGACTTGCAAGTTGCATAAAATTTTAAGCGTTGTTTGACGGGCAATCAAACATGTACACACACACACGGACACACAGATTAATTAGTTTCAAAATACGAGCAATCTATAAGTTAAAAAGGTTACTTATAACAAATCCCTAAATATAGTAAAAAAACACACCACATGCATTTTATCATTGTAAATTACCTTTAATATATTATTTATTTTAACCTTAGTAAAATTTTATCTTTTCCCAAATGCGTGTGATAAATGGGATAATACCATTCAGCCCGATGACAAATTATGATCTCAAGTCACGTACTTAACTTTCGATTTGTTCGAAGAAGCTTCACGTCATCCTACAATAATTTGACGGAAATATGGCGAGATAAAAATGAGTTGATGTACAGTTATTATCAATGATTTGATTTCATTATCCATATTTAATGAACATTATTTTATATGCGTGATTTTATTTTCAAATTTATTTGTAGAATGTTTTATCATTCAATTTCAATGTATTATACTATCCAGGGTAGTGTTTTTTGAGATGAATAATAAACTATTACATATTATAATTTATAATAAAGTTATTAATCTAAACAAATTTTTTAGATATAACTAATAAAGTCGATCGACATCAATTTTTCAAAGGAAGAAAAATATAAAGTCGGTATTAAGGGAAAATAATACTAGTTTAATTCGAAGGAAGGATAAACTAATACTATTTTACTTTTTAAAAAAAATATTTTGTTAAAATATCAATATTTTTTTCATTATTATACTTTGATATAATATTATTTTTTGTTTGTGGAATATCTCCTACAATAATCTCTGCTTATTTAATTAGCTTGATGACAGGACGCATCCCAAGTACATCACGTCTCCTTGTTTATATGACTATCCAAAAGTACATCCTGTCGAACCACTGAGTTGATCCATTTTGAAACAGGACAAAGAAAGAAAAAAAGAAATTGGCATAAAACCCCAAAACCAATACTGTTAAGCATGCAATAAACAAAAAAAGGAGCAAGTTCATTTCACTGTCAATGACTCAATATGAATGTAAGGCCACTACTTATGTGTACAAAATGTCTCCAAGGCGAAAATGATGGCAAAACTTGTACGCTTTACTCCGATCTAATTTGATCCATCATCATGTGTCGGAAGTCGGTATCATGCACTGTTGCACAAAATCATACATGGAGAGGATACAAGATAATATGGGCACGCTTTCGTTGCAAAACGCCACGTGCATCACGTAGAAGAGTGCACTTCTAAATTAACTACTACTTTTTCATTTTTATTTCTTTTTTCAATTTAGAGACTAAGATTTTGGACAAAAAAATATATAATTTAATTTTACCCTGTAGCCTCTATTGTGAGGATATGATCTGCCTGGATTTTTTTTTTGCTTTACCTATTTTGGAAATTTCCATTTTAATACGGAGTACCAAATTTACCACTCAAGAGAAAGGGGGAAAATGAGAAAAAAATATCTTTCCACGAAATTAGCGGTGTCTCTACTTTTAATACAACTAGCTATATAATCTTTTATTTAAACATTAAAACATTATAAGATACAAAAAAAATATATTTATCTAATATTAAATTGTAAATTCACCAAATTATAGAGAAAACCTATAATAAAGACTATATTTAATCTTGGATGAGATTTTTGCACAATATGAGTTAATGATTCATGATTTTTATGGCAAGAAAAGTAAATTATTCTAACACATATTATCACCATTAATTTCTTACCAAATATGCACAAAGTTGCTAAATAAAAAAATAATAGTATGAAAATAATAGTATATATAGGAAAGAAATGGAGAGAAAGAGGGGATCAATGGACGCGATCAAATACGTTCGATCAACCAAAAATAAATATTATCCGTCTAATTGAGGGATAAAATGGGTATAATAAAAAAATACCATGATAAAAAATGGATCCTCTAATTTTTAGATGCTTTATATAATAGTATAAATATAAATAGTCTGTGGGTAACAAATTAATCTATTTTGTAATAGTAATAAATTCTAGCTTTTTCAAGATCAACATCCGGAATCTGATGCTGCGCCAGCGCCAGGTGCCATTAACTTGAAAAATAAATAAAATCATTGAATATAATTCATGATACATTCTATAGATGCACATAAAAAGTTATGCCATTTCAAGTCGAATAATTGTTTGTAGAAAATTCTACTACCATTGACGTTTCGGATGGATATTCATAATTAAAGTTTTATGTACATAATGAAATGTGATATAGCTAAAGATGGGGCGGAGCTTGAACTATAAGTGATAGGGCTTCTAGCGATTCAGACCAAGTTTACTCATTAATCTAATGAACCAAAATAGTTTGCTAATTAATCTCTCTAATTTCAAGTCAAAAGTATTGACTTAGACTGATTCATTAAGCTAACGAGCAAACCGAGCTAACTAGTTAACAATCTATTTAATAATTAATAACATTTTGTTCAAATATTTTATATCAAAATTTATGAAAAGAATAATTAGAATCAATAATAACAGTTTTTGCATATTTCATATAACAATTTTGTATAGATGTACCTATAACAGAAATTTCAGACAACAACGTACACCGCTGCCACTGATGGTGGACAACATCTGCTTAGAGGGCCGGAGATGCTTAAAGTACTGCTTGTAGCAATAATGGATGGACAGCTACCAATAATGGTTGGCCATAGGGAAAAACAGTAGGATTTAGGATTAGTACTAGTACTAGTTAGGGTAATGAATGTGGGTGTTTAGTTTGGTGCTTTTATTGTAACAAATATGTCAGCTTCTGTCAGTTCTTCTTAAAAAAATAAAACTTATGTAACACTAACATTTCACAATAAAGTAATATAAATTATAAATATTAATACTAATGATTCTAATGAGATGAGCTTGATCAAGCTAAATCTCAGCTCATTAGCTTAACAAGTTGATTTCTTAATGATTCAATTTCAAACTGATTTTGAATGAATCACGTACCATCTTCGAACCAAGAGTTTCTCTTACATCCTTATGAACTATGGTTATCATAAAATATTTTAAATCTTTAATGAATATAATAATTTTCATAACTTTTGGGTGAGGCGTCTCTGTTTCCGTTCATTTCTCTCCCCCCTCCCCTCCGAAATTTTTTTTTTATATATCCCCACAAATAAAATGTCTAGTTACGCCTCTGTATAGACCTCTGAATTTTAAGATTACTAAAATTATAAGAATTAAAGAAATTTGAACTTTTTTTGAAGGCCTAGATAACGGTGTTAAATTAATCATTCAAAAAGTAACAACATGCCTCCACGGTTTTTTCACTTCACTCTCAAGAGTAGTAGGTTGACGCAGAAGAATCTATATTAACCATCTCTCGCTACTTTCCACAAGAATGTTGTATCATTGAAGGACAAGCTCTAAGCAAAATGTGCGTTTATTCTCTATATTGGCCTCTCTGATTGTATGAGGTGTTTTTTGCAGGAGGATGCATCTAATTAATTGTGCATTAAATCCAAAACCGAAATGTTTAGAAAAGTTCTCTCATCAGACCAATGAGAAAATGGGCCAAGCTACTAGGAGGAACATAACAAAGAAGTAATGTGTTTTTTTCTGTGGCAAGTGACGCCAGGACCATGTGTTTACTGTCACCAATTAACACAAAATTCAAATGCTTTGAAAGGGTATTGCGTTGGCAATTCCCTTCCTCAGAGTGCCCCAAAGAACAAAACTGCCAAATTTCAGCATGCATCCGTTTCTATGATATATATTCATTTAGACTTTAGCAAGCATTTTACTGAATTGAGATGTTTCACCTTACAATTTAGATCTGGTGTATGCTAGTTGTTACATGTAAAAATTTAAAAATAAACACTCTAAAACTATCAATTTTCGTGACAATAAGATGTATAAATAATAGGTGACGCATTTACATGTTTTAATTTAAATCTCGATTAATTTATCAAATGTACTAAATGGAGGTCCCCTAGAACAAAACAAATAGCAATAATAAGTACAAATGGAAAAAAAGTTAAATTAATAAAAGAACGTCCAAAGAAATAAAAAAATTGTAAAATAACTAGAATATTTTTTCATACAAAGTGGAGCAAAAATCCAACGAAGAGCGCACGTGGTCCAGACTTCTTTATTAATAAGTAAAAGAAAATTCATATTTTATTATGTAGAACAAAAGCCAGCGGCAGACAAGAGGGACTCGGTTACTCGCTTCCTTTAATTTTACAAAAGTAATATGTTAAGTTAAAAATTATAATGAAATTTAATTTTGTGAGGTGTATTGATTTTTTTTAATCGATTAATTTTAATATTTTAATAATATAAATTTATATTTCGATTTTCTAGAGGTGGTAAAATATGATATGATCCAAAAAATATGTCCGACCCGTCCGGGTCTGAATCCAATCTGATTTTTTCAAAAAGTCAAATTGATCCGAACCCGACCCGATCAAACTCGAGACGAACCGAAACCCGAGATTAAAGTGTCCGAGACCCGACCTTATCCGAACCTGAACGACCCGAAACCCGAGATGACCCAAGATCAGACAACCCGAATCCGACCCGAAACTCGAGACAACCCGAAATTAGACGACCCGAAATCTGACCCGACTTGCATCCGAACGACCCGAAACCCGAAATGATCCGAGATCAGTCGACCCGAAATGTTCCGAGATCAGTCGACCCGAAATCTGATCCGACCTGATTTTAAATAATTTAAATACAATTGAACTAATTATGTATTGTGTATTTATTTCATGACATTTTCATTATCAAATGTGACATTTTTCTCATTTGAACATTTTAAATAAGTTTTACGTGGCTTTTGAGTTTGAAGAGCTCGTAATGTGTCATAGCTCTGTGAAAAACAATAAATTTTAAATTCTTTTTGAAGATTCTATCGACCTTGAATCAGACAACTCATTCATATGATAAATCTTGAATCTAGATGTTCACAATATTTAACAGCTTTAATTTTCATGGCTAGAAGAGAGTAATAATATAATTGATGAGAAGAAATGTACAAAAATTCTAAGTTCTACTAGTACGAAATTATCGAAGTTCGAATTTGAACTTATTGAATATTACAGCTTCGCATGTATATTTTAGGTCGGAATAATTAGAGTCTTGCCTATATATTTCAATTTAGTACTAAAAAAAAATTTGGTGATGAATTTAATTTTAGTTTGTCTTTTCCCAGGTAATAAAAAAATTCGGTACATTGTGTAATCATAGTTCGCATCCAATATGAATATCCAATGTAGATTGCAGGCCTAAGCTGATTGGACATTTGGATTTTGGAATTTGTGAATAGTGCCAAAGGCCAAGCCACATCACATGGCACAAGTCACAACATCTTTCTGGAGGCTGTACCAGAAGAGGCCGCAGAAGATCCGGAGTCGGAGACGAAGGAAGGAAGAAGTTAAAAGGACGAAGGGAAATACACATTCGTAAGGGAAGGACAAACAACGAGACTGGAGCCAATTCATCCCTGAAAACTGAAAAGATATGGTCGTACGGATGTGGTCACTCCTGTCGGCGTGTCTTTCAACCATCATCATAATTAAAGAAATGAAAAGTGACAAAGAAGAGGTGTTTTGAGCAACTTCAATGAAGGCAATACTCGAGCAAGTTGGCTTTGTTAGGTCTATTTATGTCATTGTTAGGCCAATTTTTGATTTCAAATACCAACTTAGAATTGGCACTATTTGCATGTGAAATGAAGGGATACATGGGGGCGTTAGATTTGGAAGTATATTTATATATTACAAGAGGAGGGATCACATCGATTTTTGGGGATATCAAGTTATATAAAATATCATAAATAATTTAATAACTCAAGTAGTAGTTAACTAGAATGATTTCTAAATGATCATGAGTTTAATCCTTCACAAATACAAAATTCAAAGCATTATAAATGGATCTTCCATGATCGATTGGCAACGTTATAATTGTGGGTATTGGCACTCTAATAATGTCTAAATTAAGTGTATTACGTATACAAACTACAATATTAATCTTTACCAATCTTCCGAAATCCTTTTTTTTAATAAAAAGTTAGATCATATTTTAATTCACAAAAAAATAACAGATGACTTTTGAGATATTAACGAATAGGCAGACAATTTAAGTCATTTTTCTAATGTTTTCTTTTTCAAACGAAATGAAAAGAAAAGAAAAGATGAAACTTCTATCGACATTTTAGCAAGAAACTAAATAAACTTGACAAGTAATGGAACCAAATTTATTTTTTATTTCAATTTTTTTATCAGGGGCAATATTAATTTTAGTTTATTATCCTTGAAAAGGACAAAAAGAAATTACTCACCCTTTTTAAAGAATGATATTTTAAATATTTCTTTTGTTAGAAGGACGAGTACCTACCGTGTTTGTTTGTCTATATAAAATATAATATAGATATAAAACTGACTTTTTTGTCGCGTCCTCTTGTGTAATAAATTCACCTATCAATTCTAGAAATTCTTTTACATATATAATTTTTATCATATAAAAATATTTCAGCAAATTGTGTTATAAATTACTTAAAAGAAATACAATAAAAAGAATTTATTAAATTAAAGCATTTTGCTTCGTTAAGCACAACAAATATTTTTTCCGATTTAATATTAAAATATTAAATTAGACAACTTTTAATGAACTATGGTTCATACCTATATTTCACCATATATAGTAGTACTCCTCTTGACTTACAAAAGATGGTAAAGACGAAAAATGATCATAAAGCAAAAAATAAGTACAAGCTACTGTTTTAGTTTAGTCTTTTTGTGACGTCAGACAATTTAATATAATTTTTAATTCATAAGCAAAATAAAAAAAGAAGAAATTTGTCCTCTACGAACCATGTCAGTTCGTGTTTTGTTCCAACTCTGCTCTAGCAGATTTTATTGGACTTGGATGCCCATCCTTCCTCTCCCTTCCACCAATCCTCATGTCATCCATTTTTCTCGATAGTTTTTCGTTAATGCTGATACTAATCGGGTGCCAATTTCAAGACAAACCATAGCTGTGCCTGTACGTGTTCTACAATTAGTTGCTATGAACTAGTAGTTCAAGTTATTAAAATATAATAAAGAAAGGGATTTCTTGACAATGAGTTATCTTGACAATTTTAAAAATGAATTTTCAAATAAATATGAAAAAAATTTAAAAATAGAAAAAACTTGTAGACATGTTCTACATATAGATTAATAGTGATTCAAATTTCATGTAATTTCATTATTATTTGATAATCCATCAATGATCAACAAAATATTATGTAATTTATAACGGTTTTAATTTAACGATAATTAGAAAAGAAAATTATAAATATGTATTTCTACTTATAGAAACGAAAAATTTGAATCAACATCAATCTATAAGTAGAAATACATATTTATAATTTTCTTTTCTAATTTTAAGATTTTTTTCATATGTATTTGAAGATCCATTGTAAAGATTGTCAAGATAGCCATAGTCAAGTGATCCTTTCTCATATAATAAGTACTTTAAAACACCAAACAAAAGTAATATAAGATGGAGTAAAGTTAAAATATCTTTATAGATATTAATACTTTAATAGTTTAAGTGGTAGCTAACTAGAATGGTCTTCAAAAGATCTTAGTTCAAGCCCTTAATAGCACAAAAATGAGATTTGAGAACTTGATCGTTATATTTCTCAATAAAAAAAAAATCTTCATAGATGCATTAAAGTGAAATCATTAAATTTCTATTTTTTTAACACTTTTATACAAAACTACTTCATTTATATATTTACTTCACTACTACTATCTACCGTTGCTTTAATTTTTACTCTGCTTTAATTTTATTACATTTGTCAAACGGAAATAGTTGTAATGGCTTATTTAACAATTACAATGGTTATTTAAATTTTGACAGTTAGATTGGTTTTTATTTTTCCTATAAATAGGAGGTCAGATGGAAAATTTTATGTTGCGAAATTTTCCTAGAAACACCCTGTCTGTCTCAGAATTTGATCATCCTATAGATCTTTTTACACGTGAGTTTTAGTCTACTTAGTCAAACAAATTTCTAGCCTCAAATCCACGATACTGACATAGTGAAAGATGTGTAGCGATTGTGTTATTGAGTATTAGAGTTTTTCATAAGTCTAGTGTTACATTTTTTTTATGGTCAGTGATCGTCCATTAATCATTATAAAGGATCGCCAAAGAATAAATTGTAAAAAATCTTTTTTTTTTTTGGATATAGAAATGCGCACTGAGAAAAGGTCGTAACGCCCTAAAGGCGTAGGGCAAGATTTGCTCGAACTCTACTAGAATCCTTATGTTATTTTTTTGATTTCTCTTTTTCTTTCTTTTTATTTACTTTATTTGCATTATTCTCTTCGTTGGTTGAATTGTCTGCAGTTTGAGTTGAGTTTCTAATTAAGACAAAAATGATTGAAATCGATAGATTTTCTATTCACCTCCTTCGGGACGTTGTTAGGGACAAGTTATATAATACAAGCCTAATGGAGCTTATAAGAAAAAGAAAATAATGTCAAAACACAAAAGAAAAGTAAAGATATCAAAGTCAGAAATAACAAGATGTAAAAAATTATATTCCAATAATTTTTTGAGATATTTTTGTAAACAAATCTGACCTCGCTCATTATGTGAGAGAATGCTCACTGTAATAAATTAAAGAGGGTAGTGGTTGATGTAACTTAGGAAGATATTGTCATGAGTTTACCATACGAGATGATTATTTGTATGAAGATACTACTTGTCATTTCAGTTGAATGTTTTGATTTTCTATAATGGAGAAGGAAAAATATTAAATGTCCCTAGTCCCCCACCAAGTTTTCTATTATAACTGAAAAATAGACCCCCTAAAAAGCTACAGCGCGTGAGGTCTGCGTGTCAGTTTTGATGGATGAAATGAAGGGATAGTGTTGGAGACATTATATCAGTGTCCAATGGATAAATATCGATGACGTTTTGAGTGTTTGATTGAAGAATGTGGGGGCGGACCAAATTTTTTTTGCAAATCAATATTTATTTTTTTTAAACTCAATTTAATAATAACTTATTTTATTAGGCTTAATTTTTAACTTATGCTTTGTTCGTCTATTTACTAATGGCTGGGAATCCTTGAGAACTACTTAGTTTGATAATTTTGACACCCAATTTAATGCAAATATATAAAAAAAATTAAAATAAAAAAATTACAAACATATTATTAGATTTATGGATTGATTGTGTTTTAAATTAGATATAAATTAAGTATTATTTGATATTCCAACAATACAACACAACACAACTTCAGTGACTGAGGAACTTTGTTTTGGCAGCTGTGATCTCTTGTTCTAATTAGAGATTTGAAAACGGGACGGGACGGTCCGGGTGAAACCTTTTGGGTCATGAGTGGGGTGGGACGGGTTTGAGTGGTCTAAAATTAAAAAATTCCAACCCAACCCGTGTTGGACACCCGCGGCGGGTGGGTCATGGCGGCTGGGGCAGGTCATTTTTTTTATTTCGCAAAAAAAAAAAAAAAAAAACCCGCCAAAACTAAAAAAATTCAAATATTGCAGAAAATTAAAAAAAAAATTAATCATAATATTTATATAATTTTTTTAACTAAATTGGTTTTATTAATTCTAATTGTTTAAAAATAGAATAAAATTTGAAAAGTTATAAATAATTCTAAAAAAATTCAGAAAAATATACAAAAATAATCAAAACAAAAAAAATTATATCATAATTTTTGAAATAATTAATTTAAACTAATTCAATTTTACATATTTAATTGTTAAAAAATTGAATAATATTAAAAATTATAAAAATATTAAAATTTATAAAAATTCTAAGTTATAAAATATATTTTTTTATAATTATTTTGAACATGAATATTTATAAAAATTATAAGTTACCCTCCTCCTTAATTTCGGGCATGGGATCGACTATGTAAAAAGAACATAGGCGGAGTTCTAACTTTTTTTATTAGTAATATTCTTAAAAAAATTAACTTAACGAATAATAAAAAAGTTAAAAAATAGATGATAAGATTAAAAGAGTTTAGAAAAATATACCGAACATCTAGTAATCATCATTCAAGTACCATAAGTCGTTATTTTCAACGTTGATATCACATGCACCGTCGGAATCATCGTCCGGGATTGCACGGTTGTTGTCTCAAGTGTGATATCATGTTGCATGTGATCTTCGGCAACTTTATCCAGTCTTTCAAGCACACAAATTTCTCAAAAAGATTTGCACCCAATTTGGTATGTTTGTCAGTCAAAATTCCATTCACCGAACTAAAATACGATTCGGAAGAAACCGTTGACACATACACTGCAAATATATCACGAGCCATCATCGTCAATATTGAATATGCAATTGTATTTCTCTTCCAGTAATTGAGAATGTCAATTTATAATCTTCATACTTCCCAAACAATAACTTAGTAATTCATTATTGTTAATTTATTGATTTGCAAAACCTTCATCCGCCCGTAACTCACTTAGCAATCCGGATGCACTATTACTTCTATTAGAATTAAAAAAACATGCATAATTTGAGTGAGTAAACTATACAATAAATAATATAAATTAATTAAATTTTCTATGTGTACCTAGTGTTTTGACCGGATGAAGAAGCTTGATTGATATTTCATCGGGAGTTGTAAATATTGAACATATCTTCCAATAGACTAGACACGCGAGCTTGCACCTCAGTTTAAGGTAGACGTAGATTATTCTTGTATCTTGAAAGCATCAATACAATATAATTCTTCTTGAATGACGGATGGAAACAACTTACGATAATGGTCACCGTTGGTATTTCTTCCAAATATTTGAGAAATTTCTCTTTCATTGCTTGTACGATTGGAACAAGTGAATGGTCAAGATTTTTCTCATCTCCCATCTCACTTTAAACTTTGTAGAGGAAAAAAAATGAGATAGAAAAAATAATAAATTATAAAACTAATCAAATTTCAAAGAGATAATTTACCTTAGAAATTATATATAGATGTTGAAGCAACTCATGTGCGGACAATGTATATGAGCAAGAAAGTTTTACGGTTGCATTTGAAAAAGCATGTATGAAGTTTTTTAGTAACTAAAGTTGGTTCCATTCTCCCTCGGAGAGTAACAATCAAGGGCCCTCAGTTGAGTTATTCAAGATCTCGGTTATGGCACACTTGTAAGGAAAACAACGATGGAACATCCGATATGTTGAATTCCATCGGGTGTTTACATCCCATAGTACTCTTAACTTGCTCAAGTTTAACCGCTCATATAAAGCATGAAATTGTTATTTTCTTACATTGTTTGAATAAATATGGTGAAAACTATCTTTGAATTTCACAATTAATTGATCAACACCGAGTGTTTTAATACCCACCTTAACGGTTAGGTGAAGAATATGACAAACACATTTTTGATGAAATTTTTTTCCATCCATAATAGAATTTAGTGAACGAGTAATATAATCAATTTATTTTATAATATTACTCATATTATCAAATGAAATTGAAAAAAAATTTATTTTTTAAATCTCTTTTTAAGTTATACTCTTATAAAATATTTATAATAGATTAATAAATGATTTGTGCAGTGTGCGAAAAATTCATGGTACGAAAACATAAAACTTTTTTTTGTAACAATCAAATATCATCAATATAATGTGTAGTAATACAAGAGTAACCAAGATCATGTTTACCAACATTCAAATATCAGAGTAATGGAAACTTTATAGTTGATATATCCAAATATTGCTAATAATTCATTCTTACGTTCACAATATTATTTTTTTATCTCATTAATCATTTTTTATGGTGAAATCTTTTATATAGTGGTTGGTCACACCCCGTATAACCAATCGAGCAAAACTTAAACAATTACCCATACTTATCGGTTGTTATTTATGTGCAATATACCGGACACACTCACTTAACATTTTTTTTCGTCATATCTTTGATGGGTTCTAATACCATCTGAGTTTATAACACTTTGGACAAAATGATTATCTTCATGTTCTTGTGGTTTCTCATTTTTTAGCAAGTATTTATCAACATATTTTTTAAAGCTACTTAGATCGTTTGACCTAATACATCGGTAATTTACCATATAATTTTTAATCTTGCACTTCACACTGATTAACACACTGCTCGCATCCTTAGTCATTTCAAAAAAATGCCACCAAGGTGCGTCAAAGGTTTAGACAAGTGGTCTCTTCCTCTTTCTCGCGGGTTCAGCTTTCATTGGTGAAAGCGGTACACTTGGGTTTGGAGTTTCTGCCATGTCGGAACATGTGATGGAGGTTCTTCGATTATTTCATGTTGAGTAAATATTTATTGAGATTAAGGGTTGAGATTGATAGTTAAGATCTTGTGGTAGGTAAGTTCCTTGAGGGTGGAGTGGGAGGTTATCATGTCGATGATAGATCGATTCGAAAGTATTTATATTTAGGTATGGATAATAATCTTCATAAAAAATCTCCACACTAAACTTATGAAGCAAATCATCAACGAGATGATTTGCCATTTCTATAAAAAATAAAAAAGTTACAAATGTAAATGAATTAAAACTATAAATAAAATAAAAATAAAATAATGTGCATATAAATAAAAAATAAATTTAACATAATAAAAATGAATTAAATCTATAAATAAAATAAAACTATAAATAAATAAATAAAAAATTTAACATAATGTAAATAAATTAAAATTATAAATAAAATAATGTAATATAACTAAAAAAAAATATAATATAATATAATATAATATAAATGAATTAAAGTTATAAATAAAATAAAACTATAAAAAAAAAAACTGAATTTAACATAATGTAAATGAATTAAAACTATAAATAAAATAAAATTATAAATAAATAAAAAATAAATTTAATATAATGTAAATTAATTAAAATTATAAATAAATAAAAATAAATTTAATATAATGTAAAAATAAAAAAACTAAGCTCCAAGCAGTATATGACAAATTTGACTACACTTTCACTTTTTGTCCAATCAAAAAATATAAAAATACTAGAACTAATTTTTTAATTGGAATAATAATCTAGAACTATTTTTTTTATTTTCTAAATGAAATTATAAAAAAAATGAGTATATGAGAAATTGAGAATGAGAGTTTAGAAAGAAAGAGAAAGATTGAATGTATGGTGTGATTTTGGATGAAAATGGGGGTGAGTACTTATAGATATTAATTTGAAATTGTTTTAATTTTTTTCAAATTTTTCTGATATTATTTTGATTTTTTTGATTAAAGTTGAATTAAAGTATAATTAATTTGAAATAAAGTGGGTTTGATTTGAAATAAAGTTTATTATTTCATTTGTGTTTTCGAGTCTAGCAGTGAACCATTATAATGATTTCTAAACCGTTATAAAATTTTATACAACGATATAATGTTATAATGTTACACATAAATGTTATAATGTTTCCTGGTGATATTAACACCTTGTCAGACAGTAAGTCAATGCAGTCAAACTTGATCAAAACGTTATAATGCTTTATGAAGCGTTACAACATTACACTCAACCGTTATAACGGTTCATCCAAGTTTTTTTAAACCGTTGTATTGTTATCTGACAAGGGTATGGGATCTGGCCGTCTGGGTCTAACGGGTATCGGGTTCGAGTATCACGGGTCACCCGTCCGGGTTTCACGGGTTTACCCGGTCGGGTACGGGTAGCGGGTTTGTAGCGGGTGAGAGCGGGGTGGGTGAGCGCGGGTCACGAGTGAGAGCGGGGTGGATGAGAGCGGGTAACGGATGAGAATGGAACGGGCATGACGATTTTGTTTTCAAAAAAATATACTCCATTCTCTTATTAGGACCGGACTATTAATGGATCCGAGTCTACCCATGAGTCCACCCCGAAACAATCAAGAACGGATGAGAGTCACGAATTTGCACGAGGCGAATCTATCCGTTGGAGTTTTTCAAAGCTGTTGTTTTCAGTAGCGGAGCCCCTTTGAAGGAATGGGATTGCTTGACCCCATTTATTTTTCGAAATGCAAGGCTGATAGCCAAATTATTATATATTTTTAACAAAAAATACACGGTTGACCCCCATACAAAATATCAAAAGAATACACATGTCTATTATGATTATGTGTGCCAATATAAGTATCGTATCATTTTCGTTTCACTGGATTGATAGAAAAACTTTACAATTGCATTGCATGCTATACATTAAATTATTTAAAAATACATGTCGTTTTTTCAATAGAAAAGATCAATCATTTTTAAAGCATAGTATGTAGTTAATTGATAATTAAACTATAAAGCTATAAAACTTCACAAGTGTCATATCATTTTGTATTCGAAAATTACTCAAGTTATGGAGAAACAAAGATATAAAATAGATTTATTTGTTGATGTAAATTGATTGACTTTGCATATTTTGATGCAAATATAGTGCATATATATATATATATATATATGTTAAGAAAATGGTTTTCTTTTAGAATTAGATCTAAACGAAGTTTGATGAAAATTTAATTTCAATTAAATTAGGAGGCTAAAAGATGATGCAACTTATTATTACTTTTTGCATTCATTTCTTGACTTCGGACTTTTAAATTTTATTATATATATAAACTGTAAAAAGAAGTTTGTAATAAAAAAATACATTAAACTTTTTTAGCGATAAAACAATAATCCCTGCATGAATCTCATATTTCAAATGAATATATAATATAATAAATAATTTGTTATTAATAACAATAAATTACTATTATAATAGTAATTTTGATTGACCCACATTCCTACACATTCTGTCTCCGCCCTGAATCTAATTATTTTTTACTGTAAAAAGAAAGCAGAACCAGAAAAGATCAAGTATTCAAGTTGATCGGCTATCAATTAACACATAATAATGGAATAAATGAGCTAAACTTTTTTCTTTTAAATAAAGGTAAAAAGGTGGATGCCAGAACCAGAGAACAACAATGTTCTTTTGCCTCTTGGCTTTGCTCTCTGCCTTTTACTTCACTACCCATCTCTCTCTCTCTGTCTTCTTCGCTTGCATAATAGCTAGCTAGCTAGTCCGTTATAATTTAATCTAGTACCAATTACAAAAGATTTTTCCCAAGATGGAATAATGGGTAGAAAATTTCCTAATATTGTTCAATAGATATCCATCTACACTAGTTGCCCCTCTTGACGGATCCACTCGGTAAAGGCGTCTAGGGTTTTCATGTCAGACCGGTAGTGCTTCTGTGTGAAGTTGAGTAGCGTCGACCAGGTGAAGTCGGGGTATGCTCGGGGGTTCTCGTCATCGATCAGCTGTCGTGGCGGCTGCACAACCTTGTCCATTTGAGGGCACAAAAAAAACGCTAATGACTTCCTCGGTACTCTGCTATTTACCACTGCCCGGTGCAAACAGCTCTTATACCTCCCGTTTGACAATGCCTGCATATATTAATTTATCCATTAATCCCTTGACCAGAATTATATTCTATAAATTAATCATGTACTAATGCCTAGTGGCTGTCATTGTTAGCTAGATTTGAAAAATGTAACACTTTAAAGGGCACTACAACTTAATTAGGTACGCCCTAAACCTTGTCACTAAGAAGCTTTCTTGATTGCTTAAAAAATGAGATAGGTTAGAGCAGAGGAAAGAAACATGAAGGATGTTATTGGCTTATTTTATTCCACTATGGGATTATTGGGTAGGCCACAAGTTTATAATAACAAAGATGATGCAAATCATACACTTTTAGTTTTCCATTTTTTTGAATTTAATTGTTATTTATATAACAAAGTTTAACAAAATAAAGAAATTATTCATGTACAGTGCATGTGATATTGTAGTAGAATATTATGTTGATTTAAGGTTTCCCCTAGTTACCTTAAACAACACATAGCTACAACTAAAGTGGAGTGAACCTAATTACCTAACATATAAATTAGTTTCTAGGGAAAAGAGTAATTTACTTGCCTTCAAATATTGTCGTGATTTTTTAAAATATGTGTATGAATAAAATGCTTCAGACAGTTCTTGAATGTAGAATATTTCATTGTCATTTTCTTATAGCAAATTGTGGGTCATTGTCCAATAAAATGGATTGAAATGGAGTTGTAACTGGGGAAGGAAAGCTACAAGTTCCTGTAGCAATTAACAACTGGCAAAAGCAACAAACCAAGCAGATGCAACTACATTTACCGCATCTCGACTTACCATGAAAGTATCGCCGATGTTGACGACAAACACATTCGCTCTTGGCCGAATTGTGCGCCACTTCCCGTCAATGTACACTTGCAGACCCGCTACATCATCTTGGTGCAGTATGGTGAGAGAGGTGGGGTCACAGTGGGGCCCAGTGCCAAGTGTTTGCTCCGGTTTCTGACATGGTGGGTAGTAGTTTAGTCGCATTATCGACTCATTTCCTTCAAAGAAGGCTCGATAGTGGGCCCGGCCGACGCCGAGGCTCAGCCCCAGCACCTCCATTATGTCCAGAGAAAGTCTAGACATCTCCTCGCAGTATTTCTGGTATACATCCCTGCACACATTGAAAATTTCAAATGAGAACCCTGCATATCAGAAAAATTGCAATTCAAAGTAATATTGAGTGACAACAGCACAGTGCTAAAATACTGAGCTGAAGGCAACACGAGCTTATCCATCAATCAAAAGAGCAATTTTCCAATCTAGGTAACATTAAAGTTTGGATTCAGACTACTAGTAGTAATATCTGAACTATACATACATACATATATATATATTATATGCAGACCGGAACATATAATAGAGGTCCCTACTAATAATGTTCTGTTTGAATATAACAGTTCTATGTAACAATTTCTGTAAAATTTTCTGTATTCCAAACGATAATAAAACGATATGAATAGTTATATCAGTAACGCCATATAATGTCTGAGTCACCGCATTAGTTTTTGTCTTTTTTCTGTGAGGTACTAATTTTGTCTTGAAGCATCGGACAAAAAGCCAAAAGAAACGATCAACAGCATATCTTTTGAGACTTTTCACGAGTTTTTTTTTCTTTTTTTTTCCCTCGCAATTCGGTTTTTGTTTATGGTGAGAAATACAAGACTACAAGGATGGCTATTTGTACTTTACCATGTTTGGATAGGGATAAGTTCACATAAATTAATTTGGATACGGATAACTCATTGAAGAAAAAGTTTTGTGAAATTGACGATTTTTGTACTAAAAACAAATATACAGAAAATAGAGAAATTTACTATCAAATATAATCAATGGCAATGCAACTCACGACATCTAAATAAAAATGCAAAATGACATATATTCTTTTCTCAAAATAAATAAATATGATAATATTATGTTTTTCAATTTATGTCTAGCCCTATTCTGAAAAGTCCTAGAATGGAATCAACAAAAATATATAATTCTGATACAAATTATAATAGAAATTTCAAAGATAAGGTTCGGTTGATTAATGCCAAAAAAATTTGAAGCCCATTAAAAAGTAAAAGTAAAGCTCCAAATAACATTTTGTTGAAAAGTAAAATCCAAATCCAATTCCAATACCCTGTGTGACGATACGCATCTCCCAAAGTGTCCGCAAAATAATCTTGTACAATGCTCTGTTTCTGATCCGAGAACCTAAAGGACAATGTCTCTTTCCATGGGAGTTTACTGGCAAATCTGCCAATAAAACTGCTCGCATAGCCACAGCTCTCCCCTGGTCTCCTCTGAGCTCTCTGTTTGTCCATTAATGGCATCTCAAAGAACCTATCAGCACACCTGTGTGCCTCTTGTATCAGCTTGGGATCAATCCCATGGTTCACCACTTGGAAGAAACCATGCTGCTCGCATGCTGATTGAACCAACCGTACCAGGCTGGATTCCTGGGAGTGGTACAAGGAGAGGTCGATAAGCGGTACAACCAGTTCTTCGGTGGAATCTGGTTTTGGGGTCTCCTCAGAAGGCCAGATAAACTGGTTCGGTATAGTGTGTTCATGGCTCATTACAGATGCGTCAAAAACGAGAGAAGAGGTGTCCATTAATGTCAACTTGTCTTTTCTGGCAAGAGAAAGGGCTTGCTGAACCATCATTTTTTTTAAGGAATGCTCATGGAAAATAGTTTCCTTCTTTAGGGGGAGAGAAATAAGAGGTGGGTTCAATCTGTTGAGCTTGTTATACACAAAATGGAGGTGACTATGAAAAGGCGAGAAGGAGAGATTTTGTAGAATGCCTATGTGCGAAGTTATTTTGAGGTTGCTCGTGTGCTTGTGTTTCACAGAGGAGGAGCGAGAGGAGGGGGTTCAATGTGTTTCTTTTTTCTTTTATTTTCTCTCTCTTTGTTAATTAGTCCCACGTTTGCTTGGGCTCTATGTCTGAGGATGCTTCACTCCTGCTCCGGCTTATATAGGGGTTGAGGGAAGAGAGAAACAGAGGATTGAGCGATAAAATATGTGGATTTTGGCATTGGATGGATGAAATCAAATCAAGGCATAAAGAGACAAAAAACATTACATATGTACCATTCCAGTCAATTATTACGTCACTCAACGCAATGTTATTTGGTAAAATTTAGAGGTTACAATTAAGCGGGTCGGGCGGAGTTTGGATTCAGATTCGAGTCAATCATCAAATATTGTTCGATCTTTTAAAAGAATTAAGGTTGGATCGAGGTGGATCATAATCGGGTTTGATCACATCATTTAATTTTGGATCGGTTCGAATTAAATTGTGTTCAAATTAAATTGGATCAATTTAACTTTTTTTTTAAAAAATTAAATCTTTATACGCCGCCTCATAATTTTTTTTTTTGAGAATTTAGTTGCTCAGTTTTTGCAATTATCTGCTTTGTTTTATTTTCATTTATCCTAATTAAATAGTTTATCCCCATGAGTGAATACTGAATTTGTTCTAAATAGTTATGCTATATACAACAAAACATATACATTATTATTTTTTCTTTTACATGGTAGCATCTTAAATTCTTAATCATTCTAGCTAGAAATTATTTTGCTGACTGGTCATCAAAGGCAGCCATATCAACAGTTAATAAACAGTTATAGATACGAATAAGGAGATATGTATGTATCACTATATATTAATGCAAAATAATACAAAATGGCTTCCATGCTTTGTAAAAGATGGACCACTTTGAATGAGGTGACCATGGTATTTTGTTTGTTGCATGGATGGAGTGACCATTTGGCACTGGCTTATTAGCCTCCATGACATTTTGCAATTATTTCACCTATTTATATATAATTTGCAAAATCTTGTGGCCGTTTTGTCAGAATCCATAGTCCTGTTTCGGTTTTGGAGGATCGGAACGGTACCAACAGGTGTACCATTCTTTTGTTTCGTTCAAACAAACTGACAACATGTAATAATGTTATCCAAAAAAAGTAGAGCAAAGGAAAACAAATTTCTTGGTTGGTTATCCCTTCTTTCAATTAAATGTTATTTCCAATTCCGAGTCTTATGTTTTCGCTTTTCTCTCAAAACTTTATGAAATTATGTGACTTTTTTGTTAATTAGTCATGATTATATATAATATATTTTGTATTATCTTTTTGTTCCCTTTCTTCTCGTCCCTTCTGTTGTTGTTGTTGTTGTTGTTGTTGTTGTTTTCCCTTAAAAATACTTCCATATTAAACTGTTGGAAAATAAAACAAAATTCAGCTGAAATTGTACAAAATATTTAACAATAAAAAAATGTTACATTATTAATGCTACAAATGTTATGCTACGAAACCATCTATGATCGTGAATTCGATCACAGGACCCTGAGATTGAGTTCAGACCGTCCGATTCAATACGAATAATGATCGGACGATTTTACTCCTGATCGCAGGACCCTGCAATTTTGATTGGATTGTAGCCGATACAGATTCCAAATGCTATAGCCAGCAGGGATGTTTAAGTATAATTTAGGTCGGATTCGATCAGCACCAGGAAATATAGATTAGGTGGACCGAATCATTATGGGACCACCCCAAGGTCTGAATTAAATTGAGAGCAACTTTAATTAGTTACACTATAATCATTATATAGCTAATTGTCAACTTCGGTCTTAATTTGAAGAAAAGCTAGTGGAGCATTTATGTTATCATCTGTGCGTCATTGTGCTATCGTACATTGTATCTACGTACAAGTTAAATACTTCAATTGAACTAGAATAGAGATAACAAATTCTTCATGATTTATATAATTAAATGCCGGGGGTCGCCTGGATGGACAGCTGCTTCATCCTATTGGCTTAATTTTTTTTCATTTTTATTTACCAAAAATAGAATCATTAAATGTGCTTTTGGGATCCTTATCGTCTGTAGCGAACTTTGACCTTTAGATTGTCATAGAGGCTTTTGAGATTAAAATAGCACGCAGTTCAAAGTAGATCTAACGACCAACACGTTGCATTGCACGGTGCAAAATAGCAGACGATAGCATGGTAACTGTACCAGGTGTTTGAGGTTTAATTCATTTTTTTCAATTTTTAATTTATATTATAACATGATTTATTTCATTTATTCCTGAAATTTATTAATCTATTTGTCCAAGATTTTGAATTTTTACTATAAAATAATTGAACAATAATAATTGGATAATAATTTAAAAGTCCCATGATGATACGAAAGTTCGCCTATTTGAATTTGGGGAGATAACCACTATCAGTTAGTCCCTTTTTAAATTATGAAAACTGCATCTACAATTTTTTTTTATTATTATTGAGATAAGTATTGTGCAAGTCGTCAGAAAAGTTTTAGACTAACAATGAATTTCTACTTCAAGATTATTGTTAATCCTTTTTAAATAATAGTATAAAAATATAAAAAGTTCGGTGAAAAATATAGAGATTTTGATGCAAAATATTATAAAATAATTAAATAAACAAGCGATAAGAAGTATTCGTTTAATCATAATAAATTACTCAAGTTATATACAATTTTTAAAAATATATTCAGAGTGATACAAAACATGGGTTAAAAGTCTTTATAATTTTTTAAAAAAATTAAGGGTTGGAAAGTGGGCCAATTAGTTGGCCTGCATCCTTGCACAATGACTCGAATATAGAATATATATACCCACGGTTTTTTCCCCCTAAAAAGTGGGTAGCCCCCCCACCAATTTCATTATGAAACTAAAGCAGCAAAGCATTCCTGATATCTACAGGGAACCTAACAAATCTGTCTAATTATATAACTATCTAATAACCCAATCTAACAAGATTAAAGTATCCATACCATAAGGACCAATTCAAAATGCCCACGGTTGTACAATGAACCCAGCGATCAGTGGATTATAAACAGTTATGTCTTTAGCAGTGTTTTAAGGATTTTATGCTTCTGTATATTTGAAAATATAAATGATCTAATAATTTAAGTAGTAACTAATTAGAATGATCTCCAAAAAAAATTAAGAGTTCAAGCTTCCATAAGCACATGAGGAAACTTATGAGCGAGACTCTCATCTTTCTCAATAAAAATATATATATATATATATATATATATATATATATATATAGAGTGGAGATAGCGTGAGCTTAAGCTCACGGAGGCCTTCCGTGAGCTTAACTCAAAAAACATATTAAATTATCTTAAAATTTTAATTTATCATTCCCATTAAATTCTTTATATGAAAATCTCATGGGATGCAAAAATTTGGAGCGTTTTGAGCTTTTTAAGTCACCGTTTTTAATTTTTGAAAATCAGCTCTAAAAATAATAATAATATATTCAACACTTGAATATCATTTTCAAAAATTAAAAACGGCGACTTAAAAAGCTCAAAACGCTCCAAATTTTAGCATCCCATGAGATTTTCATATAAAGAATTTAATGAGAATGATAAATTAAAATTTCGAGATGATTTAATATGTTTTTTGAGTTAAGCTCACGGAAGACCTCCGTGAGCTTAAGCTCACGCTATCTCCACTCTCTCTCTCTCTCTCTCTCTCTCTATATATATATATATATATATATATATAGAGAGAGAGAGAGAGAGAGAGAGATGGGCTATGGTAATATGCATAGCACAGTCCCTAGCGTGATATGTAATCTGTGACCCTTCATTTTCAGTCTAGATCCGCGCTGTGATCTGTCGCTGGATTGAAAATAACGGAGCGAGTCCGTTAAAAAATAAAAGAGGTGAACGACAGCTTTATTCCTCTCGTTGGCTTTATCTCCGTCTAGATCCGCGCTGTGATCTGTCGCTGGATTGAAAACAACGGAGCGAGTCCGTTAAAAAATAAAAGAGGCGAATGGCAGCTTTATTCCTCTCGTTGGCTTTATCTCCGTCTCCCTCTGTAGCACTCTCAATTATTTGATTTAACCTAGCCGCATCTCCTCCTTGGTCTCCCTTCAGCCTACAATCGTCTTGCCCTCTACTCTACCTCATGGCTGGTCGTGACTCATGACAGATACCTCTCTACCTCTCCATCTTTGATTTTGGTATTGGCTCAATTAAAATCTATTTAAAATCGTTCTCTCATCTTTTCTCCCTATTTCCGACTCAAAATCCTAGATTGCGAGCCTTCGACTTTTCCTTCGTCAACTGTCGCTGCACTCTAACCTCCGCCTCTGATCAGTGCAAGTTTTTCTTCATCTCTGAACAGATCTATGGTACTCTCTCTCTCTTGTGTCTTTGCTTCGTCTCTGTAGTAGGAGTTTGTTTTCAAAGCATGATTGATATTTTTGTTATTAGTAAAGAAATGTCAGCTTGACTGCGATTGCAATCTCAATTTCATTTCTTCTTTTATTTATTGTGATTTGGGGTTATCCATAATTGGTATAAAATTAGTCAAAGCTGCGCATCCTGCCCTATCAAATGCAAAATATATAGTTTTATATGCAGTAGAGTGCCACATTTTGTGAAGTACCCACATTTTGAGCATTAAGATCGAGAATTAACTCTTTATCTTCTGCTTGCATTTGTTTCTGTGAACGAAGATTTCTATTTTTGGATGGAGAAAGAATGAGCGCATGGTTATGTTCATCTTCAAAAATAGATATTTGCCAAACTCCAGACTTTAATAACTTTATCTTTAGATATGTCTTACACCCAGTTCTTGTACTTCCATACTCTCTCTCGGGTGTTTTCTGGTATGTTGAACTTCCTAATGACTTCTGTTAAGCTAATTATTTCTTTGAAAAACCTTCCTTCGAGCAAACAAATCTAAATGATGACACACCCTTTTTTGATTTTGTGAATGTATTCCTACGAACACTAAATCCTGCATGACCACCATAAGCACTGTAAAAGTTAAAAGCCTCATCAGCTGTCTTGAATTCCATACCAATACAAGGTCGTAAATCCTCCACAACAACATTTTCTTTTTCTGATTCTTCTATATTCTCACCTTCTCCTTCACATTCTCCTTCAATTTTGTCTTCCTCATCTTCTAATACTATATCAATTTCATCGCTTTCATCAAGACAATAATTCAAATTTGAAAATTCTTTGAAACCAATATAAGGATCGTCGCCATCCATCTGTGTGATATAAAATACAAATTAATATATCTAAAATCATAAATACTAAATGAGGTTGTGCAGGGAAAAGATTGATATCATTACCCGGAGCTTGATAGGACCATTGTTATTTGTCATAGAAGGTGAATTGATAGAGACTGCTATGCTACTTGAAGCATCTCCAAGTGACATCCTTGCGGTAATCTTTCTTTCTAGAAACTTAAATCAATACAAATAAAATTTCTGCAATTTTCTTCTTCAACTTAGTTAGAGACGAACAAGTAAAGCGGAGGTGTCGTTCGCCTCTTTTCATTTTTTAACGGACTCGCTCGTTCGTTATTTTCAATCCAAATCGACGTTATTTTCAATCCGGCGACGGATCTAGATCTAGACTGAAAATGAAGGGTCACAGATTACATATCACGCTAGGGACTGTGCTATGCATATTACCATAGCCCATCTCTCTCTCTCTATGTATATATATATTTGAAATAACAAATATAAAAAGACATACAGAAAATGTTATTTAGTTCTCCTTAATGTTTTTTTTTCATGACGTTTCTCCTTATCCGGAGAAAAGCAAAAAAGAAAAAGAACGCAGCTTTAATAATCACTAGTGTTTTTTGGTACTATCTAGAAAATAATATGTACTTTGAATTATTAAATGTAAATAAGACTCTGTTACAAACATTTATAAAAAAAATGAGTGAAGCTATGCTATATGTGTAGTATGATTTTTTTATGCTATAGATTAATATCTTCTTATTTGAATTTAAATAGTCGATTTGAATCGTTAAATATGATTTTCTAAATGCTAATTTATTTTTCAATTTTTTTAGATTTTCTACCATTTTTATATAATTAGATAATGACTTAATTTAAAGTTTTAAACACTATGTATCATCAAAAGAAATAATTTTTTATCTATCTTAAAAATAGTAAACATGTTTAAAAAATATAAAATTTAATTTACAAGAAAATTTGAATATATAGTTTATGTTATATGATTCCGATAGACAAATTTAAAATTTAAAAAATAAATATAAATCCGTAGCACCGATCAATATATATTATGCATAATATTATAGTTTTACTCTAAAAGTCTTCTTAGAAAATTGCATTTAGTTCTTTCAAGTTTTCAAGTTAGGGAGGAATTCATCAGACAATGATTCCACAGTACGCATGAAAGGTCCGTGATCTAATTTTATTGGATTATTGTCTAGCATTAACCAACTTTTAGAAAAATTGTGTAGCATTATCTAAGCTGTCTTAAAAGAATCAAACTCCATATATTATTGAATTTGTTTTTTTTAACAGATAGAAATGGAATAAAGTCATGCAATTTCAGATCTCTGTAAAAAAAAGTCTCATATTCGAACTTTGTCATGTGAAAGTATTGTTTTATCACTATATTATTAAATTTGAATTTAGTAATTTCTATTTATCTCGGAAATTTCAACAAATACCTTGCAACAGAATTAAATATATTCTTTATTAAATACTAGGATTGTAGCTCGGGTTTCATCACGATAATATGGTCCTCAAATAAATAATTAATAATATAAAATTTTAAATATATTTAATAAAATTTCACAATAAAAAAATTTAGACACAATATTTTTAAATGTTAAATAATAATAATAATTATAATAATTAAATAATATAATTAAATACATAATAATCTATAAATTATCATATAAAAAGTTAGATTATTTGAAGAGTTAAGTTTTACCTTAAGTATATTACACATATTATTTTATATGAGGAGAGATAAATTATTTTATATGAATTTTTGAATTCAAGAAGATAAAAGAATTTAAACAAAATTAATGATGGAGAAAAGTGATGATTTGACATGCTTGAAAGTTTTTGAGCTGAACCGTATTAAAAATTACTCTCTCGGGGATAATTTAAGAGGGAAGAAATTATCCTCTTTTAATAAAGGGGAGGGGATAAATTGACAATGGGATCAATTGATCATACAATTTAGTTATTGTTTGATCATTCATCAATGATCATCAAAATTTTATACAATTTATAATTGTTATAATTAAGTTAATAATCTTTGTATTCTATAGTTATTTCCTACAAAACATAATTTTATGGAATAACCCACATGTCAACATTTATATCCTTCTCTTTTTTTTTGTCAATATTCATTTAAAACTGCATTAGATGTGTATTTCAAGTCTTGTACAAGGAGCTCAAAGGCCGAAGGCCATTTGAAATTTGGTTGGATTTATGGGGAAATGAGATTTGCTGTCTCCATATGTATTTCAAAACAAGTACTTTATTAAGATCCAGAACTTGGTTGCTACATATGGCTACGAACAAGAAATTTGGTCCCTGGAGCCAAAGAGACCATTAATTTAAACCACATACCACAATAAGATGCTAACTCAGAAAAATTATCAGAGCTCTGTTTAGGGACATTTCCCTTGAAGCATTTTTATTTTGGCAGGTGTTGTGGCAGAGATCAGATAGGCAGATACCCAGTCTACAACTGGAGGTGTGAGACGGACCTATGGGCAAGATTTTGATTTGAAAAGGAAAACAAAAGACCAAAGAATCACTCTAACTTCAAGATAATTTTAATTTTCTTGAAACATTTATTGTTATTCACCTAAAGTGGCTTTCAGCAGGGTAGCACCTCTCTGACATCAGGATTTAGAATAGCAACAAATGAATAGCTGATCAGTATATATGATGCGACCAATTTAATCTTGTGTGTGTATATAGTTACGCTACGTTGTTATGTGTAGTACAGATTATTCGCATACCACGAACCGTTTCTCTCTCTTCAAATTTGAAATGATAGGACCGACCGATCAAAATACATTTCATATAAAAAATATTTTGACCGGTCAAACCTACCATTTCAACTTTGAAGACGGAGAAACTCTTCTGCTTCCTGAATTTTAAAGTCCAAACGGCCGATCCAAATAGTTAAATATGATTTTCATATTGAAATATATTTGGAGATCAAATTTTATATTTTTTAAAATTTTGTATAACTTTTTTAAATAGGTATAAAGTTTGTTGATCTAACGATTTCTGCACAATTCAGAACTAGTGCTTTTGTACCTATCTAAAAATTAGCAAAAAAATATAAAATTTGATCTCCAAAATATTTCAATATGAAAATCATATTCAACAGTTTGGATCGGAATTTTGAGCTTTCAAATTCGAGATACTAACGCGAAGTACAAAAGGTTTTGTGCTTCGTGAAGCACCATAATCTCTCTCTCTCCCTCCATATATATATATATGAGATAGGCTATGGTGCTACGCGTAGTTAATGATCAAATTTGTTACGGACTCTGAAATATAACTAAATCATATCTAAATCTTCATTTATGACTCTCAAAAAATTATTTATATAAAATTTGATGAGATATAAAAAAAATTATATTTTAAAATTTCCAAGTACTAGTTTTAAATTTTTAAAAATGACCTCAAAAATATGTATTATTATTATTATTGAGTCATATTAAAAATAAAAATCAAATACTTAAAAATTTTCAAATATAGTTTTTTTTTTGTATCCTACAAAATTTTGATGTGAAGAATTTATTGAGACCCATAACTAAAGATTTGGAGATGATTTAGTTATATTTTTTAGTCCATTATAAATTTGATCATTAACTATGCGTAGTACATAACCCAACTCTCTCTATATATATGTAGGTGGATTTAGACGAACTAGTTATTACAGCACGTTTGTAATTAAAATGATACTCAAATGGTTCAATATTTATTTTTTTCATATTGGAAATACGAACTCTTCAATATAATATGTACATTAAATTTTATTAGAAACTAATTTTATTTGAATAATATTTAATTTTTTTCTGATAAAGAATTATGCCAAAATATGTAGCAAAAATATTACAAAACATTTGCATACAAATGATTATTTTACTTCATTACGTAATGATATAAAAAATAATATAAATTTTAAAATGTATATTTTTTTTCCAAAATTTTGATAATATTGAATGATTTGGATCTACTTTATAATTTTCTTTAGAAAAGAAATCTAAGACTGAAATGCTGAAAATCTCCTGGAACATGCCTGGAAAGAATCCAAACTAGTGACACGTAGAGGTGGCAATCGGGCGTGTTGGGTTGGGTTCGAGTTCGGGTCGGGTCAGTTTGATTTTCTGAAAGAAATTGGGTCGGATCGGGTTGGATCATTTTATATGTTGTGTTTTTTTAGATTTTTAATAGATTTTAATTGTATTGAAGGTTATTTGATCTCAGTTCGGGTCAGGTCAGGTCGGATTCGAATCAGATCAATTTGACTGTTTTAAAAAATCGGTCGGGTCGGATTCGAATCCGGATAGATCAGACAGATTTCTCAGTTGGGATCGAATCTGCCACCTCTAGTGGCGGGGTAAAACCTGTGATGCTCCCTATCCAAGATCCATTATCTAATTATCTTTATTATTCTTGAGACGTAAAATGGTGTTTATTCTTTCTAAAAATAAAGTAAAAGGGTATTTATTAGATCGATAATTGACAGCGCTCAAATCCATGTTATATTGTTTGGCATTACTACAGATGCAGAATTTTGAGTTTTCTAAAGTGCAGATGTATTAAAATTCGTGTCCTCCAAAAACGAGAATTTTAAGTGATTATTCTGAATTCGTCGTGCTTAATCTCGCAATTTAAATTCCTTGTAATTTGGTTTGATGAGAAGAAACCGATGCCATTATTTTTATGGTATCTGATACCACAAATTTATATTTTAAAATCTAATATTAAAATTTTGAATCCAAATTGTTAATTTTGTTCATTTTTTTGATAGAGGTGTGCTTGTAAATTTTATGATATTTAAACGTCATTTTATGCTAGATGAAATTGTTAAAAAAATAAGTGAACTTAGTCAACTATGATAATGATTTTTTAGGTATTTATTTTGTTACTATTTGATTTAACATAAAATGGTTTCAACAATCATAAAATTTTACAAGCATATTTCTATAATAAAAATGAACAAAGATCAATGTTTTGGAAGCACAACTAAAACTAAGTAGTATTGGATACCACTAAAACTAGTGATTCGGATCCCTTCTTATAATTAATAAGACCCTAATTAATTCCATCAAAATTTAGTATAGGATGCACATATGTATAGAGAGTCATGTTCGTGTAACACAAGTGCTTAAAAAATATTATCAGAATTTACATTTTTTTTTTGTTTTTTGTTTTTATGTGTTGAGGACAAGTAATGCTATTAAACGCTTGAATTTTGTGAGCACCACTATTTCATACCCGAGCTCTTAACATACTGTGGAGGACAAGGTCAATCATCTGTATAGGCTGTATTAACACAGAAAAAAAAGGTCCATCACTGAAGATGAATATTGAGTTCTCTTTACAAATTTAATCAAATTTAATTTAGAAACGCCATATTGATTTCTCTTTTCCTGGTACTGGACAAACAAAGTCGCTTAAATTTCGGATTTATGTTTCCCCTACGCTACAAAAATCAGTGTAGCGGGTCAAAAATAAAAAGCTAGCACCAACACCGTTCAAGATGCTGCATAAAACAGGAAAATTTATATATGAATGCACCTGACAACGTTCACCTTAAATGCGGGGTCCGGTCGATACACGCATACGAATGGTTGGATATTCTCTGGAGCTTTTTTTAAGGAATTTCAAAGGTTAATTTTAACAGTTCAAATTAATCTGAATGATTATAAAGAAATTTAAATATGAATTTTAATACATCGAGATTTATTATTTATAAATTAGGATCGTTGATAGTTGATCGAATGATCCAGATGTAAAGTGCATCACTCTGCGGAGAAAAAAAATTGTAATTAAAATTATGTAATAATATGTGCAAAAAATCGGGTTCATGTTGATTTTCGCATATAATTAAATGTTCACCTCAAGTGTGAACTAGCACTATTGAATTTGTATGTTCTGTTTTTTTTTATACTAAATCACATGCGCCAAAACAAAAATTATTGCTAAAAATGTAAATATTACAAATCACTACACATGACCGTAAACAAGATAAGTTGAGTAGAGCTGACTTAGATTTAGTTTGAGATTGACTCATTAATTTAACAAATCAAAAATACTAATTTAAAATTAATTTGTTAATTTAACGAATAAACTGAATTGTCTCGTTAACAACTCATTTAGTAATTAATAATATTTTATATAAATATTTTATACCAAAATTAAAAAAAAAATTAATGACAATAAAATTTTATATATATTTCATACAATAATTTTATATATATTAAATTAGAACTTACATAATACACTAAAATTCATTATAAATTAATAAATATTAATAGTTTAACAAGCCTATAGAGACTAATAAGTCTAATAAATTTAGCGAACCAGATCTAACTCAAATTTAAATCATTAACTTAATAAATTTAATAAGCGAAATAATTTCGACTCGATCTCAAGTGAGTGATGAATAATCCATGACTTACGAATTTCGCTGACAGCTCTGATATGACAAGAAGAAACAAAAAACCAAAGAGACAAAGGGAAAAGCGAAGATGGGCGAGTTGTTGTTTAGTCCAAATGTTAAGGCTTTAAATTTGTTTCTCTACTTGCCGAGTATATTTGTGAAGAGAATTAAAATAAATTTTACCATACACCTATATTACATACAGAACAATCATTTGACATCTCAACAAGCATTATTTGATTAAAAAGTAAAAAAATGTAGATGCGTTCTTTGGCTTTTGGATAGCACATGAATAAGGTAAAACTTAATTTAATTAGAAGTAAAAAATTATTTTTTATTTAAGTAATATTTTTCAAAATATCAACTGGATCGTTCGCTAATAGTTGGATGTATATTAGATTTATTCAAGCATAACCACCTTTGATTGATTAATGTAGTCTATAACACACACATGATGACATGAAGATAGAATATTGTGAAAATACTTGCTTTTCGGCCGAAATTTAGATTTGTTATGCTTATTAAATTTTCCATGTAAAATTTTTATTGTATAAAAAAATATTTTTAGAGTTTTCTATGTATTTATTTATATTTTTAAATTAGCTCCAAAAAATTAATAAAGTATTGAATATTTATATATTATTTTTAAAAAAATTAAATAAATAGTTAGAAAACTCAAAAAAGAGAAAATATTCATATCCCATGAGATTTTTATATGAAGAATTTTGTGAAAATATGAACCAAAATTTTAGAGGTAATAAGTTATATGTTTTGAGGAGTTTGTATATCAGTCAAAATTTAAATATTTTCACAATAGAAATTAGAAATACTAATGACTCTCAAATTTTAATTTTTTCAGTCAAAATTACAATTTAAGTAGCTCTATAAATTTTTTATATCAAAATCTTATAGAATACAATTTTCTACCTTCTTTAAAATTATTTTACTATTTTTAATAATTTTTAAAAGATGTTCATAATAAAAAATACTAATATTTCTATGTCAAAAATGACCATGTTAAAAGTAATTAAAAATAATAAAATAATTATAAACATGGTAATATTTTATATTCTATAAGATTTTGATATAAATATTTTATTAATCTACTTAAATTGAAATTTTGAACATAAAAATTAAAATTTAAGCCATTAACATTTCATGTTAAAATATAGATGAAAGCAGACAAACTTATATATATAATCAGCAATTATAAATTTATTGAACACCGAAAGTTATTGGTTACTTATGCAGCGTTTTGCAAGTCATCATCCAATTAAAATTTTATATCTGCTAACCTGCTAGATATAATGTGTAATTTTGATAAAGAACGTAGAAATTAGAAATGTACAACTAAGGGAAACACATTTTTCTTTGGTTATTTAATTGATGCTTGAACACATACTTAATACGGACAAGAAAAAAATTCTTGTCAAAACCCTTATCTATTTGTTATTGATATTCTTAGTATAGCTGCCAAGTGCCAACTCTACCAGCACCAGCTAGCACATAGCTACCCCCTCTTTCCTTGTTCTTTCCTTTGGTCTCAGCTGCCTCTGATGCAGTGGCATATGCGTAGGACTTGCAACAAAACCTGCTGTGGAGTGTGGATTAGATCTTATGGGGTTATTTAAAAGTTAAAACCAAACAACTTTGTCGTTCATGAAATTCAATTGAAGACAAAACAATTGAGGTTTAAGTTAACATGCCTATATTTTTGTCTATTTCCTTAGCGTAATCATGCTGGTGCCTGGTGACTGCTGCAGGTTAATTTTGTTGATATAACCAGCATCTTTTATTTAACAAACTAGATGAATTTATTGTTGTTGGTGTAGAAAGAACGAAAGTGGTGTGAATGTACGGAGAATAAGGAAACAAGAGGTACATTTGTGAAATCATGGCAATAGGAAACTTTGGCATATTTTGCTGGCTTAGTGTTAGTGGCTAGCTTAAAATAATCAACGTGTACTAAACGACAAAGGTCACAAAAGTTGATAATTAACAATGGCAGAAAAGTGTGAGGCCTTTTTGTAGGTAAAACACTATTGGAGAAGATTCACTACAGAAAAAAAAGTCATCTTATCTGCCTATTATAGATGCGCTACTGCTAAAGACAAAAACAGTGCCGTTTTGATAAGTCCTAATCTAATCCTATATATATATTTCATAGACTTACTATCTAAAATTATATATTTATATATATATATATATATATATATATATTTTTTTTTAATTAGTTCGTTTAATTTAGATATTATATAAAGTTCGAGATATCTTTATGATTATTTTGATTTCAGAATTTTCAGAATATTTTAGAAATATTTGGAAGGGTATGAAACAAGAATAAAAAGGATTTTACTGGAGAAAAACTACACATTTCACATTCATTTTGACTCGAAAAGAATCTCTCCACCAACAAAGTGAGAGAACTTTTAAAGTCGAATTTTTTTTCTTTTTGGCCCATAAAGAACAGGCCTGTTTCTTTTCCAATCAACAGTTGTATTTTTAATTTATTGCAGCTATAGTAATAAATTAATTTTTCGGGAAATGTTCATTGATGTATTGATGTCAAAAATTTACGATTCATGTATGATTTGAAAATTGTTTGTTTCATATATGTAAATAGAAGATATATTAAAATGCTAAAATGTCCAAAAACTATATGAAAGACTGCATAGTAATATTTTGAATTTTATATAATATTTTTTGAATTATTCGTGAAAAAAGCCATCTTTAATTTGCAACTCAGAGACACATCCACGCTTTATTGTAAAAAATATCATTTGTACTATATTTTAAAAAAAATCAATCTATATGGTGCAATTATTAGGAATCATATATATAGAGAGAGTAAAATAGAGCTTAATCATATATATTAAGTCACCATTTTTTATTTTTAAAAATGATGTTCAAACATTAATTATTTTATTATTATTTTTAGAGTTAATTTTTAAAAATCAAAAACTATGACTTAAAAATATCAAAACACTTCAAATTTTTTCACCCTACAAGATTTTCATATAAATAATTTATTGAGCATGATAAACTAAAATTTATAGATAATTTGATATAGTTTTGGAGTTAAGATTACGGAAAGCTTCCGTGAGTTTAAACACATGGTATCTTTACTCTCTCTCTATATATATATTAAAATAATAAATCGATTAAAATTATTTTGGGAAAATAAAGAAATTGATTAAAACGACATTTTTTTTTAAAAAAGGACGTGATTAGTCCTAACTATTTTTTTTAAATACGAGCGCTGTTATTTATCTTCCCGGTGTTCTTTTAAAGATCTTTTTTTAAGAACCTCACCATTACCTTTTTTTTATTAAAAAAAACGACCCACTGCACTAGGGGCGGATTTGGTGTTCACCACGGGGGCAGCTGCCCCCTCTGGATTTTGAAAAATAATGCTTTTTGGTAAATTGTCCCACTTGAAAAAAAATTTTCCCCCCTGAATTATCTGATTAATTTTATTGAGAAAAAAATATTTAATATCGTGCATAATGAAATAATTATACAAAAATATCAAAATATAAAGTTTCGTAGATGGAAACTTTCTTCATCAACTTGATTATCTATTACTTTGAGCTTTATTTTATTATTATTTTTAATATATAAAATATTATTATTTTAAATATTTTTTTATTAGATAAGAATATATATTAAATTATTAATTTTTTATTTAGTACCCGATTAGTTAATGAATTTGAACCTGATAAACTATTACAATCCGATAATTGTCACCTGATCAAAATCTTGTATCCGCCCCTGCACTGCAGCACCATAGGTATATGCTGAGCTTGCATTCCTATTAATCTCATTTGTGCACGCACACGCATTTTTTTTTATCAATAGTGAGTGCATTCACTTGTAATCTTTCTGTGTTCTTTCTGAAAGTGTTAGGGGACAAAAAAAATGCCATTTTCATCTTTTATGACAAAAAGCTACTTGGGGAATCATTAATGAAAGAGAAAAAAAAACGTTCTTGATAATTCGTCGAACATCTATATTATTTGAAAATTTTATGAATAAGACACGTATTATTCACGATTTACATCGATTTATTCTTGATATTTGAGAACATTAACTTTTGTTCTATTCTAGTTTGGTAAAAGAAAGAATGTATTATCTGTATTATGAAAAAATTATGACCGAAATAATTAGAGGTGGCAGAACCCGACCCGACCCGAGAAATCCGCCCGATCCGTCCGGATTTGTTACGTCTGGATCACAGACTTGAATCAAATTATTTTTTCTGAATCTTGAAAATGTTGTTTAACAAAAAGATGAGGGTCAAAACTCTCAAAATTTCATTAGTTTATAAAATTTACATGAATCACGAGTGGATGATCAACATATTACAGATAATTAAAAAATAAAGATAAAAATAAAGATAAATAAAATCTATGATTTAAAATGATGCTAAACTAATAGTCAATAACACAAATACTCTATGGTGAAAATCACTGTCTCAACTCACTTATTATTTCCCGTACCAGCTCTATGTGAGACGTATTTTCTCATTATTTCCCGTGCCAGCTCTATGTAAGAAGTATTTTCTCCTTATTTTCCATACCAGCTCTATGTGAGACGTATTTTCTCCTTTGAAATATTCTGACACATCTTTCTCT
Organism: Schoenoplectus tabernaemontani; assembly: GCA_037127355.1. Lineage (NCBI taxonomy): Eukaryota > Viridiplantae > Streptophyta > Magnoliopsida > Poales > Cyperaceae > Schoenoplectus > Schoenoplectus tabernaemontani. Next base: position 12,047,358 of record CM073749.1, read on the forward strand.
CCATATCACAAAACAAGTATCCATCTCTAATATGGTCTCCAGTTTACTGCATGCTCTTCTTTGTTCATTAACAATGTATGATCTCCTTCTTTATATCTTCTGGATTCTGCCATGTTATCATACTCCAGTTTCCTTGATTCTCTGACAATATGAAAATACGTGGTTTACAGTTTTCTATTCTCTATAGCACATCTGACGGATGTTAACCAGTTGTCGTCCTCTTTTTATTGAAATTATCTATCGTCAGGATTGTATTTCTGATCATCGTGAAAAATGCTAATGACCAAATAATGCAAAAATTGCAGTTTTTTATATAATAATTATAATAATTATATTATTAATAATAAGAGTGATAAAAATAAATTTTAAAATTTATGAATGGCAGCACGGCATTGACAATGACGCAGAGCAAACGCGCAACTGCTAGTGACGTTTTTGTATAAAACAGTAGTGGCGTGTTTGCTCTTGCTCATCCTGATCACGATCCATTACTGTTGGATCTACATTACTACTGTCGATCAACCACCAAAGACGTCGCTGACAGTAGTGCGTTTACAAAGACATCACTGTCAGTGACATGTTTCTTTAAAAACGTCCACGAAACGCGTTTGTTGTTCTAGCGCGCTTAATGCGCGTTATGGCGCGTTGCCATTCTTAAATTTTAAATTTTATTTTTATCACTCTTATTATTAACAATATAATTATTATAATTATTACAATTATTATATACAAAAAAATTATTTAAACTTTTAATTTATGCAACAAGAAATTTATTACCATTGTTTATAGTCGGTCATTGTTATTTATTAATATCTCCTTTTTCGTAGGGGAGGGGAGGTCACATGAAGGTTTTTACTTTGACAATCTCTTCAAAATAAAGTTTTTTTTTTTAAATAGTGATATAAGGGTCATTCCCTTTCACTGTTTTTTTAAAAGTGTTACATGCAGGGGCACATATACTAAGAGTCAGGGGCAGCTGATTTTTTAGATTTTAAAAAATAGTATTTTTGAATTAAGTATTTGTTAATCTGGAATTAATTTCTGATCTTCATATTGTTTGATTACTTTTATTGAGATAAAAATATTTAATATTGTGTATAATAAAAAATATAAAGATTTTAAAATATGAAGTCATATTTTTCATCAACTTGATTATCTATTATTTTGAGTTTTATTTTGTAATCGCAATCGAATTTTATTTCTAATACACCTTAATTTGTTTGGGACTAAAGACCGTTGTGTTATTGTTGTTCGATTATATCTAAAATTCTAAAAAAGATATATATTATTTGAGTTGCAAAATAAGCATGTTTCTCTATTTTCATATTGTCACTATCCACAAAATCTTTTCTTTTCTTTTGTTTTTCATTTCCTTTTTTTGTGTCAGTGGGGACGAAGGGATAAAGTTGAATAATAAACCATAATTTCTTAAAAACTACAACATAATCAGAAAATAAATAAATAGTTTTTTTTAAGAAAAGGCAATAACACCTGTTTCATTACTTATAAATTACAACATACCAAAATATTAGCGAAAGAACCCAGAGATAACTCTAATGAAAAGCTTCAAGGAGACACTCAGAACTCACACCAACATCATAAAGTAACACGTACATGTAATTTATCCCAAATCTGGTAGTTTGCAATTCATAGCCTCACCACAAGAGGAGCAAAACAAGCAAACAAAGTAAAATTACTAGTTTCACTATTACAATAGATAGCAAGGCATGCTAATATATCAATATTAGCTAGTTGTTACAAGCTAAATATGCCACCAACTAGTACTGGTATTGGATACATCTCCATCCTCTCAAGTCAAAGCCAAAAGAGGAGGTAAGATTTGCAAGGGATCAAATCCAATGATACTCAATGTCCAATGCGCCTACTAATATTACATCACAGAGAAATTAGAATAATAAGATTTCTAACTATAAAGCAGTTGAATTTTTAAAAAATGATTGTTCTCTTTAGTTTCCAAACTGACTAACATATACCACATAATATCACCAAGAAAGCCTCTCTATTTTTGCCATGTAAATTAAGTGAAAAGAATATCACCTCATCCATTATAACCCATACTCTATGATATAGCTGATAATTTTCATCCGAACTACAATGCTTGTACAAAGGGGCACTTAAAGAATAAGTGAGCAATACTTTTTGGTCCATTGTAAATGCAACTTGATTAATACATGTTCACCCTCTCTTACCTAGATTAACCCCAGTTATTTTTTCTATGTAATAACCACATGAAGAGTTTGATTTTGAGTGGAACATTATATATATCTTATTCACAATTTCTCTAAAAATCAATCACTGATATGCATAATGAGTTGAGAATATACCAGAGTTGTGCCATCTCCATATCAAACTGTCATATTCAAGACTAAGCTCACATTGACCAATTATTTGATAAAAGATATTTAGATCAATTATAAGCATGCCTATGACAGTTGATTACTAAAGCTTTAAGGCTAGGCCTCTAAACATGACTGCCTCAAAGACAGTAATATGAGGATTGATACATATATTGAATAAGTGGCTAAAAGGAAGGCAAGTGCAGTATATGAATGCCATCTATCTAATCAAAATTGAGTATTAAAATCATTATCAATTTTTATATTACAACTAATATCACCCATAACATTCAAATCCAAATGTAATTTTTCAAAAAGTTGTTATTTGTGATCTAGGAGTGATGTGAGTATATTTAACACATATGAGTCATTTTCAAACATTGTTGTATTGAGAATTTTTAAATTTCCACCACTACCTAAGTAGCAATGTTAAATTCTCAATACACAAATTTAGCATTACAATACCACCTATTTCTTTAAGCAAATATAATCTTTTCCAAGCTACCAAGGCAAAAAAAATTCAATGATTAAAGGAACCTTGTCAAAAGAATCTACATCTTATAGTATCCAATCTCTTTCTAACTTTCACAAGGATCTTATATAAGGACAAAATATATAGTGGTACTGTAAAAAATATTGAATTGAGTAATGTTAATCTTCCTCCCAAAGAGAGGAGGGAACCTTCCAATTGGTCAATTTATCAGTAATTTTATCTAATAGAGTATCCCAATCACTTAATATTTCAATCTATAAAGAGACCACTAGATACTTAAAAGAAAAGTGAGAAACTTTATATCATATCATTGAAGTACAAGGATAAATCTCATCATCAGAGAGATTCATAGGAACCATCTCAGTTTCAGAGTAATTGATCTTAATTTCTATCAAAACTTCAAACACTAAAGCCTATAGTACTATTTTCACATTCTTAGGTTATTCTTTAAGAAAAAATACTTTATCATCTTCATATAAAAAATAAGAGCAATTATAACCGGTATCTAGATAAGATCCTAGACCTGTGACGAGTTGTAATTGGTGTCCCCTATAAAATATTTGACATAAAGAATTAGTCACTAAATTAAAGATGAATGAGAGAGAACGTCCCTTTGGCTCACTCTCCTTTTGCATTGAAAGTACTGAGTGAAAGTGTCATTTATATTTATACATGTTTGAAAACCTTTGAGCAAATGCATAATCCAAAATATCAATCTTTGATCAAAACCTCTACTCCTTAGCATTTATTACACAAATGACCAGCTTAGTTTATCATAGGCTTTCTTAAAGTATACTATGAGAATAATATCTTTTTATTTTCTATGTTTTGCATAATAAATAATTTTATGAGCTGCCACTACATTATCTAATATGCATTTTCTTTGTATAATAGCAGCTTGAGTATTGTGAACAAGTGAATTCATCAAAGGGGCTAACCTATTAGTGCGAATCTTAGAAATTAATTTATAACAACAATCGACTAAACTAATAAATCTATATTTCTCAATAGTTTTGGTATCTTTCTCTTTAGGAATTAAGCACACTACAACATGATTTAGTTTAGACACATACAAATTATTATTATAAAAGTGATGTAATACTAAAAGTAAATCATCTTTAACCAAATCAAAAAAATATTGATAGAACAAAAGACTAAAGCCATCGGGGCTAAGGGCACCGAGGCATTAGACTCAAATATTGTAATTCTTAATTTTTGCTTAGTAAATTTGTGTTCAAGTGAATATTATTTCTTGAAGATAAATAATATTATTCATCCCAAAAGAGTGCATTAACCTAGCAGATTTGTCAGCCTCAATATCAAATAATTCTTTATAAAAATTAAAGATATGAGTTTGTATCTATGATATTGGTAGAGAGTCAGACTCTACACCATCTATATCCATATGTAAAATTAAAATTTGTTTCTCTTTATATTTATGTGGAATTGAAAACTATGACATTTTCTTTTATGTGTATATATATATATATATGCTTTGTCATGGTCATTGTAAATTTATCATCATCATCATCATCATTATTATTATTAACTACGAACGATTAAATATCTCAATAGTGCTCAAAAGTTACGTATTAATGATAAAATAATTTTTTTCTTACCAGTAAAATTATTCATGATTATTTGAAAGGGTCTTTTTAATTGAAATGTAGATGATTCTAAAATGCATGCTTTATGAAAGTGACATTATGAAATTAGAGATATTTCAATGGCTGACTTGAATGAATACTTATCTGGGTGCATGACTTGAGTTTTAGGGAGTATCATCTGAGTCATTAATTTGGGGTGTTAGGAAAAGTTAAGCAATTGCTAGGAAATTGAAGTTTATTTTGGGATAATCTGTAACGGTTTTAAAAGGAAAAATCATTAGCATATGTCTAAGTAACGCAGCGGAGAATTTTAGAAACTTTCCTGACAGTTCTCAACAAAAAACCGTTAGCAAAATTATCTCCCCTAACGGTTTTTAAGTGAGAACCATTAGGAACAATCTTTTCTGGCACAATTAGAAAATCTTTTCTGGTTCTCTGGTTCTCAACAAAGAGGTTTTAAGAGGAAACCGTTAGGAAAGATAGTTTTGCGACGATTTTTTATAAATAAACTTTAGAAAATGCTCTGGCGCAATTTTTTATTAGGATTTGGTAATGATTTTTGTGTGAAAATTGTTAGCAAAGATTATATATTTTTTTAAATGATTTATGTTTCTATATGGTCAGTCCATTTTCTGCTATCTGTATATATCCATGCACACACATTTCATCACATTTTTTTTCACTTTTGACATATATACAAACAATGAATTGAAACTACTATATGCATTTCCATATTAATTAAATATAAACATGATAACACACAAATATTTCAAGATCATATATATAAAAAAATCACATGCATTTGAAGATCATATATTAAAAACACACATGCAATATGATTAAAAAAATACATATCAATTCACATATAAAACATCTCAAAATATTTTTCAATAATTTTAATTTTTAAGTCATACATTTTGGAATAATGAACTGAATGACCATCCTTTGCTCTCTTTTCTCCAGCGATTTTGATTTTATTTCCCCCAAACGTCTGATATAAAACCTCCCTGTGCTCTTTTTTCTCCAGCGACAAGCAACCTGGCGTGGAAACCACATTTTCGATTTGCTTTTTCTCCAGCGACAAGCAACGACTTTCTTTTCTCCAGTAAATTTGATGGGTGAGACTCCATTTTCCTATAACAGTGACACTTTATTTTTTTTTTCCGATTACCAACTTAGAAAATGTGATTAATTCATATTCGATTTCATACTCACCTGATTGTGAATTTCAATTTGTGACCTGATTTGAAATTTTATTTCTAATTAAATATGAGAAAAATAATTTAACAATGCCCGTTATGTACGCGATTCAATGCTACCTTTACTAATAGAGTCTGATTTTGTCAATTTTTGTTTTGTTATGTACAGACCTTGATGCATCTCCATACGCGATTAAATGTTATCTTTACTATAAGGTCTGGTTTTGTTATGTACAGACTTTGTAGGTCTAATTTCAAATTATTTTTTCCAACTATGTTAATTCATGATTTTTGTAGCGAGCAAAATTACTTGGAAAAGACAAACATATCGAGGTTGAAGAGAGTGAAGATGAATTAGAGGAAAGTGACTCCGATAAATCGGAATAGACATTAATTTGTATTTGGATAAATTTGTATTTTGTACAAGCCTTATGTAATGTGCCTGTCAGAGACAATTATTTGAAAATATGCAGTGTTTAATTAAAATTTGTTTCTTTCTATGAAAATTTGTGTTCAAATGAATATTATTTATTGAAGATAAACAATATTGTTCATCTCAAAAGAGTGCATTAACCTAACAGGTTTGTCATCCTCAATACCAAATAATTCCTTATAAAAATTAAAGATATGAGTTTGTATCTATGGTATTGGTAGAGAATCAGACTCTACACCATCTATATCCATATGTAAAATTAAATTTTATTTCTTTCTATGACAGACAAATATATATTATTTAAATCTCCTGATTTAAATAATTAATTTTTGATATTTATTTTCAATACTATTCTTCTTCTAAATAAAAATTATCTATGATTTTTTTTTAATTAAGATTCCACTTTTGTATTTCCTCTTCACTTAAATAAAAGCATATTTTCTAAATATCTATGTTTTGAAACTTTATAATTTTTGTTCCAACTCTTAATTTTCTTCCTAAACTTTTCGACTTTATCACCTGCCAGTTTCATTTCAAGCCACCATTTGATCAACATATATCTGCTATAAAGAATCACGGGAGCCATTGTAACAGGAGTCTCTTCGATTTATATAAGTTGGACCTTGAATATTCCATGTTAAATAACTACAAAGGGAAACAAAATTAATTATTCAGGACATGAACAATGCTAGCAATTCCTATTATGCTACAAATGGAGGTCTGTAATATAGTGCCAAAAAAAATCCTAACAGCCTTTTATTTATTGAAAGAACAAAATTCAATTACGCATTACGCATTACTCGGGTGAATAGACACCACTCTCAACAAACTTTAATTTTTAGAACTTTTTAATTTAATTTAGCATAAAAATTATTCCCCGATGCAACAATGTAGCACATTTATGAATAAAATTTTAACATTAATTAATTATGATCATCATCAAATTACTGTATGAACAGAATGCTGGGCTTGGTTTTAAAATAATAATTTTCTAATTTTAATTTAAAAAATTAATATGGACGATAATATGGTCTTTTTATCCTCATAATCAATTCTCTAAAACCTCGATATAATAATATATATAACCTTCCAAATATGACTATGGTTTTATAAAAAAAATTAAGAATGCGCTAAAAATATTTTTTATAATTAACATCCGACTATACTATTAACATATTTTAACACATAATTATCTTTCTGTATACTTCTAATAGTTAATTTTTGCTCAGTACTGCATATGCAATTTTATCATTCTCCAAGAAGGGTTTAAAAATTGAGCTTGTACCTTGTTTAGGGTCCGATTGATTATGTCGCATATTAGATATATTGATTAGAATTATTCTTCATGAATTCAACCCATCAAACAATTGTCAAGAACTTTTCACGCATTTTGGGAATTACACCTGTAGATTGTCCCACATGTCTATTGTGCCGATATATATTTGTCAATAGTATGATTATTGTACACTTCCCTATATCACCTAACATACATGGTGTTGTAGTGCAATTTTGATCAAACTAAAACACATTAATACTCGGATTTAAGGTTTTTTCACCTATGCCAAAAGAAAGGGGGAAGAATGGGAGGAAAGACTTGTAAGATCTATGTTGCAGTAAAAAAACCACAAGGATTATTACTTCATCTTTCTCTATCTTTTTTTTTTAAATTAAAAATGTATGTTTGTGTAATTAAGGTGTGACATAACTTTGGAAATGATATATTATTTCTGTATTCTATATGAAAACTTCTGTAATATCTAATTGTATTATTATTAATTATACAAAGTATTAGTTTTTTTAAGCATTTTTAGTTTTCAGTTTGTTACATAAAATATTTGTGGTTATAAATTGTTTTTTATTTAGAAATATTTTCCCTTCATAAATATTTCTAAAACGGAGCCGAAAAAATAATCCTAGTTTTGAAATTTTAAAATAATCCTAATTTTCAATAGCCGTCTTAAACTTTCATACTCAATTTAAGAATATTTAAAATTGAACGCTTGATTTTGTTCAATATACATTAGAATATTATACTAATGCACATTTATGTATTGTGAAAATGTACCTTTTTCTTCTATTAAAGATATTTGAATTGTTTAATTAGGAGGTGAGAATTCTGGAGAAACATTTATTCTTTATGGTTAATTCTGCAATGAGTTGCAATTATTTTGAATCGTCTATTTTTTGCTAATGGACGATTATCGTGGATTCGTGCAGGCTCTGTATGAAAGAGAATCGTTGAACGAAAATATTATCCATTGATTATCAGATTAATGCTTTACTCTCCTGATTCATGGAAGACAACATCTTATTTTATTGTAGAAGGTGCATTGTCCATCTGTTTATGAAAAATCAAACTGTCAACAATTCCTTAATTTATACTCATACTAGTATTTCAATTTCTTTTCTACTCAATTAATCCTGTAAATCTTTTTCTTGGTTTAATAAATGATTAAAGTAGATTAAGATCTATTACCTCAAAAATACCATTTTATTTTTTTCAGTAATTAATTTCATTGAAGAATTTTTTTAATTGTACAAAGGTCAAATGCACGGAATATATAGTGGAATCCGGTGCCAAAACACTACATAATTTGGTACCTGATATATCTTTTCACGCAAACTTAATTATGAAATTATTTTTTAGAGAATCATGGAATTAAACTGCATAAATGCCTTGTCTATCTACAGGGCTTTTTATGACACGACGTGCCTATCAGTGAAAAGTCATGGATTAAACACACCATATTCTATTTTGTCACGGATAAATTACGCAGTGCACTCTCCACTTGGTGTAGAGAGCATATTCTATTTTCGAAACAAATTTGTTTGGATGTGCAATTCCGGATAAGTTTAAATTGATTGTGGATGTTCACATCTTTTGTTCAAGGGAGACAAGATAACAAAATCCTATGTCGGCATGTTTCATTTGTATTCAAGCAGTTTGATTTTGGTTTGATGTTACTGATGAGTGAGCGGTACGCGTGTAAAAAAAATGGTACAATCAAAACTACATTTCGCTTCACAATGTTTCAAAGATATCATGTTCTATGGGATTCATGAAGAACTACGTAGGGTTTTTGCCTTTGGTTTCTTTAGAGTTGGTGGGCCTTGTCACCTCTGCCGAAAACTCTTGACAGTTTAAAATTTTATTTTTGAATAGATGTTTTATTTCTGAATAGATTTCTTGGCACTCCCATATTTCCTCAAAGTATGTACTCAGTGCATGATTTTTATTAATTTTCAGTAATAAATATGGGTTAGCCCTTTAATTTTGATTGTTGAGTTATTATTTAAGTAAGCCCTAATTTATTAAGATAAATTATTATAACTTCATTATCTTCAGTTTATAATTTTTCATTTCATAATTATATTAATCGTTCCATTTTTTTATTCCGTGTCAAGTTCACCGTTGTTTTCACATAAAAAGTATTTTCTATTCCAAAGTACTTATTTGATACATTGAATTTATGATACTTTTGTGAATTAAGCGGTCTTACTATTAGTTGTCTAACTATTTAGTTCTAGAGATGTATGATTTTATTAAAAATCCTTGAAGCTGTCTAACTATTTAGTTCTAGAGATGTATGATTTTTTGGTAACCAAGACATTTGCTAATTAATTATTTTAAATATTTTTCTTTCAAAAATATTAATTTCTATTTTATTTTTAAATTAGAAGGTTGACATCAATAATTAATATACTATAAAATTATAATAGCAAGCATGATTTCTTGTTGCATTTCGTTGCATGTACGCACATCAATTTCATACGACATGAAAATTTTCAAAGAATAGCTAATTACGAGTTTTCAATTATCTATTCAGAAATTCTAACTGGCTCTGAATATAGTGTTTGCTGCATCAAGAGTTGAGTGGTACTGGTACCAACAGGAGAGTCAACCAGTACATTAAACCCATTGATCAGTTCTTTTGCTGTTACTGTTTCTTTCTCAGATGTATGAAGTCCAGCTCTAATTTAATAGAGTGACAATTGAAATTAATGTTAAGAAATTTAAAATTTAAAATATTATTTAAGAGCAAGGACTTCTTCATTAATTTAAAAGGAAGTAGAGTTAAAAATGTGAAGTTAGATTAAAGGGATTTGAGCTTTTTATCTCGTCACTTTACATCCTCTTCTCTCTCTATGCGTGGCTGAAGGAGAGAGCTCCACTCCATTGACTTTGAGCTTTTATGTGTCGCTCTTGCATTCAAGGAGAATCTTTTGAGAGGCAGAGAACACTCGTAAGTGTAAAAGTACTGCTGCGAAACACATTAAACATTAACTATAAATATAGACTAATACTGGATCCGTCTCCGTGTCGAAATGGCGCATGTTCAAATCTTAAAAAAACATGAAAATATTCCTTATGTTTTATTAAAAAATAGAGTGATATGTACAGGGGCAGATTTAGAGAGGCTGAAGACCGGCCTCCAATTTCTATATTTACACATTAGAATTTAAATTTATTATATATTTTTATTTTGTGCATTGTATTGACTCTTTTTAATTTATTAATTTCAATACTCTGATGACGTATACCAACAGCTCAGCCCTGAATATGATTAGATATATACTGACTCCGCCCTGAATATGATTAGATATATGGTCATTCGATTCGAATTATATTGTGGAGTTAAAGTGGCTACCTGATATTTCGATATCAATAAATTACTATTGAAAATAACAAGATCGTATAATATGGTTCTTAGGAACGGACCATTTCAGATTAGCTAGGGATGATAATGGCTCGAGTAGTCAGGTTATTTGTTAATTTTGAGGTCCGGTTCGACCTCCATAATTTATGATCCGTCTTATTTGATTTTTGTTTTCGGACCTAAATATTTTTATGCATTTATAGGCGAGCCATTCGATTCTGACTAGGGGTGTCAATTATTGACTTGATCCGATGGGTTAACCTAACCCGATTCGAATTCGACCCGACTCGACTCAATATGACTCAAAAATAAATGGGTCGGGTATGGATTTAATTTTTTTGATCCGAATCAGATCAGGTCGGGTTCGGGTCAACCCGACCCGACCCGATTAATTATGTTTTTTAAAGTAATTTTATGATCTAGTACTAATTAAAGCTTAAATATATACTAATTAATATTAATTATAAATTAATTAAAATTTTATTAATTAAAATTATATAAAAATAATTAATTATTTTACATGGGTCGGGTCGGGTCGGGTCGACCCGTGAACCGTCGGGTCAGATATGGATCAAGATTTTTTGACCCGAATTTAATCGAGTCGGGTCAAGAAAAAAATAAAATAATATGACTGAACCCGACCCGACCTGACCCATTGACACTCCTAATCCTCACCTTGTCCGGCCTTTCTCGACTCGATAACTTTTATTAAATAAAAAATAATAAAATATATTATAAATCAATTTGTATCGTAACTAAAATTTCTACACAATATAAATAATAATATCATTATTTTGAGATTTAAAAAATATATAGTGATTCAATAACTCAATAATAATAAACACGTTATAGTATACATTGATGATGATATATATATATATATATATATATATATATATATATATATATATATATATATATTAATATTTTTGTATTGAATGGACGGGTTCAACCTCAAGCTCATACCCCGCACCGCCTATCGGATGGTCCGATTCGACTCTATTCATTCTCTGTTCGAGCCGAACGGTTATAACGAACCACTGGCTATATTTTCATCCCTATTTCAGATTTAATATGTTTGTGGGGCGTGGTGTATATATAGATATGTAAATTTAAGCTTGCGGTACATATAAATATTGTATTTTATTTTACCGTATATAAAATTACTGAGACTTGGAAAATAAATTTTAGAAAAAAAAATGAACATTTAGAATCGGTGTTGGTAATAAATATTGTCATCATAAAAAAAAATCTAAATTTGACGTTTATCAATGCTGCTATGATACAATAAATCCTATATTCAGCAAAGCAATCCTCTATTTATTTGAACTGGAATCAAGCGGAATAAGAAATCAATTATAGGGGCGCCGAGAACAAAATAGAAATCGAAAATATATACTGTATACGTAAAAACATTAATATCGTTATATGGATACGATCATATTTTTTAAATTTTAATGATACTATATGTTTTTATATTATATTTTTTGTATTTGCCTTTGTAATATGAATATGCAGTTGTTAGATATTATTTAAAAATAAATATTAAAAAATAATTTACGTACATATCAAAAAAATTAATTAATTAAAATGGAAGTACCAGTAGGGGTGTGTAATCGGTCGGTTCAAACCGAAATAAATATATGCATCTAAATTTTTAATCGGTTTATTAAACTAAGAACTGAACCAAACTTTAAAAAATATTAACCGAATAAACCAAAACCCCAATAAACAGAAGTTTTATTCGGTTAAACCGAAATTATATTAATTAAAGAGAATTAAAAAATATTGATAGATAAAAAATGAAAGAAGAAATAAATAGTTTAGAAAATAAAATAAATAAACATATAGAAAACAAATATATATGGACTATCTTTGATACGATTCTTATTTATATAAAGAAAAAAAAATTATTTGATAAATTTTGGACTACTCGATTTATTCAGTTTATCCGATTTAGAAAAACGTAAACCGAACTAAAGAATAAAAACCGAATTAACTAAAATTTTCAACTGAACCGAAAAATTTAAACTGAAAAATCGAACCAGATAGTTCTAAATTTGACGGTTCAGTTTAAAAATAATTAAACCGATCCGTTTGCACACTCCTAAATATCAATAGTCAATGGTAGCCCAGGCCAGGCTGACACCGTTGAAAATCTCAACAACTTATTTCAGCTCGAAAATTTGTTCGGTTGATTGAAATCATAAACTTTTTCTCCCAGCTCATCATTTCACTACAGGATTATTTTTTTCTCGCTGTAAATTTTTTTTGCACAATTCAAATGTATAAATTTCATTTTTTTTATGAATTAGGTTTTTCTCCTATTTAATAAAATCTGTTAAACAGACCAAAAACAGTGGCAATTTACATGGTTGATCTGATAGTTTTTATTTTCAGGGACTGGAGAGAGAATATAAGATTAAAATGAAACAAGAAAAACTTGAAACTTACCGCAGACCTTGAATAAATTTTATTGAAAAGATAAAAGAAGAAAATTCATTTATTTTTAGTAATTTTATTAAAAAGACAAATTTTCACTTTTCTAATTCATTCCAACAGATAAAAAGAAACTTTCTCTAAGACTTGAAACTTATCGCAGACTTTGTCCAGATTTTCTGCATTTGCACTTTTCATTTGTTATTTAAATTTGATATGGGTCGATTGGTCTCTGTAAGACTTAGAAATAAATAACTGTCAAAACCAAACCTGACTGAAACAACCCATTTGATAAAGGGGAGGGTCCTTGTAGGGGTCTCAATAGCTCGGGTTCAGGTAATATTATTTTATTATTTTTCTTGATCCAATCTGATTAAATTCGGATAAAATTTTTTTGACTCATACCCGACCCGATGGATCACGGGTCAATCCGACCCGTGTAAAATAATTAAATATTTATTAATTATTTTTATATAATTTTAAGCAATAAAATATAAATTAATTTATAATTAATCTTAATTAGTGTATAATTAGTGTATATTTAAGATTTAATTAGTGCTAAATCACAAAATTACTTCAAAAAACATAATTAATCGGGTCTGGTCGGGTTGATCCGAACCCGATCCGACCCGATTCGGGTCAAAAAAATTAAACTCATACCCGATCCATTTATTTTCAGGTCATGTCGGGTCGGGTCAGATTCGGATCGGGTCGGGTCAATAATTGACACACCTAGTCCCTTGACAATGAGTTATTTTGACAATCTTAATACTAAACTTTTAAATAAATATCAAAATATATTTAAAATAGAAAAAAAATATACATATATTATTTTATTTATAGATCGATAGTGTTTTTTATGTAATTTTATCATCGTTTGATAATTCATTAAAAACTATTAAATTTGAACCGTTACAAATTATATAAATTTGATAGTATTTAATGAACTATCAAATGATAATATAATTGCATAAAAATTAAAATTATCAATCTTAAGTAAAAAAGCATATTTATAAAAAAATCTATTTTGAAGATTTTTTTAATATTTATTCAAAAATTCATTGTCAAGATTATCAAAATAATCTATTGTTGAGGGATCCTTCCCTTTGATAAAACCAACTGGGAGCCGCTACACTTAAAACGTTAATCATTTAATCCGTAATTAACCAAATTGGAAAATAATCCGAATTTGAAATAAACCTGTAAGCATCAAAGTATCGTAGTTTTTATTGCGCCCGGATTTGTTTAGACACCCCAAATTTAACAATAGGAGATATATTTTTTATTTTTTGGGTGTTCCACATACCATAATCAACTAGTAAATCTGAATATAATCATCCAATATATGTTCTATAATCTGGAAAAAAAAATCAAATTTGTAGCTGTTAGCAGGGGTTAAACTGGAGAACGGTGTCTTGATAATATGTATAGTGACTTATTCTCAAATTATTATATATTTATAGTGGAGGATTACAATGAAATAAGAAAAGTAACAATGCTGAAAATTAAAAAAGAAACCAGAATAAAATTTTAAAGACTTGCCTAGATTAATAATTAATAATAGATATTTTAACAATGGGAAGGGACCTCTCGACAATTTTGACAATGGATCTGCATAAAAATATGAAAAAATATTAAAAATAGAAAAAAAAATCATATAGATTTGTTCTTCTATTTATAAATTGATGATGATTCAAATTTTATTATTGTTTACTAGTCCATCAAAAATATTAAAATGTTATGCACTTTGTAACTGTTTCAATTTAATATTTTTAATGGACTATCAAACAATAATAAAATTACATAAATTTTTTTTTTGATCGAAAAGATAAGAGTCAAGGCTCTTAAATTTCATAATTGTCCATAAGGACCCCATCCGGGTTTCGAACTCATGACCTCCCACACAGAGGATGTTGTCTTTTGCCACTTGACCAAAGGTTGGTTCTCAAAATTACATAAAATTTGAATCACCATTATCAATAAGTAGAAAAATATATATCTATAAAGTTTTTTTTTTATTTTTTATATTTTTTTCATATTTATTTAAAGATCCATTGTTAACATTGTCAAAATAACCATTATCAAGTGATCCCTTCCCTTTAACAATATTGATTCAACTATATGACATCAGAAGTAGGGCCACAAACAAGTCGAGTTCGAGTGAGTTGGGCTCAGCTCATGAAAATATGAGTCGAGCCGACCTCCTGAAACACTACAAGCTAAAAAAACCTAATTCAAGCTCAACTCGTCACTATTCGAGCTAACTCGTGAGCCAATGCATGTGTATTGACTCGGTCTGACATTTAGATTTAGTGCATCTATAAACTATAAAGTTGGTATAAAAGTTAGTATAAAATTGATATATCAACAAACTATGTGATATTTTTACTATAAGAAATCACGTATTCAAAATTCAAACGAAAAAAATCGTTCATGTATAGTTAATTGGCTTTTTTCTCAAAAAAGTAAAAAAAATCATAGTCAAATGACTTGACACCATTTTATCCCAAAAATAAATAAATTAATAAATTAATTAATCAATTAATCTGAAACCAAATTGTACACAATTGAACGCACTCAGTTTGTGTCGAAAATTCACTCTGTAATGTCCATAATTTGACGTTTCACAAACCATAACAACCGACAACTGAATCGATTTATAGACAACATATGTGGTCCAGACATTGTACACATCACTATTTAAATTTAATTTGTGTTATTAATAAAATTTAAGGGTTTAACCCTCATTCAGTGAGCCGGAAGCAGCTTTCAAAATAAAAGAGTTAAAATAAATTTTGGATATATATATATATATATATATATATATATATATATATAATTATTTTGAGAGTGAAATATATGTTAATATTTTTTATAATAAAAGTATAACTTTAAAAAAATATCATTGAAAATAGTTCAAGACAACATATTTTCATATTTTTTTAAAAAAAATCAAGTTTTAAAAATTCTTTTGAATCATAAATTTATTTATTTTTTTTAAAAAAATCAGCTGACCTCTTATGTCAAAGGTTAGCTCCGCTCCTAATCTCATATTCTTATAAAAAAAAACAACATTTTAATCAATCCACACCAAGGTCGATCCAAAACCTGATAACATTTGAACCCGTATAATTGAAGCTATACAACCATTCGAATCCTAAATTACATTGAATTCAAAATGATCCAAATCCAGTACTTGTCTGAAAGTGATCAGAACTTGATTTTATTCCATTTAAATATTACCCAACATGTTGTTTTTGACAAGCATACTTGAACAAATATAAATTTAGTGGATCTGTGATTCATGAAACTTGAGTCCGATACATCGACATACCCGACCCGTAACCATAATGGTCCTTCAAAATTCTTGCATGGTTGGAAACTTGGAATGTACAGTGAACAACTTGTGGTTCCATTCCGTGATCTGACCAGACTTCATGACTGCCTGAAATTTCACAAGATCAGTGTTCCTATTCATTGTTTGATGTTCTAAAAAACAACAAATGGCAAGATGATATTGGTCTTTGTTTGGCTCATGTTGAAAAATAAAATTCTCACAGTTAATAATTTACAAAGAAAATAATAAACAATAGTCAATCAGAAACTAGAATTGTGGAGACAAACTTTAGAATCGAAAGGTTTTAGACTTAGTAGGACAAAAACTGAATATATGAGGTGTCAGTTCAGCGGGGAAAACTTAGATGACGGGGATGTTAGTTTGGATGGACGAGTAGTATCTATGAATGACATATTTCGGTATTTGGGATCGATGTTGCAGAGTGAAGGAGAGATCGATGAAGATGTCAGTCATAGAATAAGAGCTGAATGGGTAAAATGGAGACAAGCATCTGGTGTTCTTTGTGACAAGAAGGTCCCAAACAAACTAAAAGGCAAGTTCTACAGGACGGTGATTAGACCCGCGATGTTGTATGGCGCCAGAATGTTGGGCTACAAAAGGACAACACATCCAGAAGATGAGTGTAGCTGAAATGCGGATGTTGCGTTGGATATGTGGCCACACAAGGAAAGATCGAATCAGAAATGATGATATTAGAGACAAACTTGAGGTAGCACCAATTCAAGAGAAGCTAGTCCAACATCGTTTGCGATGGTTTGGTCATATCCAACGAAGGCCTCCTGAAGCATCGGTACGCAGCAATATTTTAAGTCGTCCTGAAAATACAAGAAGAGGAAGAGGTCGACCGAGACTGACATGGGAGGAAGCAATAAAAAGAGATTTGAAGGAATGGAATATACCCAAAGAACTTGCTTCTGATAGGAGTGCGTGGAAGATAGCGATTCATGTACTTGAACCATGATTCAAGAGTTAGAGTCTAATAGTAGAGTTATAGACTTGATATTCTTAGATTTTTTTAAGATTTTAGGATTTAGAATTTAGAAATAGTTTTCAGAAATAGAGGTTTAGATAGAATTTTAGGATTTAGAATTTAGAATTAGGTTTTAAAATATGATTTTAGGATTGAGAAATAGATTTTTATAATAGAGGTTTATTGTACTATTATTATTATTGTTATTATTGCTACTATTATTAGCATATTATCATTATCATTATCATCTTTATTTATATATTATTATTATTATTATTATTATTATTATTATTATTATTTATTTTCTTTTTCTTCCATCATATTCATTATTATCACTGATATTTGAGATCTTTGATCTTATGTTTTCCGATTGGATTTTATTTCTAGCCTACCCCAATTTATTTGGGATTGAAGGCTTTGTTGTTGTTGTTGTTGTTGTTGTAGTTAATGGATGTGCCTTTGTAAAAATTATGAGGAATCGGTATCACATCTTTTTCATAGTTGTTCCTTTTTCCGGCAGTCCTTCATATTTACTTTTCAATCTCTAAATCAATACAACCAATTTCTTGCTATATTGAAAAAAATGCCCAACAACTCTACCTATGAATTCAATCATCACATATATGGTATGGAGGGAGAGATGTTCAAGAACTTTTACAGAAAATGTAAGACTATTCATGATATGATTATAGAAATGAAACAGAAACGCATCTTATCTCAATAAAATGATAAACTGTCAGCTATATCTTTGACTCTCCTTTCATGTTCAGCTTAATTACTATAATTGATAAAAAAAAATCTTATTTTTCTTCTATTTATACTCACATGTTGTGAGTTATTATTTCGTTTTTTAATTTTTTTAATTTATTAAAACTTTGTAATCATTTTTTATAAGTAATAAAAAATTACGGACATGACCCTATCTTTTTCTAAAAAAAAAAATAAAATAAATGGCAAGATGAGACACCGAAACTGTCTTTTCTTATGTTATTGTGGGGGCAATTTATCGGATAAGCATTAATTCGATCGCTCGAATTTATCCAATACGGTTTGGATTTAACTCTGAATTTATTCTGTTAACAGCTAACATATTGCTATCTCATCTCTTCTTTTTTTTATCTGAAGTAGTGAAAACTGACCCCAAACTAAAAGTACTTTGATATTACTCCCTGATATAGGTGAGAAATAATATATAATTTACAACTTAACAAATAATTAAAGCTATCACAAACAGTCAAGTAGACAACAAAAGTATTGAAAAATTTAATATTACAACCCGTTATTACTAAGCATTACCAAAAAAAAAAAAAAGTTACCACTAAACTTTAAACCATTTTATGTTCACCCTCCAAATTGCAAATCTCCATATCCACCTCTATTCAGAAGCTTCTTTTGATAAGGATCTTGATATAAATTCTGGCATTTAAAAATGGTGGGGATTCCTTGACAACTATTTATTTTGACAATCTTAACAATTAATTTTATATAAATTTATAAAAAAAAAAACTAAAAATAGTAAAAAGTTCATAAATATATTCATAAACTTATAGATTGATTGTGCTTCAATTTTCATATAATTTGAGTGTCATTTGATATTTCATCAAAATCTATCAAAACTATATGATAATTTAATAAATTTAATAAATTTTGATGGAATATCATATGATATTTAAATTGTATGAAAATTAAATCACAATCAATCACTAAGTTCGAGAATATGTTTGAAAAAAAATCTATCCAATTACATTTGTTATATAAAATTTAAATAATTATTTAATATTTAATTGATCAATTGGTATCGATTGACACCAAAACACTTAAATTGGATCCTCCGAGAATTAAGACAATATAATATAAATGCATATTTAAAGAGACTCATGCGAGAAAGAACAATGTCCCCGCAATTAATATACACTAAAGTCCTAAACTCTTCAAAGTGGACAGTAATTGTCTTTACATGGTTAAATTTAATTTATTTTCTTCAGTAGTACTTTGTCTCATCTCATGTCGCGTTAGGACGCCAATTGGATCCATTTTTTTATATTTCTAGTTGTGGGTACCGACATGATCATGACTAACTAATTAATTTGGTATGGTGAGAAAATATATGTGACAAATAACTACTTGGAAAGTTTATAGGATGTTGATATATTGCCTCAAGTTTTGTCCTTGAGGCTATTGTTGATCTAAATTTTGATAAAGAAATGAATTATATTTTATATAATTATTATATTGTAAAATTTGAGATGGTAAAATTTTATTGCGGGTAGTTCGATCAGTTTATATTATTACTGATAAAAAATTATAGCATCAATTTGTTGATAAAATTTTACATAACAGCCAATTTATAAAACATTAAGCATATATATTTTTATCAGTTTATATTTTTTTTCATCGACAATATATACATAGTACCGGAAGCAGCGAAAGCACCGCATATTTATTCAATTTTATAACGACGTGTACAATCCAAACAATATCCAAAATTTATGAGTGGACTGCTTTTGCCGTACCCCAGCTGTTGCCCCCAATAAGTTCTTTAATTAAGCAGCCGCAGCCAATCAAAAGTTCTTTCAATTAAATCCCGAAAATGAATTTTCTGGGGGACTTCAAATCAACTTTAGAACTTCCAAAGTGATAAATTTTAATCCGATTTGAAAAATTCGTCTAAATTTGAATCCGATCTTATTAGATTTTTAAAATCAAATTAATTCGACTTGATTTCAGATCAAATAACATACAATCTAATTAAAATCAATCTAAAATCTAAAATAATTAATATATAAATTAATCAAACCGAACTGGTTCAAATCCTGACCTAACCCAATTTAATTTCTTTCAAAATATTCACCTCCAAGTACTTCACGTGTTGAAGTAGGCAGTGCGCTAATCTCCACCGTTCTTCACAAGAAAGTAATTAGTATTAATCGGTTAGGATATATATATATATCCTTACTCCTTATAAAAGGAGCTTGGAAGATATAATCTCAAAGTGTTATCTGTCATTGAAAATGAATACTGACTGTTGGATTAAAATTTGAAAATCTAAATGAATCCAAATCTGTCCATTTTGGTTCGAAAATTTCTTCTCCCAAAGGCTTTATTCTTTTCTAAAGTGAATAATGAATAATTCAAAATCATGCATGTTGTCTTTTTATGTCTAGAAAGCAACAAATATTTTTTTACTATACTAATTGCCTTTGTCTTGGGACTAACATCCCAACTAGAAATTATTATTGTGCTGTCTTTTGCTCTTCCCGATAGGCACTTAACTAGTATATATATATATATATATATATATATATATATATATTATTTATTATTTTTTGCAGCCCACTCCACGTGAACAGTACTTCAGATGGACTTCGTTCTAAAAAGAGCAAATTCTCCGGTTAAAAGCAGGCGTAGCAAGAATATATATATATATGAGTCCGACTATGATGTTTTGCAAAGTACAGAGGCGTTGTGTGCTTTACGTTCTATTTTTAATTTCAAATCAGAAATAATCGATCCAATCCATTTAATCTAATCTTCATATCAAAATCTATTAGTAAATCAAATTTTATATTTTTTAGAATTTTTTTCTATTTTTTCTAATGAGAGGAAAATAACTTGATCTGAGAATTCTGGTTCATCAAAAAATGACGATTTTCTCCCTATCCAAAAAAAATAGCAAATAAATTCAAAAAAATATAAAATTTGGTTTACTAATAGATTTTAATATGGAGATTAGATTGAGTGATTTGGATCGATCATTTCTGACTTAAAATTGATAATAGAGCGCAAAGCGCACAACACTCTTGTGCTTTGCAAAGTACCATAGCCTAATTCTATATATATAGAGAGAGAGAGAGAGTGGATATACTGTGAGCTTAAGCTTACGGAGGTCTTTCGTGAGCTTAACTCAAAAAGTATACCAAATCATCTCCAAATTTGAATTTTTCACTCTCATTAAATTCTTCATATTTAAATCTTATGGGGTACAAACATTTGGGATATTTTGAGTTTTCTAAGTCACTCTTTTTAATTTTTGAAAATCGGCTCTAAAAATAATAATAATATATTCAATATTTGTACATTATTTTCAAAAATTGAAAAGAGCTACTTAGAAAACTCAAAATATCCTAAAATTTTGTATCCCACAAGATTTCAATATGAAGAATTTAATGAGAGTGAATTTTTTTAATTTGGAGATAATTTGATATACCTTTTGAGTTAAGCTCACGGAAGGTCTCCGTGAGCTTAATCTCACGGTATCTCTACTATATATATATATATATATATATATATATATATATATATGCATGAATACCAGCCGATGATTCATATTTAGTAACATATTTTGATAGGATTTTAACTCATAGTTTGCACCAAATTAGTTAACTTCAGTTAATTTAGGTCATTTAGATATAAGATTGGATATTGTCATATTTTTTTATTTTTTTTATTTTTTTTATTTTTTATTTTTCAGAATGAAAAATGTTTGGCAGATAGGGCGGAATCAGAAAATCTGAATAGAGGTGTTGTATGAAAAGTGTATTGTAATTTCAATTTTTATGGGGGAGCCAAACATCCTAGCCCTTTCTTTCTCTCTGCCTCTGATTATTGATGTCACTAATGTACATCATAAGTCTGATGTATATTAGATATTTTATTATGCATATTAGATAACTTATGATGTACATAAAAGTATGATGCATATTAGAATTACTTATGATGCATATTAGAGTGATTTATGATACATATTAAAGAGAATTAGACAATAAATTTGTGATGCACATTAAATTTATGATACAAATTAAACTTATGATGTATATTAGATGCCTTATTATGCATACTAAATGACTTATGATGCACAGTAAAATATATTGTGATGCATATTAGATATCTTATTATACATATTAAATTATTTATAATGCACATTAAAGTGATTTATGACTCACAATAGATATTTTACAATGCATATTATTATTAGACGATTTATTATGTACATATGTTATAGTACACATTAATGATATCAATAATAGTTTCAATATTGGTATTGGTATATCATCTTCAGATCCCTTTGAGAGACACAAGCCGTTTGGAGCTAATTTTGGAGCATAACCAAAAGAGTGGTGCACAACCAAATTGGAGCATAAAGTTTTGGACCATAATCGTTTGAATGATTAGTCATCTAAATTTTATTTCGCTGATTCAAACTTCAAAATACAAGCATAAATATGATATTGCATCTTAAAACTGGATCAAAGAAGCTACCTATTACTATAAAGTCGATCAGATGCTCAAGGGAGGGATGTAACAGCGTTTGCCAAGATCTCTACCTCTTGAACCTCTTTGGATGAACTGATCCCTTCGTTTGAGTGGACTCGGTTCATAAGCACCATGTATCTGTCAGTTGGTCAGTTACATAAACCATGTCTATTCCTTCTCTTTCCGCTATAAAGCTCTCCCACATATTCGGTGCACTTGTTTCCTTGTGATCCAGTGAAGAACGAGGAGGTTGTCAGAGAAAGAGTTCGTGCACCAATTGCAACCATTTCTCTTTGTTACGTCCAGATTAGATAAGCGAGGCATTACCGTTTTTGCTGTTTCTCTCCTCTCCAAGTTGCACCCATAGGATTCTTTCAACCAATCAAAGAATTCCTTTCAAAGTGAAATCCAATTTTGAATTTATTTTCATTCCCCCTTGTGTCTAAAATTCATCAAATTTCACCCAAATATTTCATAATTCATATCAAATATTATTCCATTTTTCTCTTAATGAAGAACTGAATAAATTTATTAGTGCTTAAATAGGCTATTATTAGGTATAAAAATATGTTTGTCAGGCAGTGCCTTATTTCATAAAATCCTCATGTTGTTAAAATTTGTTGACGAGGCTTTGGTCTTGAACTTGATATTTAAATTTAATGCTTTTATAGCTTGGCATGATTTATTTATCTTTATACAGTTTTTAAATTTTTTTCTTTGCATCTTTATAAACTCGTTCTTGAATATTATTGAAATTTTTGGACATAAAATTAATCTCCATCAATATTCTTCTTCTCAGAATCTGACTGTCGGTCCTTAAAAGCTTTTCTTCTAACTGACTGTGAGTCCCACACATCAGAAAATAATAATTTTGCTGACTCCAAATATTTTGGGCTTAAATTCTTGATCCTTACGCACTTGGGACCTTTCTTATCCCTTGCATAATAAACATTAGTATTATAGTAAAAAAAAAATACTATGCTTTATCCATGTGAGTAAACTCACGAGGTCAGCGAATATTTCCAAAATACCAGCGGTTTGCTCCTCTTTGAGATAACATCCAGTTCATGAAGGAACTTTGCAATATCTAGTATAATAATTAATATAGAAAATATTTTGTTTTATTTATCTTGTGTGGGACATAAGATGAGGATAAGGTTTTCTGATATGGTTTTGGTATTTTATCTTCCATTATCATAAATAGTACACGGAAAATGGCTGTTTATATGTCATCAAAGTACATTAATGTCATTATTAATGGTAAATAATATTGTCATTTAATTTGAAATTTATACTTTTGATTTGATGAATGAAATTGCTCCATGCATTTGACTATGGTAATAATAAATTGGACATTTAAAATAATATATAATTTTTCAATAAAGGTATAGAGAGCTCAAGGCTTTTTTTTCATGCCTATGGTGCTTGTTCTTATTTGGGGGGGTTGGATCTATGATTCTATTGATGTCCTCCAAGTTAGCAACACTTAAACTAGGTCCTTTGCACAAGTTATAAAATTATAAAATATTATAGTAATTACTTAGAAATATTTATACAATAGTTTCTATTAAATTTTGATTTGTTATATTTTGCATTAAAGAAATTAGGAAAAAATCTTTAGTTACTTTTTCAAGAATAATATAATGATCAAAATTTTAAATAATGTTGTAACTAGGCATTGAATTTTATACCTACGTCCTCCTATTCCATTTTTTTTTCTCTCGTACAGAATAATTAAATAACAAAAGAGATTGAAGAGGCTTATATACTAAAAGGGAGGGATTACTTAGACAACGAGCTATTTTGATCATCATTGTCTTTAAATAAATTTAAATTTTTCTTAAAAAAGAAAAAATATATTAATATATTAGAAAGCTTATAAATTGATGGTGTTTCAAATTTCACATAATTTTTACTATTGTTTGATAGTTCATTAAATACTATCAAAAATTTATATAATTTACAATCATTTGAATTTAGTTAACAATCATTAAATGGATGACCATATTGAAATTATATGAAATTTGAAACACCGTCAATCTATACGCTGAAGAATATATTTATAAACCTTTTATTTTTTAAGAATTTGTTTAAAGATCCATTGTCATAATAAGTGATCCCTCCCATACTTAAAACCAAGATTTATCGCCATTTTCTTATTCAAATGTTATGCTCTAAATTAAATTGCATGTTGATTGCTAAACTTTTTAGTATTTTTACACTCACGCTCACAATTAACTTTAAAAGATATTGATAATGCATTCCAGAAGACAAACAGAAAATGATGGTTGCAACAAGTTGACATGGGAAGTCGATCTCAATAGAAAGGTCGATCATGACGTAGGAGGCGATCTCAGTTGGCTAGTAAGGAAGGAGTAGAGATCAGAACGCTTATGTGTTTAATAAGAAGTAGAGATATAATAAGCATTGGATGGACCATAATGTGGGTTGTTCACTGAAATTACTTAAAAATTAGCGCTGTAGTTACTTAGAAATATTTAAATAATATTTTTTTTATTAAATTTCGGGTTCTACTATATATCTTGCATCAACAATTTTTTAAAAAAAAATGCTTTGCTACTTTTTCAACCATGATACAATTTTCAAATCGTCTCTTTTGCGGGTACTATATTAATTATAAACCTACGTCATTCCTTGAAGTAAGCTTGGCCAATTCTTCTTGTCGTACATAAAACAAATTATCTTCATTTTTCTTGTTCAAATATTCTATTAAGTCGCAAGAAATTAATAATTATGTTGACTTATAGTCATGTTCACAGTTCACTAGACACGGGAAGTTGTTATGTTTTTAAAAATAGCACCTTTGAACTCACACTCAGAATTTTGAACTTACAAGATACATATGGCATTTCAGAACACAATGGTGGCTGCCTGGCTGCAACTTGACATGTGTATAAGAATAGTGAAATGAACAACTGTACCAACTAGTATCAACTAAAGTTGAAGGATCCCACATGAAGAATCAACTCAAAAGCTGAATGCCAAATTTAATGAAGAGATCATGACATAGGAGGAGGTGCTCACAACCACCATATTGTCAGCATTAATTAGTTCAGAGACCCCAATCCTGAAGAACTTGCAGTTTCAGGTACAAATCCACCGATCTCTGTCAGAAATCAATCAAGCTAAAGAGACCTACTGAAGCATTAATTAACTAGAACAAAAGAGAAAAAGAGAACTCATGTGCCATGCAGGAAAGAGCCAAGTGCTGGTTTCTAATCTCACTAAAATTCCAAAACTTATTAAAGTGGATGCCAATTGTCTTTACATGGTTTAATATAATATTTTTTCGTCAGTTGTATTTTGGCTCATCTATTAGCATGCCACTTTTGTCCAGCTAAGTTTGGGCACGAACATGTTGATTAGTAACTAATTTGTTTCTGTGAGAACAATAAAAGTGACAAATAACAACTTGGAAATCTTATCATGCAGTAGATGTACAATCCAAACAATCTCAATAAAATCCAAATTTTGCGATTCCCCCACCTTTTACAGTAAGAAGTGCTTCAATCATATACGGGCATGCTGTATAGGTATAAATTAAAGTATATATACCAGTCAGTTGCAATTATTATTCAGTATTACTGTGTTATTTAGAATATGAGAAAATTGCACATCTTTTATTCATTTAAATCCATAGCAATTTCCGTTGTTTAGATTATAGGTTCAAATTTTGAAATAGCAGAAACAATAATTAGTTGAAGTATATTTACAAAAGAAATGCTTTGAGCAATATTTCTTGATATTAGATGAGCGTTTGAGTTGAAATTATTAATTCAAATACAGATGTTGAAGAGTTAGACGTATATTTATTCGTGTAAAATAATCAAATAATTATTTTGATGATTTCCACTAAAAACGAGGGGTACTTATTTGTGTAAATTTTCAAGAATCTCTACACAAACTGTCACAATCTCTACTGTATTAATTAATAAATAAGAAATTAACTTAGCATAAAATTCAAACCGAACAATGTATATATAAGTCTGTCCGTCTGTAGATATTGTCATACAGATTTTAGTAATAATAAGTTTTATTAAATTAATATTATTAAAAATAAGAGTGAGAAACGTAAAATTTCAAATATACGAATGGCAGCGCGTCACTGGCAGTGGCGCGGACGAAACGCGTCATACGCCGGGCGCGCGTTTCATTATTTTTAGGAAACGCGTCATCGCCGGTGGACGCGTTTCGTCCAAACCCCGCGCAAGTGACTACGCATTTTGTATATATAAGAAGCAAACGCGCCACTGGTAGTGGCGCGTTTCGTAAAAATAAGGAAATGTGCCACTGCCAATGGCGCGTTTGGTAAAAATAATGAAACGCGCCACTGCCAGTGGCGCGTTTCAAACGCGCAGTGAATGCGCCACTGCCAGTGACGCGCTGCCATTCATATATTTGAAATTTTACGTTTCTCACTCTTATTTTTAATAATATTAATTTACTAAAACTTATTATTACTAAAAACTGATTGTCATATTGATGCATGACTACGTTTCTTTTGAAATGAATGCTTCCAGATCTGCGGCCGGGTATCAGAGAATGGACAAGAGATATTAGCTTGGGATGTCACCTTCAGATGAGGGATAAGCAAATAACCTTACACGATGAGTGATATTTATTTTTTTTTCATAGAAGAATCCGAGACTTGATTGCTTAGTCCATTAATTTTAGGTGTTCATCTATGCTAATCTGTGTGTACCAGCCTCCCGGTCCCGGGCGTGAGCCCTCATAAATGAAGAGACGGAGACTTGGTGAGCAGTTCAAGCCTAGCGTCAGCTTGTTTGGAAATTACTTATTAATTTTCCTATTTGTTTTTATTTTCATTTCAGAAGTTTGATTTGTAAAACACCGTTTATATAATTTAATTTAAGAGAAGATGCCGCTAACTTGCTTTTTAATTTATCAAATTTCAAATTCAAATTATTAATTTTGTTCATTTTTGTGATAGATGTATACTCATAAAATTTTATAACTTTTTAAGATCATTTTATATTGATTAAACATTTTATATTGATTAAACGGTAACAAAATGAATGCATAAAAATCAATTAATCAAAGTTAACTAGGTTCATTCATTTTATTATTATTTGATCTAATATAAAATGACCTCTAAAAATTATGAAATTTTATGAGTATACATCTATTATAAAAAATAAATAAAAATAATGGTTTGATTGAATACTAAATTTTAAAATATAAATTAAAAAGTAAGTGACATCCAACACCAGGTAAGCAGTGACATGAGATCCCTTCTTATTTATTAATACGCTCTCATAAATGAAATTAAAAAAAAATCCAACAATTTGATACCAGAAAAAATCTCAGCCTACGTTTGAATGGAAAAAAAATGTTTATATTTTGGTGTTTGTATTTGACCAGACAATAATGCGAGCACAATTGTGCATTAAAAGAGTTTCCTCCTCCCTATCGTAGTTGCATTCGCATGTACTCCTTTGTTGACTTTGCACAAAAACATACATCTCTTTTTGTTGGGCATTAGGCAGTGATGGTACCTTCAGCTCAATTTGTTGTCGCCATTAACACTTTCGAAAGGATTGAAATGTGAAGTTGGAAAAACTATTGAATGATGAACTGATGTGCCCATCCAAAATTGTGGTTGCCGTATAAGAGCCCCATAGTTTCATATCACCATAACCTATATATGCTTAACTCGTAGTTGGGTTCCCAATTTCCGTCCCAATTAATCCGCAACTAAAATCTGTCAGGTGAAAAAAAATTGAAATCATATCTATCCTATCTATCCATCGAATCTTAGACAAAATTTCCAATCAATGCCGACCAAATTATCCAAACATGCTAATTGCCGCAATACTCTGAGCTGTAACTGCATCCTGTTATTAATGTTTTTTTTATATACATACTGGAAAAGTATGTTCAAGGAAATGACAGATAAAATCAATATTGATTTACATGTACAAAATTAGCTATCTCACAAGAGTGTTTATTAATAGTAAAGAAAGTACAGCTTCATATACAAACTAGATCCTACTCTTTTATGCTTGTTCTTTTAATTTAGCTGCAATGAGAGGATGAATGGGAGAACGTGTTAGTGTTGTCCATTTTTGTATAACACAAAGTGAATACTACCAGATTTGCATGGTCCTGTGCTAAATTGTCTCTTCCCTTGGCAACTAGTTTTCTCTTTGCAAGCATGTCAAAATACAATTTTTCTGCATAAGAGCGTGCCCTATGTTGCTGACAGGATGAATATCTGAAAGGTGCAAGAACTTCCACAAAAAATAAGAACACCAAAAGAAGCAAGCACCAAACCTACCAGTCTGAGCATTACCCATACTGGGCATGTTTAATTTTACTTATCCCTCAAATGCAGAATTTAAATAATGTTATAAAGCAGTACGAGATGTAAAACAAATCAAGCAATATTCACAAAATTATAAATATAAAAGACAGTAAATAAATAAAATCCAAAATAATTTGTACCTTCTTTCATGCTTCTGCAGGTTCAGGTAGAGTAATAAGGCGAGACTTGGAATCATAAACCAGTTCCGTACCACAACTGAAATACATTTTAATAGTATTCCTTTAGAGACCGGCAGTTCAAAACATCACTCCAAAATTAGATTTTGTTCAACATATACCATTCTCAAACAAACAAACAAACAACTCAAAGGAACCTTTTTGTAGCCAAACTGTATGGTTTGCATGTGTGTCAGGGGGCAGGGATGTCGTGATGGTGACATTTTTGCATATGTTTTGAACTTATTTTATTGGATAGCAGTTTTTTAGTACTAGAAACAAGTTTCCCAGGGTGGAAGTACAATAAAGAAATATAACTGCACAAGTGCACACAGAGAAAGATATCTCAATTTGTTGACACTTACTTGGCACATTTCACTGTATTCATTTTACCGCCACTAGGAATCGTCAGTATAGTCCCAAAGAAGGAGAGGTTCTCTGTACCACAATTCGGACATGGGCCCTGAATTTCAAACACCATAATTAAATTTAGCATACAAGTTTAATTTCACCAATATAACACAGACACTGAACCAGTAGCAGAGCTTGAATTGAAATTTGGGGGAGTAATAAAGTTTAATTACATGCATCACTGTTTAGATGGGGGCAAATTTCACATCCAAATAGAATGAATACTAATTTTAACATTTTGGGATGCATAAGGGGACTCACGAGCACGGGGCATAACCCAATTAATTACAATGAACTCCACCACTGCACTGAACTCACCTATGGTACATTGAGTCACTAACAAAAGCAAGAAATTTTGTAGAGGGGCTAATAGTTCAAGGTTATATTGTCAAACAAATACACCGGGCAAGTTTTTTCTTTTTTGAGATAAAAATAGAAGAAAAGTTGTTCAAAAACAGGATTAGAGCCAGCTGATCCACCCCTGATGGCCACTATGGTATAAGCTGTAAAAATGTTCAAATATAACAGTAATCTAAGACAGCTAATTTAACATCTGTACTGCCCAACATTCATGTTTAAGCACAAGTCATCCTTCAGATACCCCAAATAAGCTGATGAATAAGAAAATGACTAACACATATCCAAGGTAGAAATGAGCTAGTTAAAACAAAACCTACCTTTAATATCAAAAAGTCTTTGACAATTGCATTAGTTATTGCCGAGGAGATGTAAAAGATAAGTGGCAAAGCTGAGAACCATGTGAAGATGAAACTGAATGGCTCTGGCAACTGTATCAGGCAAAAGTTAAAAGGTAGGTCTCAAAAAGAAAAGGAGAGGACAAAATTAGGTGAACAAAGATATTAGTTACCTCCATAAGATATGTAAGCTCAAAGCCAGTCAAATCATCTAAAAAGAAAAACCTACAAGAGTAATTAAAAATGTTGGGATCAATTCATTAAGAGGCTTACAACAACAACAACAACAACAACAAAAAAAAAGCTTTTAAGTTTTCCAAGGTCATCTGATATCAGAGATTCTACTATTTTGATGAAGTTTTACAACAATTTCCAACAAGTGGATTCTAAATTTCAAAATTCCATATTGTTGCAGCTTGCCCTATCCAAGGGACATATGCAAAACGAAGGTGCAATACTGCAGTGGGAAATATGCAACTATCCGTACTTAACCCAGACATGAAGAAAAATTGAAGAACAAATACCAGTAAGCAAAGGATAAAAAAAAGAACTCACAACGTGAGTGCCACCACCGCTGCTGGAACATTCAATAAAAGCATCTTAAAATAGTCAACTGACAAATCACTGTACACCTGCAGTCACAATAAGATAACACCACTCAGAGCTATCTTTGAAATTTGGTGCTGCTCAAAGAATGCTGATACCAAATAAACTTGGTTTACTGATGCTGCTTGCTGGACTTGTTGAAGAGAGACCACATTGACATGATAATAGAAGTTCTAAGCGCTTATGGGTAAAATGAAATGAACACATGTATAAATAAGTTACTCGAGAAGAAGAATATGTAAAATAGAAGTTGCCTTTCTGCTTCGGAGACTGCATCTTGGGCCTTCCTGCACTATAGTGCTACCATCTTGCTGGAGAAAAAATGAATTCACATAAATTAATAAAATTATAAATTAAATATTCCTAAGTTTATAATTCTAATTTTTCAGACAACTTAATTTACACTGGCATTGAACTCGGTGGTTATCTGTGGCACCAACCAATTTATCTCAGTGCCAGCTGTTGGGTACAAGTTCCCATCCAAAAACTAGACTAGGAGCTCCAAGTTCCAATGCATTTGCAGAATATAAAATAGCTCACTCAAATAAACAAATACAATAAAATACCTAATCAAACAAAAACTCAAATCCTAAAAGTTCATTAGTACAGTTCTTCATTATACATTACTAGTTTAATGAGAGGGCAAAAAACCTTTAGTCGCATCTTCAATTCATCAAATTCAGCATCAGATATGATGGGTTTTCCAGCTGCATAAGCCATTGAAGCCTCCAAAAGCCTCTGTTCATCAGCGCCTTTTTGTTTAAAAAGGAAAGAATGACATTTAAGTAATTTATTTAGATTTTCTTCAAAGAGAACTCATTTTGTATTTCAAATCCACATGTTATGTTTACTTCATTATTGGGGGGGAAGAACGAAGGCTGAGCAATATTCTATACAAATTTAATAAATAACAAATTTTGAACTTCTTGTACTCTAAATTCTACTAAAATTTATAACAATAATAGTAAGCAACATACTAAGCATAACAACACTGCTTCCCTCCCACATAAGCTCTTCTTTGAGGTTGTCAAACTCCTCATTTGACATTATGGCCGTCTTGTCATAGTAAAACGACTGCAAATTAAACCAGATAGCCACAAGTAAGAACAGGCACTCACAACCCCTTCAACCAAAAAAAAATTCATAATCAAGTATATTTTTTTTACCTGCAAAGCTTGCAGGAATTCTTGTTCCATCTCTCCAAGACTTTTTTTCTCTTTCTTGTCTATGCTGCAGTACTGGAGAACATTGCTGTCTACCACTTCATCCTCCTGTACCTGACCTGCCAAGGTTTCTAGCTCAATTTCAACTATAAAAGAAACTACTATGGTATCAATACAGCACAATCCATCTCATACAAGAGGTATCTATATTAGAGAAACAGTAATTTTACACTGTCTAAACGGTTGCCATGGTATTTAACATACTTATTAACTGCAAAACCACAACATTTTTTTCCTTTTGACGGAGAACCCGAGAGGTTTAACAATCAACTTCAATATGCAGATCATTACTTTCGGATGGAGAATTTAGAAATAATAAGACCATGATCTCTCTTAAATTATGCTTTATTGTGTACCGATTTGCTTAGCCTTGTCAAAACCAACAGATCAAATACAGGCATGTAATAGCTGCTGACCTTGCTGCTCAGAGGCTGCACGGAGGCGGTGCACATGCAATCTGACTTCTCTTCCACGACTACGAACCAGAGAGCATCTCAAAGAAGAAGAGAAGGATGGTGATAGCTTGGAGAGGCGGGGCGTGGAGGGCTGAAGGAGGCGCGATGGCAGAGAGAAAGAAGAAAGCCAAGCCTCAGACGGCATTGGCACTTAGCTTAAGCACAAAGAACAAAGCACTGAAAGAGAAAAAAAGTAGATGAAAAGAAATTAACGCTAGTGGTGGAAGAATCGAGAGAGGAGAGAGGGATAAGGAGAGCAAGAGGAGGATGCAACGAGTGGAGGAGCCGAGGAGAGACGAGAGGATCTCTTTCTCTGCTCGTCCGATGTGGCGCCTGTTGAGTGGGTCCGACTGATCTGGTGGGTCCGGGGGAGGTGAGAACCCGGTTTTATTAATTGATTCAATCTGTTAATGGGCCGGATAAAAATCCAATCCGGTCGGCTAATTGTGACCATGACAGTTGATTCAAGTATCCAAATGTTTGGTTATGCGGAGCCCAATATCGTTTTATCTCGATTGAAATTAGACGCGGCTCCTCACACGTGGCATTCGCCAAAAGCACGTGGCAAGGATTGACGAGGCTTGCGACATCGCGCCAGTAGCAACGTGACAAGGCGTGGCATGACAACGAGTCAACGACAAAAGCATGCTGGACCTCGTTCCTTGATTAGACCATCAATTAAGCACTGGCCTGTATGTATAATGTATTGGCCTTATAGAATGTTCTAGGAACTTTTTATTTATTTCTCAGTTTTCTTTTTCTTCGGAAGCTTTGCGCGACAATTGCCATGGGCTTATTTTTGCATTGGCATATATGGGCCTTTCAAAGAATGTTTGGCATTGTCTGGTCCCGTTTCCTTTGGTTCGTAATTATTTTTTATGTGAATTTAATCAGAGGTTAAGAATATTTCTTATGTCTAATTTCTCCTCTTCATTAAAACTTTTTTATTTAGAAAATAATTGTTCTCCTAGTTCATTCACAATATAAGAAATATACATTAGTTCTCGTTTTAGAAAGAAATATAAAAGATATTTTACATGCATTTAGACATTTATCATGCAGTAAATTGTAGATATTTTTTCCCTTTAGCAATAAGATCTAAAGTAATTTACATTAATATTTTCTGTCTCCCTTAAAATTCAACCATTTTCATGCATAAAATTGGGTTTGTATGGCACTCCATGAAGTAGAAAAAAGTAAAAA
This sequence comes from Schoenoplectus tabernaemontani, assembly GCA_037127355.1. Classification (NCBI taxonomy): domain Eukaryota; kingdom Viridiplantae; phylum Streptophyta; class Magnoliopsida; order Poales; family Cyperaceae; genus Schoenoplectus; species Schoenoplectus tabernaemontani. Next base: position 12,081,240 of record CM073749.1, read on the forward strand.
ATAAATTATTATTCCGATGAATTAATTTGCCAAACGAATTTTAGACTAAGTAGAAGAGTGCAAAATAGTGTTAATTTGGTATATCAAGTTATATGTGGTATATCGAATTAGCTCTTGTCGGAATAGCAATTATTATTTGATTATATTTTTATTATATTATTATATTATGATTATGATTATAATTTATTATTATATTAATATTATGATTATTATTTATTATTATTATTTATTATTATATTATTTAATTATGATTATCATTATTATTATTATATTATCAACACTATTAGTATTATTACATTATTATTATATTATATTATATTATGGTTATATTGTTATAATTATGATTATTTATTATTATTATTATTATTATATTTTGATTATGGTTATATTATTATGATTATGACTATGATTATTATTACTTACTATTATTATTATTATTATTATTATTATTTTATTATGTTGTATTATATTATTATATTATAATTATAGTTATGATTATATTATTATTATTATATTATTATGGTTATAATTATTTATTATTATTATTGTTATGATTATGATTATGATTATATTTTTTATTATTATATTATTATATTATGATTATAGTTATATTATTATTATTATGACTGATTATTATTTGATTATGTTATATTATATTATTATATTATGATTATTTATTATTATTATATTATTATTATTATTATAATTTATTATTATTATATTACTATATTATGATTATGTTTATATTTTTATTATATCATTATGATTATAACTATGAATATTATTATTTATTATAATTATGATTATGAATTATGATTATTATTTACTTATTTATTATTATTATTATTATTATATTATTGTTACTACTATTATTATTTTTATTATATTTTTATCATAATTATTTATATTTTAACTATTCTAATTAGCAACCGCCAAACATTATTTTTGCTCTTCCGAATAATCAAAAATACCACTCTTCTAAAAAAAACACTATTATATCACTCTTTTAAAATTATTCCTTGATTTATTAAACGAACCCATGTTTATGGATTGGAAATGACTTAAAGTCTTAGAAAATTTTTCGGATAATTAGGTCTGTTAACGATGACCTAACAAGGGGAACTTGGAAGCTTCTGAATTGCTTCCATCAGCACGTGTGATGAGTCGTACAAACACAAAACCTGTTACGCCCAGTGAAAGAAAAGAGTCGGAACTGTTAAATATGGGAGGTTCAAATACAATACTAAAAGGAATAATTAATGTTCCTTTACAAGATATTAGAAGCTAAGAAATGCTAATGGATCGATATTATTTTAACTCATGATAAACCAATCTCCCTACACAAACTTCTAATTTCAGGGATGACCCCACCATCATAATTTCTAATAATATCCCCTCCACTGCAGCCCTTCAACAAGGCAGCTGGATCCTTGGCCCCACCATGGCAGAAGAAATTTGTTCTTAGCAAATTTCCAGTGTTCTGTGACAAAGGATCAGCATTGCATTTTTCTTGCCAAATAGTAGCTGCAAAACATCTTGCATAAAGATAGCTGTAATAACCTGAAACATCAGTAAAATTTATCAAAGTGAAGCTTGTGGTATATTTGTACTCAGGTCTGTATCGGTAATTAGTAACAGTCAAGATAGACATCCTTGAAACTGAGTACTGACTAGCTCAGAAGATTTAAGTAGTGGTCCCAAAAGTTCTCTTACATGAACAAGTAGTACAACTGACGTGAATATTTAATTTCACTAATATATACTAGAAATTTAAAAGTTATATCAGCTAAAACTTACCAGCACCATAGTTGATGAGGTGACCAAATCTGTGTGCCAATGGGTGCCGTCAACGTGTCCCCAGCTTGTGTGCTCTCTTTTCAAATCAGCATATATTGAAATTGTATCTCTTGGACTAGATGGTTGTTCCCCAAAAAGAGTCAGATCGAGCAAAGAATAGAATATCTATTGGTTTTGGAAAATAACAATAACATATTAGATTCATTTACATTTGCGGAAAAAAAAAAATTCAGGTACCAAATGCTCAGAGGTGTGGTTTGATGTGCAAGCAGAATCAAGGAACTGAACTGGAAGTCAAAACTTGGTTCATTGACAAGAATATGATGACAATGACAATGATGGTAAGGTTGCTGATCTTTAGCTACAAATTAAAACAGAGTTACAAACACAATGCACGAGATGGTGACCTACTCTACAAATTCATACCAAGAAAAACATACTGGACGAAAGAGAATGCAAAGTAACAGACGCACATCAACATGCACCCTTCAGATGCAACTACATCTACCACTTATACACAACATAAGTACAGACCTGACGTTGTAGTTCAGTTGCTGCAAACATGCTGCGGGCAGAATTCATTGATTTCACGAGATTTTCTGGAATGGGATCTCCACTGGTTTCCTCTCTAGCAAAATTCTTTAAGACGCGGTAATCCCATGTATAATACCTAAGCCAAAAACAACGAAAAATAGTAAATACCAATGGTATGATATTTATTGTCATAAACAAGAGAACCAAGAACAACTTCAAGTTGATCTTGTTTAGACTCTATTATGTTTAAATCTCAAGTTTTGGTACTGCATACATACTCAAAAAGGTTAGAAGGTGTTTCAGCAACATCAAGAGCAACTCTCGTCCCTGAGAAATGTTGATAATCCTGAAATGAACAAACAGACAAATCTATATGAGATAAGTCTCAGTTTTAAAATTAGCATTTATTTGAGTAAAGATAGTTGAAGAATAAAATTTGATAACCAATTCCAGAAATTACGAACATACATAGTCAGTTTCTGCATTTCATGAGAGAAAGGGCATTCATATAAGATCTAGATTCAGGAATCAATGCAAAGACAGTCTTGGCAAGTCATTCATATAATATCTAGAGGATTTCCTTTTCATTAGTGCAAGTCAGTCTTGGCATAATAAGAATTGCATGCCACATGTAAAAAATAAAATAAAAAAATCTAAAACAAAATAACGTGAACATGAGGACCAATTCTGGATTAGTTAACTACATCTAAGCAATCCAACATACTTGAGAAAAACCTATTTGCAGAAAGGTACTAGTGAATTAACATACAGTTCTAGAAAGCAGGGAATGGAGTGCATGACCAAACTCATGGAAGAGAGTCTCTACATCCCAGTGGTCAAGTCTTGTTGCCAACCCACCCGAACTTGGGAAGTTGCAGACAAGTGCAACAATCTATAACAAAATGCACTACAAGATAAATTAATAATGAAATAAATGGTAAATAGAATGAAAATGTTTAGGGAAAAGAAATCACTTGAGAGCCAGTAAACACCCAATCCTAGACATATGCTACCCCTCCATACTAAAATGATAAATAAACACCATCAGCCACTAATTATATCTTTAAAATATTTTTGTTTAAGAAAAAAAACAAAAACAAGTCTGTAGGGAAGGGACACAAACATATGGATTTCAGATAGCACAAGGCAAGTAATTTAGAATATTGATAATTGAAACCTTAAAACATAAATCAATGCTGGTTGCATGACTATTTTGTCTCCACTTCTTTATTGCATTATGGTAAAGGTACCAAAAACACCAAATCCTAAGCCCGTGTGAAGCATCTGGAATGAAAGAAACAACCAAACTTTTTATGCAAGCAAGACCAACTCAGGCTAAAGGCACAAATGCACAAGGAATAGGCAAATTGGCTGCAATATTTCTAACCATCCAAATGTGCCACGAACCCAACCTTGTAAATATAATTATTTTTATTTCTTTTACTGAAATTCATTGCATGTAATTGCCTAGTACTTATAAAAAACTACAACAAACATGTTTGATGACACTGCTTTTGTTTTCTATTTCAATGCGAACCAATGAAAAATAAACATTCATGGAACTTGGGCTAAGAATTTATTTTTCCTTATTACATGCATTACAAAAAGAGGTGGCAACGGTGGCGTGGTGGAGGGACTATTTGTACAAGATCAGACAAAAATTTTGGCAATCATTTACCATCAAGTAGTAAATATTCTAATCAATATGAGGGATCACTTGACAATGATTATTTGATCAATCATGAGGCATGAATTCAGATTAGCAAACTGCTCATCAAGGGTTCATTTGGCAGTCAAAGAAGAAATTGGAAGTATTCAGATTAGCAAAGGTATCAATATATCAGCTCCTCATATATATGGCACAATCACGAAGTTTGTTTCCACCGTTTATTCATTCCATGAATGAGCTCATATCAGCTGTCATTCAGATTAATAAATATTCTACACAGAGCTCAAACTGCTCATCATGTATTCATTTGGCAGTCAAAGAAGAAATTGGAAGTATTCAGATTAGCAAAGGTATCAATATATCAGCTCCTCATATAATGCCAATCACGAAGTTTGTTTCCACTGTTTATTCATCCCATGAATAAGCTCATATCAGCTGTCATAATTGAAAAAATCATATGATCATGGCATTCTAATTCTCAGTTTGAGACATTAGGTACAGTAGAGTAATATGTGTTTTCTTCCCATTACTGGTAGGGAAGTAACTTTAAAAAGGAAATTAGCTATTATTGTCTGCTCACATCTAAAAAAGATGAGCTTACTGTGCCTCCGTGCTCAAAGAAAACCTACAAACAGGTAAACCATCCTCCAAAACCTTCATGACATGTCTGAAGCTGGTGTTTGTAGTTTGGTTGATAAAAAATTTATCATAAAACAATACATTTTTTTGTTCTTTACATTAAAAGACAGAGTTTTTTTTTTTAAACTAAAAGAGCCAAGGACAAACAAATTGCAGACGATATATTTACCGGTAGTTGGTATTCAGACTCAGATATCTTTCGGCCACCTCTAATGGCAAAATGTGCACACCCTGGGTACTTCTCCTTCCTTGAATAGAGATCAAGGTACAAAAAACCTAGATCACCCTGCATCAAATACAATAAAATTAAGGTCTGCAACAAATTCCAGTATAAATAGACTACTTGGTGCTGCCACTAGGACCCTACATCTCCTGTCAACAACTAATAATACCCTAACAACATGGGGAATAAAAATAAGGATTACCAGGTCATGATGTTTATCACCAATATGAGCTCAGCGACCATATTGATGTAAGAAGCACAAAAATGTATGTTACCTCTTGAGGATGATGAAGAGAAAGCTTCATCACATCAGGATGCCATGACTCTTGAGGTGAAATTGGAATTCTATGAAATGTAGCACCAAATAATGACTCAACTAGCATCTTTAGCCCCTCGAGGCATCGGAACAATGGGAAGTATCTTGCTATGACCTGCCAGCGCCAAAAAAATGAAGCATAAGTATGTGAGAATAAAATTTCACCACTATAAGATGTCAACATTTAATGTGTGCCCCTACAAAATGAAAAAAGAGTTAAAACTACATTTTCCTCCTAATATTCTTCTACGCAACCTATCTTAACCCTTTTGTGGCACTCACTGTGTACAGATAAAAATTAGGTTTAGTTTGAGAATATTTCAAGTAAATATGGAGGATAAGCTCATCAGGAATATCTTAACAGTTGGTATGATAATTATGGTTTTAGAAGGGCATATGTCAGGACTTGAGAATTTAAACTGTATATGATTCCCTGTTATGTTAACCCTGATCACATTTGATTGAAACAGCTCGAACATCTTTTATATTTGTGATGCGGCAAACATTCAAAAGAAAAATGCACAAAACTAATAAAATACACATTACAGAGGAATCAAGACTGAAAGTAGAAGATTTCATTATCCCTGTGAAATAGGATTCATCCCATGGTTCTAAGTCTACACTTTTCTGTCCCATCATCTTCCTCTTGAAATCTCTTATTTTCTCAAATTCCTATTAATGGAACAACATTAACAGCATAAAACCTCATGTTATTCTACTCATAATATTAAAAGAGCTAGATATAACTCAGCAGGTCATGACATCAATGAGTTTAGAACAAGGTAAGAACTCAAAAGAAGTTTCATTAAATATAAGAAAAAATAAGTACAAGAAACCAATACCTCATCAGCTTTTGGTCTGACAATACAACTCATGTCATGAAGAAAGGTCGAAACAACTTCTGACAAGCCAGCCAAGTTATGCCGAATAGAAAACTCAGCATATGATCTACAACCCATTATCTGCACATACAAAAATCAATAAAATTCTCAAATACAGTTCAATGTTAGAAGCTGATTTTTATATTTTCCATGAGATGTACAGAAATTATGCACCTGCGCAAGTTCATGGCGAGTTCTAATAAGATCATCTAGGACTTTGAGATTAGCATGTGGGACTGAGTTTCCTCTAATGTACACTTCTTTCCTAACCTTAAAAAGAACACAGACGTAGGATGTATAATCAAGACCGAAAACAAAATTGCAATATTATATTACAGAAGAGAAATAACAAGATCTAATTATTGCTCTGCCCAAACAACAACAACAAAAAAAAATCCCTTGTTCCATCCCTATGTTCCTCCCAACCCATCTTAAGATGAAAAGCTTGAGCACAAAAGACTGGCAAGAACTGCTAAAATAAGCATATTTATCCATGTTTCAAAATTTGCTCAGTTCAAAGTGTCACGTGTGCTTTTCAGAGCTTGTGGTCAAACTGATGGTTGTGGCCTGATCTAGTTCTTGTAATTTTCAAGGGAACCTTCCCATAGAAGTGGCGACTAGTGTTTGAGAGCAATTAACACTTAATGTAATCTGTTTAATAAGGCAGTGGTTCTTTTGCAAACTCTATTAAATTAAAGATATACCTCTTCATCAGGGATCCATTTCAAAACTGAAGATACACTATTTGGCTCTGTAACAATCCTAAGACCCTTTTCCCTTCTACTACTGCTGTCAGTGAACCGATAAACTGGCCTGAAATGATGTTGCATGTCTTTCTGGATGCGAGTATATGGGTAAATATCCACCATGCCTGGATCCATCATTATATTCTCATTGAACCTTAAAGAGAGAATGAATAATAAAGTAGTTAGAAGCTCAAAATGCAGCGAGAAAACTTCTATTGGTGCAATAACTTAATAAAGGAGGGACCTCCAAACTAGATTTTTGGTCCCCTTCACAGCTTATCCATGTCATATGAACATCACCATTGAACCTAATTTATACCATTGTTGTATTTATTTTTCACCTCTTTTACCATTATCTATTCAAAGCTTAATTGACAAACATATAAGATGATGAAGTGAGAGGGGCAGAAGGAGGAGATAAACATAATCACGGGGGGAGAGAGAGAGAGATTGGATTACCCAATGTATATACATACTTTCTGCCCAACAAAGCAATCGCAAGATTCAGCTCATTAACCCGTTCCAGTTGTTCTGACATAAGATCACCAGAAGTTCAAGATGAATAAATCAATAGCACGAGGAAACAGAAAGAGCACATTGCAATATTACCACTAAAGAGATTTTTCTTTAATATTCTTACATTAAGTTTTAATCTATGCATAACCAAGGAATGTTTAGTGAGGCACAAAAAAATGGTGTAACAATCAAAGCTTAATGGCATAACTGAGATCTGTTTGAGGCCATTCAAGATACCAAAAGTTTGGTTAAGCCTGTATCTTTGTCTGCATAATCATGTTTCCTAAGCGAATTGGTAAATTGAAACCCATGGTTAGCAAGTAGCAGTATAGGCACAGGATCACAAACTTGGTACCAATTTACTGAGATCCGATACTGCTATCTTTAGTAAGAAAGATATAATGTACCTCTAGGGAGATGAATCCCTCCCTTTTCAAAGTCAACTCGAAGCGTGTGGGCCGCCCTTCTAGCTTCTTCACTATGCAAAACATTGTCCCTCTCAGCTTGTAACACAGCATTGTATAATGTTGTGTTTGTGTTCAATTCCTAAAAAAAAAAAGACATCCATTATAAATGTATGACCAGGTTAACTGGGAGTAATTTGAGGTTTAGTTCTAGTTATCTGTTCATTAAGAAATCATTACAACTTACTTGGAGGTACTCATATATTCTCATGGAGGCATTATCAGCTTCTTTCACATATTCTCTAAAAGATAGAAAAAGGAGAAAAAAAAGTAACAAACAGACTTTAGAAGTGCACATGAGCAGAGAAAGCGGGGGTAGGGAGAGAAAGACCTGTCAGGGTGTGTGTTGCGACATAATTCAGCAGAGTCTATGACTGAGCAAACCTAGAGAAAATAAATCAATCAAATGGCTGGACAATTTCCAAAACATTTTATTTGTCTATGACTCAATATTTAACATGTATTCAATCATTCAGCAAAAGATTATTTCATCATAACACAATTGCATATTATGAAAACAGTGAAAAGGTAACTTACAGTATTAGATATCTCATCCATGGTGCTTATGATCTCCATTGATGGTGGCAGCTTGGAGATGTGAGACACTAGCTCCTTCGATCTTTAAGTAAAACAAGAAATTCGTAGGGACAGACAAACAGACAGACAGAGTATTTAATTAGTTAGACCAATGTTGCGATACTTATTTAGGAATGCTGTTAGGAATGAAGACAATAAAACATCAAAACACTAAACCATGTATACTAAACATTTCTGAATTCTCTAAAAAAAGCCACCAGGGTCATTGATGGAAACGGAAGAACAGTATGTTTGGTCATACTTCATAGAAAATTTGGACGAAGCCAGAGAGGATTCAGCAGGACCTTTTCTAAATGCTTTTCAGGATCCTAAGTAGCATCAGCTACGCTTCAGTAGGTGCATACATGACATAGTACATAATTATGAGGGGTGGATGCACCATGTAGTTCTGTAACCAATTCATACCAGAACACATATGATTGGTACGCTAACCAGTATTAGCCAACCCTAAGCCAGAACTGTACGAAAAGACCCTATACAACATAAGTTAATGTACTGAAAAACGTAAAACTGACATCAGAAATCATTGCTTGCATTTTTCAGAAACTACTGACCTTTCAATGGCGTCATCGACAAAGCGTCTGAAGCCCTTGGCGGTCTTCAAAACGGGGAATCCGTACAGCCCAATATCCTCTGTGGCAGACGCAGCCGAAGAGGCGGATGCATCGAAGCAGCTCTGGACGGAGTAGGCACGCCGTGCAATTCTCAGTTTTAAAGCGCGAGATAGCATCGCTGGTATCGGAGATGATCGGATGAAGAGAAGAAGTGCGCAGCGCAGAGCTGTTTACGCACCTCCGCAGTGTATTGAGACAAGGAGAGAACTGGAGAGCGAGCAAGATCTCTGGAGGGGAGTTGGAACTTGGAAGCGAGTAAAGACTGCGTTGAGGAAAGAAAACATCGGCCCAATCTCATACTACAAATAAAAGCCCATGACCGAATCATGTGGATTTTGGTTAGTGTTACCAACATGTTCTAACCACTAAGATAAGCAGTCAACATTTTTAAAATCCGGTAAAGTTTTTTCTTTTCTTATTTTTATATATTTTTTCCAATATTGAATGAACAATCTCATGATTGTTTTTGAGATGTCCTCAGTCATCAGCGTATGGATTATAAACCCTTTGAAAGCAAACTAATTATGTCCTGCTTTTTTTTATTTTGAGAGAAAGAAGAGTCAAGCTCTTAGATTTCATTTTTTTTTCAAATTATGAAGCAAAAGGTTATTTGCAACCGTTTCTGTTCTTTACTTCCCTCCCTGAGTATAGTATTTTCATATTGGTCCTGACTGAAATTGGGTGACGATGGCATTGTGTGCGCATTGAGCAATACCAGAACCGCTCTGTCCTGCTTCCTTTTTACTTTCTGATTTTCTTTCCTTTGCCCAGCTGCTCCTTCTAGCAGTATGTATACTGTATACACGTTGCATTTTGTCTTTACATAAATGCTGAGTTTGCAGAGATAGGTAGCAGTCAAATAATTATTATGCCACAAAAAAGAAAAAGAAAATGTAGCAGCCGTGGGCACATTCTAGAGAATCCCATGCTTCACAAAAAAGAAAGTACATAACCAGTTTGTAAAAAAAGAATGTCACATAAATAATTGTCTCTGAGTTTGTGACAATAACGGCCAAAATTAGCGGGATTATTAACGAAAGAACTTATACATTTTTGATGATTATATGTTGTGACATGAGCTTTTGAATTCAAATAATCGAGCTTTGGATCCAGACAAAAATAAATGTTGAGGGCCTGGAGGACAGGACTCAAAGTTGATCAAATTAAAAATAAGGTACAGATCAGTAGCCTTGGGCAATTTGATTCGGCCATATCTTAGCCTTGTTATTATTGTAAAATATCTCATTAGGTTGTCATATTCAATAAATACTTCTATAATAACAATAATAATATTATTTATTTATGCATTTTCTCACTTTCTTGAGAAAATATGCATCTCAATATTTCATATTTGGGTTGGTATTTCATTGGGTTGACATCAGTGATGAGGCGGTTTCCTAACCTTGGTAGCTTGCTCAAATGCATAAGCAATCTCAATCAGTTTAGGTTCAAACCCCTTCAACCCGCCAAAACAAATACCAAATGGGACACCTGTTTCATTGTATCCAGCTGGTAAACTGATACCAGGATACCCTCCAATAGCGAGAATGGGGGCAACAGTTGCATCTGGAGTAACTACTGCATCCAGATGTTGCCCTTTCATGAGAGTTGCAAATCCTTTTGAAGAGAGCTGAGCCATATTGGAAATTGCATCTCTCTCTGGTGAGCTTATCACATTTGAGCTTTCTGACGCAACGAAGATATTTTGGCCATATTCTTCAATCTTTTCCTGAAATTCACAAAAAAGAAAAAGAATACAGAATGTTCTAACGAGCCTGATGAGTCTGGATCAAACAAGCAATGCCAGAAGGCACTGAACCCTTGTAGGAAATATGCATCCGTAATGTAAAAGGTATATATAAAGGGATCGAGTTCAATTTACATTAGATCCAAACAAGGTAGGCAGGTAAAAATAGTGAACCAAAAGCTGCATATTGACATAGAAGGTTGGGGGAGAAGGGCATTGGAGTTCCTCCCTTGATTAGCCATCTTTTTGGATTCGTTGTGTCATTTTATTTAAGCATCGCTAACAGAAGGCACAAAATAGCATTTGCAGCTGAGGACTTTAATCAATGACCATCAACTTTCATCTAAAATTTCGCTACGAGACTAGTAAAGTTTAATTTCAGTAAATACTAGTATTGACTTGTATTCAATCCGCAGTTACCAATGCATGAAGTCCCATTTAATTCATATTCTAGTGCAAAAACCTAACAAATTGAATGCAAATCTTTCTTATTGTTAACACCTCTTTTTTGTGCTCTTCACTGAAGAATATAACATCAGCAAGTGACCTGACAGGAGACAAGGTCAATTGAGACAAATACTCATTCAATGCCACTTTAAACTCAGCGACAAGTGCAAGCTCTTCACTGCTCTGGTTGTAATCCAATATTGCAGTAACGTTTGATTTTTCAAGGTTGTCGACTAGCACCGCTCCTTTTTTTCCTGAAATTCGCAAATAAATTAATATAGCAAACCGGTCATCTCTCTCCTCACTTTTACATAATTAGCCAGATCCGAATTTGTAACTCGGTTCCGAGTTTGAAACTCGGGTCCGAGTTTTTTTTTTTTACGTTTGTGTGTTATATAAAAAATAAAACACAACAATCAGTAGATTGATCTAAAATATTATAATAAAAATTAAAATAAACACACCCAGTACATTTAAAAATTACAGGTGTCTGAACCGAATTTTAAACTCGGCCCAGTACACCTGGAACCGAGTTTTAAACTCGGTCCCAACATCATGCTATTATATAGCACACCCAGTACATTTCTTCTTCATCTTCCTTCAGCTAACCATTTCTTCAAAATCGTCATTGAATTTTAATTGTTGTTGTAATATTTCAATTTGTTTGACACTATTTTAGAACAATATATTAATCGTGCTTATATTTGGCTTTATAAAACTTTATTTTAATTTTTATTGTAATATTTTAGATCAATCTACTGTCTGTTGTGTTTTGTTTTTAATATAACACACAAATGTAAAAAAAACAATAAAATAAAATAAAATTTACCTAGACCCGAGTTTGAAACTCGGGTCCAGGTAATTTTTTTTTCGTTTCTGTGTAAAAAAAAATAAACCCGAGTTTCAAACTCAGGTCTGACTAATTATGCAAAAGTGAGGAGAGAGATGGCCAGTTTGCTATATTTATTTATTTTATTTACTAAAATAAAAAAATATGTCTTACTTTTGTTACTCTCACTTGCCTACTTTTTGGAGGCTCAAGTTAGACACCCATAGGGGTGTGCAAACGGTCGGTTCGGTTCAAACCGAAATAATTATATACATCCGAAGTTTTTTTCGGTTTGTCAAATTATGAACCGAACCAAACTTCTAAAAATATCAACCGAATAAACCGAAATTTTTTTCGGTTTATTCGGTTAAACCAAAATTATATCATGTAAAGAGAGAAAAAAATAAAAAGTTATACAAATTGATAGAAGAAATAAATAGTTAAAAGGATAAAATAAATAACTAAATAAAACTTATAGAAAATAAATATATTCGGACTATTCGGTTTATTCGGTTTATCCGATTTAGAAAAAACAAAACCGAACCAAAGAACAAAAAGCAAATTAGCTAAAATTTCAACCGAACCGAAATTTTAAAACCGAAAAACCGAACCAAATAGTCCAAAATTTAACGGTTCGGTTCAAAACCAATTAAACCGATCCGTTTGCACACCCTAAGACACACAACCTTAACTTCTATTTATAATCCTTAATTTCGGTTTGAGATTTTGAATTTTTTTTTCTTATTTGAGGTGATTGTTGAGTCGGTGATGACTTCCAACAACTGATATATTTGAAGCATTAATTCCAGCACGGCAGCACATCGTTTTAAGATGCATTTCTCCTTTTCACACATCCAACAAATAAAATTCAACTTGAGAGAGAATAATTTTGAATTAATATAACAATAATTTTTAATATATCTTACTTATGTTTTATGAAAAAATAGTGTTCACGAATATTCATATCGAAGTGTTAATTTAATAATCTTATAATAGACATAGTCAGGAGCAATTACATTAATTCGCTCAAAATTATATATAGTTTTGATGCAAAAATGTTGAAAATATTAAACAATAATTTCTAATGCATCTTACTTATATTTATGCAAAATTAGCGTCATAAAATATTCATATCTAAGTCTTAATTGGAGAATCATATATTAGACATAATTAGGAGTAATTATATTTATGTTCATAAAATTATATGTAGTTATGCGGCAAAAAAAATTCAAAAACATAAACAACTTGTTTAAACAACCGTTTTTAATGCATCATATTTATGTTTTATGCTAAATTTATGTCGTATAATGTTCATATCGAAGAATCGGATAATCTTTTAATAGGTATAATTAGGAGTAATTATATTAATTTTCACAAAATTATGTATAGTTATGAGTCAAAAAATATTAAAAATCTTAAACAACTTGTTTAAACAGCAGTTTCTAATATATCTTACTTATGTTTTATAAAAAATTAGTGTCGTAGGATATTCATATCGAATTGCTAAGTAGATAATCTTATAATAGGCATAATTAGGAGTAATTATAATAATTTGCATGAAAATCACAAATAACTTGTTTAAAGAGCTGTTTTTAATGCATGCTACTTATATCTTGTGCAAAAATAGTGTCATAAAATATTCATATCGAAGTTTTAATTAGATAATATTTTAATAGGTATAATTAGGAGTAATTATAATAATTTTTATGAAATTATATGTAGCTATGAGGCCAAAAATATTGAAAAGCTTAAACTTTTTTAAATAGTAGTTTCTAATACATCTTTACTTATGTTTTGAGAAAAAATAGTGCCATAAAATATTCATTTTGAAGTGTTAATTGAAAAATTTTATAATAGACATAATTAGAGTAATTATATTAATTTGCACAAAATTATGTGTAGTTATGCGGCTAAAAAATTTCATAAAGCCAAATAACTTGTTTAAACAACAGTTTTTATCGCATTTTACTTATATTTTGTGCAATATTAGCGTTATAGAATATTTATATCAAAGTTTTAATTGAATATTTTTTATAATAAGCACAATTAGAAGTAATTATATTAATTTGTACGAAATTATATGTAGTTATGCGGCCAAAAATTATGAAAAACTCAAACAGCTTGTTTATACAGCAGTTTTTATTGCATCTTACTAATGTCTTGCACAAAATTAGCATCATGAAATATTCATATCGAAGTTTTAATAGAAAAATCTTATAATAGGCGTAATCAGAAATAATTATTTTAATTTACACGAAATTATGTGTAGTTGTGCGGCCAAAATTTTTCATAAAGCTAAATAACTTGTTTAAATAGTAGTTTTTAACGCATCTTACTTATGTTTTATGCAAAATTAGCGTTATAGAATATTCATATCATACTTTTAACTGGACAACTTTATAATAGATGTGATTAGGAGTAGTTATATTAATTTTAATGAAATATGTGTAGTTATAACGGAAAAAATATTGAAAACTCAAACAACTTTTTTAAATAGCAGTTTCTAATGCATCTTACTTATGTTTTGTGAAAAAATAATACCGTGGAATATTTATATCAAAGTGTTGATTAGAAATTCTTATAAAAAAGTAATTAGGAGTAATTATATATTAATTTATATGAAATTATGTGCAGTTGTGCGGCCTAAAAATTTAGAAAGATCAAACAACTTGTTTAAATAGCAGTTTATAATGCATCAAACTTATGTTTTATGCGAAATTAGGGTTGTAGAATATTCATGTTAAAGTTTTAATTAGAAAATCTTATAATAGACATATTTAGGAGTAATTATATTAATTTATAAGAAATTATATGTAGTTATGCAGCCAAATTTTTTGAAAAACTCAAATAACTTGTTAAAACAGCTGTTTTTAATGCATCTTACTTATATTTTGTGCAAAATTAGTATCGTAGAATATTTATATCGAGGTTTTAATTAGAACATCTTATAATAGGCATGCTTAGAAGTAATTATATTAACTTATAAGAAATTATGTGTAATTATGCGGTCAAAAATTTAAAAAAAATCAAACAACTTGTTTAAACGGTTGTTTTTAAAGCCTCCTACTTATATTTTATGCAGAATTAGTATTGTAGAATGTGTATATTATAGTGTTAATTAGATAATCATTTAATAGGCATAATTATGAGTGATTATATTAATTTTCATTAAATTATGTGTAGTTATGGGGCCAAAAATGTTGGAATACTCAAATAAGTTTTTTAAATAGCTGTTTCAAATGCATCTTACTTATGTTTTGGGAAAAAATAGTGTCATAGAATATTCATATCGAAGTGTTATTTGAACAATCTTATAATAGACATAATTAAGAGTAATTATATTAATTTTATTAAATTATGGGTATCTATGAGGCCAAAAAATTTAAAAAAGTCAAACGACTTGTTTAAACAGCAGTATTTAGTGCATCTTACTTATGTTTTGTGCCAAATTAACGTCATAGAATATCCATATCGATGTTCTAATTAGATAATCTTATAATAGGCGTAACTAGAAGTAATTATATTAATTTAAATGAAATTATATGTAGTTATGCGGCAATTTTTTTAAAAAACTCAATCAACCAGTTTAAACTGCTATTTTTTAATGCATCCTACTTATATTTTGTGCAAACTTACTGTCGTAGAATATTCATACCGAAATATTAATTGGATAACCTTCTATTAATTTTCACAAAATTATAAGTAGTTATGAGACAATAAATTTTGGAAATCTTAAACAATTTGTTTCAACAGCAGTTTCAAATGTATCTTATTTATGTTTTATAAAAAATTACTATTATATGATATTCATATTGGAGTGTTAATTGGATAATTATATAATAGGCATAATTATGAGTAATTATATTAATTTGCGTGAAATTATTTATAGTTATGCGGCCAAAAAATTTAAAAAACTCAAACAACTTGTTTAAACAGCTGTTTTTCATGTATCTTACTTATTTTTTATGCAAACTTCGCGTCGTAGAATATTCATATCGAAGTGTTAATTGAATAATGTTCTAATAGGCATAAGTAGGAGTAATTATATTGATTTTGTTGAAATTTTGTGTCGTTATGAGGCAATAAATGTTAAAAATCTTAAACAACTTGTTTAAACAACAAATTTCTAATGTATCTTACTTATGTCTTCTGAAAAATTAGTGTCCATGAATATTCATATCGAAGTGTTAATTTGACAATCTTATAATAGACATAGTCAGGAGCAATTATATTAATTCTCTCTAAATTATGTGTAGTTTTGATGCAAAAAATATTAAAAATCTTAAACAACTTGTTTAAACAACAGTTTCTAATGAATCTCACTTATATTTATGCAAAATTAGCGTCATAGAATATTCATATCTAAGTTTTAATTAGAGAATCATATAATAGACATAATTAGGAATAATTATATTAATTTTCATGAAATTATATGTAGTTATGGGGACAAAAAAATTTTAAAAACTCAAACAACTTGTTTAAACAACTATTTTTAATGCATCTTATTTATGTTTTGTGTAAAATTTGTGTCGTACAATGTTCATATCGAAGTGTTAATTGGATAATCTTCTAATAGGTATAATTAAGATTAATTATATTAATTTTCATGAAATTATGTGTAGTTTTGAGTAAAAAAATATTAAAAATCTTAAGCAACTTGTTTAAACAACAGTTTCTAATATATCTTACTTATGTTTTATGAAAAATTAGTGTCGTAGGATATTCATATCGAAGTGCTAATTGGAAAATCTTATAATAGTCATAATTAGGAGTAAATATATTAATTGGCAAGAAATTATGTGTACTTATGCGGCTAAAAATTTTAAAAACTACAAACAACTTGTTTAAACAACTGTTTTTAATGCATCCTACTTATATCTCGTGCAAAAATAGTGTAATCGAATATTCATATCGAAGTTTTAATAGGATAATATTTTAATAGACATAATTAGGAGTAATTATATTAATTTTTATGAAATTATATGTAGTTATGAGGCCAAAAATGTTGAAAAACTTAAACTTTTTTAAATAACAGTTTCTAATGCATCTTAATTATATTTTGAGGAAAATTAGTGCCATAAAATATCCATTTTGAAATCTTAATCACACAATCTTTTAATAGACATAATTAGGAGTATTTATATTAATTTGCACCAAATTAGGTGTAGTAATGCGGCCAAAAACTTTCATAAAGCCAAATAATTTGTTTAAACAACAGTTTTTAACGCATCTTACTTATGTTTTGTGCAATATTAGCGTTATAGAATATTCATATCGAAGTTTTAATTATAAAATTTTATAATAGGTGCAATTAGGACTAATTATATTAATTTGCACGAAATTATATGTAGTTATGCAGCCAAAAATTATGAAAAACTCAAACAACTTGTTTATACAGCAGTTTTTAATGCATCTTACTAATGTCTTAAACAAAATTAGCATCATGGAATATTCATATCGAAGTTTTAATAGGAAAATCTCATAATAGGCGTAATCAAGAGTTATTATTTTAATTTACTTGAAATTATGTGTAGTTTTGCGGCCAAAATTTTTCATAAAGCCAAACAACTTTTTTAAAACAGCAGTTTTTAACGCATCTTACTTATGTTTTGTGTAAAATTAGTATTATAGAATATTCATATCGAACTTTTAACTGAACTTCATAATAGATGTTATTAGGAGTAGTTACATTGATCTTCATGAAATTTTGTGTAGTTATGACGGCAAAAATATTGAAATATCCGACAACTTTTTAAATAGTCGTTTCTAATTCATCTGACTTATGTTTTGTGAAAATTTTGTACCATAGAATATTCATATCAAAGTGTTAATTGGAAAATCTTATAAAAAAAGTAATAAGGTGAAATTACATATTAATTTATATGAAATTATGTGTAGTTGTGCGGCCAAAAAATTTAAAAAGATCAAACAATTTGCTTAAACAGCAGTTTTTAATGCATCTTACTTATATTTTGTGCGAACATATCTTCTCCTCAAAGTATAGAAGATGAGTGAACACTTCTTTATGTATAAATTCTCCAAGAGTGTCTTGCATTGCTTCTAGAGTGCTTACCATGCTCTCTCATCTTGGTCTTCTCATTATTTCCCTAGAAATCTTACCTACAATCTTAGAGTTATACAAGGATTCTCCAACTTCATCAAATTCATTTAGAATATACATTAATATTGAATACATATATTAGAAACTGTTGTTTAAACAAGTTCTCCAGTAAGATGCATTAGAAACTGTTGTTTAAACAAGTTGTTTAAGTTTTTCAATATTTTTTTGCATCAAAACTACACATAATTTTGAGAGAATTAATATAATTACTCCTGACTATGTTTATTATAAGGTTGTCAAATTAACACTTTGATATGAATATTCATGGACACTAATTTTTCATAAAACATAAGTAAGATGCATTATAAATTGCTGTTTAAACAAGTTGTTTAAGATTTTTAACATTTATTACCTCCTAACGACATAAAATTTCGAAAAATAATAATATAATTACTCCTAATTATGCCTATTAGAATATTATCCAATTAACACTTCGATATAAACATTCTACGACGCGAATATTTCATAAAAAATAAGTAAGATACATGAAAAACAGCTGTTTAAACAAGTTGTTTGAGTTTTTTTAAAAATTTGGTCGCATAACTACACATAATTTCACGCAAATTAATATAATTACTCCTAATTATGCCTATTATATAATTATCCAATTAACACTCCAATATGAATATCATATAATAGTATTTTTTCATAAAACATAAATAAGATACATTTGAAACTGCTGTTTAAACAAGTCGTTTAAATTTTTAAAATCTATTGTCTCATAACTACTTATAATTTCATGAAAATTAATATAATTACCCCTAATTGTACATATTAGAAGTTTATCCAATTAATACTTTGATATGAATATTCTACGACTCTAAGTTTGCACAAAACATAAGTAAGATGCATCAAAAAACAGCTGTTTAAACTTGTTGATTGAGTTTTTCAATTTTTTTGCCGCATAACATATAATTTCATTTAAATTAATATAATTACTCCTAGTTACGCCTATTAAGGTTATCTAATTAAAACTTCGATATGGATATTCTATAATGCTAATTTGGCACAAAAAATAAGTAAGATGCACTAAAAACTGCTGTTTAAACAAGTGTTTGACTTTTTTTTTAAAATTTTTGGCCCCATAGATAACCATAATTTCGTGCAAATTAATATAATTTCTCTCAATTATGCCTATTATAAGATTGTTCAATTAACACTTTGATATGAATATTCTATAGCACTATTTTTTTCTAAAACATAAGTAAGATGCATTAGAAATAGCAATTTAAAAAACTTATTTGAGTATTTCAACATTTTTGGCCCCATAACTACACAAAATTTTGTGAAAAATAATATAATCACTCCTAATTATGTCTATAAAATGATTATCTAATTAATACTTCAATATAAATATATTCTACAACACTAATTCTTCACAAAATATAAGTAGGAGACTTTAAAAACAGCTGTTTAAACAAGTTGTTTGAGTTTTTTAAAATTTTTGGCCACATAATTACATATAATTTCTTATAAGTTAATATAATTACTTCTAAGCATGCCTATTATAAGATGTTCTAATTAAAATTTCAATATTCTACGACATTAATTTTGCACAAAACATAAGTAAGATGCATTAAAAACAGCTGTTTAAACAAGTTATTTGAGTTTATAAAAAATTTTGGCTGCATAACTACACATAATTTCATATAAATTAATATAATTACTCCTAAATAAGACTATTATAAGTTTTTCCAATTAAAACTTCGACATGAATATTCTACAACCCTAATTTCGCATAAACCATAAGCAAGATGCATTAAAAACTGCTGTTCGAACAAGTTGTTTGATCTTTCTGAATTTTTTGGCCGCACAACTGCACATAATTCTGTATAAATTAATATATAATTACTCCTAATTACTTCTTTTATAAGATTTGTCAATTAACAATTTGATATGAATATTTCACGTTACTAATTTTTCACAAAACATAAGTAAGATGCATTAGAAACTGCTATTTAAAAAAGCTGTTTGAGTTCTCAATATTTTTTGTCGTTATAACTACACATAATTTCGTCAAAATTAATATAACTAGTCCTAATCATATCAATTATAAAGTTGTCCAATTAAAAGTTTGATATAATATTCTATAACGCTAATTTTGCACAAAACATAAGTAAGATGTGTTAAAAATTGCCGCTTAAACAAGTTGTTTGGCTTTATGAAATTTTTTGGCTGCACAACTACACATAATGTCGTGTAAATGAAAATAATTACTCCTGATTATGCCTATTATAAGATTGTCCTATTAAAACTTTGATATCAATATTTCATTACGCTAATTTTGTGCAAAATATCAGTAAGATGCATTAAAAACTGCTGTATAAACAAGCTGTTTGAGTTTTTCATAATTTTTGGACGCATAACTTCATATAATTTCGTGCAAATTAATATAATTACTCCTGATTGTGACTATTATAAAATTGTCCAATTAAAACTACGATATGAATATTCGATAACGCTAATATTGTACAAAACATAAGTAAGCTGCGTTAAAAACTATTGTTTAAACAAGTTGTTTGACTTTATGAAATTTTTGGCCACATAACAGCACATAATTTAGTGTAAATTAATATAATTACTCCTAATTATGCCTATTATAAGATTGTTCAATTAATACATCAAAATAAAAATTTTATGACATTATTTTTCCTCAAAACATAAGTAAGATGCATTAGAAACTGCTATTTAAAAAAGGTTTAAGTTTTTCTATATTTTTGGCCTCATGACTACATATAATTTCATAAAAATTAATATAATTACTCCTAATTATGCCTATTAAAATATTAGCTAATTAAAACTTTGATATGAATATTCTACAACACTATTTTTGCACAAGATATAAGTAGGATGCATTAAAACAGCTGTTTAAATAAGTTGTTTGTGGTTTTCATGTAAATTAATATAATTACTCCTAATTATGCCTATTATAAGATTGTTCACTAGACACTTCGATATGAATACCTACGACACTATTTTTTCATAAAACATAAGTAAGATATATTAGAAACTGCTGTTTAAACAAGTTATTTAAGATTTTTAATATTTTTTGACTTATAACTACACATAATTTCGTAAAAATTAATATAATTACTCCTAATTATACCTATTAAAATATTATCTGATTAACACTTCGCTATGAACATTGTACGACATAATTTTTGCACAAAACATAGATAACATGCATTAAAACTGGTTGTTTAAACAAGTTATTTGAGTTTTTAAAATTTTTTGGCCGCATAACTACATATAATTTAATGAAAATTAATATAATTACTCCTAATTATGCTCATTATATGATTCTCTAATTAAAACTTTGACATGAATATTCTACAACCCTAATTTCGTACAAAACATAAGTAAGATGCATTAAAAACTGTTGTTTAAGCAAGTTATTTGATCTTTCTAAATTTTTTGGCCGCACAACTACACATAATTTCATATAAATTAATATGAAATTACTCCTAAATAATTTTTATAAGATTTTCCAATTAACACTTTGATATGAATATTCTACGGTACAAATTTTTCACAAAATATAAGTAAGATGCATTAGAAGCTGCTATTTCAAAAAGTTATCGGATATTTCAATATTTTTGCCGTCATAACTACACATAATTTCATGAAAATTAATATAACTACTCCCAATCACATCTATTATAAAGTTGTCTAGTTAAAAGTTCGATATGAATGTTCTATAACACTAATTTTGCACAAAACATAAGTAAGATGTGTAAAAAACTGTCGTTTCAAAAAGTAGTTTGGCTTTATGAAAACTTTTGGCTGCACAACTACACATAATTTTAAGTAAATTAAAATAATTACTCTTGATTACACCTCTTATAAGATTTTCCTATTAAAACTTCTATATGAATATTCCATGACATTAATTTTGTGCAATACATTAGTAAGATGCATTAAAAATTGCTGTATAAACAAGCTGTTTGAGTTTTTCATAATTTTGGGCCGCATGACAACATATAATTTCATGCAAATTAATATAATTACTCCTAATTGTGCCTATTATAAAATTTTATAATTAAAACTTCGATATGAATATTCTATAACGCTAATATTGCACAAAACATAAGTAAGATGCGTTAAAAACTGCTGTTTAAACAAATTGTTTGGCTTTATGAAACTTCTTGGCCGCATTACTGCACATAATTTGGTAAAAATTAATATAAAAACTCTTAGTTATGTCTATTACAAGTTTGTTCGATTAAGATTTCAAAATGAATATTTTATGGCACTATTTTTTTCCTCAAAACATAAGTAAGATGCATTAGAAACTGCTATTTAATAAAGTTTAAGTTTTTCAACATTTTTGGCCTCATAGCTACATATATTTTCGTAAAAATTAATATAATTACTCCTAATTATGCCTATTAAAATATTAGCCAATTAAAACTTCGATATGAATATTCTATGACACAATTTTTGCATGAGATATAAGTAGGATGCATTAAAAACAACTGTTAAAACAAGTTGTTTGTGGTTTTCAAAAAATTTGGCCGCTTAAGTACACATAATTTCATGCCAATTAATATATTTACTTCTAATTATGCCTATTATAAGATTGTTCAATTAGCACTTCGATATGAATATCCTACAACGCTAATTTTTCATAAAACATAAGTAAGATATTAGAAACTGCTGTTTAAACAAGTTGTTTAAGATTTTTAATATTTGTTGACTCATAACTGCACATAATTTCGTGAAAATTAATATAATTACACCTAATTATACCTATTAGAAGATTATCCAATTAACACTTCGATATGAATATTGTACGACACAAATTTTGCACAAAACATAAATAAGATGCATTAAAAATAGTTGTATAAACAAGTTGTTTGAGTTTTTAAAATTTTTTTGGCCGCATAACTATATATAATTTTATGAAAATTAATATAATTACTTCTAATTATGTCCATTATATTATTCTCCAATTAAAACTTAGATATGAATATTCTATGACGCTAATTTTACACAAATATAAGTAAGATGCATTAGAAATTGTTGTTTAAACAAGTTGTTTAAGATTTCCAAAAATTTTTGCATCAAAACTTCACATAATTTTGAGAGAATTAATATAATTGCTCCTGACTATGTTTATTATAAGGTTGTCAAATTAACACTTCAATATGAATATTCGTGGACACTAATTTTTCCTAAGACATAAGTATGATACGTTAGAAATTGCTGTTTAAATAAGTTGTTTAAGATTTTTATCATTTATTGAATCATAACGACACAAAATTTCGAAAAAATAATATAATTACTCCTAATTATGCCTATTAGAATATTATCCAATTAACACTTCGATTGAACATTCTACGATGCGAATTTTGCATAAAAAACAAATAAGATACATGAAAAACAGCTGTTTAAACAAGTTATTTGAGTTTTAAAAAAAAATTGGCCGCATAACTACACATAATTTCGCGCAAATTAATATAATTACTCCTCGAGATGATGTACCCTAACAGTTCACCAATCATGTCGCTACACGTTGAACTGGTCCCACATGGCAGTGAAATGATGTAAGAATTTGGTTATTTACGCTTTCGACAGATAAAAAGGGTTTATATATAAAAAGAATTTGATTATTCTTACATCATTTCACTGCCATGTGTTGTATAGTATTCTATCTTGGTTGATTGATTGGTGAACTGTTAGGGTACATCTCGAGCTAGGTCAAACTTCAGATTTGACCATTTTATACTTGCATAGTTTATCAAAGTCATCATAAGTATTATAGATAGATTTGAGACCTAAGAGAGTAGATCAGGTTGTGTCCGAGAGGTTGAACCCCGCTCAGATCGAGAGATCAAGTGTGCCTATAGAAAATCAGTACTCAAACTAAGAGATCTAGATTGACAAGTGAACATTGAGGTCTATGTGAACTTTAAAATCCGAACTTGATCACCAACTAAATAAATAAACCAACAAGTGAAGACTGAGGTTTGCTATCTAGGTACTATTCATTTATGATTCACATAACCAATGAAGAAGTGACCTTTGATTAGTAGTTATAATTCATCTACACTTCATACGGGTCATATATGAGAGTATACGGGCCATATGAACCAGATCTAAGTGAAAACAAAACTAAACCCTAGGAACATTTATCTAATTAATATTTATTACTTTTTTTTTTATCTTTTAAAATATCAAAAACCAATTCAACCGGACAAATCCCCTTCCACTTATTTACTTGCTTTTCATATCTAGAGACTAGGATAAGTCCAGTGAATTTCACCGTCCATATGGTTCAACATCTTTATTATACTAAACGTAGGTCATACGCTTACAACTGAATCAAAGTACTATTAGGGATTTATAAATTTTAAATGTCAGTACAACCCCGTGTCATCACATTTGCTTAATGGCTTACTACGCAAAACTGCTTAACTAATTGTCTGATGCTCTATATAAGACGATTACTTCATAACAGACTGAATTAATCAGAATCTCACAATCTTAAGCATTCTTAGCAATCCTAAAGAACAACAAGAGAACTCTAATTATTTTCTTACAAACACAATCAAGAAAAATTTATAATTGAATTAGTCAAATCTTTAGTTGAAGACTTGTAGTCATCTTTGAGCTTATGTGCTCCTCATATCTTTGAGCTTTTGTGCTCATTTTATTTGGAGGTTATTGCTCATTTTTCTGAATGTTGAGTGCTCAATTGATTTTTATTCTTTTATAATTTTTAATTTTTTTTACTTATCTTATAAAAAAACTAAAACTTAATTATAAACACTTTTTGTATCAATATATCGGCACTCCCTTTGTTGGAGACCTTGAAGACATAGGTTTTATTCCGAACTCCATCAAAATCTTATTTTTTTAGTTTTAGTACTTTCATTCTTTTTAGTTCTTCAATCTCTCAATTGGTTGAAGTTTACAATACTTTGTCAAGTTACGGGTTGGTTGTTTTACACTAATTATCTTTTTACAATTATTATTATTTAGTCTTTTTTATTTGTATTATTGATTCTTAATCATTTAGTTTAGATTTGATTAAGTTATAGTTGACTATTTTATACACTTTTATCTTAATTGAATCTTTTATTTTTGTAGTTAATATGTATCTCTACCAACCAGTTATCACCTGACTTGATCATATTGTAGGATCTTGGTTAATACTACCTTAATTACTTATTCTATATTTTTATTTTTATATTCATCTTAATTTGCTTTTGAACTAAAGAAATATGATACCACAATTAAAAAAATAATAATAATAATATAATTTTTTAGTGTGTTGCCGTAAAAGTTCATTAATTGCCGTAAAATCAGCTACACATTGGATTAGGACCCTTCGTTTATGATACGGTAAAGTGTTCAATATGAAAGAGATATTTTGTACACCGACTTTTAAAACAAAAGTTGTCAGTTGTCACATCATTTTGAACCAGTTTACGCGGATGAATTTGTTATCGATGGGCTCTTTTGCAGTCTTACCGAACTATAATTAATTCAAAGTCGTTATTGAATTTTTGACATAAAAGTCGTTATTGAATTGTAGGATTTGGGAATGAAATCTGCTGCTCGCCAATGACATCTGACGATCCGAGTTAATTTCATCATTTTGTATATTAGCGCATAATTTTTTGATGTATTTTCAACCGATCGATTTGAAGAGCAGGGCTCTGTTCGTAGTCGAAAAAAGCAGGGCTATGCTCGTAATAAAAAAGAGCAGAGATTTACTTGCTAAGATTTATATTTTTAGGTTTCATAGCAGCAGCATGATCCATTTTAATTATATAATGATGCCAAACACTTCCAACAAAGGAAAAAAAAATTAGGAACCAAGGGCCACAGAAAATTCCACGCTTTGTCAATTATCAATCATCGGTCTTCTTTTTGAAAATTATTGATTAGGACATCGCGAAAAAAATAAGCAGGGGAATTTGAATAGCCGACTTTATGGAAGTCAAATGTACCAGCAAAACACCTGTGTGTTCGAATTTTGTTGTGACTAAATTTTTTCTGACAAAGTCGTTTAATAAGATGGAGAATTGTTTTCGACTTCCATATCATGCACACGGTGTGGTGTCCATTATTATTGATATTATTAGTGCTGTTGTTATTCGAGTATTGTGATATCCGTTAATTAGCAATCTGAATTCACTCAGTAAATCTGAAGGTGAAATTTTTTTTACGTCACCGCATTTCATGTGACATGCTTGAGTGCTGATTTTCAATTATTATTTTAGTGTTGATTTTTAAAAATCTAAAATAAATATTTAGAAAACTCAAAATACCTTAAATTTTTGTATCCATCAATATTTTGATATGAAGAATTTAATGAGAATGATAATTTTAAATTTCGAACGTGTTACGATAAAATTTGAACCGTATACACTTGAATTCGAAATACAAACGTTTTCAGAATAGTCCAACTCTCTCTATATACAAAATAATAAATGTTAGAGGAAGTGGGTCATCTTAAATTTAATTAGCATAAAAGTTAGTTACATTTAATGCACGAAGTATTGATAAATTAAAAAGGACGAATTATTAATAGAGATAAAGATAATTATAAAAAACGCGCATTATTTACATCTTCCTAAAAATTTTCATCTTCTCTAACCCAACTGTATGATACGTCCAATATTTCGTTATTTTATTTCAGAATTTTAAAGATCTCTTATTTTTAATAAATCTGCATCCTCTATAGTACTTAAAATTTTATAATATTATATGTATTGCTGTTTAATATGTCCGATAATTTTAAATGCTATTCGTTATAAATTTTTCTAACCGTTTTTTTCTTGGAAGCGGAGAATGTTCAAAAGCCACAATCCACCATCGATTTTTATTTTAAAATTTGTACTTTTTTTTTCTAATTTTAAGTAATGATTTTTATGAATCTTGATGTAATTCAAAAATTAAAAGAGACTTTGAATCAAAATTTTGATCCAAATCTCTTGGAACCTCCCGCTTCCTTTTTTTTTCCTTCTATACTTGCGGGGTCAACCATTTTCATTTATAGATAAAAAAACAAAGAGCTGAAACTGCAATCATTTCTCGAGAAAACGAAGGGTCTGAAAGTTCTCTCTTTAATTAATACACGGTTTCACTTCTCAGTTCTGACCTTCCCTTCCCACTAAAATCACATTTTCACCCTCTGAGAGAGAGGGGAACTTGACGGAACAGAACAGAAGAGAAAAGACGAGAAGAGCGCACAAATGGCGAACTCACATCTCCAACCCGTTCTCTTCCTTTCTCTATCTGTTCTCCTCTTCCTTTCCATACCAGTACCACCCCTCTCCGTACAAGCGCAATCTAACACCTCTTGCGCTAACAACCTGGTGCCGTGCGCCAATTACATCAACTCCACAAATCCTCCCGATAGCTGTTGCAGTCCTCTAAAAGAGGCACTCACCAACGATTTACAGTGCCTCTGTGCAATCTATGAAGATCCGAATGTTTTAAAGGCGTTTGGGATTAACTTGACCGCAGCTGAGAAATTGGCCTCCAATTGCGGGATCGATTCAAGCACAAACCAGTGCAAAGGTACAATTAAAACTTGAAATTTACATCTTTCAATATTCTTTCACTGTTATGTATATTTGCTTTTGTAGATGCTTGGTCGCTTATCCTGAGTTTCTACTTAGTACTTACTAGTGGAGAAATTACATGTCTGAATTTTGTTGTAGTTCTAATTTTTTAGGGGGTTTCACTGTAAAATTTGTGTGGGTTGGTTTTTCACATTTTTGCTATGTACTAATTGGTCCCAGTATCCAGCCCAATTGATTAAGATTTTGGAATCTTTCTTCAAAGAATTTTTTTTTTTGGAATCCACCTCAAGTTAAAAGTGTTGGGACTGGGGTGAATTTTTTTCTCAATTCCTAATTAAATAATAAACTTCCTGCTATAATCTGGATTAAATTGAAATTATCTAGAATTTCAAATTTTGTGTTGTTAATTTACTCAGTCAGTGGCTCAGTTCAAAAATAACATATTGTTGTTTTTTCTTTTTGTTGCGCATGAACGATGAACCTTAAATTCTCTTCATAAATACTTTTGTTGTACACTTGAAGAGTACGATATTCAGTGACATTTCCCTCATCTAATGTTTACAATTTTTTTATTGTTTAACAGCTGCTTCTCCATCTGGTACTCCGGTTCCACCATGTAAGATATTTTCAGTATTCTCTCACATTTTTTTATAATGTGATATTTTTCTATTGAATATAAGATATTATCCATTTATGTTCCATTATTATTCCTTGCAATTACGAAAACCTCCAATAGTTACCAGTTTCCAGGATTAATTTCTAAGATTACTGAGTACCAGATGCTAGCAAGGGTGCATGATCAAAGCGGTACAAGTAATAGTAATTTTATTTGCTTATGTTCTTTTGGTTTTCATATTTCAGCTCCTGGCAGGGAGAATGCAGGATCAAGGCCAGTATGGATCGGAGTGTCAGGCTTGGTTGGATTGTTCTCCATCTTTTGGTCTATTTGTGCATAGGCTAAGAGCATGATATATTGATATTTGTGAACACATATTTTTCGCTCTTTCAGAGTGTAATATTGTAGTAGATGTTTGTACCTTTAAGTTATTATGTTCTTGTAGTTCTAGTTGGAATAAAGGGACCTGTTTCCAGGCCGTGACTTGACATTGTATTCGTTTTGGATTGTGGTATAATATGCATATTCTTTGTCAGTATAGAAGAGTCACCATTTGAATTTTTGTTGTTTTAATTTTATGTCATTGTGCAAATTGTCAGCCTTCAGTCATATTGAGCATGACTTCGTATTTACTAATTTATATTGGGGTTGTAATAAATAATTTAAATCACGCTTTTCTCGTTGATTCGTGGTAATGTGAGTCGTGAGTTGTTTGTTTTGATCTATGCTTATTCAGATACTTCATATATCTCTTTGAACGCGTATTTGATATTTGTCCGATATAAATTCGCATCCAATACGTGTATTAGATACATCACGTGACATGTTAAATTATTTTATTTACTTACCTGTGAATTCGGTCTGTGATATACTCCACGTGAAATTTCCAGTAATATACACTGAGAAATTTGATAAATATTAAAACACAACTGGGATTAGAACTCGAAACGGAATCCCGTGCCATGCCCACATACGCGCAGCATTTTCCTGCCCACAATCATATTCAACCAATTAATTTGAGATTAACAGTGCTAGTTAGCCTAATTTTCTCCATTTACAAATATTTTTTTTCCATAACAGAATTTTGTTTGTTTAATCAATATATTATTTAGGTATCACATTCATTTGTTTCCTTGTCTCTTCAACTTCATATTTTGAACTAATATAAAAGACAAATATTTCCCCTCCTTGCGAAATATTGAATTGAATCAAATAGCAAATTACTTATTCTTATATAATTTATCTGTTGCAACTTCTTGATATCTGAAATTTATTTCTTTCAAATTTAATAAATCTCTCTTTCTCTATATATAGAGTCTGACTATGGTGTTTTGCAAAACACAGAGATGTTGTGTGATTTGTGCTCTATTTTTAATTTCAAGCCAGAAATAATTGATCCGAACCGTTCAATCTAATTTTCATATCAAAATATATTAGTAAATCAAATTTTATATTTTTTAGAATTTTTTGCTATTTTTTCTGATGAGGAGAAAATGACCTGATCTGAGAATTCTAGTTCATCAAAAAATGACGGTTTTTCCCCTATTCAAAAAAATAGCAAATAAATTATGAAATATATAAAATTTGGTTTACTAATAGATTTTAATATGGAGATTAGATTGAGCGGTTTGGATCGATCATTTCTGACTTATAATTAAAAATGGAGCACAAAGCACACAATGTTTTTGTGCTTTGCAAAGCACCATAGCCTAATTATATATATATATATATGCATTTTGCTTTTTTATGTTCAAATGATGTCTTGATAATATTTTTTTATAAATCAAATTAATTACCAGTATTTTATTCAATAGCAAGTATAATGTTTTTTTTATTATTTTTAACCACTTAACTAGAGATGACGTCAAAAAATTTTTGAATATGAATTCAAAATTTGACATGACTTCTTCTCATAATATTCAACAAATTGAAATTTCAAGCAAAAACCTATCAACATACCCAACGAGTCTTCAAAATACATAGTGAAAGATATAAACGGGTTGAGGTATTTTTTTTTTATTGAATTTTATGAAGTTCTTGAGCACTTTTCAGTGAAGATGTTCAAAAATATTTTATATGAGTACTTCATTACGTTTCAAATTTATTTAATTTCATTACAAGCTCGTCACAAGAAAGAGATCATTTTTTGCATTTTTATATTTTTGCTCTATTCTTTTTTGCTGGAGTCATTGAGAATTTCTATGCTGTCATATTTCTTAATAACATCAACCTGACTGATCACATTATTTATTTTTTAATTTTTTTTATCTATGAATGATTCTATATTTTTTTTAACTTTTTTCCTTGTCATTATTTTCTTATCGTAATAGATATGATCCATATAGAAAAGGGAAAAATATTTGCTTTTTCTTAATATTTCAGTAAGGAAAGTTGAAGAGGTGAGGAAAGATATCTGTCATATGTTTGTAATTTATTGATAAACAAATGAATATGTTAATGAAATATTGCTATTTTGCAACGGAAGGAATTAACACAGTTAAGCCAATTAATTGAATAGAATGTAGATGCCACATGTCAGTTGTACATTGGCTAGATACTACTATGGGCAGAAATGGAATTTTTTTTTTTGTCGATGGACTGGTCTGAGTTCTAAGGAACCGAATCAGCACTCCATAAGTGGGCGAGTTCACATCCTCTACCGTGGACAACAAGTTTAAAGTGTATATTAAACAGATTTTTTACAGTTATCATAGTATCCGAACAGCATAAAAATCCTGCCCATTTAGGAATTATATTCTCTGTAGTATTGTATTTTTTTTACAGTGATTAGTTCAATCAATCTCAACACAGATTTTGATGCTATTTAAATACTATAACAACTATAAAAATATGTTCAATATACATTTAAAGTTGTTGTCCACGGTAGAGAATGTGAACTCACCCACTTATGGACGGCTGATTCGGTTCCTTATAGCTCAGACCAGTCCATTGACAAAAAAAACTTTTCCACTGCACCAGGCTGCTGTTAAAAGAGATACTTTTCTTTATATGTATTAACTTACACAAGTATGTGGTACATGTTTATTGGTAAACTCATCTTTTCACAAACATGGAAGTGTCTTTTCTATGATATGACTTGTATGACGACCTACACTACCAAAATCTTCATGCATCATTTTAAAAATTAACCCCAATTTGTCCGGGTAAGACCTCCAAAAGGCAATATAAGTATGCGAATTAAAATTATTAAATTCCCACTTGTATTTAAATTTTTTTAAATTATCATATAGCTGCATCCGCATCATATAAGATATGATATACATATTCACACTCATTCAACGTAGATTTTAATTTACTTAGGCTTGTTCGGTAGCACTGATTTAGTGGGAATTTAATTTGTTGGGCATCAGTTCCTTTAACTCGACACGGGGTAAAGGAAGGGAAAGAGGAAGGGAAATGAACAAAATTTAATTTTACCTCTGAGCAAAAATGGAGTGAATGGAGGAGAATTAGGATTGTCAATCATCGAATTTTAGAGGATTTAAATGTGAACTCATCAAAATATTAACTTTCATTTGGCAAATGGAGTAAACTTAGAGCGGAGTAAAAATTAAATCAATTTTAAAGTGATGGTGTTTGATAGTAGAGAAGTAAATATATAAAGTAGTTTTTGTGTAAAAATGTTTAAAAAAAAAAGAAAATTTAATGTTTAATTTTAAAGCATTTATGAAGATAGTTTAATTTCATTTTATTTTAAATCACTTTCATTAATACTTTAAAGCATTTTAAAGTGCTTATTATATTTTTATTACACCTACCAAACAAGGAATGATTTGGGTTATAAACGAACGGGTCCTTATGACACAAATTTGTTGTAACTTCTCTTGTTTAATCGATGATAAATTTGTTGCGTTTGTTACATGTATGAGATACATAATTTTAAAATTTTTCATGCAACTCAATTAAAAATTAAAGATAATGTCTATAAAATACGAATCTAACAAATAAATTTATGAATAATGTATCTTACTTGGTATCGTAACCAAGCGCGACGGCTTATTTTGGATGGTGGTTGCGTGCATCTTCATCAATTACCGCAAGGACGTCGGTGTTCGTCTCATCTCTCAAAAGCTTTCCAAGCGTGAAATCTCTACCGCGTGCACTTCTTGACGCGTCAAAATGAGATTGTTAGTCCTCCAATAGAATAAGAATATTTAATCCCTTTTTATTCTAAACACATTAGAGGGATTGATCAATTAGATTGAAAAACCACACAAAAAATAGAGAAGTGCAGTTCTATTTTAATCAGCAGAAAAAAAATCTTCTGTTTGGTTCGGACAGAAACAGAGCCCAAAAGAAAAAAAATGAAAGCCCAGAAAAACTTCCTTTTTTTTTATTTCGACCAACCAGAGCCAGAGCCCAGCGACCTCGGAAAGAAAAAGAAAAAAAAATCGCTCGGCTCAACCAGAGAGCGCGCAAAAAAAAAAAAAAAAAACTAAAAAACTTAATTAGCGGTAATCGGTGTTTAATTAGTACAAGTAATGAGATGATTATAACACCCATTACAGATGCGCTCCCTTCCTTTTTTTTTCTTTTCTATTTTCTGCCAAATTATTTGTTGGGTTTGGGTTCGCCCCAAGCCCAAGTACTTCTCATCCATAATTTGGGACACGTTCAAATTGATCCAATCAAAATTTAATTAATTATGTCCCGAATAATTAATTAATCGTTCTATGCTTCAACTTATCAAATAGAATGACCCAGTATGACTCATTTCTTGATCAATAATAAATTAATATATATTAATTTATAAATCATTATTGACATCTAGCAATGCATTATGATTACCCGATCAAACACAGACAGATCATGATCCTTTAATTCTTTCGTATTATTTTTTTGTCACGTAATATCAATTAATTAATGTCAAACGTCAGAATGTGTCATCCTTGATTATTAATTATTTTTTTATCCTTAGTGCATAATTATTAATATGTGATTATCCCATAATCACATATTACATGTATAATTATTATTATTGCATTAAGGGGGTCTAGAGATATCACTAATCTCATAAGAAATGAGATGGACAAAATATCTTATTGACTATCTATAATTCATGTATATCAAAAAATTACCTTTATAGCCCTCGGTTAAAAGCAGTGTTTGATAATCGCACAAAATATACATTAATTATCTAGAATTATGAATATCTCAGATAATAGAATTAATAATAATTTATGACCTTGATGATGACACAACACACAATCCATACAACAAGTTAAAGTGGGTCAGATCCAATATCATGCATCCCATAGATATATATTTATGTGATTAAATAGATACCTCGTATCATTGATCTATGAAACATGATCACGCATTAATCCACATACTAGTCAATATTAACATTTAGTGTTTCCATACTAATGATATTAGACTAGAGACAATTAAGATTTTAAATAAAAATTATAGAGTTTCATATTTCAAGTCATCAACTCAAATAATCCATAAAATATTAAAACTCAAGGAACAAAATAATTTAAATCATCCAATGCATAAAACAAAATAAGAGTACCATCATAAATGATTGGTCCTCTAGATTACTAAACTAACGAAGTTTGCCCCAACATTTTTATTTTAGAGAGCACCATCATAAATGATTGGTCCTCTAAATCACTAATCTAACAAAGTTCGCCCCCAATTTTTTATTTTAGAGAACATCTCCTGAAATATGCAACTTATGATAATCACACTCCCAACATTTAATTTACAATCTAATACTCTGTTTTGAAGTACAGAAAAAAAAATCAAAATACCCTTATATGCATACGGTATAGCATTGAAATATTTATATTTCATGAACTTTAATTAAATATCTTCTGTATAAAATAAATTTGTTATTTTAACTTACTATTATAATTTGTGCATTTTTATTAAAATATATGTTATAAAATGAGAGTCTAAGATGGTAGTTAACTAATATACCAAAATATGGTCAATACAAGTGGATAATGATTTGGTGATGGTAAATACTAGCTAAAAGAACTAAAAAAAATAAAAAAAAATAGTGAAAAGAATGAGAACTACAACATAAGTGTAGAATTTGAGAATCAAGTTATCAAGAATAATATTGTAAGTAAAGAACTAATTCAACTTGATCAACTACTCAATAATCACAAACTAATAAATATTTCAACTAAGAAAATCTAGCGAATATCAACCAAATGAAATATTTCACAAAGAATGTTAAGGAAAGTGCTAAAAGTAAAAATATACGATTTTAATAGAGTTCGATACAAAGACCCATGTCTCCTGGACTCACTCTAAGAATGGAGTGCCGACATAGTACCACAAAGAGTAATGTATGAACTGATTCCTTTACAATCACAAGTAAAAAAAAGGACACAAAGTCAAGAGCATGGCAAAAAGAAACGAGTACTCAAGACTCAAAAAAATGAGCAACAAACTCAAAGAAATGGCAACGCAACAACTCTAAACAATGAGTATAAACTAACTAAAAATTATAATAGCGATTTAACTCTAGACATGGCTTGATTAATAAAATTTGAGTTTCAAGTTGTGTTTCTTACAAGAAAAGAATGAGTGCTCTAAATGCTATTTGAGATTGCTAAAGATGGAAGGAGTGAAGTTAGAATGAAAAGTCCAAAGCAACTCTTTTTATATAGAGCACACTGAATAAGGCAGAAAATTCTTCGCTCAGTAAAGCATTATAACGACTTAATATTGATTTTAGTTTTAAACTGTGAATAATATCCTTGTTAGACTTCAAGAAACTTTTTAAAACATTATAAACAGATTAAAGAAGAGATAAATTATTACAATGCCTAGCTAAGTCATTATAACGCCTTATCATATAGTTATAAAGTTTTGAGTGAGTTAACCATGAGTTCTTTGAGTTTTGATAAGGCTGCATTTTTTTTACTGAGCCATTTGTGATGACTCGGTGAACCATTGTAACAGCTCAAGTTGTTCAATGATTCTGTAGTCGTTATCTAACGATACATTATGATAATTTTATGGAGTTTTCTGCCTTAGAAAAATTTTAATTTAAGAGATGAATCGTTATAACAGCTCCTAAATTGTTACAAATGGCTTATTGCACATAATTTTTTCCTTTCTTTTTTAACACAGAAACTTAAACTTTATGAATCAAACTTTACACGTTGAGATCCTAATTCTTCCAAGACTTCTTTTCAACTGCTAGCAGGATCTCTTGATCAAATCTTAAACCTTTAAATGATCCTTATAAAATGCCTCAAAGAAATTTGTAAATTTAAGTTTATTATTTTGTAAATTGACAACTTAAAAGAAATTATTTAGTACAACAATGTACAGTTCATGAAAAACTAAAATTTATAAACATATTTTGTATAATCTCTTATTTTAATTTTTAATTTGTTTTTAAATTCATGATCTTTGTTTTATATTTTAATAAACTTAATTTCAATTATTTAGTTTATTATATATTTTTCATAAGAATATAATAAGATATATAAAGTCAGATTAGAAATAATATAACAAATAAATTATGTATTATAATTATTTAATGAAGTATCTAAATATTTTAGATAGTTATTGAAAATTTGTAAATGAATGTTCATAAAACATGAATACTTTAAATATCAAGTCATATATAAGGGTGTTTTAGTTTTTTCATATCTTAATATTTTCAAGAATAATTGGCGATTGCTCACGACGTTTCACCTCAAATTATCTATTTATCATAATGTTACCTTATTTTGTAAAAAGCCCTCAGTTCGGTGAGTGAAATTGTGCTAAATGGAGTAAAAACTAAATCATTTAGAGTAATTTTAAAAGTATTGGTGTTTTGATAGAATAGTGAAGTTAAACATTAGAATTATTTCAAAGGATTTGAAATACCCTAATGTGTCATGCTATAATGTTGATGTAAATGACATAAGAAACAAAGTGATGTGTAGATATTACATTAAAATTTATTATTATTAATATCTAAAGAAAGTTAAGTTTCTAAACTTTTTTAAATATGTCACATCATCAATTTTCTCTATCTTTAATTTTGTTTAAATCTTTTCATCTTCTTGAATTCAAAGGTTCATATAAAATAGTTTCTCTTTTCTCATTTAAAATAATGTGTGTAATATATTTAAGGTGAAATTTAACTCTTAAAATGATCTAATTTTTTTATATAATAATTTATAAATTATTATGTGTTTAATTTATATTATTTATTATTATAGTATTTATTATTATAATTATCATTGTTACTTAGCATTTAAAAATATTGTGTCCAAAAAATCTTTAATGTGAAATTTTATTAAATATATATATAAAAAAAATTATATTATTAATTATTTATTTGAGTACTATATTGTCGTTATAGTCTACTAAAGAGGGTTAAGTCTCTAATCTCTCACACATATTACAACATCAAAAAACATTACCGTTCATTTTGTTTAAATCTTTCCGTCTACTCGAATTCAATGGTTTATATATAATTTTTCTCTCTCCTCATTTAAATTAATGCATGTGATTTATTTAAGGTAAAATTTAACTCTTAAAATGATCTATTTTTATGATCCTTTATATATTATCATGTGTTCAATTATATTATTTATAATTATTATTATGTACATATTTTGTGTTTTAAAACTTATATTTGAATTTCTTTAATGTGGTTTTATTAAATGTATTTAAAATAGTATATATTTAATTATTTATTTGAGGATTATATCGTCGAGATGAAACCTAAATTATAGCTCTAGTAACATATAAAGATTCACAATAATACATGAATAATACATGAAGATGGTTACACTTTTAATCCTTCGAATTATGTAACGTCATTAATGTGTTTTTAGCATTGATTTTGTTCAAAACTCTTCATCTATCATATTGTCGGGACGAAATCTAAATTACAGCTCTAATAACATATAAAGATTCATAATAATACATGAAGATGGTTACACTTTTAATCCTTTGAATTATGTAACGTCATTAATGTGTTTTTAGTATTGATTTTGTTCAAAACTCTTCATCTATCATTCTATCAACATCCAATGACTGATGTATA
Organism: Schoenoplectus tabernaemontani; assembly: GCA_037127355.1. Lineage (NCBI taxonomy): Eukaryota > Viridiplantae > Streptophyta > Magnoliopsida > Poales > Cyperaceae > Schoenoplectus > Schoenoplectus tabernaemontani. Next base: position 12,118,569 of record CM073749.1, read on the forward strand.
ATTAATTTCTCCGCATTTAAATAAATAAATAAATATAATATAATATATCTAAGATACAATTTAATATTTAAAATGATATAATTTTTTATGATATTATATATAAATTATTATATATTTAATTTATATTATTCATTATTATTGTTATTATAACTTAATTTTTCGGGGCAAAACCCAAGACACAATTATAGTCATGCATGCAACAATTAGAAGTTCAGAATACGAATGTCAAATAGTAAAATGAAGAGAACCAACCTATATTTGATTTAGAATATAAAGACCAAGAAGTGCTTTATTCTTGATACTTTGTTATTTCAATAGCTATATGTTGGTAAACTTGCTAATTAACTTATTTCTATATTTTAGTTTTGTTTAATTCTTTCGATACCAGAAATTAAAAACTACAATATACAGCATATTTTATATAAAAAAAATTAGAGGTCAGATTTTTGTAATTTGCTCCAATTTTTTTTTTAAAAAAAAGTACGCTTCAAAGTGCTAAATTTGAATTAGAATTGTTGATTTTGCTTCAAAAAAATTATTAGTGGAAAAAGTACTTCTGGAAATGTATCTCTGTCTCTGAATAGAAAATTTATTGAAAACAAAATGGACCATTGTATATATATAGAGAGATGTGTTATGGTGTTTTGCAAAGTAAAAAACCTATTCTGTGTTGGGGTGAGATTTAATATCCTGAGGTCTCAAATGGTCAATCTAAGTTGCTCAATAATTTTTCATGTCAAAATCTTATGAAATATTAAATTTCATGATTTTTTTAGCTTTGTAGCTATTTTTTTAATTATTTTTAAAATCCACCCCGTTTAACATAAGAAAATAACATATTTCAGGGCTAATTTTAAAAATAATTTAAAAAATAGGTTGAAAGCTCAAAAAATCATGAAATTTAATATTCCACAAGTTTTTGACATGAAGAAATTATTGAGAAATTTAGATTGACCATTTAATACCTCGGAATATTAAATCTCACATCAAAATAATATGAGTTTTTTACTTTGCAAAGCATCATAACACCGGTTTTTTAAATAATAATTTCCCATAACTTTTAATTTATGCAACTTCATAATTAACAAACGATATACAAATGTGGCAGTATAAACTTGTTAGAAAAGAAAAAAAACTAGTCACATGAACCGCTAGCGAGAATGACTTGAACGAGAAAATCAGTACCACATGTAACAAATTTGTTCATGATTCACACTGTAAATGTAATCAAATTGAATTCTACATGTAACATTCGATGTATTCTTTTGATTTAAGTTGAATAATGTATAGAAACATATCGTAAGATGTCATCAGTCATTTCTTGATCCGTACTATAAACATATTCTAATATGTGATATGTTCTCTGTGATATATCATTTATATAATATATTAAAAAATTAAGTGATTTTTTTTTAAAAAAATTATACGTATATTCAATAAATTTATTGGGTTTTGATAGACATCTATGTGAAAAAAAAATATGAAACTCTCCGAAGCTACTAGGTTTATCCATTATGGCACATTTCAAGAGCAAATCTAAGGTGTTCATAAGCTTACCGAATGTCTCCGTGAGTTTAGCTCAAAAAGTATATTAAATAATTTTTAAATTTTAATTTTTTCACTCTCATTAAATTATTCATATTGAAATCTTGCGGGGTATCAAAATTTGAGATCTTTCGAGTTTTTTAATTCATTCTTTTCAATTTTTGAAAATAATGTACAAATATTGAATATTTTATTTTTATTTTTAGAGTTGATTTTCAAAAATTGAAAAGAGTGACTTAGAAAACTCGAAATATCCCAATTTTTTTTACCCCACTAGATTTCAATATGAAGAATTTAATGAGAGTGAAAAATCAAAATTTGGAGATCATTTGATATACTTTTTGAGCTAAATTCACGGAGGCCTTCGTGAGCTTAAAAACACTGTAGATTTGCTCCACATTTCAATATAAACACACACACACACACACATATCTTAAGCTCACAGAATGCTTCCATGAACTTAGCTCAAAAAGTATATAAATTAATTTTTAAATTTGATTTTCCACTCTCATTAAATTCTTCATATTGAAATCGTATGGGGTACAAAAATTTGAGATATTTTGAGTTTTCTAAGTCACTTTTTTTAATATTTGAAAATCAGCTCTAAAAAAAATATATTTAATGTTTGTATATTATTTTTAAAAATTAAAAAGAGTTACTTAGAAAACTCAAAACATCTCAAATTTTTGTACCCAACAAGATTTCAATATGAAGAATTTAATGAGAGTGAAAAATTAAAATTTGAAAATTATTTTATGTACTTTTTGAGTAAAACTCATGGAGGCCTTCCGTGAGGTTAAGAATACCGTAGATTTGCTTCCTCCTCTCTCTCTCTCTATATATAGAGAGAGTCAGACTATAGTGTTATGAATCGATTTTTCATTATCAAAATATAAATGATTCATTTCCTAAACTCTCCATTTCCGATTGAAGATTTCCCTCCATTACCACCATCCAGTGTAGTTAAGACCCATTGAATAATTTGCATAATTGAATTCAAGTTTAGTCGATACGAAACTTGAAGAATCTAGATCTACACGCAGTGGAGATGACATAACTACGATCAACCTTTTATCTTGCAGAATTTTTTTCTTAAAGGGTCGGCTCCATCAATTTATCTATACTAAAAACTACGTCCTAATCTTATTTTCACAGAAGGTTATAGGAAGAGCGCAATCCAGGCTCACATCCTTTAAAAAATATTTTTCATGCTCAATAGTTGACTGTGTCCAACCAATATTGAAGGGCATCAGCCCAACTTACACCTTTCAGATGAAACTTGAAGGGCGCAAGTCCGACTCACGCCCAACTTACACCTTTCGGATTGTATTTAAATGTTCCGATCAGAGTTTCCTATCAAAATTTATAAATATTTAAAGATCAAATTTTTAGCTCATCAGTACATATTAAAAATTTCTTCAACCCACTAATCATTATATATAAACAAATAATTAAAATTTTAAATATAAATTTAGTTATTTATACATATAAATAGTTAAAATTAATTAAAATTATATTTATATTTTTAAATAAAATCCTATTAGTTATTAGTTATATTTATATTTATATTTCATTATCAACGGGTTATAATTTTAATTAATTATATATATAAATAACTAAATTTATATTTAATTTTTTTAATTTAAAATATAAATATAATTCTAACTATTTATATAAATAAGTAAATTTATATTTAAAATTTTAATTAAAAATATAAATATAATTTTAATTATAATTTTAAATGTAATTTAATTATAATTTTAGATGTAATTTTAGTTAATTTTATCTATTTTTATATATAAATAACTAAAATTATATTTAAAATTTTAATTAAGATATAAATATATTTTTAATTATTTAATACATATAATGAGTAATGAGCTGAAAAATTTCTAAATATGTGCCGATGAGCTGAAATTTTGATTTTTAAATATTTATAACTTTTGATAGGAATCTCCGATCGAGACATTTAAATATAATTCGGAAAGTTCATAAAAAAATCTATCTGCTAGCTCAATTGAAAGGAGTGAGTTGAATTTGCGCCCTCCAAATTTAAATTAAAGGACGCAAGCTGAACTTACATCTTTCAATCTTGTTCGGATACAATCGGCTGTCTCACTCAAAAAAAGATATTTTGAATAGCATTAGGGTGAGTTGCGTCATTTTCATGACTTTATGGGTCCGTTTGGCAAATCAAGGAATAGCTTTGGAAGAGTGGTAATTTTGGAAGAGTGATAGAATAGTATTTTTTTTGGAAGAGTGGTAGAAGAGTGGTATTCTTAACTATTCGGAAGAGCGAAAATATCGTTTGGCAGTTGTTACTCAGAATTGTTAAAATATGAATAATTATGATACTAATAATGATGATGATTATAATAATAGTAAAATAATAATCATAATAGTAAGATAATAATAATAATAAAATAATAAATAATAATATTATAATAGTAATATAATAAAAATATAAACATAATCATAATATAGTAATATAATAATAAAAAATTATAATTACAATCATAATTATAATAATATAATAATAAATAATCATAATTTTAATAATATAATAATCATAATCATGATAATAATAATTATAGTCATAATCATAATAATATAATCATAATCATAATCATAATAATATAATAATAAAAATATAATCATAATCATAAAAATAATTATAAATAATTATAATTATAATAATAATAATAAATTAATCATAACTATAATCAACATATAATAATATAATACAACATAATAAAATAATAATAAAGTATTAAAAAATAATCATAATAAATAATAATATTATAATAGTAATATAATAAAAATATAAACATAATCATAATATAGTAATATAATGATAAAAAATTATTATTACAATCATAATTATAATAATATAATAATAATAAGTAATCATAATTTTAATAATATAATTATAATATAATAATCATAATCATGATCATGATCATAATAATATAACCATAATCATAATAATATAATAATATAATAATAAAAATACAATCATAATCATAAAAATAATTATAAATAATTATAATTATAATAATATAATAATAAATTAATCATCACTATAATCAACATATAATAATATAATACAATATAATAAAATAATAATAAATAATCATATCATAATCATAATCATCATAATATAATAATATAATAATATAATAATAAATAATCTTGATCATAATAATATAATAATAAAATAATTATATTTATATTCATAATATAATAATATAATATTAAAATTATATTTATAATAATAATAAATAATATAATAATACCAATGGTAACGATAATATAATAACAATAATGATAATAATAATGATAATAATAATTTAATAATAATAATATAATGATAATAATAATAATAAATAATCATAATATTAATATAATAATAAATTATAATCATAAATATAATATAATAATATAATAATACTAAATCTTAATCATAATCATAATATAATAATATAATATAATATAATCAAACAATAATCGCTATTCCGACGAGAGCTAATCCGGTATTCCACCTATAAGTTGGTATACCGGATTAGCGCTATTCCGCACTCTTCTACTTAGTCTAAAATTCGTTTGGCAATCGGAATAGCTATTCTATTCCAACTTTTTGCTATTCCATTGGATGCCAAACGGACCCTATGTGAATATAAATTTAGAACGTCACCTGAACGTAAATAAATTACGTAAATATTTTTTTAAGGTCGTTTAAGAAAAAGTTCCTCGCTCGGAGGCGACTCTGTTCGACTGACCCCCGATAAAACCCTCTCTTTTATTTTGAGAGCGCAAAAGGGAGAAAACAAGGGGAAAAAGTGTTAGAAAACTAGGTAATTAACAAATGGATGCAGCTAAGCTCAAAGAGCTGAAATTGTTCGTCGAGCAATGCAAGAGGAACCCCTCCGTTCTGAGCGATCCATCTCTCGCCTTCTTTTGTGACTATCTCGAGAGGTTTTTCTCTCCCTGCGTTATAATCACTTTTTCGTTTCGATATTGACCAAAGCTAGTTCATTCATCGATTCTCTTGTCTGGTTGAATATATTTGAAGAGAAACCCTGCCTATTTGAGTAGTGTGAGCTCAGTTCATTCGATTGAAGCACGAATTTGTGGAATCAAGTCTTGTATATTTTGATTTTGTTTCCAACACGTTTGGTCCCCTAGAAATAAGTTTGCAGAAATCACTTCCCTTTGATATAGCTGAAAATATCAGCTATAGACTGATATTTTTTTGTATGGTAATTGGTATACTACTGTTAAGTTGAAAAAAATGGTTGAATGATGAGTAGGTGTTAAAAAAGGCAAAATAAATCATCCGTAGGGGGTTGACTGCACAAGGCCCCTGCAGAGGCAATATGATGGAAGTAGGGGCAAAAAAGTAAAGAAATATAAATTTCACTCGGCTGATGAACAGTAGAAAACAGTTTACACTCACCCTAGTAGCAAGTTGTTTCGAGAAAAATAGGAAATATAACTGTTATTTTTCTGCATGCCATACATTTGACAGTGTCAATTGGGGACATGTTCTTGGTATCGTTTGCCAACCCTATCTATTGCATACATAATTATCTTTGTTTTGCACCACATAATGAAGCTTATTTACTTTGGTCTCGGTGTCAGTCACCCAGATACCCGACACATTGATTGAGTTGTGCAAATAGCTTGTAAAGGTGAAACAGTGATGAGCTAGAAATGGATTTAAGTCTAAACTAAAAGTCTTACTCTCCAACTGCACATTTCCTGAATTGATGCAGTCCCTTGTTGAGTCAAGAAGTCAAAACTAATGTACTATCTTTTTTTTTTGGTCAGAAATTGAATGCTCTTGTATTTGATTTTGAAGACTGACAAGTTAATCATATTGAAATAAAATGTCAGGCTTCTCCTGCATGAAAGTATTTTAATGCAATGTAAAAATTAGAAAGTTTGTAAGTAATAAGGGTTGTGTTACTGATTTAATGCATGAAGACTGATAAGTCAATCATTTGTGGATGAGATCACAAAGGACATATAAGAAGATATTTCTTGGTGCATGCTCTTTGCTGACGATGTGGTGCTGATTGATGAGAGCAGGATTGAAGTTGATCAGAAACTAGAGTTGTGGAGATAAACTTTAGAATCAAAAGGTTTTAGACTTAATAAGACAAAAATCGAATATATGAGGTGTCAGTTCAGCGGGGACAACTCAGATAATGAAGATATTATTTTGGACAGACAAGTAGTACCAATAAATGACATATTTTGATATTTGGGATCGATATTGCAGAGTGACAGATGGATTGATGAAGGTGTTAGTCATAAATAAGAGCCGGATGGGTGAAATGAAGACAAACATCCGATATTATCTGTGATAAAAATGTCCCAAATAAACTAAAAGACAAGTTCTACATGACGACGATTAGGCTCGCGATGTTGTATGGCACAGAATCCTGGACTACAAAAGGACAACACATCAAGAAAATGAGTGTAACTGAAATGCGGATGTTGCGTTGGATATACGACCACACAAGGAGAGATCGAATCAGAAATGATGATATACATGACAAACTTAGGGTAACACCAATTCAAGAGAAGTCAGTCCAACACCGTTTGCGATGATTTGGTCATATTCAACGAAGGTCTCCTGAGGCACACCAGTACACAGTGGTATTCTAAGTAGTTCTAAAAATATAAGAAGAGGAATAGGTCGACCAAGACTGACATGAGAGGAAGTAATAAAAAGAGATTTGAAGGAATGAAATATATCCAAAAAGCTTGCTTTAGATAGGAGTGCTTGAAAGACGGCGATTTATGTACCATAACCATGAATTAGGAGTTAGAGTATAGTAGTAGAGTTATAGACTTCAGGTTTTTAGTTTTTCAGTTGTTAGATTTTAGAATTTTAGGGTTTAGAATTAAGAATTTAGAAATATACTTTATAATGTAGCTTTATTGTACTATTTTATTAGTATTATTATTATTATTAGCATATTATTAACATCATTCTCTCATTATTATTATCATATTGTCTTCATCATTATCATTATCATTTTTATTTATTTATTTATTTATTATTATTGTTTTTATAATGTAGCTTTATTGTACTATTTTATTGTTATTATTATTATTATTAGCATCACTATTATTATTAGCATATTATTAACATCATTCTCTCATTATTATTATCATATTGTCTTCATCATTATCATTATCATTTTTATTTATTTATTTATTTATTTATTATTATTATTATTTTTTTTCATCATCATTATTATCATTGATATTTGAGATCTCTGATCTTATGCTTTCAGATTGCGTTTCATTTCTAGCCTAGCCCAATTTATTTGAGATTAAAGTCTTTGTTGTTTTGTAATTAATAAGAGTTCCATTAGGAAAATTTAGAATCACTTAAATTTAAGAAGTTGGCGAGTTAGTCTCATATGTTGATAGGATATATGAATGTTGAGGCATGAATAAATAGGTCCGATGGGAAAAATAAATAATAACTTATTACTAAATAAGTTCACTGCTTATTTGGGTAAATAGAAAGGTGAGAAAAGAATTGAAGTTGGAGAAAGTGTTAAGGTGTTTTTTTCTTTCTTCAACTGTAAAATGGCACGCTAATAAAGTGAAATTATGTGCCTTCACATGCCGTCTTTTTCTTCATTCTTTGCATGTTTCCTGTTCCAAATCTGCACTTTTTGTTGATGATTTAAAGGGGACAATAGTGACAGAACTTCAGTTTGCATCTTTTATACCACTGATTTAATTTGATTAATTTCTATTTTGCGCTGTTGTTTTCCTCTCAGTTTGGGTGCGAAGCTTCCTTCTGCAGCATATAAGAATGCTAATCAGACGGTAAAGCATTTCATTAATTTTCCCTGCTTTTTTGTATGTCTGAATCTGTTACATTTAAGTATGGAAGTACTATGAGGTGATGGATATATCAGGAACAGAATTAAACGAAACTCAGACTGTATAATTAGAAATTAACATATAAACTTGTGAACATAGTGTAGAAGGTTCATAGTTTTTTGGTTTAAGTTCGGAACCAGTCTAATCTTGGTAAATAAGGCATGCAAGAGTTCCATCCTGGTGTGAACCAGCTGGTATCATAACTGTAGTTTAGAACTTTTGACTCCTAACATTAAGGGGCCAATTTTATTTTTTGAAGAAATTTTGTTAACGAAGGCTCATTGTATTTCTATTTAATTTATTTACTTTTATACTCAGAGGAGTCATAGTGGGGAAGAGATGGAAGACTTTGACGTTGATATTGCAGATGATGATGATGTTGATCTGAAAGGCACTGAACCGGAGCATGATGAGCTGGATGAGGATATTGTTGAGTCTGATATTGAACTTGAGGGGGAAACTATTGAGCCTGATAATGACCCTCCCCAAAAGGTTTTGGTCTCTGCACATAGGAGTTGTTAATAACACCTCAAATAAATGTTGTTGGACAAATTATCCACTATTCAGCTGTCTAAATTTAGCCCAATGTTGGCTCCCAAAAACTCTCAATTATACTATCAGATCTTAGCAAACTCAATTTTGGCTTCAATAAAATTTCCCTAATTATGCAGCAAGCAAAATAAATTAATAAAACAATGGAACTGGGAACACTACCTGCCCTAGCTGAACTGCTGCTGCTGTTTGCAATTTTTGACCTGTTTTATATAGATGGGGGATTCATCTGTTGAGGTGACTGAGGAAAACCGTGAGGCCTCTCAAGAGGCCAAGGGAAAAGCGATGGAGGCAATTTCTGAAGGTATTATCATTTTTTAAGGAAAAACATATGAAGTGATAGTTGTATAATTGAACTATTAAATAGAGAACCATCTTTGTCATTCATAAAATGGCTCATGATCCGTGACAGATCATGATAATTGTATAAACACAAACTATAGAATTATAAGCTGAGTTGACTAAATTCTCAGGGAATTTTGAAGAGGCAATTGACCATCTCACCAAGGCAATAACGCTAAACCCTACATCAGCTATCATGTATGCAACAAGAGGTATGTATGTGTATGTGTTTATCTGTATGCAGTACATAATTAGAATTATGATCATTTAAGATCTTTGTGTGGTTCTTGTATTCGCTGGCATTGACCCCAACTCTTGTCAGCAATTATGTATTTCTTTATCTTATTTCGCTGGTTCTATTTTTTTTTTAATTTATCCTGAAACATTCTAGCTACTGTGTACATTAAGATGAAAAGGCCGAATGCAGCCATTCGTGATGCAACCGCAGCTTTAGAGGTAGAACTTTTTTCATAATCTATCTTTATTCTCTTGCAATATGCCATCAGTGTTAATCTTTTGGTCAAGCAAATTGCAAAATGCCCCTGCAAGTTGTTAACAAGCCCATATACGCAAGAAATCTTCTATCTTGTTTAAAAAAAAAAACTTCGCTACCAGATCTTCCAGAAAGAAAGTAATTGTCAACAGTGTTTAAGGCTTGAAAATACATTTAAATTACTAACATAAAACAAAACAAGTTTTGTTTTTTAAATGTGAATGGTGTACTGTTTTAATGTGCTGCTTATTATCTGTACGTGGATTGTTGCCAACGGTGTTTAAGGCTAGTTGGATGTTCTTTTCATCTCCAGTTGCTTATTATCTGTACGTGGATTTTTTCTTCTTTTTTTCCCCAAAAAAAAATGTCTGTGGGGTATTTTTTTTTTTACCAGATAAACCCAGACTCTGCAAAGGGTTACAAATCAAGGGGCATAGCCTTGGCCATGCTGGGCAAATGGGAACAGGCTGCGAAGGATCTCCATACTGCATCCACGATAGATTATGATGATGAGATAAACTCTTGGCTAAAGAAGGTAACTTTGCATTTTTCTCAAATTATTTAATAATTTGTTGTCCCGTGGGAATTTTTGATCTGAAATGTTTAGTTAAAAATCATGGATATTTTCACAGGTTTAGCGTGATTGTCAGAAATCAAACTAAATGGGATTTTGAATGTTTGGATTGAGATTGTTAGATGCTTAATTTCAGGTGGAACCAAATGTACATAAGATAGAAGAGCATAAAAAGAAGTATGATCGTTTAAGAAAAGAGCGAGAAGAAAGGAGAGCAGAGCGAGATAGACTTTGCCAAAAGGCTGCTGCTCAGGTACTGTTTAAACTGAGTAATTTAAATGCACACCCTATAAATGTGAAAGATATCTCTTGTATTCCTGTAGAAAAAGATATATCAAATGTGTTCCCAAAAAATGATACTATTGCATGTACTTCACATCTTTTTTCCTCAACTTGTTTCTTTGAAGCTGATCAAACTAAACTCTTTTCCCGAGAAATAAGTTTGGTCTGGTTCATAGTCTGGAAATCATTTGAAGTTAGTTTTCTTATGCTTACATGTGGGTGTATTTGATTGCATTGTTTTAGGTTTCTTGGCTATGTTATTTTGATATGTTGTAACTGCATGATTGAAATCTTACCTCATAACTTTGAAAAGATGAGGTTGGGAAAAGCTTCATCTTATTGTTTCAACAAAAAAAAATTCCACAAATTTCCTTGGTTCGACAATATTAGAGTACTCGCTTGTTCCGCCATTTATGTCCTTTTAACTGCTTATCGTGTCAATGTTAGGCTGCATATGAGAAGGCTAAAAAGAAAGAACAATCATCATCCAGTGGCATGCCCGGAGGCTTCCCGGGTGGCATGCCCGGAGGCTTCCCGGGTGGCATGCCCGGAGGCTTCCCGGGTGGCATGCCCGGAGGGTTCCCGGGTGGCATGCCCGGAGGCTTCCCAGGTGGCATGCCTGGAGGGTTCCCGGGTGGCATGCCCGGAGGATTTCCTGGTGCCATGCCTGGGGGTGCTCCTGGAAATATTGACATGAGCAAGATCCTCAATGTAAGCTACTAGACTAAGTTAGAGCTTTTATATGCTTTTGAGATAAACATGTGTGTAATGAGAAAATGTTGGCATTATTTGCAAGTATGGTTGAACTTTGTGTGTTGCTAACGGTATGTACAATAGCGTCGCAACTTGCAACATATACAGATTGATTGCAGGTTGAGCACTGAGCTAAAAAAATAGCAATGAAGCTTTGATTTCATCATATCTGAGAGAAGATAGACCTGATTATTTTGTTCTATTTCTGTCAAACAGGATCCAGAACTAATGTCGGCATTGAGCGACCCTGAGGTCATGGCAGCTCTGCAGGATGGTACTATTCTTGCTACTTTCTTTTTCCGATCTCATCTGGACTGTCACATAAATTATCTTGTGTAAAAATAATAAAGTAGCAATGGCTTCTGAGTTCCACAGGGGTTCTGATTCATCTCAGGGAGAATAATGGAAATAATTGAACTTCATAAACATAATAGGAAACAAAATTGATAAGACATAAAAATTCAATGTCATTTTGTAATTTCAAAAACAATAATTTCATCAATTTTAATTTTCAGTGATGAAAAACCCAGCAAGCTTCGCAAAGCATCAGGCAAACCCCAAGGTGGCACCAGTCATAGCAAAGATGATGGGTAAGTTTGCAGGTTCAACCTAGAAGTCTTGGACTTGGTTTCTTGTGATGAAATGAATTTTGTTGTAAAGACGTTAACTGGTTTGTGATCAGCATTGAGTTTCACTCTTGGGAGTTTATATGAGGGTTCTTTCTCGGGTACTTGAACTTTGTAGTTTAAACTTATAAAACATTGAAATATTGTGCATGAATATTTTTTTCCGGGTATCTTTATAATTCGATTCTCACAGTAGAAAGTCGTTGGGTGGTAATTTCGTTTCCTTGTGTTTTAATTTGGCATTTAATTTCCATCTTCTGAAATGATACGGAAAACGACTAAAAAAAGTTACATGTTTCATGCTCTCCAATACTTCACAACGAGGTTGTGTAACTGTGTAATACTTTTCTCTTTTGCACCCGGGGAGCTGATAGTTCACTGGTTAGTGTGTCATGCATGCAATTTTGGTGATGCCTTCGCTTTAAAAAACCATACGAATAATCAACGATATGAATAATCGCTTTAAAAAAACATACGAATAATCAACGATATCATCTTCAGGTCTGATGTTGGAGACCAAGTAAATCGTGGGCATAACATTTCTCTTAAACCAAAGGGAACACAAACAGATTCATAAGTTGTATTATTAAAAAAAAAAAAAGAAATTAAAGTGCAAAAAAATGGGATGGGATTCTTCAACTGGTAACATCAGCACAAAAGACGAATAATCTTTTGTGCATACTATCTAAATCCAGAAATGAGATGAATACAAGATGCAGACTTGTCAATTGACCACCTGCTTGATGAAATGACAATCTAATAAAAACACTTTTAGTTACTGAGGAATATACTTGACTTCAATAATATGAACAAAGTTTGGAGTTATTAGAGTCTAATAAAAACACTTGTAGTTCGAACTACCATGTCAAAACTATCATTCGGGGCTTTATTAGTCTTAACTATATCCTAAAAAAACCCATATTTAAATTAATTCCTTGTAAGGGATGTTAACGAAAAATAAATCCACCTATGAGAGGACATTAGGAACTCCTCTGTGACCTCAAAATCACTGAAAGTAACAGCAATGCCCTAATCTTTTTTCAAATTTAACAATAATCCCTGTGACAGGAAATGAGACTCCTTGATGAACGAATCAGTTCATCAAACACTAATGAATCTGGCTTAAACACCCCACATTACATCCCTAACAACCTTGAAAATACCCTAGCCAACCCACAAACTCTTACCCGCACAATCACACTGAAGGACCGGGATGACATGCAAATACGGGAGATGTGCCACAATAGGCACCTACACCGCCAAATCCGCATAAATTTTCTAATAGACCCAGGAATACCATTAAGCAACTTGCACATCCCATGGAAGATACAGGCACCACTCAAGGTTACAATCTTCCTATGGCTCATGCTGCAAGGAAAACTTCTAACAGCATACAACCACATCAAAAGACAATGGCCAGCCCCTCCGCATTGCATCGGTTGCCATACACAAACACTTGAAGACACCAACCATCTCTCTCTCCTGCCCCTCTGCTACAGCAATATAGAAGCAGCTGCAACCAGATATTCCACAATACCTTTTCAACACGACTGATGCACTCTCCTTTTGGTCAGCATACCAGCACCGACTACCTCATTCAACAGCAAAATCTTGAGATACCCTATTTGCATCAACCACTTGAAAAATATAGAAGGAACACAACAACAGGTTCTTCCTGCACCCCACTCCACCTCACCTCACATTTTGGATTGATACATACTCGAGGATGGAGTGTTACGGGATTGACAATGCAAATAAAGGCAACTCATGATAATCAGCGTCCTTTGTATATATTCTTACTTTTTTTAATGAAAGTTATCAGTCAGTGTTTTGCCTACCACTTCAAATATTTTTTTTTTATAAATTTACCTGTCACACTGATCCAATGATACTTGCTCACCAGAAATCGCAGCCAGAGAACCAATTGCACAACTATATTTCTATTCTACTAATAAGTTTACTTCTGTGCTTTTGGCTTTTCTTTTAGTATCAAAAAGATAACACATCATTTGTTTTAAATATATTTTCACTGTACAAAGCTACCAAAACCCTCAAAATATATCAATTTTAAAGTCAAATGATATACCATGAGATTCAAAAATGGAATCGATCTCATACTTAAATGCATCCAGAAACAAACCCAGTGACAACCCCGCCTTCCAATAATTGAAAATTGCGATGAACCCCTTAATCTTTTCGAAGACTGGAATGGAGGCCCGGTACATAAGTGCACCGATTCCCTCTACCACAACCACAGCTAACCCGGCTGAGAGTATGTCCCAGTCACCAGTCTGACCTATGACAGTTGCAAAAGCAGTCGCACAGTAGAATCCAATGAGAAAAAACAAGATTTTTAGGGACAAACCCTTCCTCAATTGGTTAATACGATATGTTAAGTTGGTTTGGAAAGATTTGAGTGTGTTGAATAAGCGGGTTCCACCATTGTTTGTTGTATTGCTTGATGATGATTCTGAGGTACCACCATTTACCAAGCTTTTAACAGTCCACTTCCTTCTCCTATAAAGAAAAATAAATTATGGACTAAAAGAAACAAACAACTAACACTAGAATCTTAATACTAGAAGATGCGATTTCAACTTTTTCTGCCTTTTTGGTACACCGAAATCTTGTCTGGTACCTACTTCTACCGAATAGATTCAGTGTTACTTTGTTCTGAAATGTGGTTATTTTTGTTATTTGGAATTCTATGCCCTGAGTAAAAGGTAACTTAATATCATTTTTTTCCCTCATTCAATGTGAAATTCCCAAAGGAAACTAATTATCCCTGCAGATAGTGGTAAAGCACAGTACTGCATATGACTCGAACAATTATATTAAAATCACCAGTAACAAATAATGTCTGCACATACTGGTAAGGTGCCAGTACTGTATCCAAAGAAAATAACCAAAAAAAGAAAAAGAAAAGAAAGACTAACATTCACCTTAAACATTTGACTGTGGGTCCACCTAGATAAAAGCAACACAAATTGTTGAGATTTGTACTATATCCACTGGTGCTATCCACTAGGTAAGAAGATGTACAGGCATACTTCGGTTTCATGCATTTAGATATCCGTAAGACGGTGATTCCCTTGCAACACTGTATAGACGACATGTCACCATACTAGAACGGAAGCAACATCTGTGACACAAAGTAGAAACATTAAAAGATGAAATTCCATCTCCGCAATTTGTTCTTGGTCCATTCTCTTTGGCTTCAAGAGGTACACATAGACGGAGCGAAGAGGTCTAATACCTAAAAAAAAAATTGAACCTCGTTGCTTATCTACCTTGGCTTGGAAAATCTAATCGGAGGAAACTCGCCTTATGCCCCCGTTACGCCGATTCTTAACGGTTGTTTTTGCGACGGTGTGATTCTGATTGTTTTACCGATTGATGCGGTTTATGATCGGAAGAAGGATTTGGTATAGCGTGGACTAGGTTTCGCTAAACCCGAATAAGATGGGTCTGAAGAAGATGGATCCGCCTCTGTCGGGTGGGATCAGACGGTTACAATTAAACAGGCTGAAGCAATTTTTCTGCACCATCGATTTAGAATTTGTTGTCTTAGGTTAGGACCGTTAGGTATTACTAATTATTTTTTGATCTACTTGGGTTATTGTTATTTCTTAAAGATAGTCGTGTTTGAAAAATTTTAGTCATCTTATCAGGTTTTTATTTTGTTCATTATAATTTCGTCCATAATGGAACTAGTGCATGAGATTTTCTTTTAATCATAAAAGTATGCTCCCAATTTATTTTATTAACTCAAAAGTTGTCACTTGTCAGTAAAATGCATAGATAAAGTCTAGTTGGATTTTTTTTTTACGAAGTATATATATGAGTCACCGTATTCGGTCCTATGAATTTGGTTACATTGATTCAATAAATATTTCAATTAAATATTTATAGTTCAAATTTTAAAATTTTAATTTAAATAACTTAGAAAAAATAATATTTTTAATTAATTTTAGAGTCATTTTTCAAAAATCATTGAACATAGCAAAATAACTCCAAACATATTATTTGGAGTGTTTTGAGCTTTTTAAGTCATGATTTTTAATTTTTAAAAATCAACTCTAAAAATAATAATAATAAAATATTTAATATTTGAACATCATTTTGAAAAATTAAAAACGATGACTTAAAAAACTCAAAACACTTCAAATTTTTGTATCCCATGAGATTTTCATATAAATTTTTTTAATGAGGATGATAAATTAAAATTTTGAGATGATTTAATGTATTTTTTAAGTTAAACTCACGAAAGGTCTATGTGAGTTTAAACTCACAGTATCTTTACTCTCTCTATATATATAAAATAAAACTAACATGCCTAGAAGTACGGAATTTTTTCGTGATTATAGCTTAAAAATTATATCAAATGATATTCAAATTTTAATTTATCATACTCATTAAGTTCTTCATATAAAAATCTTATCGGATACAAAAAAATTAGGATGTTTTAAGTTTTCAAAATCACTCTTTTTAATTTTTAAAAATCAGATCTAAAAATAATAATTTCAAGGAACAACAAGACTAGTGCTGAACCTACCCATGTAGGTTGCACAATCGGATTGCGTCGTTGGTTTCTTTGAGGTTGAGGCCAGAGATGGAGATCCCATGAATTCAAACAATGACAATCCGGAGGTTCGCCATTATTGCACCACATCCATTCAACTAATGGTCAGAAAGCCCAATTTAAAAATGACTTACTACGTTTAACTAATGGTCAGAAAGCCCAATTTAAAAAGTCTTACTACAGTCTTCTGTCTGTGAAGATTTTTCAAAAATTAATTATAACGGTTCGTTTTAATTACAATGGTTGTGAAAAAGTTTAAATGAGAATTTTAATGCACATAAAATTTATTATTATTAAATTAAAATCGTTGATCTATGATTGAACGGATCAGATCAAAAGTACTTCATCTGGAGAGTTTTTTTTTTGCTCTCCAGGGGATGTCGTTTCGTCTCGAGTTCGGTCCTTGCTAAAACCCCACGTCAGCTCAGCTCCCTCCCCCTTCCCAGGCTACCGTAGGGTCTGTATTCTTTGCAGAGAATTTTCGTACGAAGATTTTCACAGGAAAATCACGACGACTCAAGAAAATCATAAGGCTATGTAGAAATCTAAACACGAATTTTTGATGCCCGTGGTTATTTATTACTGTTAAATCAAAACCATTGATAGAAAAAATTGCACCTGCGGAGTGATGTGAGTTCGGCTATCGTAGTATGACCCAATGTTTTAAAATGCATATTTCAATATGTGTGCGGTTGACTACTGTATAACACATATACGACATGCGGATGCATATGCGGTTCAATATGCGGATTATATGTTGATATATATTCTAAAAATTCTTACAATATTTGAATCGATCACATATTTTTGAAATTTTTTAATATAAAATATAATAAATAAGATATTAATATAATTTTTAATATTTTGTATAAAAAATATAATATAATTAATTTTATAGACTTAATACGATAAATATTTTAAAAAATAATATACATTGTTGAATATGCGAATGCATATTCTTATATATGCGATATTACACCGCATAAACATAAACGGACCGCATATGTGGACATGCGGCCGCATTTTAAAACAATGGTAAGACCAAACCATGATATTCTTGGAGCGACCGGTGGCGGCGGCGCCGGAGGATGGATGGCAACTGCCGTGAGACATTTCTCTCGGAAGAAAGCGGAGGATGTGTGAGGCGGATACACCCTAAGGCCGAAAGAGGAGGCGGTTGAGATCTCCAAAGGCCTTTTGCAGATCGTTAAGGATCACGGTCCCTCACCGTCTCTGACACCTGGAACCGTGTCAAGGTACTTCTATATTTAAGTTTCATTCTGACATTTACCAGAAATTTTGATTTGCGGATCGGAGAATGTTTTTTCAGGTAGCTTAATGACTGAAATCAGATATGATCAGGGGGTTCAGATGGATTTTTTTTTTGCCCTTTTCTGATTTCAGTGTCCTCTAACTAATTCCAACTTTTGGTTAAAGTAGCTCTGTATGTTACTCGAAATTTTATCTTTGTTTAACTTTTTCCAATAGCTTCACTGTATCTCATATGATAATGTTATAATGTCAATTTCTTATAAGAATTAAGACAGAGGGTAGTTAAGCAGAAATTTTATTGTTCATTAATGCACGCTTACTGCTTTGATAATAATCCTAATGAATAAGTTAAACGAACAAAGAGGATAGGAGGGATCTTCAACTTATGCCAACTGTTATCTATAAAAATGTCTAGTATGCTCCGAAATTCCGAGTAATACCAATATTTCTGTTTAATTTTGATCAAGAAGAAATGTTCCCACAAACTGAGCAACACTTTTGGGTTGAAGTAGCTTCTTACTTCTTTTTGTTTCTTTCTGTTTGATGCTTCAGTTTGATCTTATTTGGGTGTTGTAGCTGAACTGACCTTCATTTTGTCTATCTGTAAGTATTCATCGCTTTGGGTCCAAAGATAATAAAACTAACAACAAATGACATGAATTGCCTGTGGATGCATACCAATTGATGTTGCAATCCGTAGCATTTCTATGCATGTATTTATGCATCTATATCATGACTTGAGACCTAAATTAAGTTTAGAATATCTCCCTTTCACTGAGGTGTTGATTTACCCTGTCCTTGACCTGAAGAAGTTTACCACTGGGTTTCTGATTTACCGTCTGTTATTGTTAAAAATGTTACCTGTTGTTATTGATATTTTGAATGATGCATTTGATATTCAAGACATTTAAATTCTGTAAGCATAACATGCAAAACTTACCTATTTCTGTGTAGTTACTCATCACTGCAATTCTAATTAAAAATTCGAACAGGAGGCAGGAATCAGTGGATTGAACAGCAAAACACACATGAAGTTATTATTGAAATGGATGCCGGGACGTAGGATCGATGCTCAAATTGCCATGTTCACATATTGGAAATTCAAAGAAAATTTTCTACTCGACAAAAACTGAAGATGATTCGAGTGTTCCTGCTGTATCTATTGAGTGCCTTCTGAATCAAAAAACTTATTTTTTCAATTATTTATCAGTATTTATTGAGTGTCTTCTGAATCAAAGTCTATAGATGCTCTTTAGATGATAAAATGATGAAAACTTACTTAAGTTATTAATTCTAATTTTTCTGCTTGTAGATAAATAAAAAAACGACAATCAATTAAGAGAAACAAATTTGTCAATTATATAACATATAAAATTGTTCTTAATATTATAAACATTATAAAGATGATATTTATAAATTAATACATCAACAACCGATCAAATATCAATAGAATTGAATAATTTTTTTTTATAAATTGAACCTTTAAGTTTTCACTCAATCACTACAACTATTTCTCAGTTTTAGAGTTCATTCTCGTCGCAGTCTCAGAAATCGGTTGACTTGACCTTGACTCGGCCAATTCGGACGATTCTAATGATTTTCTTTTAAAAAAATGACCAGTCATAAAAATTTGACAAACTCGACTCGGCACAGATCGATTCTAATCTAACTCGGTCGAGTCAACTCAGAATCGACCGATTTTGCAAACCATGCTTGACAGGTTTCTCATTTCATATTGCTATTTTTTCTTTCTTTTCTCCCTTTTTAAGTACTAAAATTTGGGTGATTTTGCATATTATTATGTATAACATTCAATGTGCGAAATTGAAACAAACAGGGGAACCCCGCAGCGATGATGTATCACTGAAGATATTATATTGTTGTCTGGACCCGAAATAAGTTTGGCGATTCCAAGTACCCTGTGGTTCCTGGGTATGTATTCCTTCACTTTTGTGCTTATTTTGATCTTTTTTTCTTTCCTGATGAAATATGGTATAATTCTTGCTGACACAAAGGGAATAAAATCAAAGAGCCGCTAAAGGCTAATCCGTGAGAAGTATACACTATATACATGTCAGGCTAATTCATGAATATAGAATTTATAGTCGATTGTATTTAGCTTGTTCTACTGCATGCGGTCGTTACCAGTATTCGTTTTTCTTAACTCAAGATAATGAGATAGATCTTCCTCGTATGATTTCTTCTTCTAGGCATGAAATTGCTGGAGTAGTCACTGCAGTTGGATCTGATGTGACGCCATTTAAAGTAGGCGACCATGTGGGAGTAGGTACGTATGTTGATTCATGCAGAGATTGTGACTACTGTAATGCGCGTAGAGAGATTTATTGTGATCAACGCGTAAGGATGGTACGATCACAAAAGGCGGTTACTCCACACATATAGTGGTACATGAAGCCCATTTGTCAGAAAAAAATATGAAAAATATTTTTAAAGTGCTGTAGAAAAGTTCTCTTCTCTTCTCTTTGCAGGTCCTCAGAGACGGAACTAAAATTTCAATTTAGAAGTGTCAAATATTATATTGAATATTAGATATAAATATTAGAATGCTTAATAGATAAAACTTCTCCAGATATACTATAATTTTCAACTTTTTTCACCCCTAGTTCCGTCCCTGTGGGCCCCTACAGTGATGCGGTGCCGATCCATCAGTGTTTTGTACATGATCTCACATGGGATGTTGCAACAAAGAATCAGGAGTTATCGATCTTATGATGTGGATCTTTTAATTAATTAATCAGAATCCTGACTCACTTTTTTTTTCTTTAAATTTTGAAATAAGACATCGAGAATACCGAATACAGATCTATTGCTTTCTGGGAGCACGAGATCCTAAATTAATTGATAAAATAAATGGTGAAGTCAATTCCTCAAATTTTCCCAATTCAAGGGACAAAATCTAATTTAGCGTCAAGTCAATTGTCCTCTCTATTCTTAATTAATTTTCCCAATCCGATAAAAGTAGCTCCGTTTTGCACCCACAAGCAGGCAAGTAGCAGATTGCTTGAGAATAAATTTATTTTTGCCTTAAATTGATACAATTCAGTGGTAGAGGTTCAAAAAGTCTTGTTACAATTTAGAGGTTTTCATTATTAGGGTTGGATCATTTAAATTAATTATATTATATGAAATAATCCTATACTTACATGTCTCGGTTTTGTTATGAACTTTCTTTTCATTCTTTCTAAAAACAAAAAATATATATTTATAAGAAATACATTAGAGTCTCGTACTAAAAATGCATAAGTATAAAAATACTATTCAACTTATGCCAAGTTAAGCAACAATTAATTAATTTATTTTCAATTTTCACTAGCATTTAATGTCCCTTCTTCTTAACTATATTATTTTTGTGCAATCTAATTTTAGAGATAAAATCATACTTATATATCTCTATTTGAAAGAAAAGTCCATACCACAGTGAATATTACAAAAAAGAACTATCAGAATGATCCTGCTTTCCATTAAAAAAAATTCTAAATTCAGATAATACTAAGAATTAATATTTTTAGTGTGTACAAAAGGTGGTGGTTTGTCATTCTCTTTTGTAGCCAACTATTTTTTTTTTATTTCTTCAACTTCAAGTAATTGTTTAATTTACTCAAAAAAGAAAAAAAAAATACTTGTTTAGTTTCTATTTGAGTGAGCCCTGAATTATGTAGCGTAGCAGTGAATTAACATCGCTGACATTTCATGTGCCATAGCATATATCGGATTCAAATATCGAATAATAAGAAGAATAATTGAAAGTTTCAATTTTCAAACTTAAAAGAAAACGAAAAAGCAGCTCATTCAAGTGTTCTTTACTTAATTAACACCAAGTCACCAACCAAAAAGCAACCCAAAAATTTAACACGCCGCGTCTTCTCAGTTCTCAGTTTTCAACTGTCACCGACTTTTTTATTTTTATTTTTATTTTTATTTTTACACTATCTCTCTGGCCCCACCGCCAAGCGCCAGCTGTTTCCCTCTCTATAAACCTCTCTCTCTCTAGATCTGCGCCTCTTCTCCTCACAATTCCAGCAATGGCGTTGCCACCGTTTCTCCATCTCTTCCTCCTTGGTACTTTCCTCTTATCATTGCCTTACCTCTCTCTGTCTCAGTCTCAGATCTCGCTTCCCCCTGCTTTCCCACCGACTTCCTCTTCCTCGAGTTCGGACACTGACGCCCCCTCCCCTGATCTCTCTGTTTCGACCCCTCCTTCCTCCTCTCCATTCTCATCTCCTCCCTCTTCATCTCCCTCCAGTGATGACTTGTCAGAAGCGCCTGCTCCTTCTCCATTATCCTCTTCAGGAAAAGTTCCAGTACCAGTGCCAGTACCAGTACCAGTACCAGCACCAGAACCAGTACCAGAACCATCGCATGCTGAGGTCAAAGCTAGTGCCATTGATGCGGGAGAGCTAGAGGATACAGAGAAGAAAGGTCTTGACGGCGGGAAGAAAGCGGGAGTTGTGGTAGGTGTGTTTGCTGCAACTGCACTTGTCGGGTTGGGAGTTCTTGTGTGTAAAAAGAGGCAAGATAATATACGGAGGTCGAGGTATGGCTACAACTCCAGATCAGTAGAGCTGGTATAAAGGAGAGGTGACAGAACTTGAATCTTTGAAATCTTGATCTCTATTTTTTATCTTTAATATGCCATTTAGATTCGATTTATTGATACGTTCTTGATAGTATACAATTTTCCGATGCATTGATGGGGTGATCGATATTGTCCGAGAGGGATGGAAGCGATTGATCATTGATACTGTACTGTTCTTGAGATTTAGATGTATACGACCATTGATTACTATGATTATTGATTGGTTAATTGGTAATGTTAGTTGCTGCAAATGCTGATATCACTGATTACAAGATTTATTATGGATCTTGGCTTCATGCAAGACTCATTCATTGCTGGAGCTCAATAAGCGATTCTATTGTTGTTGTACACGCATCTGTTGCGAAAGATCTGATTTTGATATCGTTTGAGCAAGATTGGGTTTTGTCTTAGGGTATAATTTATTGCCTAAATAGTAGATCGAATATACTTTTTTTTACTAATATTGCTTATTAATATGGCTCATTGATTGATATTATTATTATTTTCAATTTCTTGGCTATACCATTTTAGGAAAGCAAAATCTTTACCGGCTATGTGCTCATTAATTTAGAGCCACTAAATATATTCAGTCTGAATTTTTAGAATCCGTGAAGCGTTATTAATCAAATGATTATAGAATTATTGTTCATAGTTTGGGATATTTTTTTTGGGCTTTGGGTAAGAGGCCTAGTGAAATAGCAATAATGAAATAATAGAGTACTTGATGAAAAGAGAAATTACAAGATTGCCTCGATTTTTTTTTCTTTTAATAGAAGTAAGAAATAAAGAATCTCAAACGAGTATCACGGAACAGAGGATTTCGTGATATAATATTTTGGGAGCATAGAGATCAGATGCTAATAGTAACGATAATTTATAAATAAAAAATTCTCGCTTAACAAATAATTTATACTTTTTTCCTTCAAAAAATAATTTATGCTATTTAAAAAAGGAATCGACTCTAGAATTTTCCAACTAAAATCATTACTGACGACTATCTCGCTCAAAAGAAAAACACATGAACTATTTTCATAAAATACGTTTAAATCCTACACCCGACAATTTTTATTTTGGTTCAAGTGCACCAACATTACTTTATTGTCTTGTTAATTTAGGTCGAAACAAAATGATATGCTAAAATATAAGCACTAGCTTTATGGTAGCGTTAGTCGTGCAAGGGCTTGTCACAACTGTAAAATTAATAATAGAATATAATGATCGATGCATCGTGGTAAATAGGATTAAATTTCCTTTTCTCTAATTAATTGTGAAGAACAGTCGGTCGATTTGCTAGTATGAACTGTGCTATCAGACCCAAGTCAATCACAGATGGGAACTATGTGGAAGAATGGGGAACGGGAGGCAGATGCAGTTGGTGGGTTGTGTTTTTCTGGGGTTGTTAGTTGGCCCTTGTCGCCACCGAACAATTATCGTCTCCTCATTCTACCGATCCTAAGAGAAACAAGAAAGAATCATATGTCCAGACTTTTGTTATGTAGCTCTCAAATTGTGTCCCATAACGCTCCAAAAGGAAATAACATAAGAGTTGCGACCCATAAGGGCCATAACGCACACTGAACATATGACATGCACTGGCCCAGCAAGCTAGGATAGTAGCACAAGTCATCCAGCATCACAAACTAACATGGTGATTATGACACAACATTAATATGCTTGAAGTAAATGGCCTATTGTTTGATTTATTGATTATAATTTTTTTCATTTTTATATTCTCATTAAAATGAAAACACATTTATGAGGAATTGTTTATTTATTACTGTTCTGATTATCACCCCCGTTAGAATACATGTTTTTAATTATGTCATACACACTTGATTATTACTTTAATGCATACTGTTCATTTAATATGAATCGATTGCTAATGACAATCACACATTTTTATTAGCAAAAAACATATTTTGACAGTTGAAAATAATGATCTTGATCTTCACAACTTATTATCTAATCAGACAGAATGCAATTTGGCTATTAGACATTGCACACCTGACTATACATGAACATTTGATTTTGCATGATGCATAAATTACTATTTTTTCAAATTTAGTACTCATTTTCCGAACAATTTAAAATATATTATTGGTTATTGCACATAATACAGTAATACACACTTAATTGTTGTACAATGAGCATTTGCTTATGTCAATTTATTTATTTTTTGGAAAGTTGATGAACAGCAGGAGGGGTGCTTAGTTAGAGGTGAGGACTTGGGGATCAATATAAAATTCCTATATATCAATTAACAAGGAATTGGCAATTATTTCGCCCTGCATTTTTTAAGGACCTAAAGATGCATATGTCTCCATCACATACTAGACGTAGCTATTTCCTATATTTATAAATTTATCTTATCTATTTAACCAACTTTTGTGCTTCAGTTTTTTTACATTTTAGTATCATCAACCGTTATATATATTCTTCTAATTAATGTAACTTAGACTTAACAAATGTCATGTATTTATGAAATGATAAAATCATATGCAACTTCTACTTTTCTTGAAATGACATGAAATACATATAACGACGTTATTTAATGAAAATTGATAGAACATCAAATAATTCTGTTATTACATAAAATTTGTTCGAAAACAATCTATAAGACAGTATATGTATAATATTTTCCTTTTGTATTTTTAAAACATTTTAATATAATCTAAAACGCGTTATCAAAGTCATACAGATAACTAGCTGTGAATCGATACTCAATTCATTTAGAAGACCCGATTTTTGGGCCAGTATAGATGTACAGGTGTCCTGAAAACAAAACACAATAGTTCTCTTCCATCACTTAATACAAGCCCAAGGCCTTTGCTCAAGTAAACAACATAGAATTATCATAAGTTTTCCTTTTTGAAACCTATGTCACTACTGTTTTCCTCGAGGTTGAGCTCGGCCTTATTTAAAATTCGTGATTCTGAAATAATTCGAATATTATTTAGAAATATTTTTTTAATTAAAATATATTATATTAATATTAGATTTTTTTTATAAGAAAGTAAAAAAATATCATTTGCAAAAGTAAAATACATACAGAGTTCAAATTTTGGTTACACTAAACCAACGGAAATTTTGATTGCTTTAATATATATTGTATTACTGCGCTGCCAATACAACAGAGACGAGCAAAATGAGGTATAAACTTCGTTATCGATACTAAAGGTAGTAAAATCTGACTCGAATAAAAAAATCTGTTTAATTTTTTTGAATCTAAATCCGATCAGATTTTTTTTTCTAGAAAGTCAAACTAATTCGAATCCGATTTGTTCCGAAATGATTCGAAATCGAGATGATCTGTGATAAGAGTGTCTAGAATTTGAGACGACCTAAAATCTGATTCGACTCAAACCCAAATGTTTTGAAATTCAACACACCTAAAATCAGATGACCCAAAATCTGACCCGACTTGAACCTAAATGGCATGAAATCCTAAACGGACCAAAATTTAACCCGATCTGATTTTAAATTTTTTAAATACATTTAAACTACGTAATGTATATTTATTTTATGCACATTTTTTTGAGTTATATCATTTTTAATGTCTACTATCATATGCAAATGTTTTGCATGTTTAAAGTTTCCACATCTCGATGTTCTAACTTTTCAATAAAAAGAAATTTATTCCATCCTCTAATAAATAAATAAAAAAAGATGACCTATAACGAACATCTGTTACATGTGCTGATCAGATGAGGAACTTATAAAGACACTTTTTTGACGATGGCTTTTTTTTGCTATACACATCAAGACAATGGTACTTCAATTTTACTCTAATATCTCCCGCAACTTCTCTTTCCTCTCAATGGACGTAATTTAATTCATTTGTGATCAGACCTTTTCCTTCACATAAAGAAGGATAATATTGGTCACCATCTTTGTAATATGACATAAAAAATGTAGGTGAATTTTCTCAGAGATCATAAACAACGATGTGGCCATCACAATAGAAATTAGACTCGAAATGAGAAAATAGTTTTAGAAGCTTTCATTCATTTTGTAGGGCACCTAGGTGCCCCCTTGTACGCTTTATTTAATTAATAAAACTTGAAGACGTGAATTTTATTTTTCCGATAAAATTATTAGTGACAGATTTGAGTCTAGTGTGATATATAGACTTCATCTTTGAAGATGCTGCTGTTAAACTGCAATCTTTATGCGCGTAAACCGCATCCAAATCAAGTCAATGTATAATGTATTCACTGCCCAAGGCAGAGATGATTCAAGCCAGAATTGTGGCGTCTCAGTCCAGAACTGCAAGGTGTTAGACGCAGCTGATTTGATACCAGTACAATCGAATTTCTCAACCTATCTCGGAAGGCCACGGAAGCAATATGCAAGGACAATATTTATGCAGTCGAATCTCGAAGGCTTGATCAATCCAGGTAGGGGTTGTTGGCGTGAAATGGTACATTTACGTCGGGCGCCTTATATTATAGATATATAGAGAGTACATGAATAAGAGACCAGATGTGAATGTTCTTAATGATCTCTCGGGGAAAAAAAAATAATATCGATGAAATTGTGTTCCCTCTAGCAAAGTCATTTGCTGGTTATTTTTCTAATTGTGAATTATATATATTTATAACAGAAATATTGAAAACAATAAAACAAATAATCATGCAATATGAGTAAAGATACCGTGAGTTTAATCTCACGGAGGATTTTCGTGAATTTAACTCAAAAAGCATATCAAATCATCTCTAAATTTTAATTTATCATACTCATTAAATTCTTTATATGAAAATCTTGTGGGATGCAAAAATTTAGAGTGTTTTGAATTTTTAAGTCACCGTTTTTAATTCTTAAAAATGATGTTCAAACATTGAATATTTTATTAGTATTTTTAGAGCTGATTTTCAAAAATTAAAAACCATGACTTAAAAAGCTCAAAATACTCTAAATTTTTGCATCCCACAAGATTTTCATATAAAGAATTTAATGAGCATGATAAATTAAAATTTAGAGATGATTTGATGTACTTTTTGAGTTAAATTCATGATATCTATATATATAGTTTGTCTAACATGGTTTTGTTAGCATTTCAACCGAAATGCTAATGAGTCAAATTTTAATTTTTTTTGTTCATAATTTTAATTTAAGTATCTCAATAAAAATTTTATATCATAATTTTGTAGAATACTAATTTTCATCGTGTTTGGAGTTAGTTTACTATACTTAATAATTTTTGAAAGATAGCCCTGAAATAATAGAAAACTAATAAAAATTATATGTCAAAAAAGCTTATTTTTTAAAAATCATTAAGCGTAATTGTTTGTAAACTAATTCCAAACACGATGAAAATTAGTATACTATAAGATTATCATATATATATATATATAATATATTATTATATTCATATAATGATTATTATTTATTATTATTATTAAATTAATATTATCATTATTGTGAATATAAATATAATTATTTTATTATTATATTATTATGATCAAGATTATTTATTATTATATTATTATATTATGATGATTATGATTATGATTATTAATACTTATTATTATTTTCTTATGTTGTATTATATTATTATATGTTGATTATAGTGATGATTAATTTATTATTATATTATTATAATTATAATGATTTATAAATATTTTTATGATTATGATTATATTTTTATTATTATATTATTATGATTATGATTATGGTTATATTATTATGATTATGACTATAATTATTATTATCATGATTATGATTATGATTATTATATTATTAAAATTATGATAACTTATTATTATTATTATATTATTATAATTATGATTGTAATTATAATTTTTTATTATTATATTACTATATTACTATATTATGCTTATGTTTATATTTTTATTATATTACTATTATAATATTATTATTTATTATGATTATTTTTTATTACTTTATTATTATTTTATTATGAGTCTAGTTAATTTAAGATTGACATATGACATTAATTATTGAGTCTAGATAACTATTAATTATTTATTATATTATTATAATTATGATTGTAATTATAATTTTTTATTATTATATTACATATTATTCAACGAGATTATTTTTATTACAATGAATTTGCTCTCTCAAGTAATTGCACTAAAAATTAGAATCGAATATTTTGCTCACCTATGAATAATATTTTCCTACAATTATTGAGTCTAGTTAATTTGAGATTGACATATGACATTAATTATTGAGTCTAGCTAACTATTAATTATTAAAGCTATAATATACGGTTAGACACCGTCAAAGACAAATAATTAGATAATAATAAATATTGTATATTAATTTCTTATTGACTAGACTCGATAATCAATAGAAAAATGGTGATAATGGATTAGGAGTGTTAATGGGTCGGATCGTGTCATATTATTTTATTATTTTTATTGACCCGACTCGATTATATCCGGGTCAAAATTTTTTGATCCATACCCGATTTGATAGGGTTACGGGTCGACCCGACCCGACCCGTGTAAAATAATTAAATATTTTTATATTATTTTAAATAATTAAATATTAATCAATTTATAATTAATATTAATTAGTGTATAATATATATAAGCTTTAATTAGTACTAAATCATAAAATTACTTCAAAAAACACATTTAATCGGTTCCGAGTAAAATGATTAAAAAAAAAATTAGACCCATATCCGACCCATTTATCTTCAGATCATATCGGATCGGATCAGATTCGGATCAAATCAGATTAATCCGTCGGATCGGATCAACAATTGATACCCTATCGTACATGAACATCTCGTTGTGCATACACTAAAAAGTCGATGAAAAGTCAAAGAACCAACCTACTTTGTGCATGGTACTGTGTTAAAATAACCCGGACGGGTCAGACCCGACCCGCATAATCCGTGGCTGCGACACGACCCGTCCTGACCTGTGACCAAGCCCGTCAGACTCGTGACCCGTTAGAACCGGCGGGTCTAGCACGGACGCAGGCAAATTTTTTTGAAAAAAACCATGCTAGACCCGACCCGATCCGCCCAACCTGTGCAAACCCGCCCCGCCCCGACCCGAGAAACCCGTGCAAACCTGACCCAATACCCGGTAAACTCGGGAAAATTCAAAAAATACGGGAAAATTAAAAAAATTTGGTCAAAATATAAATAGCTATATATTTTTAATATTCTTAATAATTATTTTTGAATATTTCAGAATTTCTGAGAATTTATTTAAATTTTATTGGGTTGTTTTTGAATTTTGAAAAAAAAAAGAAAAACCCGCCGACCCGTCCCGTTCCCGACCCAACCCGTCCCACCCTTGGACTCGACCCGCCGACCCGATGGGTCTAGGATGGGTCGCGACCAAACCTCCCAAAATGAACCCGTTCTAGCTGTCCCGTTAAAATTCGCTGACCCATGCAAACCTGTCCCATCCCGACCCGTCCCACCTCGTTTTTAATACACTAGTGTAGGGTCTCATTTTATCAACTTTAAACCAGCCCATCACAACACAATTCTGAATGGGCCTATAATTCAACAGAGAAGGTAGACTCGATATTTTGTTATGAGTGGGGATCCATTGACAATGGATTTTTTTGACAATCTTTGATAATGGACTTCTAAATAAATATAAAAAAAAAATCTTAAAAATTAAAAAAAAAATTATAGATGTGTTATTATACTTTTAGATTGATGATCATTCAAATTTTATGTAATGTCATTATCGTTTGATATTCCATCAAAGACCATTAAATTGAAACCATTTCAAATTGTATGAAAATTTGATGGTCTTTGATGGACTATCAAACGATAATGAAATTATATGAAATTTGAGTGAACATCAATCTAAACATAGAAGAACATATCTATAATTTTTTTTTATTTTTTTTTTTATATTTATTTAGAGATCCATTGTCAAAGTTGTCAAATAACCCATTGTCAACTGATCCCTTCTCTTTTGTTATTGAGTGAGGATCCATTGAGAATGAGTTATTTTGACAATCTTAACAATGAACCTCTAAATAATATATAAAAAAAATTTAAAAATGAATTTTTTTTATAGATATGTTTTTCTAATTTTAGATTGATGGTCATTCAAATTTCATTATCGTTTGATAGTCCATCAAAGACCGTTATAAATTACATGAAAATTTGATGATCTTTGATGGACTATCAAATGATAATGAAATTGCATGAAATTTGAATGACCATTAATCTAAAAGTAGAAAAACACATCATAAACTTTTTTCTATTTTTAAGATTTTTTTATATTTATTTAAAGTATCATTGTCAAGGTTATCAAAATAGCCCATCGTCAACCGATCCCTTCTCTTTGTTATTTCATGTTATTATAGAATCTGTTCTGATATTATATTCAATAATAAATTATGTTTTCTAAGAAATCATTAGTATTTTGGAAAATAAGTACTTTTCAATTAGTTCATTTTGAAAATTTATTGCTAAACTTGCAAAAAGACCATCTTCTTTGTTGTTATTTCCTGCATTGTACTCCAAAAACCAAAACCCTTCTCCAGAGCCAGAAGTCCCACCTGCCTGATCTCTCTCTCGCCTCTCTATTCTCTAACATGGTTCCGGTATCCAAACCAGCTACGAACAACGGTGGAAGTGCCACAAAGAAGGCTAAGAAACTCGCTTCGGATCTCGTAGACGACGAAGCGGGTGGCGAGTGCAAGTTCCCCGTAAATCGGATTCGGACGCTGGTGCGCAGTGCGGATCCGACAGCGAGGGCTTCAGCGGATTCGATTTTTCTCATCAATAAGGCTTCAGTATGTCATAGTTGTTTGCTCCTTTTTTTTTTTTCTGAAGTTCGTTTTATCTTTGTTTTGAATTTTTACAACCACAACAACAACAACAAAAAGCCTTTAATCCCAAATAAATTGGGCTAGGCTAGAAATGAAACTCAATCGGAAAGCATAAGATCAAAGATCTCAGATATCACTGATAATAATGAATATGATGAAAGAAAAAGAAAATAAATAAATAAAATAATAATAGTAATAATAAATAAATAAAGATGATAATGATAATGATGATGAGAGATACAGAAAATTGTTTTGAATTTTTGGGATGCAAAATTTCAGAGAAGAAGAGAGATACAGAAATTTGTTTCCAGAATCATTCTCAGAAACTCCTTGCCAGTGTTTTTTTTTTTGAAACATTCATCATGTTTTCCAAGAGAACCCAAAATCTGGCATTATTGTCCCCTTGTAGTCCGTAGAATGTTCGGAGTATTTCATCATCCAATGGGAAAGTGTGGTGATTTTTAATTTTTAAATAATATGGTTGAGTTTGGAAGTCATTTTGTAGTTAATATCATTCTTTTTATGATAATTTTCTGTTATGCCTGTGGTAAATTTGCAAATGTGACGCAACAAATGCCAGAAAAGAACCACATGCTTGTTTTTGTTTAGTTTTGCCAAATTAATTGTGAACTTGAATTGATAGATTGAGATTTGCTACCTTTATTTATACAACCTGTATTGAGCCTCACTGGTTTGGTTTTAAAGTGTAATAACTGTAGTTTTTTGGCCATGCATTAATGCTTGTGTTCCTCAATACCCTTTTGGGAAAATTCATGTTTTGGTCCCTGAATTTTCTTAAAAGCAGCAAGTTGCTCCTCAATATCCTTGACGTCGTAACTATGATAGTAAAAAGAGAAAGATGCATAAAAGACAAATATATCAAATTATTATGAAATGGGTTATGACTTGCTTTTTGCTAAGTATCACTTTTTCGCCCTCAATCAAATATGTGCTTTTGGTAACTTGTTATTTAACATTTTTTCCATTGTTAGGAGATGTTTATAGAGAAGCTTGCTGAAGACGCATTTTACAATATGATAAAAGAACGCAAGAAATCATTACACTACAAGCATGTCTGTGAGTATCTTTCTAATTTTGATACATTAAAAAGATGATTCAGTTTGCGCAGGATACCTTCTGGCTTATAGTATGTTATGAACTAAGAACAAGGAAATTCACACTCAATTTTGCGAGAATCAAGCCAATTTAGCTTAATTCTCCAAGAAACTGGATAAAATTGTAAAGTGAAAAATAAGCAAAATATCAAGAAAATGAGAATTCTTATTCCATAAGCTGTTTGATACAATTTTTCAGCCTTTTATAGGCAATTACACTCCTGTAACTAATTTGTAACTAACCAAAAGTAATACACTATTATTACAATACGGAATACACCAAAATACAAAAGAAACATCAGCTTCTCCATGCCTCCAGTTCTGCCCGTTAACACACTGTCTGCAGACCTGATAATTGGAGGGGATCATTTCAGTTAGTTATAACCGCTACTCCCGCCCGGCTTCTATTTGAATTACACCAGCGATGCTTTCAGCCCTTCCTTCTATGCTAGCGACTTCTTCCCCAACTCTTTCTCTTTCTCTTGCCTGGTCCCACCTGTCAGGACACCCTTCCTCTTTAATTCCCTTCTCTTCTTTTGCTGCATCACCATTTCCTACTGTTATTGTCAGCATTGACTGCATTGCTGACATAGTAGTCCTTTAAAGTTTTTTGAAAAGAAGGAAACAAATAAAATGGCAATTTAGGTGTGCTTGGCATTGTTTAAATTTTCTTTTTGTCCTTATTTCTTCTAATAAAAATGGAAATGTATTTCAAATGTATGCTCGGTTTTCATTTTTTCAGCAGAATAAATGGGAAAGAAGTGAATTTAAGAACACGACACAGACACATTTTGTAATTTCTCTCAAAGGATCCTTCACTTCCCCACTCATAACACTCTTCTGTCTTTGCTCGTCTCTGTCAATCTACCCCAGGCCTCATTATCCCTCTCTGCCTCACTTTTTGAACATTGGTGGTTTCAATCCTCTTATTTCACCCGTTCACCAACACAAGCATACAGTTTCACCCCAACTGCTCTCCCTTACCTTAAAGATAATGTTATTTTTTAGCTTCTCAGCCACAAGGCATGAAGGTGGACTAATGCTCTGGGTTATTATAAGAACCATGATTATGCTGCCAGTACGGCATTTTTAATATATAACCATAAATCACAATATATATAAAGTTGATTTATTGTTAAATTGGATTATGATATTAATTGGCAGTGTTGATGTATTTTTACGGATTCTCTCATGTTTGAAGGTGTAGGCGTGGCATAGACCCACTTTCATGTTTACAACAAATGATTATGGTCTAATGTTACTTTTGGTTGGTTCTTTGATTCTCATGATTATTTTTGTGTTCTTCTGTTTAACTTTAGGTTTTATGTACAGATCAGGGCTGAAATTTTGTATTGAAAAATTATGCATATTAATTCATTCTACCCGTCTAAATTGATTCTTAGTGTTGATACAATGCATTGAATATAGTTTTGGTTACCAAAAAAGTTACTCTTTCAAATCTTGGGCCTAACTGCTTAAATTATTACCATTAGCTTTTCGCTCCCTCTCGAGAACAATATGATCTGAGCACCAGAACTTGGAAGAGCAACAGATATAACTGGAATTTGATGCACTCATATAAATGGAAATGAAATTTTCAAAAAACGGAAATGAAAAAAAAACAGAAAACTGTCTATTTCTGAAAAAAAAATGATGCAAAATGGGGCCTTAATTTATATTCTCATCATTCCTTTTTTTCGTTTCTTTTAGTACTTTCTTAGGGTAGAAATATTTGACAAACAGGTAGTGTTTGTATTTGTTAATTCTTTTCATCTATATTTGACAGCATCATCTGTGCAGAACAAGAAAGGATATGAGTTCCTTTCAGGTAAATTTGGATCTTTGAACTCTCGTGTAAGATTTTTTGAATTAAAGAAAAAGTAAGTTTTTGTCAGGATGAACACAGTTTTTTTCTTTTATGCAATGCCAATTTGGTTGGGATATCATTTATATTTTGATATGTTACAATACTGTACTACAAAGTTACATCAACTAGGTACCTAGTCGCTGTGTGCATATGTAATATTAAGATTGATTGCAAGACTAGTGCTGGTACCAAGTACCAACTGGTACATTTCACGGCTCAGCACTTAAAAGGTTCCAAAATTATATATTTTAACTAAGCATAATCTGATGCCAACACAAATCTTTGATATGCTCAGATTTCGTTCCAGAGAAGTTAAGAGCTGAAGTTGCATTGCAAGAACGAGCATCTTTATCTGATTCTCGACCATAGTGCCTTTGCACCCCTACATAACATTGAAATGTCATGTATATGCCACCAAGAAAGGGAACAAATCCTGTTATTCTCTGTACATAACAGGGAAATATTCTCTGAACTTCAGATACATGGAGATCAGGCAATGTGCTGTTTACCATGTTATGAAGAGTTTTGGGTTTACTTTGTGTAGATGTATACTATATTTCTGGGTTATGTAGGAGCAGCAGCCTATTTTAAATATTCTTTTTTGTCTGTTTGTAATGTAATACTATATGGCATGTTGGAGATGATCACAAGGAGTATCATCCAAGGACCTGCTTTATTTGTTCTGTATCATGATAAAATTGTACTATTACCTAGTTTTTCTGTTTCTTTTATACCAAATTGACCGCCACAGTTCCCCTCTTGCTTTCCCTTCGCGTTTTATTTCAATTCATGGAAATTAAGGGAAACTGAGGATGCTTCTTTGCAAGAGTTAAAACTGTCTTCTTATACAATTAGGCAAGGATAAAGCAAGAAATGGACGATATCTAACTGGTTCGATTTTTTTTTTTATAGGTTTTAATTGTAGAGATTCTTTTCGGGAGTTCATGCTGGACCATACCATTGTTTCCCTATCAGAATTAGAAATATGCTAATTTTCTATTTGTTATTTTTACAAATAAACAAGTTTTATTTATCTATGAACAGTCTTCACTAATCACCGTATATATTTGTGGAATCCCCGTTTGGTAGTGCAGTAGAGTGTCTTAAGATATTTTAATGAAAGATTAACCAAGCGGTGTATGCAAAGTGTCTTTCTGATCCACTGGAATTTGCCTAAGATGTCCATGAAGTACAGTAGCAATATTCACACGAATAATTCGTGAATTATTTGCGTAGTATTCAAAATTTATCATGAGCTGAATGAATCACGAATTAATCGGTTCTTTCCAGAATTATGCAGTTAATCCGCGAATATAACAAATTTTACGAATTATTCACGTATTATTCGTATAATTCGTCCCTCTGGCGATAATATTTTCATGCTCAACTTTTCACAACTTAAGAAATTTTTCTCTTTTAACTGTGTAAAGCTTTGGAATTGGAGAAGAATTAACTTACGTGCTTCAACACACCAGCATTTAAAATGTTGTCCTCCTTTCTTTCTTTTGTTTAATAACTTTCTTGTTGTCAATAAGACAATAACTAGAGGCGGCAAAGATGATCATAAATTTGATCAAAAAGCATTATCGTGTCATGAATTGGGTTGGTTTAATTTCGGATCGAACACTGTCGTCTTTCTTTTGAGTTTCGGCTCATTTCGATTTAGGTAAAGTTTTAGATTTTTATGAATTTAGGTCATCTCGGATTTTAGATGTGATTAATTTGATATTTTAAATACGTAGATATAATTAATTATTTTGAATCTAATCAAGTCAGTTTCATATCATTATAGTTCATTCATTTTATTAACAAATTGAAAACATATTAATTCTAATTAATAAACATTAGTTCTTTATATGATAATTTTATTTTATCACATATAAATTATGATTAATAGACATTGTTATATTAATTTTCAATCAAATGATAATAAATTTTACGAGCTCAAAAAATATTTTTTGTGCGATCACAATAAGTAGAGAGATTGAATAATATATATATATATATATATATATATATATATATATATATATATATATATATAGCATGAAGTAAATATACCGTGAACTTAAGCTTACGGAGGCATTCCGTGAGTTTAACTCAAAAAATATATCAAATTATCTTCAAATTTTAATTTATCATGCTTATTAAATTCTTTATATGAAAATCTTATGGATACAAAAATTTAAAGTGTTTTGAGTTTTTTAAGTTATGATTTTTAATTTTTGAAAATGAGCTCTACTACTACTACTACTAATATATTCAATGTTTCAACATCATTTTTAAAAATTCAAAATTATGACTTAAAAAGTTCAAAACACTCCAAATTTTCGCATCTCATAAGATTTTCATATAAAGAATTAAATGAGCATGAGAAATTAAAATTTAGAGATGATTGATGTACTTTTTGAGTTAACCTCGCAATATCTTTATTATATATATATATAGAGAGAGAGAGGGGCTATGGTGCTTTGTGAAGCACAAAATTTTTCGTGTTTCGTGTCTGTATCTTGAATTTAAAAGTTCAAACGGTCAATCCAAACCGTTGAACATCATCTTCATATTGAAATATCCTTAGAGATCAAATTTTATATTTTTAAATTTTTTTTTCTATTTTTTAAATGGGTACAGTTTGCTGATCTAATGATTTCTGCACCATCCAAAACTAGCGATTTTATATCCATCTAAAAAATAACAAAAATTTTTAAAAAAATATAAATTTTGATCTCCAAAGATAGTTCAATATGAAGATCATATTTAACGGTTTGGATCGACCGTTTGAACTTTCAAATTTAAAATACGGACGCGAAGCACGGGAGGTTTTGTGTTTCACGAAGCACCATAGTCTCACACACACTCTCTCTCTATATATATGTATATATTAAATTTTTTGAATGAGATGTATTACAGTTGGGAAAAGTCAGGTTGATTTTAGCAACTCTTCATCACAGCCATTTGCTTAATACAGTTGATAACATTACTAAATCTGATCCCCTTCAATACTTTAGCTCCAACTACACCACGACGTAGATATTTCTGAACCATTCTAAACAGTACATTTTTCCTTCCTCATCCCTTTCACACAACACAATCTCTCCCAATAATCTCCGACTGATTTCGATACTCACTCTCCCCAATAATTTCCTACTCATAATCCTCCAGAGCATCTCTCTCAAACTCTCATTCTCTCTCGGTACTGCTTTTATCTCTTCTACATGAGTTTGCTGTGAACGGTTGCGCACACAATTGCTCAGTCCATGATCTCCAAGACTCCAATTATAGACGACCAATCAGAAGCTCATGTTTCCTTCATTGTTGGTACAGTTCGTAAAAGATACTACCAACATGGGTAAAGCAAACCCATATTATTATTATTATTATTATTTTTCTGTCACTTTATTTACAACCCTTTCATAAAATAACCCCATCCAAGATTTATATAAAAAAATATTTTATATAATTGGTTAAATAAATGTATTCAGCTTTACTATTGGAGTTTTTAATTGGTTAAATTGAATGTATCCAACTTTTCTATTGAAGATTTGTCAATTGGTTGTTATTTATTTATTTTTCTTTTCTCTTAAGAATTGGGTATCCTCAGTTTTTTAAAGCGAACTCTCAAAGAAGGCGTACTGACAAAGTGCAAATAAGCCGGCAAAATTCATTGAATACCTATGATGATTTCTTTTTCTTTTTTTTTTACATATTTTCCCTTTCTGATTACAAAAATAACACATTTTTTGTCAATAGATAATTATTTTCTTGACCAAAATGATACAATTTCTTTTAGAAACACAATTTTCATATCCAACAATAGAAAAAAAGGAAAATTAACAACTTTCCATAATATAGGATATACATGATCAACACTATGCTCATTCATCTAGCTCTGAAACAAAAGACTAGCGAAGCGAAAAAAGAAAGCTCATCGATGATATAACTTTTTTGCACGTACATATTTATGATGTCTGTATCAAAATTTTCATATGTGATATGGAAATCATTCCAGCTAACATTAAATAATTTAACAAAACATCAGCAGGAACAAAAGCAAGATTGAAAACAAAACTGGGTTCAGGCGTTCAGCTCAGCAGCCACAACCTTTTTGAAAGTCGCCATCATACTGGTCAAGTCCGAACCATTCGCACTATGTATTGTGCATTATTTTGTTACAATTTCCATGTAGGAATATGATAGCTTACCAATAGTATTGCATATAACATATATAACATATTGATCGACAAAAATGAGGGAAATTTATTTGTATTCTAAGCCCTCTTTTTGTGAACTATTCCACATTATATATCATGACATTATATTTGTCTTAAAACTATATCTTTTTCAGTAATCATTTACATCTCCATCTTTTTCTGTTGTATATGCTATTATTACAACTAATAGCTCATTGTACACAATGAACAAAAGAAATCATACAATTATTTTTGATGTACTAATGCCAACATGCACTCAACATGACAATCAAATTTCTACAACAAAATATTTATAAATCTCAAATTTTAAATATCGAATTATAAACATCACCTAGTTGAATGTAATAGCACAAGGATGGTATTGCAGATCGGAATATACATTATTTAACTTGAAGTTTACACTTTTCAGCCGTAGAGAAAAAGAGTCTGATGCCCATTGGAGGGAGCTAAAGCTGATACCGACAGATTTTTCAGTGGTGTGATTGCAAGTCTCATCACCACCATTAGGTTCAAATTTCAGTTTAAGTTAATGATATAATATTTGATAATGAAACATCTAATTATATTAATCAGCACTACAACAAAAATAAGGTTAGACAACACTTATTTAACAACGGTTATATATCAAATCCGTTGTTAAAATAGCTCAGTGATATCATTGTAATATTGAGAACTTTTTTAATAATGGTTTATAATAATAAAAATATTATTAAAATAGACTCTCAAAACACCAAAAAGTAGTAGAATCATTTAGCAACGGTTCATTAAAGGAACTATTGTTAAACATTGCTTTTTAACAACGATTATGTACCTAAAATCATTGTTAAATGGTGTGTTTAGCAACAGTTTCTTGAAATAACCATTGCCAAATGGTTATGTTATTTTTGTGGGTCTGACATTTATTTTTTTGCTCTCACCAATAACATTTGCTCCCACAGATTGCCCATCTCACCGTTCATTCATCTCAATCCAACGATTCAAAAATCAAAATTCAAAAACTCAAATATCACGGATTACCAACCCTTTTTCATCTGTTTTCATATATAAAGAGATATATGAGAGAGAGACAGAGAGAGAAAGAAGAAAGAAATAATAAAGAAAGAAGAGATACAGAAGAAATAAAAAATAAAATCCGACCATCTCAACTTCAAACGGCCATAATTTTTGCTTGGAAACTCCAATTGAAGCGCGCTATACGGTCACATAAAAGCTTATGATGAGATATACATCATCATTTTCAGGGCAAAAAAATCTCGTCTTCAAGTTTAAAAACGCATTTGAAGTTTTAACTTTTATTTTTTTATTTATTTTTTTGAATTTTTTTCTTATAAATTATATAATTTTTCATATTATTACATGAGTATGTATACTAGATGAATAATTATATTTTTATATTAATTATTGAATGAATGAATAATATATAATAATACTTGTGTATAAAATTTCAGCTTTGAAATTCAGATTATAAGTTTTTTTTTACAGATATTTATAATTAATTAGTTTAAACTCTAATTTATTCGGAAAAAAATGTTTTTTGATTTCACGAATCTGGTTTATTTGATGTCAAAAATACTCGGTCAGACGGCCACTCTCCAAACAAATCCAAACTTCAATATCAAACCAAAAGTAAAAAGAAAGAAAAGGTACTTAAAATAAACCATCCAAAATTCCACTGAATCCATCAGTCCGAAGATGCCATCCACAGTCGTTGGATTTACGGGTCCATCAAGATTGATAAAGCAAGAATCCTCATGCACATTGAGCGACGTCAAAATTGTACTGCACAGTACACGGCAGACGATAAAAATTCCATCGGCACACAGTTTTTACAACAAATACAAAAATAAAATAAAAATATACAATAAAAAGAAAAGATAGATCAAAAGTTTGTAGCAGACAGCAGCCAGCAGCCAGCGGAAAGGGGGTAAAAAGCGATAAAGTGTGATTGCTGCATCTGAAATTCCTCGGCCAAAGGTGCACAGTTGCACACTGTTCTACGCTGTTGTGCACCTGTACCACACCGTGCAACACTGTAGACTGTTAGTGACTGTATTATGTACTACGTATTGCAGGATATTTTGCTTAGGCAAGAAGAAAAAGTGAAAAGTGGTATCTCAATTCCCACGAGGATGGCTATCGCCTATGGTCTATGGCCTATGGGGCTAATACCTGATAAGATGAAAGAGTCAAATATGCAGTACTGCACAGTGAGGCGCAACAAAAAGGATTAGATTAGATTAGATTCTTCCATTGATTTGGATACGAATCAGCTGTGATTTTTCAGGATAAGAGGGTTCTGTTATTTTGATCTGGATCGTGGGATTGATGCTGAACGGTTTTCAGATTAGATCCTTTTTGAATCGTTCGGAACCGTTTATTTTTAATCTAACGATCTCGATCGGAATAACAAGAGCTTGTTATCAAACTCGTTTAATTTAAGCCTCGTTTTTGTCATTGGTTTGATTTCATTCTCTCGTTCATGTTCGTGCATTCACACAGCCATTGGCAACAGCTCCAACTCCACGAGAGTGTGTGTGTGTATATACACATATATATGCATTTATCAGAAATGTAAATTAATTCTATATTATCTTTAGTGGAGATTGAACGAGATTGAAGAAAGCTTTTGCGATATTTTTATGGTTGTGGGCCCCGTAAAAGGTGGTATACAATGCACCAGCACCACAGCACCAGGCAGAGATTAGTGGAGATGTTAGGACGTACGGAATCAACGGGGCCCACCCCGCCCTATGTCTTTTCTGGATTATTTCCCCCCCTTTTTCAGAAAATGGTTTGCTTCTTGACGTATTTCACGTATCATGTGTCTTTTTTATTTTCTTTAAATTAATATTGATATGTAATGATATATTATGTGAAATTTTCTAAATACATTATGATCTGTCCCATAACATGATATTGTATGACACGTTATATATTTTTTTAAATTTTTAAATAAATATAAACTACATTATTTTTTATAAAGAAGAAAACATTAGAAAATATTACAAATATATTCTTCAATTTATTGATTGATTTTGCATATATCATGCAATTTAAATATTATCTGATAATTCATTTAAAAATTATTAATTAAAAATATTGTAAATTGCATAAAATTTTGATGGTAATTTTTTATGGAACTTAAATTACATGAAATTTGAAATGCTATTTTAAAAAAATCGTTTTTTAGTGGTCATCATAGATAAAACTTAAATTGCATGAAATTAAAATGTTATTACTTAAAAATCATTTTTTATTTTTAAAATTTACATTTTTACTGAAAATTTAATATCAAAATTATCAGAATAATCATTTTTTTTCTTCTTTTTCCAACACTTTTTCCTACATAGTGTACCTTTTTCTTTAGTACTTGTGTCGGCTTTATCTGATTATCTCCTGTGCTCCCATCCTGGTTGGATTCTTCTTACAATTATCGCTATATGTCCATTTGCATCAAAGTCATATTTTTATAGTCTTCAAGATTATGCCCTATATAGTCACATAGAGGAAGAAAAAGAAGAAGCTAAATAAAATATATATCCATGACGTTATTGGATATATGGTAACGAAGTCACGATTAGGTCTATATCTGGAGCCTGATGTTATTTAATTCCTTGCTTATCCACACAGAGGCTGATTTGAAAATGTATTGCAATAATTAATTTGAAATTTTATACTTTTAAAAAGATATCTGCGATTAATTGAGTTAGTATGAAGGGCAGCTGTCATGACTGTTTCAGCACCAATTCAAAGTTAGCATAAAAGAGGGGGAAACAATCTACAGACTAGTTAATTATGATGCCTCCAATATAATACAAGGGTAAAATATACAGGGCAAGTGCATGTTTGTTCTTGGGACTTTGTTATAAAACGAAATATATGATACATTTTTTGTTCATATATTTCGTTTTATAACAAAGTCCCAAGACCAAACACGCACTTGCACTTTTTTTGTTCTCATTCCCTTATGATGACACAGATAATGTATTCGATCAAAATTTAAATACGATGGACTAGTTCTCGGCCAATTTTCAAACTTCTCTTCAAAATAGTATTTTTTTAGGGAAAAAAGTTTGGAAGATATCATAGTTTATACCGTAGTTGATACCAGTTTATTATTTAAGCTAAATATGTAATATCCACAACAACGACTTAATTATTCAACTTAATTATTTTGTACAATATTTTATTATTCAATCGAACTTAATAATATGATTATGAATAACAACTCATGAGTTATTTATTTTTAAAAATAACTCAATTAAGTTAAATGAATATTGTACAAAATAAGTTGAATAATTAAGCATCTGAACATAATATACAAGTTTTACACTGGTTGTTGATAGGTTTTAAAAATTATCGGGTATGAAGATAAATTACTCTAAATGTGAAATGGCGCCTTAAATTTATCTATAGCTGAAGGTCAATCCTTAGCTTCTCTTTTTGGATGTTCTTTAGAAACACTCTCAATAAACTATTTAGGCATTCCTTTACATTGGAAAAAACTTTCACTCTCAGATTGAAACTTTTTAATTGATAAAATTAAACATAAACTGTAAGAATGGAAAAGTAAAATGTTATCTTTAGGAGATAGAGTTGTTCTTCTCAATTATGTTTTATCTTCCATCCTTATTTATTGGGTGTCCTTATATAAATTACCTTCTCAAATAAGGATTAGAATTGATAAATTACGTAAATGATTTCTTTGGTTTGGTGACAATTCTGTTAAGAAAAAAATAGCTCTAGTTGCTTGGAATGTAATATGTAAAAGCAAACAACAAGGAAGTTTGGGTGTTATTGACATTGAAGTTGTGAATGAATCCTTATTGATTAAATGGTTAATTAGAATTAAAGACCCTACTGTTCAGGGGTGGTGGAAGATTGTTTTATTATATAAGTATCCTAGATTGTTTGCTCATAATAATGTTTCTCTCTTTTTTTTTTAAAATTTTTACTCAACAAAGATATTTTAGATATTTCCATTAGTTGGAAAGTGAATAGTGGGACTTCTGTCTCTTTTTGGCTAGATAGATGGTTTGATGAAACTACTTTTACATCTAAATATTCTTATCTATTCTCAATCTCACTAGACCTAAATATTACTATTTCTGCTTGCACTTA
This sequence comes from Schoenoplectus tabernaemontani, assembly GCA_037127355.1. Taxonomy (NCBI): domain Eukaryota; kingdom Viridiplantae; phylum Streptophyta; class Magnoliopsida; order Poales; family Cyperaceae; genus Schoenoplectus; species Schoenoplectus tabernaemontani. The sequence continues at coordinate 12,162,194 of CM073749.1, forward strand.
CACAATCTGAACAGAACTTATTTTTCTCTAGACAATTAGTAGGTGTATATTATGATGAATGGATGCCATGCAATTAGAAATCAAACATGTTAACTTACAATCTTCTTTATATGATATTTTTGTTTGGAGATGGTCTTCTAATGGTATTTTTTCAGTACACTCTTTATATACATGGTTAGATTTTAGAGGTGTACCAAATCATGATTTTGATGCTTTATGGTCAACCAATATGTCTTTGAATTTTTTTTTTGTTTGGCTGGTTAGGGAAAAAAATGTGTTAACCAAAATGAATTAGCTAAACAAGGTTGGAATGGTTGTATACAATGTGTATTTTGTGATATAGATGAATCAGTAGATCACTTGTTTGTTTCTTGCCCATTCATTAATTCTATTTGGCAATGAATAGCTCAATTTAATTCTTTTATTTTTACTGGAAGTAATATCCAGGACTTGTGGTATTTAGATAGCTGTATTCCTTTAAAAAATAAATATGTAATTGAAATGGTTACGGGTGCTGTGTTATGGAATGTATGATTAGAATGAAATAGATTGTGTTTTATAAATTACAAGCTAAGGTCTGTATCTATGTTAGCTATGCAGATTATTAGTATGACTCATCATTGCTGTCAGAAAAAAGGTAAAGTTGTTTTGCTCCATTTGTCTCTTGTATTACCATAGGAGATAGCAGAACTTTCCATGTAGATCCAGCCCTTGTCGGATGAAGAGGCAATGCTAGTAGAGGGTGGACAGGCAGAGGTTATTTTGGAGGAAGACTTTCCTCCTCTGGATCTAGTACTAGTGTTTTCCCCAACCCCTCTCACGTGTGGAAGAGAGACTGATTTAAATGGCTGAATTTGGAACAAATGATACTTTGTTTTGTGGTTTTTGGTCCATGAGTCTGCACTCTATATTTTAGTCTATGAAATGCTATTTTGTATGGTTCAGTATGGATAAATCTCTTTTCTCATAGTAGGTTCTAATAATTTTTAGATATATCTTGAGATGATCCCAAGTTAGAATCTCTTTTTGTAATAGGTCATAGCAAATATCTGTAATTGGATGTAAGGTGAGACTTTCTGTTGTTTTTATCTCTAAATCTTTGTGGCTGATATCAGCTGTTTGATATAGCACAAAGTGATATATGAACTTTATTCAGTTTCATTAAAACTGATGGTGAATTCCACTTTTTTTAAAAAAAAAGTTGAATAATTAAATAATTATTATGAATAATAACTCATTTTATGTGAATAATAAATAGTATCGACTACAATTGTGGTATCTGTATATTTGTTCCTTTTTTTCCTTAGCAAGAACCTGCTTATTTGAGCACCTGAATTTTTATTGTATATTTGCTTAATGTGTCTTGTAAATTGTGGTAGGCGAAAAAAGTAAAGTTCTAACAGTAAGTAGCGAAAAAGTTTGTATTTAAGTAAAATTAAGAAAAAAAAAATGTTGGTGTTGATATTCAAACTATATTAACATTTTTTTTTATATATACCACACTGATTTTGTTTTCAATTTTTCACATGTATACATGTCAACGGAGTTGTTCTGATAGAGGGGGACTTACCCCTGTCCAAATAATTTTGAAATCATAGATGAAAAACTTATATGAAAGTAATTTTGAAACTATTCTTTATATTTTAAAGAGTGGGATACATTGACAATGAGTTATTTTGATAACTTTGATAATGAACTTCTAAATAAATATAAAAAAATCTCAAAAATAAAAAAAAGTTTATAAATGTGTTTTTCTACTTTTAGATTGGTGTTCATTCAAATTTTATGTAATTTTATTATTGTTTGATAATCCATCAAAGACCGTTAAATTAGAACCATTGTAAATTACATTAAAATATGACGGTCTTTAATAAACTATCAAACGATAATTAAATTGCATAAAATTTGAATGACCATCAATCTAAATGTAGAAGAACAAATTTATAACCTTTTTTTCATTTAATTTTTTTGTATTTATTTAAAGTTTCAAAATAATTCATTGTCAACCGATCCCTTTCTATTTTAAAATAGTTATAAAATTGTGTCTTTGGGTCCAAAATAATTATCAGAATACTCATATTTAACAATAATCGCAAATATATGCACAAAACTAATTGTAATTACAATTTTGTGCTTCTGAAAATTTCACCCCATCCTATATATATTTACATCCTGGTCCTCTTCGCCTGTGATGGGACTGGAGCGGTACCTGTATACAACTTTTCAAAGCTCACCCATTAATTTATGGCAGCGCTTCAAAAAGAGAACTCATCTAAAAGGAAAAGTTCCAGTTAAAAAATGGCAATCTAGTTTAAGGTATAATGTTGTCGTCTGTTAGTATGAACCAGATCTCCAGAAGTTCAAAACAGTACCAATTTTGGCAGTATCGATTTGACTGCTACAAATTAAATCAGACATTTCCAATGGGGGATAAGATTTACACGAAGAGCACACTTTCATGTTTGAGCAAGTGCTCCCTCCAAGTCCATGGTGGTACTCATCATTCTCTACCTAACATGCAGCTGTAGATACACCTAATTAATGCAGGGGACCAAATCTGATTATGAAAGATTATGAAAGTTTCCGTGCACCAATGCACTAATATATGATCGTGAAAACACTCAATATCCAAAAGGAGAGTGAAGGAAACTATGTACAATAAAACCAAGGGACGAATATTTTCCAAAAAGCAACATGAAATAGATATGATGTTTGTGGTTCTCATGTATTATTCGTCCGTGTAGAAGCCGTGTGAACGGATGTTGCTTGACTACTTGAAAAACTTTTCTTCAATTAATAGGGTCTTTAATTATATATGATTTTTTATCATATATATAATATATGCTTTTTGTTATGGTTGTCCCCTTCTAACAAACATATATAAAAAAAATACTATCAAATATTAAGAAAAAAATGTTAATTTAATGTTCCTAGTGAGCTTATATGTGCGTACACAAATTCTATGCATACAAAATATTGAAGCATGTGTAATATTAAAGTTAAATAAACTAGAAAAGTAATTAACTACATAGACATGATTGACCCCTTGCTAATATTTATCATTGAATATATGAATGCTCCAACTTGCTGCGGAGATAATGCCACAGAAGATCTAGCTTGACACCATTGCCCTGAAACCCCACCACCGCACTGGTACTACTGTATCTCCACTGTCCGTGCTACCGTGCATGTGGGTACCACTCTTTCCTTCCTTTTCTTTTTCTTTCCAGAACGTACCCCTTCTTTTCTCACACATCCATGAATAAATACATGCTAATAACAACCCAAGTTCCATGCCTTAAACCCCAATATTTCTATCCTCTTTTAGTTTCCCTCATCCATCACATGAAAGTAGGAGATTATATATATCCTACACAACCCAAACACAACTTCAGTGGTACATCAGCATATAAAACATTTAATTATGGATGGTGCCGATATTTCGTCGCCAGGGCCCCCTGCTATGGTGATACACTCGTCACGGCCGACTCTAGGATTTCCTCTAGGAACTGCTCTGCTAATTTTTGTCATATTTTCTCTCAGCGGTATCTTTTCCGGTTGTTACCACTGGGAGAAGTTGCGTTCTTTCCGACGACAAAGGCTTCGTGGCGAACACGAAAATCAAGAACAAACCAATAATCAGCACATCAGCATATCCATTCCATCTTCTCCTTCCAAGATTACCAACAAGGTGCCAAGTCTATCTTAGATACTTCTTTTAGTGTTCTTTAATTATTTTATGGTTCTTAAATAGTTTTAATCCATTCTGGTACTCGATAGTGTGTATATCTATACCATGATTATTAAGTCCATCATGCTTAATTCGAGTAAGATTCTCACGCAAACTTTTTGATACATCCATGTTAATAACAGGTCCCAAATTGGATATATACCGATTCAACAATACATAGAAATTTCAGATGGGAAATTATCTAATTTAGTTAAGTGCAGTTGTTGTTAATATATGTGCAAGTTGTCATCCGAAGTTCAATAATTTCCAAGATTTCCAAAATCCACAGTTAGTTGGGCATTTCCACCGTTGACATAAAATGCTTTCTTGATAAAAAAGATGCTTCCACTAGTTTTCCACATGTACTCCATAATTAAGTCCCAAAAAGGTCGAAGTTCTATTTAATTAATCAGTGGATGGAAGCAACTGTTACAGAATTTATTCTGACATGAGTTGTTATTCTTCTTTTTTAAATCAGGACAAGGACGACAAAAACCAAGGGCTACCAGTGATAATGCCAGGAGATCCAATTCCAAAATTCATTGCTATGCCGTGCCCTTGTCAACTTGCAAGGCAAACTCTAAATGACAAAAGCCTACAATTTGAGTTGCAATTGGAGCATTCGATTAGAATACCAAAAAGCTAACAACTAGGGGCACAAAAAGCTGTTCTTTCTTTTGTTTCAATATATTCTTTTCCTCCCCCTATGTAGAAGAGAGCTGTAATTATCATATACACTAGAGCCATCTCTCTCGTTGTCTCCAATTGCAAATTTGTACATGCTATCCAAATCAGTAACCGCATAATTAGTCAGCTTTACATTTTTGCAACCAAAAAGGCCCGTTCATCTTTCAACTGAGTACACAAATAGTTTACATATTTGTTATGAACCAGTTCAGGTCAACATCTGCTTGCACCACTGGGACTATTGAGATGAAAAGAAGCCAGTAAATAACTAAACTAAAAGTTTAAAAACACAATGTTATCCCTTGAAAAAAATGGAAACAGAAGTTGCAAAAACTCCTGCACCATACTTCCTACACAATTTTTATCAGAACCATTCACTTCTATTCCACAGAAGTTGCTTAGAAGCTACACAACTGATGCTGATTTAAAACAACTTTGAACCCTTGATAACAACTGGATGCTTCTTTCCACGTCTAAAGAGGAAGTCATTTCAGTGAGTTTAGTGGTGGGCCAATTGACAAACTGAGTTGCACAGGAGCAAATTCCAAATAATTGGCTACATCATTTGGCATCATCTCTGGATTTTCGGACTCGATCTCTCCATGATCCTTGTTGCATTGCAAAAAGCTGTAGCACAGAAACAACATAAGTTTTACAAAATGGTCCCTTCTTAATCAAATCCATTGTTTTAGTTGTTTGTATTCATGCAATCTGTGTAAAGATGTGGTTCTTTAAACCAGTGTAACTTCAAGGAAACACTACTTGAGCAAATCATCAGAAATGTAATTTTAGTACAACAGTCTTTTACCTTGTCACTGACCAGAGAGCTTGTATCAATTGAAATCCCACCTTGATCCTTGTCAATATTCTCATTAGATTCTTCTCTATTGGCAATTGTATCAGCCAATTCGGCATGAGCTAAAGATGTCGTGGGTCCACCAAATATGGCTTCATCATGAGCTCTTTTAACTTCATCCTCTCTCTTAGCCTGCAAAATTATAGGAAAATACAGCAAAGCAACAACTATAAAATACAAAACTTGAGCATTAACACATGCAAATCAATCAGGCTCTCTCCAAGTACCAAACTGTGCAGCATTTAAAGATTAATTTCTCCAAAGGCCGCTAACAACAATAACAATACTATATATTTTCTCAAAAAACAATAATACATATTGATTGTTCCTCTACCGCTGACAATTATCTATTCAAGAAAAGACAATGTGCATCAACCAACTATTAACTAATTAGCTCTCTAGTCATCTAATTCCCATATATTATCAAAATTTACCTCAAACTGAAATTTTTTCTAACACAATAGAATTAGAGTAAAGCTAGCAAGAGCTTAAGCTCACCATTGCAGTTCAAGAACTTCACTGCAAAATTCATTGAACCATGTTCATACAATGGATCCCAACCATTGAATCATACACTACACCATGTTAATCACAAGTGATGCTTTGTAATTATTTCCATTCTTCCAGCATAAAGTCAAGCAGTAAAATAGAGGTTTAGAAGCTTTATTTTAATGCACTCATTTTTCATCATCTTTTGGCTGCTTGACTTAGTATTTAACAAGCTCAAGAATTTTAGCATGTAAACAGGATTTGTTTCAATGGTAATTGCCCTTTCAAGGTAAGTTTGCTCAAGAATTATATAAAGCAGGCTAAACATACATAAAAAACCCATCAATTTGTTTCCCAAGTATGTACCATCACTGGTACTTCACTAGTATAAGAGTTGTCAGCGATACCTCAACAGCTGCGAACCTGAAGCTTTTTCCGATATTATTCATCAGCGATGCATCATCATCAGCAGCTTCACAAACAAGGAATCTTTTAACGTATCCTCAAAATACCATAAAATGTGACAGTTTTAGTGAAATGAGAAAACACACCTTCAATCTCTTCATCTTCATTATCAAGAGGTGCATCCTTATCAAAATTAAATCTTTCCCATCCCCTGGCCATGCCTTTTGTTGGATCCTTAGCAGCTTAAATAAAATACAAAATACATTCTGTTTTTTATTTTTGCATAAGCATCAAATAAAACTATAATTACAAAATTAACAACATATTTTATGGACAGTGCAAGCATATTTCTAACCAATTTGGATCTTGCATCAGAAGATGCATTTACTAACAAGCATACTTCATCCTTCTTCCTTTTTTTTTTAAATAAAGAGATCCGAAAGAGTCATCTTGTAATTACTCAAAAGCGTGAAAACAGAAAGCTGACATCAGATAAGTGTTGCATGCAATGCTAACGCACTCTTAAAGAAAAAGGATATTACATCATACCAGTTTCAGAGAGCTGGAGTTTCATCTTTGCTTTAACCTGCTCTGCTGCAGTCTGTAATAACATATACACTTTATCAAAGTGTGTAAACTAGCTTCTCTTATTTAGAATGCAATCTAAAAATTGAAGGTCATGTGGGTCTAAGTTAGGTGAATTATCAACCTGAAATTCAGGTAAATTATGGTCTAGTTTAGGTGTAATTGCATTATTGAGGAACAAAGGTACACTGCTTAAATTGAGACAGCTGGAGGATTATCTTTGCTTTAACCCACTAAGTGAGTGTCTATACAACACACACGTCATCAATTAAGTGGCTAACCAGTTTTTCATATTAAGGGCATAATACCATAATTGAAGGCGAATTAGGTAAGTTGGGTACTATGAATTTGAAATTCAGATAATCTAGGCTTATATCTTTAATTGCATGACTGAGGAATAGAGGTGTGATTGATAGAACTGAGACAAGTACAAAGCAATACGTTAATGAAAGTTTAATTCAGAGTCCGTTGCAGAATTCGCGCAAAATCAAATCATTCAGTTAGAATGCAACTAACCATTCGATCATAACCAGGAATAAGCTCAGCATAATCCACCTTCCTGCTCTTGTTATTCTCCTTCTCCCTGCTCCTCTCCATCTCTCTTCGTGATGGTGATCGACTCCTCTCATACCTGTCCCTTCTTCTATCTCTATTTCGATCTCTATCTCTATCGTATCTATCCCTTTTCCTATCTCCATCTCTATCTCTGTCTCTATCTCTGTCTCTTCCCCCCTTTCTCTCTCTCTGCTCCTTTCTCTATCTCTACCTCTGTCTCTATCCCTATCTCGTTTCTCTCTCTCTTCCTTTTTCTTCCCTACTATCCCGATCCCTCAAGTCTTTGCTAGGCTTGCGACTGAGCTTGTTTTTAATAGAATCGAGCTGTTCCCGTCGGTCAATCTCGCCAGTAGAGCCAGAACCGGAGATATCCCTCTGTCTCTCATGTTCCCGTCTTTCAGTTTCGCCGGAGTTGTGATGATGCTCACCGGCGCGGACGAAACTGGACAGGAAGGAGGAGGAGGATGGTGGAGGGGCTTTTGAACTGGAACTGGAGGAAGAGGAGAAGCCGAGGCCTTGCTTGAAGCGAGCGGCTCCTTCTCCCTTGCGGGTTAGCTCGTCGTAGTACGCTGCCGCTTTGGATTCCTCCATTTTCGACCAGAACGAGAAAGCAGAGTGCAGACGAGACGAGAACGAAATTTCGGTCCAGTTCGTGTTAGCAGTAGGAAATGCGAATCGGCAAACTTTGAGACCCAATAATTCTTTTTGGGCCCGTTTGTCAATCGTTATCGTTATTTCAAACATTTTTATACTATTGTAATTATTGTTTAAATTTAAAATTATTATGGTATGAGTTATATGATAATCAATGATCATATTAACAATAATTACTGTGATGTATTATATTATTTATATAATATTACTGTAATTATCATCATCATCATCTCACTACTTCAATAATTTTAATTAGAGGGATTTTAGTGTCTGTCATCTCAAAATTTTAAAATTAAAAAAATATCACTCTAAAACTTCACTCTTAACTCAATGTCACTTTAAAACCGTTTAATTTAGATAATTGTTATATTTGTTATATTTCTTTTAATTAAAAAAGATATATTTTGAAATGTCTTTTTATATTTCTCAATATATCCTTTATTCCTTTCTTTACATATTGCCTCCTCTCAGCATCAAAACTCCAGCCGTATTGCTCAACCCCTTCTCTCTCTCTCTCTCTACCCACTCTCAGCTACTGGTAGAGGTGACAATCGGGCGGGTTGGGTGGGTTCGGGTTCGGGTTAGGGTCAGGTCGAGTTGGGTCAATTTGACTCAATAAGATTATCGGGTCACGGGTCTAGTCGGGTCGGGTATCGGGTCTTTTAGTGTCGGGTTGTTTCAGATTTCGGTTCGTATCAGGTCGGGTCAAGTCATCTAATGTCGGGTCAGATCGGTTATCGGATCATCTAGTGTCGGGTTATTTTGGATTTTGGGGTCGTCTCAGGTCGGATCCGGTCGGTTATCGAGTCATCTAGTGTCCGGTCATTTCGGGTTTCGGATTGTATCAGGTCAGGTCGGGTTGGTTATCGGGTCATCTAGTGTCGAATTATTTCATATTTTGAATCATATCGGACTAGATTAGATCAGATCGGATCAACTTTCACCATCTATGTGTCTGATCTAGTCAGATCAAATTGAATTTTTAAATGATGCATATTTGATTCATGCATGTTTCACCTTAATTTCAATTGAATTAAACTCTTTTGTATTTATCTCCTCAATTCTCAATTCATCGTTATCTATACAATACAAGTTTCATTTGAAAAATATGTTAAATTAATGATAAAAAAATATTTGATAGATATCATAGTTAATACTATAATTAATATTAACTTTATTATTTAAATTAAATAAGTTAATATTCATAATAATAACTAAATTATTCAACTTATTTGACATTTGTACGGGACCCATAAAGATCATGTCTGAGTCTCCAAGAGCGTGACCTGTAGCTTGGAGATAATATTTTCATAATTCATTCAAGGTCTAACACAATTATGAAAAATTTACTATCGAGTCATATCAGGTCAGGTCGGGTCGGGTATCGGGTCATCGATCTAGTGTCGGATCATTTCGGGTCTCGGATCATATCAGGTCGGGTTGCGTCGGGTATCGGGACAACTAGTGTGGGTCATTTCGGGTTTCGGTCGTATCGGGTCGGTCATCTATCTAAGTCATCGGGTCTTTTCGGATTTCAGGTCATATCAGGTCGGGTTGGGTTGGGTATCGGGTCATCTAGTGTTGAGTCATTTTAGGTTTTATGTCGTATCGGATCAGGTTGGGTCAGGTATCGGATCATTCAATGTCATGTTATTTCAGGTTATGGGTCATATCGAGTCATGACAGGTCGAGCGAGTTTCTCGAGTCGGGTCGGGTTCTGCCACCTCTAACTATTGGTGATGCCTCTCGTAGCTATAGTAATAAGATTCGCGATTTATTTGTGAATAATTTATTTTTCATCCATAACCTATTATTTCACAAATAATTCATCAGTTTAATATACAATATGTTTTTTTAAATAAAAAATATTTTATTTACGAATTATTCGAAAAAAACACATTTATATGAAATTTTGTAGTTTTTAATATATTTTTAATATTTTATCATTATAATATATATTTTATTTGTATTATATGAAATAAATTATTTCTGAATTATACTCAAACGTTAATTATTTAATCTCTTCAAATATTTTTCGAATGACAAACTTATTACTATGCTCCTACCTCAATATCTCGTCTCCAACTTCAAATTCTTTCCCAACCAGACACTTGGGAGCCTAATCTCATTTCATCTCATCCCTACCTAGTGTAGTGTGTATAATATACTCAAGCCACGATCTCTTAATTGCATTGATGGATGTTGGCTTTACTGGAGAAATATCTATCCAATTGGTTCGATTGAACCCACAATGCCTTTACTTGAAAGGTATCCCCACACGTCTTCAGTTTTGGAGATGAGACATTGTTGGAGCTTATCAAATACAATAACTTGATGACATCTGACAATGATAAATTTATTAACCAAGCAGGCATTGAGCCGAGGATAACTTCTCAACCTTAGCTGCTTCATGTAGTATAGAGAGAACACTAATTCCAGGGTACGATGTATTGAGTGCCATAAAGGTAATGAAGTACCCGGTGGACAGGAGGTGGGCGGCGGCGATGATGATAGAAGATGATGATGATGGAGATAATATGATGAAAATGATGATGATAGCATAGTGATAAAAATAATCATTCAAGTGTCATATATCAGGCTGGTGGAGTAGGATGCTAGGTTCAGTCGCCTCTGGCAGATAGAACGGGTCACGGGTGGAATGACCAATGGAAGGGAGAGATTTTAAGAAAATAATGTAGATAAAGGACAATTTGATCAATATAGAAAAATATTGTATTTGAGAGAGATTTTATACAGCAAGTGTGATAAAAGAGATTTCGAGTGGCATTGTGTTAAGAGTGAAATTTGGGATGGTAATTTTTTAATTTTGAAGTTTTGGAGTGACATGGATTCAAATTCCTCTTTTAGTTAACAAAAGAAAAAAAAACCACACTTTCAAAATTGTAAGATACCATAAGTTTACGTGTTATTCAAATAATGCTATTTCAATATTATTCGTTAATTTTCGAATAGAGCCATACTAAAGTTATTTAATTGAGAGAAGAGATCATTTAAGATTTATTATATTTATTAGGGATATAATTTAGATTTCATCCGATAATATAGTTCTCAAATAAATAATTAACAGTATAAAAAATTAAATATATTTAATAAAATTTCATAGTAAAAAATTTAGACACAATATTTTTAAATACTAAATAATAATGGTAACTATAATATTAATTATTTTAATAATAAATAATATAATTAAGTACATAATAATTTATAAATTATCATATAAAAAAGTTGGATCATTGTAAGCGTTAAGTTTCACCTTAAAATGAGGAGAGAAAAATTATTTTATATGAACTTTTGATTCAAGAAGATGAAAAGGTTTATACAAAATCAATGGTGGAGTAAAATAATGATGTAACATACTTAAAAAGTTTGAAATTTTTTTTTATGTATCAAGAATAATGGTTAATTTTCTAACGGGTCACTGAATTTTAATTCTTATCCATATTTGATCACTGAACTTTTATTTATCTATTTTTAGTCACTGAACTTTGATATTTATTCATATTTGATCACTTCCATTGGTTTTTTCACTCAAAAATAATTGAAAACTAATGAAAAATCAAATATAATTTTATTTTATTTATCTATTTTTCATTCCAATTAGTTTGACAATAAATATAATTTTATTTCAAATATTTTTGAGTGAAAAAACTAATGACAGTGACCAACTATGGATAAACATCAAAATTCAGTGACTAAAAATGGTTAAATAAAAGTTCAGTGACCAAATATAAATAAACATCAAAGTTCAATGATCATGATAGAATATTAACCCTAAGAATAATTTCAATAATAAATCTAAAATTGTAAAATTGAAAACTGATCGCACAGATGCTTTTTTTTTATCTTACTAATTTTTGCAGTTCTAATGAATCCCGCATTACGTCCTTAGAAAACTAATTTATTTATGTATTTAATATTCTTAGTTAGAGTTGAATATGATATGCATTTCTATTTATCACCATACTTAATAACCGAGAACCTATAAGATCTGATAATTTCGGGAAAAAAAATTAAAAGAGAGACTCATTTTCTCTTTGTTAATTTGGCAATGATATTCGTTTAGTTTCAGAAATGAAGTAAAAGTCGCGAAGTATCTTTAAATCGCTTATGATTATGAAAGATAATCCACAAAAGAAAATTATGGTCACGTCATGTAATACAAAAATTAGAAGGTGTTTTTACAAAGTATTTATCATGAGAAAAGGGCTCTTCTGAAAAATACAAACCTTCATTTCCAGTCGACTCCAGAGTACCGAAACCCACTCTTCTCGTCTCGCTAGGGTTTTTGTGGAGTTCATCGGTAGACTCTTCTCAGCGACTGAGGCTCTCTTTCTCTCACCTTCCCTCTCCACCGATCGACATTCTCTCAGGTAGCTGGTCACCGCCTAACTTTTGCTTATGATATTTAGATGTCTCCCTTAGTTATCGATTGATCACGGCTTCGATTTGTAAGCTTTGTTCTCATTAGTTATTGTAATTTCATACCCCAGGAAAAAAAAAATGCAATTTCACCCTAACACCTGCCTCGTACATTTCTCGGCCAGGATGCATCTAGCCTTGATTTAGTTAAATTTGTTCCAATTTAGCCTTTAGAAGTGGGAAACTAATTTTTTTGACCCGTTTTTGTGTTCATCAATCTGTTTATTTGCTATACATTATTGTATTTACCCAATTCAACTTCGGCTATTGATGTGAATTGAGTCCTTGACAGCCTCAGAGATTAGATGTGCCAGTGAACCTGATCTCAATCCTATTTAGCAGCACAATTAGTGACAACATTCTCAATTTAATTTTAAATGGTCCTCAATTATGGAAGCAAACTGCATGCGGTGAAACTAAAATTTGTGTGATGCTTTGTAGACTGGTCATACCTAATTCAAAAAACATTTAGACAGTTCATTGCAGTACGAGACATGATAGGTGCCAAAGTGTTGTCCTTGGTTTATTGCTCCTTGCAAGTTGTTTTAAATTGTGTTATCTTTCCATCATATCTAGGATAGTAATATGAAGAAGGGGATTCATCCGCAAATGCAATGGATCTCCTATGTTACCAAAAGTGGCCGGTTAATAAATATCATGATGACAAAGATTCATACTATAGGAAAGGTTTACCACTTACGGGCTAAGGGTGAGATGTCACAGAGTTCGGGCCAGATTGCCAAATTCAACCGCCGGTATGGCCTAGAACAGGATGAGGTGGTCAACTCCAAATAGATTTTCTTTTGTAAGAGTTTTTCACTTGATGGTGGGATCAGTTTGAAATAATGAGTTAGTCCTTTTAAGGGTTGAACCCTGTTTTTTTTTTTCCATTTCATGTTTGTTGATATAAGATATGTCAGGAGGAGAGCTTGATATTGGTTACTACATCAATATTATTAATTTTTTCATATTTCTGATATAGCATAAAAGTTGTTGCTGTCTAGCTTACTCTGAATCTAGTTATCTTGCCGGTTTGTCTGATTAGACTTGGTTACTGTAACCGCTAAGTAACAAATAAGAAATGTTGCACACTGCATGAAGGTCATACAGAGTGTTGATGCTTGGTGAAATTGTGTTTCTAACTTGGCAAACTTATTTTCTAATGGTTTATCTCAGTTTTATCTTTATTCATAGTGTTTCGGGTCTAGCGGCAATTGGATCAGAAATATGAGGCGGTGTGTATCATATATATGGCCTATTGCTTCCTAAGCTTGTAAAAATGAATCATGTCGTTTCACCAAATACAATAGGCTGAGTCATTGGATCAAAAAAGGCTGAAGTCCGTCTCAATTCTTCAAGCTACTAACCTAAACTCGACCAGTGATTCAGATTTATCTTCTAGATCTTGTACGAGTGGGCCCATTATTTGTTAGCACTGAAGTTGCTGATATTCGTGCATGTTCAAATATGCTTTGTTCAATTGTTTCTTTTTGTTTGAATTAGTAGTGGAAAGCCTATTTTGATTTTCTTTAACAAAAAGCTGTAGTACAAATATATGTCCAAGGGATGAAAGAAAGAAAAAAAAAAAACATGAAAAACAATTGAAATAAAGCTGAAGGAAGATAAACATATTTTCTACTCCATAAGTATGGTGACCATATTCTTTGTTCAATTTTCATTGAGGCCCATTCTATGGTGTTTTGTCATGCTACATACTGTTAACAACATGAAAACGGCAAAACAGTAATGCCAGCAAGTCTTGTAGTTATCTGTTTACTTACTATAAAACTTAATGCAGATAGATTAAAAAGAGAGGTTCATAATGAAAGTTTTAAATAAAAATTGACAGACCACATGAATCTAGCAGTACTCTGTACCTACCTGTATATAACACAATAACATATAGCAAACATGCATTTCCACATTGCCGATGCCGCCACAGATGTATGCAAAAATTCTGGCATTGAAACTGTCATACTACTTGATTAAGATGAAAAAAGCACTGTCACTTTGATCATTTTTTTTGTTTTGTTTTAGGACTGACAAGAATAGCAATGAAGAGGAGTTAACTTCTACTGTCGTTCATGCTTCAGAATACATAACAGTGCAATCAATAAAATTATTACACTAACCTGTCTCAAGTACGAAGTTCGAATTTTGTAATTGTTTTGGTAGTTGTGGTTTTCGAGCATTTATCTTTGTTATTTTTCTATTCTGGTTTAATTTGAAGATATCAAATTGAAATAAGAAGAAAGAGAAAGCACGCTATTTTCCATACATCTTTTTCTGTACTGTCATTTTCCCTGTTTCAAATCATTTTGTCCCGGTTTGTAACAGGAGTCGTCGTTCCTTGCTGGTTATTAAAAATGAGCCCGTCTTTATACCAGCAGCCTAGTTTGAAGTCAGAAACAAATATTGTGAAGTCTTTCAAATTTGTCATATATAGTGTCTCTGAAATCATATGGATTCGCCATTGAACCAGACTTAACACACATCAGACAGTGGAGTCCATTTCAAAAGCCATTCACCGTTTCACGTGATTGTAGGGACAAGTGACAGTAACATGTGATATTTTTTGAGGTTGCAAAGCCATGGATGAATATTAATTTTTTGAGTAGAACAACTCTAATATTCTTTACTAGATAAGCTATCACCATTCTGATTTCTTTAATTTTCTTATGCTGACGTCGTTCAACTTGTGCTACATTATGTCATTTTTCATTGCTCGTAAATCTAAGGATTAGTTTATAATTAATGCACACCACTAGTTGTTGTGTACTATGTAAGTGGTCAACCAACCATGCGTTGCATTAGGTACAACGATAAGATTTAATTACTACACGCTATCTATATAGTGTCCGAATATAAATCTTCAGGGAGATTCTATGGATCGAAATAGATTTTATGGATCGAAATAATTTTTGACCATTTAATTTTGAGTATTAAATAATTAAGATAATTTTTTTTGGTGTGATTAAAGAAGAAAGGTTGATGAGTAAAAATCGACGCCATTAGTTAATAAATCAGTGGTAGGTACTCCTTTCCGATATGGAAGTGAATTAAACATCCTTTTTCTTTCCTAGAATTCTATTCATTCAAATTGAATTGCACAAAACAAAGCATTTTTTGTGCATCGGCATGAAGCTAATGAGGAATAATGCAAATTTTGTCCTCAGTAACCCTATTAGAAGAAATCAATGTTATCTGAGAGCTAGAATCTCTTCTCTTTGAGCACAAAGGAAGTAGAAATTATTTTAATAGAAAACAAGTACATTATTTTTCAGCTTATTCCAAGTTCACCATTACATAGTTAAACACTACTATGATATTTTGACAAACATAATTCATCTTCAATATGCATTACTTGCTAGTTTGATGAATGATAATATTGCAAAACAGAAAATAGAGTTTGTGTAGTAGCTAGGAATAAAAGCATAATTGCTGCGAGAAATGAGATAATAGACCATGGGTTGCTGAAGTAGTCTCGATACAATTTGGCCCTGTGCTTCTGCCATCTAGAATCACAGTATTTCTTCACATTTTTGAAGAGATCAGCAAGATGATGATGCTCATAATCGAGGAAAGAGCAATACCTGAGCTGGTTGAGAAACTCGGCGACTGCCTTTTCATCGGCTAGTATGTTCTCTATAATTCCATGCTGCTGCAGTATCAGCACATCTCTTGATGTGTTCACAATGCAATCCAAGAACACAGCATAGCTTGTCAGTGGCCTTTCTTTCTGGCCACTGCACTGCTCAAAAGCTATGAGATTCATTAGTAGCGGCTTTGTAGTTTCCTGGATTGAGGTGTAAGGGATCTTGAGCACACCATTCGAAAAGTTTACACTGTAGATGCTCTTTGATTCAGCCTTCTTGAATGTTATTCCTGCCTCTTTAAGCTCAGTCGCGCAGGGAAGCATCCGCGGTTTACGCTTAGGAATCTGCTGGAGACGCCTGCGCATTGTTATCCTTTTAATTTTACGGGATATGAGAGGAAGTACCTTTCTTGGCCTCAATAATTCTGGCAGATTCAACTTCTTTGTCAGCTTGACAGGGAGCTTCTGAGCGGACATGTAAGAGCGATAGTAGAAATCGAGCAAATGGTCAAAGTTCTGATCTCCCTCAGGTAATGGCAAGGTCTCATTTCCAAGTTGTAGAAATTCAATCAAGTGTTGAGACAACAAAGCTTTTGAGGTTTCACTATCTTCACTTGTGGTGCTAAAGTTGGATGGGGAACTCGAGCCATAAGTGTCATCTATGCTCGAATAAAGATGGAACACACGCTGCAGCACAAAGAAAGGGATCTGGTTCTCAAGCATTAAAATATCACTTTTTATGTGAGTGACATTCCAACCGATTTCATAAAGAACATCAGCTTCATCTGGGACAGTGCAATTCACCACCAGTTGAATAATAAAACATGCATCAAACAACATCATCTCAACAAACTGATCAGAATCCATGTCGATTTTTTCATAGTAGCATTTCCGTGCTGCTGGCTCCAGCTCTCTTAACACCTCAATGTATTTATTTAGGGGAACATGTGTGTTATCAGAGAGAAGTTTTTTCAAGTATAACAATTTCTTTTCTTCCATACATTTGAGGTGCTCACAATCCCTATGGTACGGGCCGATTGAGATTATGCGTGGTTCATAGAAGTTCTTGTTTTCCTCTCTGATGTAAGAAGGTATACGGAAAACAGTGAATGGTCTATTTTCCCTCATCAATTGAGATGGTAGTTTATCAAGTTTATTCTTGATTACTGGAGCCACAGGATCATCGCTTCTTATATTGATTGCTATATGGTCGGGTTGTGCCATTCTCTGTATCTTTTTTTAACTTAGATTAAGGTATTATTTTGTCTCTCTAGCTCAAGTGTATGTTTTTGTGGTCCCCTCTTTTTCTACAGAGTAACAATTTTATCTAATCGCCTACTAAGTCAAAGATCATGATGAACCCCATTGAAACCAAGTCCTTCCTGAAATAAATTAAGCAGAAATACATTATTTATTTTGGTTGTAATAAATTATACTATTTTTAAGTACATTTGTCTTGTGTTTCAAAGATATACTGACAGGAAAAATTCATCAGTATGTTGTTTGGTTGCAACCCAAATTAAAAAGTTCTTATGTATAAAGATACTCTTGCATCTTGTTGCATGCCAACTACTATGTTATTGAATCATATGATGCAAAGGAAGTGTTATATAGCATGTCAATATGTCATGTGCCCAAGTACATGGCAATAATGCTGAACGGAATTGAATCAGTGGCAATTCTGAGATTATTCAGCATTAATTGACAAGAACTGATAAGACTGGATAAGCTGGAAAAGGAGCAGACTTGAATCAACTGAAAACAGAGATTAATTCAAGTTAGATGCAAGAACAACTAAAGAAGATTGGTAAAAGACAATGCAAAAGTAAATTGCAGAATATAAGATAAGCAGTAAGCTTGATAAAAGAAGATAGATGATTGTTATAATATGAAATATCTCGGTGGAGGGAAGAGAGAACAATTCTGAATTTTCTTTTTATTCAAACTATATCTTCTATTTCTCTTACACTATTTTCTTCTCTCTTGCCTTCTTACAACAGAATACAAGTCTATTTATAGACTTAGACATGACTCTTAAAATTCGTAATAAAAACATATAATAAAAAACAGAATTCTAAACAGCACCCTTTCAGCTGACCCCTGTCCACTAAATTCGTCATAACTCTCTGTAGGGAACCCCAAACGACTTGCAACTTAAACCATTGGAAACTAGACTTCAATAGCTTTCCATCCATAAGTTATACACTAAATTCCACGTCCATTTACCCCTTCAAATGCTGTCATTAATCAGCCTTAAAATTCTGCCAAAGTGCTGAAGCCAAAGAGTCTCCCTTTATTTCCTAATTTATTTAACTTTAATACTAAAATTAAATTTATCTTTCAACAAAACTCTCCCATAAACTTAATTCTTTTCTTTCTTGCATCCGTACGATCTCCTCCTTCAAACTTAGAGAATTTTGTACCGAGTTCCATCGGTATTGCTACTGAATTACACTCTTTCATCTTGTTCTTCCTTTTACCCGTGTCACTCAAACCTGATCCATTGTCAATCTGATTACCATTATCAGATTTCAAATTCACTTTCACATCTTTTGCACCATTTTCCTCATGTCGAGGCTCATTCTCTGTCATTTTACTCTCCACTACTTCTTCCTTTGCATCTCCATTCTCACATTCTTGTTTGACATTATTATTTGATTCTTTCTCTTTGCACCTATGAAGAGACTTTTCTTCCTTCACTTTTGGCTTCTCAATTTCTACATCTAACATGGGATTTGCTTTCTCAGGTATTTCTCGGACTTTCTCTACAGTCACCACCTCCTTAAGTTGAGAACTCAACTCAACTATCTTTTCTTCAGCCTTTGACTGACAGACCCATAGCTCATCATTCTTTTGTGTTATACTCTGCAACTCATTTTCCTTGTCCAACAACCTCTCCTTCAATTGCAAGCTCTCTGTTCTTGCCTCTTCCATTGCCTTACTTGCCGCTTTTACTTGCAACTCTGCTTGATGCAACTTCTCCAACAGCTGCTCCTTCTCCTCCAATTGTTGAATGACCGAGGCAAGAGATTCCGTCTTGCACTTCTCTGATTCATGCACCTCCTCAAGTCGGATCTCCTGTTCCTCTGCTTTTCCCCTCCAATCATCCACCAAACTGGAAAACTGCTCAATTTTCTTCATGTTGACATGTAAACACCTTTCTCGCACATTTCTTAAGTTCAGTTTGAACATTTGATTCTTGGTCATCTCTACACGTGCAACCAATCGGTCTTTTTTATCCTTCAAATGCAACATCCGGTCTTTCATGAAAACCGAATATCCCTTCTCTAATAGTTTCCCCATGCTAAGTATATTACTCTTCAAATCAGGAACATGATAAACATCCTCAATCGATCCTTCTTTACCATCCTTTTGAGAAAAATAAATTTTACCTCGGCCCTTTACTCGAACCTTCGATGCGTCTCCAAATGACACATGCCCATCTTCTACCTCTTGCATCTCTGCAAATAAATGTTTGTGTCCGCACATGCGATTACTAGCGCCTGTATTGAGATACCACACCGTGTCGCTGTCGGGAATGGTATTTTTATAAGCCATCATGAGAACACCATCTTCTTTTGTCTCCTCTTCTGCGACTAAATTCACGTTTTCTTCTACCTTTTTCTCGGAATAGCACTCTTTTGCATAGTGTCCATACTTACCGCAATTATAGCACTCGACATTTGATTTGCACTGTTTTGCGTAGTGCCCATGCTTGCCACAATTGTAGCACTCAACATTTGAATGATTTGACATGCCGCCTCTCCCACGACCACGTCCTCGACCATACCAATTATGTTGGTTCGACTCATCCTTTTCTTCATAACTGTTTTCACGTCCACGGCCTTCACCGTGACCAAAACTACGACCTCCACGGTCGCGCCCTCTACCACGGAAATTTTGAGAATAGAGTACCTTTTCATCTTTGATTGACGCATTGGTTTAAAGTGCTTGCTCAAGTGTTTCCTCTTTTTTTTTCTTCTTACGTTGTTCATGTGCCTCTAGCGACCCAGCGAGATCGTCGATAGTTAGCTCCTCCAAGTCCTTCGACTCTTCGATGGCGCACACAACATTCTCGAAATTTTCGGTTAGCGACCGCAAAATTTTCTCCACGACCCTCGAGTCCTTTAGAGTTTCACCGTTGCACTTGAGCTGATTTACCACGGTTTGCACACGCGTGATGTAGTCGGATACACCTTCCGACTCCTTCATCTTCATACCCTCCAATTCACCGCGTAGAGTTTGGAGTCTTACTTGCTTTACTCGGTTGGCCCCCTTGAAGACTTTTTGCAACGTATCCCATGCTTCCTTCGAAGTTGTTGCACCGATAATTTTCTCGAAACCCGACTCATCCACCGCTTGGAACAAGAAATAGAGAGCGGTCTTGTCTTTCATACACATCTCTTTCAACTCCTTTACCTGATTCACCATCTGCACTGTGTCTGCAACTGACTCTTCAAAACCGACTTCGACTACTTCCCATGCATCTTGGGCCCCGAGTAGTATTCGCATTTGGATGCTCCAGTTGTTATAGTTGGCTTTCGTCAATCGTGGCAGTGGCATATCTCCCACCGACATTCTCCCGGAATTTGCCATCGGCTCTGATACCAATTTGTTATAATATGAAATATCTCGGTGGAGGGAAGAGAGAACAATTCTGAATTTTCTTTTTATTCAAACTATATCTTCTATTTCTCTTACACTATTTTCTTCTCTCTTGCCTTCTTACAACAGAATACAAGTCTATTTATAGACTTAGACATGACTCTTAAAATTCGTAATAAAAACATATAATAAAAAATAGAATTCTAAACAGCACCATTTCAGCTGACCCCTGTCCACTAAAATCATCATAACGCTCTGTAGGGAACTCCAAACGACTTGAAATTTGAACCATTGGAAATTAGACTTCAATAGCTTTCCATCCATAGGTCATACACTAAATTCCACGTCCATTTACCCCTTCAAATTCTGTCATTAATCAGCCTTAAAATTCTGCCAAAGTGCTGAAGCCAAAGAGTCTCCCTTTATTTCCTAATTTATTTAACTTTAATACTAAAATTAAGTTTATCTTTCAACAATGATAACTTCACAGCTACTGTCAAGTTTTCGGAAAAGAAGAAGAAGAAGATGATAAATGATAAAGGGTAAAACTGGAAATGATAGAAATAAAAAGGTTTTTTCATTCAACACATGAATTACAAGGACTTCATGGCTATTTGTAGCTAACTAATCTCACATCACTAATATACTAAACGTCATCCAAACATCACTCCTAATTATTATTATAACCCTATATTATTACACGATATATCTGGAACTGAGAAAAACTTTTTACATACCAGTATTTATTAAGAATTATTTTATGTATACCTATTCATGTCAGCTAAAAATTATAATTATTTATAACGAGCTTTACTTTTTCTCTTATGCAACATTGACCACAGTTTGTTAATTTGCTTTTTATGCTTCCATTTAATTTACATATTACATTTCTGTAATTCTCCCATACTATTCCTATGGGCTTTTATGGGAACAATATAATTAGCTGAATTGTGTCATGGTACATGCAAAAGCAAAAGTGATGACAGTTACATTAAAAAGTCGATGTTTGAAATTTGAATGTTGTTCCAAACCGTTTATAATCTATCTTATACGATCTTTAAAAAATTTCAGATTCCTTCAACTACCTTTTAGATAGAAAAAGCCCATAGCTTTTGAACATTTCAGAACCTTTCAGATCAAATAATCTCGTATATGAAGATACAAAAAGATGGTAAAACATTTAAACCACAAAAATTCAGTTTTAATAAAATTCAAATATATAGATCATAAAATTTAGATAGAGAAAGACCGTTCAAAAATTATTATTTTTTAGCATAAATCAACATTATATCTATTTAAGAAATCAATTATTGCACTACGTACGGAATATCAAATTTTATTATCTTTGAAATTTGTTACCTCAAACATATATGAAACATCAAATAAAATGTCCTTCCTTTTGAAAACATCAAACAAAATGACCTTCCTCTAAAAGTTTTAACATATTACCCTTGTTGAACCCAAATACAACCTCTCTTTACTCTCTTTCTCCTCCCTCCTACTTACTCCTAATACCCCTCAACAGTGGCGAAACTTCCTTGATCAAAATTGGGCTGTGGCCCTCCTTTAGATTGAAAAGTTAATATAGTTAGAGTAAATAATATGTATTTATTAATAATAAATCAAAGACCGGCCTCCTCTCTTACTCTATAAGTGTACAAATTGTTTTTTTTCCAATATAAGAAAAGTTAAAGATTTAGCTCTAATAGGTGGCAGGCTAGGTCAGTGGCCCCATCTAAGCTCTGCTACTGCCCCTCAAAATATTGAAAAATTGTCATCATATAGTTTCCACATTAGATAACTAATTCAATCAAATTAAAATTTTTGTCGTTCACATAAGTGAGCAAATTTGAAAAAAAAAATGTTTATTTTTCAGGTAAGTACTATATGTTCTTATGTCCACCAGTTTTCAATCAAAATGCATTTTATATTTAATATTATTTTATTTGTGATCTCATGTGATTAGAAACAACGCATCGAGAAATTTAATAAAAAAAATAAAAAAGATAAACATCGAGTGAGCATAGGATATCAATTTACTTTATCAAATTTATAAACTGCAAAAGTATTACTAAATTTTTATGTCAACCTAAAAGAGCAAAAATCATAAGTACCACTATAAAATGTAAATCATAAATTTAAACTCTTCCAGCAGAGTTGGGGCTCGGTAGGGGAACGGAGGTGGGGAGAAAGTACAAAGGAGAAGGGAAGAAGAGATGATTTTTTATTTTATTTTATGAAATTGGGTCCCACAAGGATAACATGTCAATAATTTAAAAGGAGGGGTATTTGGTTTGATGTTTTTAAAAGAAATGCTATTTTTCTAAAATTGACCAACAAAAATTCTCACACCCGTCTTATTAAACATGGAATGGATTAGGACATCGGCTAAATGGTTTTCTTCCATTGATTTATCAAGAGTTGGGCTCTTACTAGATGAGTCGTATGCTATGAATTATTTTTTGTTTTTCTAAATTTAAGTAGTCGATCCGACCGCTTAAAATTATTTTCATATATAAATCTAATTGTAGAATAACTTTTTTATATGTTTTTTTCAAAATTTTTTTACTATTTTTTAGATATTTAGAAAATTATTTATTTTGAATGACTAAAAAATATAAAATTTAATTTATAACTATATTTTCATATAAAATTTATTTTAAATGGTCGGATCGACCATTTGAATTTAAAAAATTAAGAAACAATTCATAATATACGGATCATCTGTGCTATGTGTAACACCGTGATCCAACTCATTTATCAATTAGAAATTAATGACAGGTTGGAGGGGTGGCAGGATCATGAAGTCAAGTGGTTTTCTATTATAGCAATAATTAAAACTTGTGTTGTACGGTGGATGTAGGTGCGGTGACACGAAATAAATTAAAAAAATACAGGATATGGGGGCACCTACATATAATAATAAAATATATTTTTATATAATATATAGAAAATAATTTATTGTATTATGATAATTTTTTTGAAGAATTTGAGATGGATTTGTGACTTTGTCGGCGATTATAAAAAAGAAAAAGGTTAGTGGTAAATTTTTTAAAAGTGAATAAAATAAAGGAAACAAGCTAATTAGATCCTATATATGATGTATCGGGTCGTATTATCGAGATATATCGATGTATCGGGATGTATCCAAAACATATCCAAGACGAATCAGGACATATCAAAAATTGAATCTGTAGTCAAAATGAATAAAATAATTGTGACGTATCAAATACACATCCGCATCATATCAGATATATATCCGATACTTATTCAATGGTTAAAGAAAATATCCAAGTAACATAGATTAAAACACTTTTATGTTCTTGAACTCCTGATGAGTCTCATCAGGTTCCTGCGCTAGCTCCTCCTCCCAATAAAATCTAAACCTTAACCTTACTGGTTCCTAGAATTTGTGTTCCACCGATTAATATATAAAGGAAGAACAGCAGGGGATCGATACCTAGCTCACATGCATTCCACAGATATAAAAACAGAAGCTAAGGTTCTAAAAACCAACAAAAGAGAAGTATATAATTCAATAAGTAACGTAAAACATTTTAATAACAAGTATTGCACCTCTTCTTCGGAATCTAGGGATGGATCAGCTCTTTGCCTCTTTCAGAATGATTTTGAACAATGGGTTTTTGCTCTCATCGCCTCTTCACCTCTTCACCTCTTTCCTCCTCTCTGAATATTCTAGTATCTGAACTTGTACCAAGGAAATTAAGTTATGATAGTGGCTTACAATAAAAAATAAAACAAGGACTTGTTCTTGTGGCCCTGCATACTGCCTTAATATATAGAAAATCTATAGAAAGGATTTTCTGTGCCAAAGGTACTGAAATGGAATATGCACTAGTAACACATTATGAAATTTATGACCCTTTAACAGTGAAAAGCTACCTTACATGTATTGCCATTAAAATAGAGGATCACGATTTTTTTAGCCCATCTTGGATGAAGTCTTTCCAGTTGTGTCAGGTCGGAGTCCAATGGCTAATATAGCCCTTTTGATCCTTCTAATTAATATACTACGTTTAGTTGGGATAATATTATTAAACAGCGGCAGATCCATCATTCTTAACAAGTTTGGGTACATTATAAGAACTGATATTAAATTTTTAAAAATTAGATATAAAAGATATAATTTTTTCAATTAAGCCTAGACACTTATATAGTTTTGAACTATATTTTTCTGATTTCAAATAAAAATTTACTATTTTACATATATTTTAGAAAATCAAACCCGCCCATCAGCTAGGCCTTGCCTATGCATAGATCCGCCCCTATTATTAAATATATCATATTGACATATAGTAAAAGATGGATATTTGATATAACACTATAAGATAAGAAAAAAAATCATTAAAAATATTTTTGATATGTCAGAGCACTGTTCTTTTCCTTTCATTTCTGAATTACTCAAATTGTATTTTCCATGCAATACGTTTGCAAAATTTTATAGGTCAGAACATTAAAACTAATTAATTAGTTTCTGTGACATTAAAATATTTACAAAATTATCGTGAAATATGATATATCAGTGACAATCATCAAGAAGAACTTTATCAATCTATTTAGTTAAGCTTGTTAAAATAAAAATATTAATTCGTCAATAAAATCCTATTGTTGTAATAACCGGCCGGCTATAGTGGTTCTTCAGTGAATATGCATGCCTTTTTTATTTTATATATTTTTTAATTTAACCCAGTTTTTGTTTGAGATGTAACCAAGCTCGGGTTGATTTGCTTACGGGCAGCAGTAGAAAATCAAAACATGGTGATGAGCATTTAACTTTCAAGGCAGTATGACTATGGATCCTGTCTACTGCCATAAACAGACTACAACAGGCCCTGTCATACAATCAAAACGGTTTAATTTAATTTAAATGGTTCAAATTTTATTAATAGAGATATAATTTTATTTTTAATTTAGTGAGTTCCATCTATCATAAACACAATGACAAAATCTTACCATCATAGCTACAGTAATAGATAATAATTCATATGACTATGGCCCTTAATGACTAGTTGGGCCATCGGGTGTGGTACAGAGCTCATGATGTCAGCAAATCAAAAGCTGATGATGTCAATAGGGCAACCCGCAGTTTGTTATTAATAATAATTATTATTAAATTAATATTATTAAAAATAAGAGTGAGAATCGTAAAATTTCAAATATACGAATGACAGCGCGTCACTGTCAGTGGCGCATTTCGTCCAAACCCCGCGCAAGTGAGATGGAGAGGCGCAACAAGTGAGATGGAGAGAAGCTGCGCGTTTTGTATATATAAAAAGCAAACGCACCACTGACAGTGGCGCGTTTCATAAAAATAATGAAAAATAATGAAACGCGCCACTGCCAGTGGCGCATTTCAAACGCGTCACTGACAGTGACGCGCTGCCATTCGTATATTTGAAAATTTACGGTTCTCACTCTTATTTTTAATAATATTAATTTAATAATAATTATTATTACTAAAAACTGAGCAACCGTGAACGAGATATGATGTTCTTAGAAATAAAAAAACAGAATTCTGCTCTTTAAGATCGGATGATACTTTTTTTTTGAAATTTGTGCACATATTTTTTTTTTAATTTTCGATCATCCGATTTGAAGAACAGAATCCTCCTCTTGGATTTTCATATTCCGGAACAGACAAACAGAGGAGTGATAATCATTTTTTAATTTACATATTCATTACTTTTTGATCGATTGAGTTTACAAAAAAAAGTAACAGATAGTGATCAATAGTTATTATAGTTTAAAGTGTTATGTAAAATCTGATTCAATAGATTTTGAGTAGATTTTGAATTGGGATGTTAAATGGGTACGATATGAGTTAGATGGAAATATTTTTAATTATTATTATACTCATATAAAATTATTTTTATTCGTAATCTATATTTATCCATTAAAATTAGACTTGTCTATGCTCTTTCTTTATCTGTTAAAATAAATAATTAATGAAATAGTAACGGACGCTAAGAAATAATACTAATATATTACTGAGTTTAACATCATTTATAAAATAAAAGCATACAAACTCATTCCTGTTATATAAATATATATATTTATTTTGGTAGTATGAAATCAAAATATAATTATGCAGTCAATTCTAATTTGGATCATTTCAAAATGAATAAATTAAAAAATACAAACATCTCTTGTCAAATTTTTTTAACTAGAAAATAAAATAAATTAAAAATAAATATAGCATCTTGTCTAAAATAAAATCTTATATTGCTTCATTCAATTACTGTAATAAATACTTACTAAATATTATTTAAATATTATAATTTATAAGATGATTAAATTTGGAGAAGATAATAATTATAGCTCATAATAATTAACTAGCAAAACTCAGGACAACTAGGACAACTAACATAGAAAAAAGTTATTACATGAGATAATTATTTTTTCAACAATTAACTCTATAGGGCAAAAAAATACAAAATGATCTTTACTCATTCTTTTATCTATTTACTTAACGAAAAAGTTTCTTATCCTTATTCATATCAAATAAGTTAACGGAAAAAATTACCCATATCCGTCTTATGGAATATGTTATTGATTGGGTAAATGAATAAAAATGTATCGTTAACGCCCCTAATTTTCAAGTTGAGATTATCTACCATCTTATGGTGCATAAATGCATATTAACTTCACTTAAAACTCTTTTATATTTCTAGTTTGTGAGTTCTGACCTACGTTTCAGACAACGTTACTACCTAATTAAATAGGACAATGCTATTTTTTTACTTATATTTGCTTTGTCATTTCCTTAAACGATCTGAATATTCTGTGGTTTAGTTTATTGGATAGTTGTTAGTGCTATATAATATACCAATTTGCACTGGATTCATTTCACACTCAATCTAAATGACGTTCAACATAATTATGATTTATTATTCAAGAAAGTTGCCTAAGCTAGCACGATCGTCACAAAATATTAATTGTCCATTAACAATGTGCTCCGCAAATATTGTGCTCCCGAGTAAGAAAGAGCGGACAACAAAGTGGAAGAAGAAGAGAATTAGTAGCGGAGGAAGAAATAAAATTTAATGATATCATTATATATATTTTATCTTAATTTTAAAAATATAGATTGAATTATATATATTTATATGATAAATTTATAAAATTTAATAATATCATTTGTACCTATAGTTATATATATGACTCACGAAGAGAACCGGAAGAGAAGGTGCGAGAGAGCTAAAGAGAAGACTCGCTTAGTAATTTATGTCAAAATCGTTCACACCTTTATTTGAGAGATTAGAATCTTCATCCTCTCTTCTTTTCTCCTATTTTTTATTACATTATATTATATTCCTTCTTGTTCCGACTCTGAAGTACTATCTAAAAGAGGAGGAAAAAAAGGAAAAAAACGAAATAAATAGATGAGAAAATACTATTTACATGAGAAAATAAATTGTCTCAGAGTGAATTTTCCCCACAAAAATAGTGCACAGCCGAATAGACCTCAGCTGTGTTGCACGAGTACGGATGTAGGTATCGTTTCGGATACGATGCAGGTGCGACGATACAGAAAAATTAAAAAATACAGGATATGAGTGCGGCTATATATAATAATAAAATATATTTTTATATAATATATAAAAAATAATTTGTTTTATTATGATAAAAAAATTAAAGAATTTGAGATGGATTTGTAACTTTGTCAGTGATTATAAAAAAGAAAAAAAATCCGTGATAATTTTTTTAAAAGTGAATAAAATAAAGAAAAAATAACTAAATAGATTGTATCTAAGAAGTATCAGGGCGTATCGAAGACGTATCAGGACGTATCAGAGACTTATTAGGATGTATCAGAAAATATTGGGACGTATCGGGGTATATCGGAAACTGAATCCGTTGATCAAAGTGAATAAAATAATCTGATACGCCACACCTACACCGTATCAAATGCGCACCCGTATCGATCGCGTATCCAATACTTATTTGACGAGTTAGAAAAAAATATCCGAATAACATTGACCCTCACTGACCACAATGTAAGGTCTTATATCAGATTTCCATTATTTTATGTTTGGATCGAGAAGAATAGCTCTATTCTCGGAACATCATGAGTTGGATGTGATCCAAACGCTGGTTAAGGAAAGAGAACAGTTATAGGTTAGCGCTGATCTGTTAATCCATACAATAGTCGGAACAGCAGGTTAGGAAAAAAAAGTAGAAGAGAGAGAAATAGTTAAAAAATGCATGACCCCATTTTTTTTATTTTATTCCCATATGCATCTCTCGCCGTCTCCTTCAATTCAAACTTTTAAGATTTGTAATTCATCGAATTCAAACTTTTAAGATTTGCAATTCATCGCTTAAATTTTGCTACCTATAGTAACATATATATACATATATATTATATTTGTAATAGAGGCATTGACGAAATCGAATATGAATAATGTTTCCATTCTGAATGTAACAATCGTTTTCATTAATTTTTTTTTATCGTTGTTCAATTTTATTTTTATTTTTAGAATTCGATTAAATAATAAATATTTGAATATGACATAAAAATTAGAGTTGGTTAAAAAAATGACGGTCCTTATATATAATGCTCATTGTATTTTTAATAAGCCATGAAAAAAATAATAATCAAATTAATAGTAAATAATTATAAACAAACAATCATCATTATTATCAAATAAAATAGTGATTAATAATAGTTAATAATACGAAATATTTTTAGAATAAAATAAAATAAATATCAATAATATTTAGTAACATAATAATAAATAATAGTAAACAAAATAATAATAATAATAATAATAATAATAATAATAATAATAATCATTAGTATCAAACACAAAATAATAATTCATTATTTTATTTATTCTCTCTATCGCTATTCTCAAGTTATCATTCAAACGACATTTACTAACCCGAATAGTAAAAAATAGCTCTATTCTCATAATTTTTCAAGATGTCACTAACCTCACACTATTCTCAATCACTAACCCAAAAACACTATTTTTACACTAATCCTTCCGCCATCCAAACATATATAATAATCAGATTAATAGTAAATAATAATTAACAAATAATCATCATTATTATCAAATAAAATAGTGATTAATAATAATTAATAATACAAAATATTTTTTAATGTTAAATAAAATAAATATCAACAATATTTAATAAAATAATAATAAAAAATAGTAAAAAAATTATTAATAATAATAATCATTAGCATCAAACACAAAATAATAATTCATTATTTTATTTATTCTCTCTATCACTATTCTCAAATTACCATCCAAACAGTAAAAAAATAATTTTTTTCTTATATTTTCTGAAATGTCACTAATTTTAAACTATTCTCAATTACTAACTCAAAAAATAATATTCTTACATTAATTCTTCCACCATCCAAACACACAGTGTTAGGGTTCCAAGCAATCCGAAAATAAATATTGCCAAAAAGTTATTGATTTAATTCAGACTTTTCTAGATGGCGAGCATTCGTCATTCGTGCCACACTAGTTAATTCAATCCACATATGAATTGAAGTAATCAATGAGGATTGAAGTAATCAAACTGAAGTCAAGGTCAATTGTCGTCATTCAAAACTAATTGTAAACGTGAAGCATTGCAATGCGGTCTCCACTGATCTTTTTCTGATTGATGGGTCTCCACTAACCAGTCAAAATAGAAGTTCAAATTAAGCGTTTTAATGTACAAGTTGGAATAGAATCGGTGCAAGTAAGAATAGAATTTTACATGAATAGTTATTTGTAGGATTAAGTCCGTTTTTTAAGTAAGCCAAACAAATAAAAAAATAAAATTTTAGCCAAATTCAGGTATTATATATTTGAAAATCTAAGTTGATCAGATTTGACACTGCCGTCCTTAGAAATGCTCGGGTTGCAGCTAGTAACCCTGTCCTCAAAAGCAATGATAACTATTTCAAATTTTAAATTTCCTTAGATCACTGTTGTCAAATTCGACCCCAAACTCAGGCAGTGATTATCAGAATTCACATCCTTTACGGTACCACGTAGAGTAAAGTGTTTGTCTATCCCTTGAAATTAAAAGAGCCCGTAAATTTAAAATCATCTGTTGTAATGTAACTCTGATCATATCTTTTTCCTTTAAATTAACTGTCCACTGTATTCTCTACGATAATATTTAGAGGTGGCAAAATCCGACCTGACATGAGAAACTCGTATGGTCCGCTCGGATTCGAATGCGACTCGACCTGATTTTTTTAGAAAGTCAAATTAATCCGAATTTGACCCGATCCGGACCCGAAACCTGAGATGACCTCTGATCAGACAACTCGAAACCCGACCTGATCCGAACCTGAAAGACCCGGGAACCCGAGATGACCCGAGATCAGACACTCTAAAACCCGACCCGATCCGAACACGAACGACCCGGAACCCAAAATGATCCGAAACCTGACCCGATCCAAACCCGAAACCCGAGATGACCCGAGATCAGACAATCCAAAATCATATCCAACCCGATTCGTGCTACATATATGTATTTTATTACTTTAAAATTATACTATATAAATATTAAACTTCTCTTTATAAATTCACCACTTTCACCGGTACGTATTCTACTATCCCGATGGATAGTTGAAATGAGGCGTCAGCTAGCTGGAATTATCATTTGTGTTGGTTTTAGTTCACTGATGCCCATTCGTTCAAAGACTGTGCGCGACATAAGACTCACACTAGCTCCTAAGTCACAAAGAGCCTTTTTAATAGATACTTTCCCCAGAATTTAAGGTATAGTAAATTTTCCTGGATCTTCCAACTTGGGTGGCATTGTCCCACTCAGGATCGCGTTGTAATTTAGATTCAGCTGGGCCCTTCTTCATTCTCCAAGACTACGCTTGTTTGAGAGTATATCTTTCAGAAATTTAGTATAAGTGGGCATCTGTGTCAGTGCATCAGTGAAAGGAATGGTGATTTGGAGCTATTTGAGGACTTGCATAAACTTCTGAAATTGCTCGTCTAGCATATATATATTCAGAATTTATACCGAAATAAAAAAAATATATTTCGAATCATAATAATGTCTATTAATCAAAATTTATATGTCATAAATTAAATTATCATAAAAAATAATGTATATTAATCATAATTATCATAAGTAGCATGTCTTCAATTTGTTAATAAAATAAATGAAGTATATCGACTTGAAACTGATCTGACTAGCCCCAAATTAATTAATCATATCTATATTATTTAAAAAGTCAAATTGATTATAACATAATTGATAATCTAGACCTAAATAACCCAAATATAAATTTGAATTTCTACAAAAAAATGATATGAAGAATAAATTGAATGGTTTGGATCGGTCATTTTTAACTTAAATTTTAATATTTTAACGCGGTGCACGGATGCATCCGTACAATGCGTTGTATTTTAGCAAATATATATATATATATATATATATATATATATATATATATATATATATATATATATATATATATATATATATATATATATATGAGTTTAAGCTCACGAAAGACTTTCGTGAACTAGGTTCAAAAAATATATCAAATGATCTCCAAATTTTGATTTTTCACTCTTATTAAATTCTTCATATTGAAATCTTATGGGGTACAAAAATTTGAAATATTTTGAGTTTTCTAATTTTTTTTTTAATTTTTGAAAATCAGCTCCAAAAATTATAATAAATATTCAATGTTTATACATTATTTTCAAAAATTGAAAATAGTGACTTAAAAAACTCGAAACATCTCAAATTTTTGTACCCCATAAGATTTCAATACAAAGAATTTAATGAGATTGAAAAATAAAAATTTAGAGATCATTTGATATATTTTTTGAGCTAAGCTCACAGAGGTCTTCCGTGAGCTTAAACTCATCGTAGATTTACTCTCTCTCTCTCTCTCTATCTCTATATATATATATATATATATATATATATATATATAAATTGGGTTTTGCATAACACGGATCACTCCCGTACTATTGATCGGTTCTATGTTATCAAGTGTAAATGGTCGATCTAATCATACAAAATGTTCGTATGAATATCTAGTCGTAAATTAAATTATATATATTTTTAGAATATTTTACTATTTTTTAAGATAGTTAGAAAATCACTTGATTTAGTTATTATGAGTCATTTAAAATAAGTGATTTTCTAACTATCTTAAAAAATAGTTAATTTTTTTAAAATATAAAATTTGGTCTACGTCTAGATATTCATACGAAAATCATTTTGTAGAGTTAGATCAACCATTTATAATTTGATAACAAAAAAATGATTCATAGTACGGAAATGATTCATGCTATGCATAGCACCATAACCTAACTCTCTCTCTCTCTCTCTCTCTATATATATATATATATAATAGAGTGGAGATACCATGAGCTTAAGCTCACGAAGGCCTTCCGTGAGCTTAACTCAAAAAACATATTAAATCATCTCGAAATTTTAATTTATCATTATCATTAAATTCTTTATATAAAAATCTTGTGGGATGTAAAAATTTAGAGTGTTTTGAGCTTTTTACGTCACCGTTTTAAATTTTTCAAAATGATGTTCAAGTATTGAATATATTATTATTATTATTAGAGTTGATTTTTAAAAATTAAAAACTACAACTTAAAAAACTCAAAACACTCCAAATTTTTGCATCCCATGAGATTTTCATATAAAGAATTTAATGAGAATGATAAATTAAAATTTCAAAATAATTTGATATGTTTTTTGAGTTAAGCTCATGGTATCTCCACTCTCTCTCTCTCTCTCTTTATATATATATATATATATAGAGTGGAGATAGCGTGAGCTTAAGCTCACGGAGGCCTTCCGTGAGCTTAACTCAAAAAATATATTAAATCATCTCGAAATTTTAATTTATCATTCTCATTAAATTCTTTATATGAAAATCTCATGGGATGCAAAAATTTGGAGCGTTTTGAGCTTTTTAAGTCACCATTTTTAATTTTTTAAAATGATGTTCAAGTATTGAATATATTATTATTATTTTTAGAGCTGATTTTCAAAAATTAAAAACGATGACTTAAAAAGCTCAAAACGCTTCAAATTTTTACATCCCATGAGAATTTCATATAAAGAATTTAATGAGAATGATAAATTAAAATTTCAAGATGATTTAATATGTTTTTTGAGTTAAGCTCACGGAAGGCCTCCGTGAGCTTAAGCTCACGCTATCTCCACTATATATATATATATATATATAGTAAAGTTAGTGTGCTCCTAAGAAAATTAAAAAGAGTGACATAGAAAACTCGAAACACTCTAAATTTTTGTACCCCACAAGATTTCAATATGAAGAATAGTTATAAATCAAAATTTGAAGATCATTTAATATATTTTTTGAGGTAGGATCACGGAGGGGTTCCGTACTCCTAGGAGAACGCTAGATTTACTCTCTCTCTCTCTATATATATATAGAGTAAAGATACCGTGAGTTTAAGCTCACAGAGATCTTCCGTGAGTTTAACTCAAAAAGTACATCAAATCATCTTCAAATTTTAATTTATCATGCTCATTAAATTCTTTATATGAAAATCTTGTGGGATACAAAAAGTTGGAGTGCTTTGATCTTTTTATGTCACCATTTTTAATTTTTAAAAATTATGTTCAAGCATTGAATATATTATTATTTTTTTAGAGCTCATTTTCAAAAATTAAAAACCATAACTTAAAAAACTCAAAACATTCCAAATTTTTGCATCCCACAAGATTTTCATATAAAGAATTTAATGAGCATGATAAATTAAATTTTGGAGATAATTTGAAGTACTTTTTGAGTTAAACTCACGGTATCTTTACTATATATATATATGTTAGTTTGTAATAATCTTGAAGTCAATAATACGATAAATTAGTTATATAAAGCTTTGTCCATGAATTGGATATTTAAATGATATTTTATTTCTTTGAGTATTATTGAATTTATGAATCATTCCGAGTTCATGACTGGAATTGTGAAACTTCATAATATAGAATATACTCTTAAAAGTCACTAATCAAGATAATTAGCAGGAACACTAATTAACCATTATCATGTTAGTATGTGAATTAAATGATGATCAAATTTTACAGATCATAGACAAAGAGTTGTCATTTTAATCACATAGATAAATGGTCTAGGAACATCATATTTGATAGACCCCGAATGAAACATTAAATGGAATTGTGTTTGTGTCATTAATATTTTCGTTCAGTATTAAATTCTATAGTATGAGGTATTCATCTTTCCTACATAAGATATGTATGTGTGTGATTTCTACCAAACGTTATCCGTAAAAGGTGGTTATAAAGGTAGCTCTTCGGTATACATAACTTATGCAGAGAAAAAGATGGTTTGCCAAAAGTACTATTGTCCCTCATATTTCTATATGAGTTATAGGATCACTGGGCCCCTTGATAGAGTAAGATTATCTGCTAGCAGTATAATTACAAGAGTAATTATATTTGATAATTTACTCAGGATCAAGAAAAGATTAAGTTTGTAAGGATGACACATACCTACTTTGAAACTGATTTGATAGCTGTGAGGCAAAATAATTAAACACAAGTAATAGTTTATTAGATCATGATATTGTACAGTACATCATCATCTGTGTAATTGAATGTTCATAGTGCATTCTGCCAGATGCCTCCTATGATTATAGAAGTTAAAATAGTTTTAACTCTATTTATCAACATAACACGGATCCTGTCGGGTCACACCGTATAGGAGTTAATCGGAGAATCTTATTGATTAATTATAAATTATTTATAATTAATAATAGGATGATTATAATTAATTATATATGATATAATTATATTTGTCATAGAGATGACAAGAAGCAAAAATCAGATTGAATTTATAACGTGTTGGACACGTCGTATAAATTAGCCGAAACAACAACCGAGAAAAATATAATTATAGATAACAATTATATATATTTGATTTGAATTTTAAATGTTAATTATGGATTTGAATTATGGGCCAAATCCCATTTATAATTAAAGTCTTAATTAATAATTAAAAGCCTAAAATCAGAAAAGCCCAAAATTGAAAAAACCCAAAATCCGAAAAGCCCAAAAAGGCCGATGAAAAGCCCATGCCGACCTCCATGGGTATTTCGGTAATTTAACCAAAAGCCCAAGGGTATTTTGGTAATTTGGACAAAAAACCCAATGGCGTTTTGATAAATTGGATGAACTTTAAGGGTATTTTGGTCTTTTCATATTGGAACATCCCTACTATTTATGAGAGTATTTTGGTAATTTGTCAATCTCACATTTTCTATAAATAGAAGGGTAGGGTGAGAGAGAAAGTTACACCAAAATCATTTATATTTTTTCTCTCTCGGTATACGGTTGTTTCAGAATTCACGGGATCGGTGAATAGTATTTTTATAAAAGTTGCGGTATTTCTGCACATTTGTGAAACAAAATTACTACGAGTCGTGAATAGTACTATTTCATCTTTTTCTCGGGTGAATAGTATTTTTGTGAGAAACCGCGGTTTACGGTATTTCTGGCAAAAGAAATAAGCCGCTCTCTGGTTAGTCCTGGTGGATAACCTACAGAGACATCAGACGTTTGGTGCTCCGAGACAAGCCGATTTTTATTCCAATTGAAATTTGAAAGCGAGATATAACATCTTATATTAATCTATTTAATTGTTAAGTAGATTAATATTTTAGAAATCAATCACGGAGTAGATCAATAAAGGTTTAAAGAGGTGTGTATCTCTCGGTAATCATCCGATATACCACTTTAACCCTAAACTTAAGTTAGAAGTAAAATAATATTTTACCATCTTTTGTAAATGATTAAATGTCTGTATCTCTCGGTAATTATCCGACATACTTTAATTTCTAACTTAAGTAGAAGTAAAAATTTTGTTCTATGGTCTTTCCGCAGCATTAATGAGATTTTGGCATTCCAAAACCCTATAATATATATATATATATATATATAAAGTGTCCGAGTATGGTGCTTTGCAAAGCACAGAGACGTTGTGTGCTTTGCGCTCTATTTTTAATTTCAAGTTAGAAATAATCGATTCGAACCATTCAATCTAATATTCATATCAAAATATATTAGTAAACCAAATTTTATATTTTTTAGAATTTTTTTGCTATTTTTTCTGTCGAGAAGAAAATGACTTGATCTGAGAATTCTGGATCATCCAAAAATGACGGTTTTCCCTCTATCCAAAAAAATAGCAAATGGATTCCAAAAAATATAAAATTTGGTTTAGTAATAGATTTTGATATGGAGATTAGATTGAGCGGTTTGGATCGATCATTTCTGACTTAAAATTAATAATAGAGCGCAAAGCACACAACGCACTTATACTTTGCAAAGCACCGTAGCCTAATTATATATATATATATATATATATATATCTATATATATATATATATATATAGTTGGGATATGGTGTTATGCATAGTACAGATTCCCTCCGTGTTATAAATCAGTTCTTCGAACTCACTCTAAATGATTGATCCGAACTGCTCAAAATGATGTTCATATGAATATCTAGTTGGGGACCAAAATTTTTATATATATTTTTTAATTTTTTTGCTATGTTTCTGGATAGTTAGAAAATCATTTGATTTAATTATTATGAGCTGTCTAAAATGAGTGATTTTCTAACTATTTAAAAAATAGTTAAAAAAATTCTAAAAAAAAATATAAAATTTGATATATAACTAGATATTTATATGAAAATCATTTTAAGTGGTTCAAATCAACCATTTAGGCTTTGAGATCGAAAACCGATATATAGCACGAAAGCAATCTATGCTATGCCATAGCCTATATCTATGCTATGCCTTAACAATCTATGCTTTGCGTTTGTATCTCGAATTTAAAAATCTAAACGGCCGATCCAAACCGTTGAACATGATCTTCAATATCATTATCTTATCATTATTATTATTAATTTTTATATTGAGATATCTGATCTCTATGATTTTGGATTGGATTTCATTTATGGCTTATTGAAGGGTAGATTCCTATGCAGTCAGGGGATGAGTGTCCCTTGAGTTTTTTTTGCAAATATTTTTATAATTATGTATATTTTTAAAAATAAAAAATATGTTCATATTGAAGAAAATTTTAAAATTTTCTCTCTTAAAAAAAATTCTTTTTTTTTTCTAAACCAAAGTCTGGATTCATTCCTGAGTCTACTCTAATTTATTTGAGATTAAAAATTTTATTGTTATTATTTTTGATGATGATCAGATAAGACATTGAATTAGTCTCTTGTCAAAATAGACAGGAACTAGTTGAGTTCTAGTAAGATATTTTTATTCCCTAGCTGTTTTGTGTTTAATCGCGATTAGAGTCGTTGTAAAACTTCATACGGGTACTGGAAAATTCAACGCTTATTATGCAATCGCTCCCTTCTATTACAAACTTATCATCCACAGCAAAACCTATGCGCCAGTAGAAAATTCTCAAGCCTGTTCTAAGAAGAACAGAGAAAAAGATGAAAATAAAAGGGGGAGATGGAAAAATGTTCTAAATGTTCTCTAACAGGATAAAGATGAAAAGAAAAATAACATGACAAGGAAAGGATCTGCAAAGCAAAATTGCAGAGTAGAAAATTTTAAATTGGAGATGCTGTGGAGCTTCGAAATAAAGCTTTACTAATAGAGCTGGTAGGTAATCTTTTTGTTAGTTTGTAATAATTTTGAAGTCAATAATACGATAAATTTGTTATATAAAGCTTTGTTCATGAATTGGATATTTAAACGATATTTTGTTTCCTTGAGTATTATTGAATTTATGAATCATTCCGAGTTCATGACTGAATTGTGAAACTTCATAATATAGAATATACTCTTAAAAGTCACTAATCAAGGTAATTAGTAGGAACACTAATTAACCGTTATCAGGTTAGTATGTGGATTAAATGATGGTCAAGTTTTACAGACCATAGACAAAGAGTTGTCATTTTAATCACATAGATAGATGTTCAAGGAACATCGTATTTGATAGACCCCGAATGAAACATTAAATGGAATTGTGTTCGTGTCATTAATGTTTTCGTTCAGTATTAAATTCTAAAGTATGAGGTATTCATCTTTCCTACATAGGATATGTATGTGTGTGATTTCTACCAAACGTTATCCGTAAAAGGTGGCTATAAAGGTAGCTCTTCGGTATACATAACTTATGCGGAGGAAGAGATGGTTTGCCAAAAGTACTATTGTCCCTCGTATTTTTATACGAGTTATAGCATCACTGGGCCCCTTGATAGAGTAAGATTATCTCGCTAGCAAGTATAATTACAAGAGTAATTATATTTGATAATTTACTCGGGATCAAGAAAAAATTAAGTTTGTAAGGATGACACATACCTACCTTAAAACGATCGATAGCTATGAGACAAAAGAATTAAACACAAGTAAATAGTTTACTGGATCATGATATTGTACAGTACATCATCATCTGTGTAATTGGATGGTCATAGTGCATTCTGCCAGATGACTCCTATGATTATAGAAGTTAAAACAGTTTTAACTCTATTTACCAACATAACACGGATCCTGTCGGGTCACACCGTATAAGAGTTAATCGGAGAATCTTATTGATTAATTATGAATTGTTTATAATTAATAATAAGATGGTTATAATTAATTATATATGATATAATTATATTTGTCATAGAGATGACAAGAAGAAAAAATCAGATTGAATTTATAACGTGTTGGACACGCCGTATAAATTCGCCGAAACAACAACCGAGAAAAATATAATTGTAGATGACAATTATATATATTTGATTTGGATTTTAAAATGTTAATTATTGATTTGAATTATGGGCCAAAGCCCATTTATAATTAAAGTCTTAATTAATAATTAAAAGCCGAAAATCAGAAAAGCCGAAAAAAGTCCAAAATCCGAAAAGCCCAAAAAGGCCCATGAAAAGCCCATGATGACCTCCAAGGGTATTTTGGTAATTTGTCCAAAAGCCCAAAGGTATTTCGGTAATTTGGCCAAAAAGCCCAATGGCGTTTTGGTAAATTGGATGAACTTTAAGGGTATTTTGGTCTTTTCACTTTGAAACCTCTCTACTATTCACGAGGGCATTTTGGTAATTTGTCAATTCCACTTTTTCTATAAATAGAGGGGTTGGGTGAGAGAAAAAGTTCCACCAAATCAGTTCTACTTTCTCTCTCTCGGTATACGGTTGTTTCAGAATTCACGGGATCGGTGAATAGTGTTTTTACGAAAGTTGCGGTATTTCGCGCACATTTGTGAAACAGAAATTATCTTGCGAGTCGTGAATAGTACTATTTCGTCTTTTCTCGGGTGAATAGTGTTTTTGCGAAAAATCGTGGTTTACGGTATTTCGGCAAAAGAAATAAGCCGCTCTCCGGTCGATCCCCGGGTGGATAACCTACGAGAGGCATCAGACGTTTGGTGCTCCGAGACAAGCCGATTTTCATTCCAATTGAAATTTGGAAGCGAGGTATAACATCTTATATTAATATATTTAATTGTTAAGTAGATTAATATTTTAGAAATCAATCATGGAGTATATCAATAAAGGTTTAAAGATGTGTGTATCTCTTGGTAATCATCCGACACATCACTTTAATCCTAAGCTTAAGTTAGCAGTAAAATAATATTTTACCATCTTTTGTAAAGGATTAAATGTCTGTAACTCTCGGTTATTATCCGACATACTTTAATCCCTAACTTAAGTAAAAGTAAAATTTTTGTTCTACGGTCTTTTCGCAGCTTGAGCATTAATGAGATTTGGGTATTCCGAATCCCTACACTTTTCTACCATCAATAGTGACAAACTGACAATGAAATTAAATGTTTTATTGTTTTTTGCTTTAACCCTTTTCCTGTCTCTCCTACTACCATAAACTAAACCAATTGGGATAGCTTTAGTACCATAATTAAGTCTGTCATGACAACAGTATTCAACTAGTCAATTCAACGCAAGAAAACTTCAAAATCTAATCCCAATATGAGATCCGAAATGTGCCATTTGATTTCTAACAGAAAGTACTGTTTTAAATAGGCTGATACTTGATAATAGCGAGTCTTTAAAAATTGCAACATATTATGTCCAATTAAACTAATTTTGTGCCAGTAAATCTTCATTTTTTTAATTGGTCAAAAATAAGAATATAATTTTAAGTAAGAATTAGTATCCCTTCTCCTAGTATAAAAGTATGGAAAAGGTTAAAAACAAATGCAAGAGATTGTAAAATAAGAAGAGTGATTAGGTTCACTACTGAGTCTCAAGAGATTGTAATTAAATGATCAATTATAATATGCAATTATGCAATATATTAAGGATCATTTAAACCAGTAAAAAGCGTGAAAATGACATTATTGCTTCAATTATAATGCACCTTAAAGTTAAACAAGAAGTCACAGAACCGCGTCGGCTGCTCGCCCTTGCTATGATATTTACATGTGATGTTTTCTTAATCATGGTTTTTTGCTTTTTGAGTCAAGCGAAGTCTTCAAGAAATTATTAGTCTATCTCCAGTCTCCACTAATTGATAGGATACCTGTACTGATACTGGTCCCAGTGTGTTGGACTAAAATGGGAAGAGATTACTTTCTACTACTAGATAGCGTTGTACACTGAGACACCAATCTAATATACTGACTTCATTTTTCTAGAATGTGGGACTCTTGGATTGGTGATTTGTATGTTTTTCAAAATAAAATTCTAACTAGCTAATTTTTTTTAGTTTTCATGAAAAATATGTTTAGAAAGTTAAGATAATTTCATCGTTCATGCAAATAACACCGATGTCAGGGTAGTTTTGCAATTAACAAAATTATTTTTGTCTTATTGTTAAGCACCATTTGTCAGAGTACCACTGCATTCCGATAGATATGACCAAATCATTGCTTATCTTCACTTAATTTTTTTTCTTTCTGAAAATATTTCACTATCTCCCATCTTGATTTAGGAGATCACATTCATGTAATTATTGTTAAGAAGTACCAGTCTTAATTATATTTAATTACACAATTCTTATGTAGTACTTTTGTCTCTAGTTTCCCTATGCTGACGGGGAACAAATATGTGGTACATTCAGTGAATGCTGTATTCTTTTGTTTGTAAATCTCTAAAGATTCTGATAAAATTGGGCACATGTATATACTGAAACTGGGTCATGCTTCCATAACCAAACTCACTTCTGGATTGCAGCTGCTCTAGAATAGTACTTCAATTCTGAGTAACATATATAGTACACTTCTGTGGTCCAACCATCTCAAAGAAAAACCAAACTTCTCCGTGATCAAATATATTTTGCAAACAAAATACAACTCCACTACATAACTACATTCCAGCTTATTCATTATTCATCAGTAAATACTTAAGAGTTTCATATAAGAGTTAACACCACTAAATATATTATTACAAGCACACCACATTTCACATGCATTAATAACTAGTGTGATGGGTGGCAGTACGACATAACAGTAAACAAAGTCTGAATAAAAGTCAAGATCAAAAGATCAAAAGAACAATAGCAGCGATAAATATGATATTATCGACCATGGGTTCCTAAGTAGTCATGGGAAAGCCTTGCTCTGTGCTTTTTCCATTTAGAGTCACAATACTTCTTCACGTTTTCGAAGAGGTCCGCTAGGTGGTGATCCTCGTAATCAAAGTAAGAGCAATACCTGAGCTGGTTGAAGAGCACAACGACTGCCTTTTCATTGTCCAGCTTATTATCTAGTATTCCATTTTGTTGTAATATGAGCACATCCCTCATCTGTGTTCACGATGCAATCCATGAACACTGCATAACTAGGGCTTGTACTTATCTCCTCTGCATTGCTCGAAAGCTAAGAGGTTCATTATTTGTGGCCTCCTTGGGTCCTCAACCGAGGCACGTGTAAGGGATCCTGAGCAAACTATGAGAAAAGTGTACACTGAAGATGCTGTTTGTTTGAGCCTTCTTGAAAGATATCCGTGCCTCTTGAAGCTCAGTTGTGGATGGAATCATTCGTGGTTTGCACCGTGCAATCATGCGAAGACACCTGGGCATTGTAAATTTCTTTTAATGGAGGAAATTATAGGGAATATCTTTTTTGGCCCAAGAATTTCTAATGGAAGGAACTCTTCCTCAGCTTTCTAGGAATCTCTTCCTGTACCCACATGTAGCAATGGTAGTAAAAATCGAGCAGGTGGTCGTAGCCTTCATTTCCTTCTGGTAATAAGAATTCCTCATCTCTGTGCTTCAGAAAATCAAGTGACACATCAAACAAGCTCACTTTCATCACTCAGAGATCGATACCGCCAAAGTCATCACTGGACGGAGAAATCACAGATTTTTTATTTTATTTTAGTAAATAAAAAATTAATTAATGGAAATAGTAAGATTATGCCGAAAATTAGCACATGTAGTCTGGATCGAATTTGAAACTCGGTCCAACATTTTTTTAACGTTTGTATGTGTTGTATTAAAAATAAAATACAACAGTCAGTCGATTAATCTAAAATATTATAACAAAAATTAAAATAAAATTTTATAAAATCAAATATAAGCACGATTAATACATTGTTCTAAAATAGTATCAAACAAATAGAAATATTATAACAACAATTAAAATCTAATTGTTCAGGTAAATATAACAATAAAAAAATATAAACACACTGATAATCTAAATCATGCTCTATTGGAACGAGCTCGACCTCGAGTTGGCAGCCTGTTGATATGATCCTTCATTTCATCCATAACCATTGGAATGCGTATCTTCCTTCTCCTTCCTTTATTGATTTTTGTTGGATCTGGCCTAATGACCGGATCGTTATACATTGGCCAATCTTCTTTATTGCCATAACTACATCAATGACCAGACCATGTGTTAATGTAGTACTAGATGGTATAATATGGACTAATGTACTGAGTGTAATCCAACCTTCTGACTGAACAAACAATAAGCAAGTGGTCGCATGGGATGCCGGTCAATTGCGGTTTCTTACACCAACAATTACCAATTCCTATCATCGCTAATTCAACCTCATATTTCATTTCACCCCTTCATCCCCATTATTTCAAATAGAAATTATAAATTATTGCTTAAATTTTGAAGTTAAATAAAAAATTATATAAGTATCGAATATTACCGTCTCAATAAGTCCATTTATTGTAAACTCATAGTTGTTGATACCCCAATCTAGTGGTATGACATCATAAGTTCTTCCCTTATCACCACAATGTTTTATCAGTTCAGTGACCTTTTGGGAGAACACCAGGCCTTGGGCTTCCCAAGCTGTTATAATTTCTCGACGCTTATAGAACCACTCAACACATTTATGCTATGTATTCTCGACGATAGCACATACCGAAAGTTTTCTAGCGATCCTAAACACGTTGTTCAGTGATTCTGAATCATTTTTTATCATTATTCCCCACCGACTGAGACCCCCGTCTAGATA
This sequence comes from Schoenoplectus tabernaemontani, assembly GCA_037127355.1. NCBI lineage: Eukaryota > Viridiplantae > Streptophyta > Magnoliopsida > Poales > Cyperaceae > Schoenoplectus > Schoenoplectus tabernaemontani. The sequence goes on from CM073749.1 coordinate 12,206,226, forward strand.
TTGTATCCATCTTTCTTGATGCAATGCAGCCACTTGATCTAGTGTTAACTCCTCATAATGAAATTCCTCGGCTGACACTTCCTCAACTGCAAACAAGCCTATGCCGTATGCAGACGAGCCTTATTTTTACAAACCACCTAGAATTGATGAACAATTTGGTGTCGGTCAGCAGTTTAGTACAAAATCAGAGTTGAAAGTGAAAATCGATGATTTTAATGTTCAACGAAATATAGAATTGAAGGTAACAAATAGCAGCAAATTAAAATTAGTGATGAAATGTAAAGATTTTAACTGTCCATGGAGGATATATGCCACACCCAATATAACAGATATTTGGGAGATCAGAACAAATTCACTTGAGCACCCTTATTTTGGCAGTGCTACTAGGGCGGACCACAGTCAGTTGACTTTTAGACTGTTAGCAGATATTGTTAAGAATCGGTTGAGAGAAAATTTAGAAATGACAGTTAAAGAAGCAAGGGGATTGGTAAAACAAAAGTTCCCCACAGTACAACCAAGTTATAATAAATTATGAAGAGGAAAGAAACTGACAATTGCAGACCTCTTTGGTAGTTGGGAGAGATCATACAAGATGCTTTCGTCTCTCTAGCTAGCAACCATATAAACTTCCACATATAGCACAAAATACATCATAGAGAGATCGCCCTCAACAAAGTTCGGCGTTGAAATGTTAAAATACTTTTAAGAGAAGGTTTTATTGAAAATGTTCGAAAATACCCTAAACCTCGGATGCGAAGACGCAAAGCATCACTTACTTTTGACAGACAAGTCAGGAATGAGGCTGACTGAATCTCTCCATCAAGTTGTCAAGGCCTTCAAACCTTGTGACTGACTGCATGCCTATTTTCGATCGTGTTGCATGGGCATTCGGTCTATGTATTGCAGCATGGCCTTACTTACAGCCAATTTTAAATATCGATGCTGGATTTTTATCGGGTCGGTATGCCGATAAACTATTTACGGTATATGGTTATGATGCGGAGCAACAACTACTACCACTTATATTTGCTGTCATAGTAGGTGGGGAAAGTGTGACAAATTGAGGTTGGTTTATGTAGTGGGTGCGTAAAGAGATTGTCGGTCATAATAAAATTACTGTTATTTAAGATCAATATTTAGGTATAAGGGCAGTATTTGAGAGACAAGATTTTGGATGATAGGAATCAACAGACGAGACGGTTCACCGTTATTGCACTCAACACATTGCACAAAATGTGTATAAGGACTACCATATGAAAAGAATAAAATCTATTTTCAAATAAGCTGCAAGACATAAGAAGCTATGGAGGTGCGAGAAATATATGAAAAAAATTAACAATATTAGACCGGCATCCTATAAATTCGCCAGAAAAATAGAAATCATACAATGAAATCTCCCAACGGAACAAGTGTCCAACAGAAGGATATGAAATAACAGAAACCGCAATAACCAACCCGTCAAAGCTGAGAAAGTGTTAGCCAAAGAATTTCATTACGAGGAGTTAACCCCAAAGGAAGTGGCTGCATTGCATCAAGAAAGATGGGCACAACATCTAGACGACGGTCTCAATCGCTGAGGAATAATGACAAGCAACAGTTCAGAATCATTAAACAACGTGTTCAGGATTGCCAGACAACTTCCGATATGTGCTATCATCGTGAACACGTGACATAAATGTGTTGAGTGGTTCTATAAACGTCGAGAAGTTACAACGGTTTGGGAAGCCCAAGGTCTGATATTCTCACACAATGTCACCGAACTGATAAAACATCGCGGTGATAAGGGGAGAACTTACGATACCGTACCACTGAATTGAGGGTATCAACAACTACGATGTTTATAACAGAAATAGACTTATCGAGATGGTAATATTCTATACTTATATTATTATTTTTATTTAACTTCACATTTAAGCATTTATTTATAATTTCTATTTGAAATAATAGGGACAAAGGGCTGAAATGAAATATGAGGTTGAATTAGCGATGATAGGAATTTATAATTATTGGTGTCAGAAATCACAATTGACCGGCATCCCATGTGATCACTTGCTTGCTGTTTGTTCATTCAGAAAACTATATTATACTTAGTACGTTAGTCCATATTATACCATCAAGTATTACATTAACACATAGTCTGGTCATTAACGTAGTTATGGCAATAGATGAGATTGACTAATGTATAATGTTTCGATCATTAGGCCAAATTCAGTAAAAATCAACAAAGGAAGGAGAAGGAAGATACGTATCCAATGGTTATGGATGAAATGGAGGGTCGTATCAACATGATGCCAATTCGAGATCGAGCTCGTTCCAACATAGCATAATTTAGATTACGAGTCTGTTTATATTTTTTATCATTATATTTACCAGAATAATTAGATTTTAATTGTTCTTATAATATTTCAATTTATTTGACATTATTTTAGAATAATATATTAATCGTGCTTTATATTTGACTTTGTAAACCATTATTTTAATTCTTGTCATAATATTTTAAATCAATTTACTAACCGTTGTACTTTATTTTCAATATAACACACAAATGTAAAAAAAAAATTGGGACCGAGTTTTTGAAACTCGGTCCAGACTAGGGCTGCAAAAAATCAGGTGATTTTGATCAGTTTCGGTGTTTTTTTTTTTCATTTACTAAAAAAATAATCTCGAGAATGGAGGTCTGTTCTTCCATGCATTTATGGAAGGAGTCTTTGGCATCAGTTTAAATAACGGTCGGTTGTAATTCTTAATACATAAAGAGTGTATTAAGAGAGTTAAAACTTTTAAGTTTTTAAAATATGTTATATTATTATTTTCTTTTATCATTGATTTTATTTAAATTTTTTCATTATTCTTGAATCTTAGAGTTCATACAAACTTAATTCTTAAAATGAACTAACGTTTTTATATAATCATTTATAAATTATTATGTGTTTAATTATATTATTTATTACTATATTTATTATTATAATTATTATTATTACTTAGTATTTAAAAATATTATGTCTAATTTTTTAAGCTGAAAATTTATTAAATATATTTAAAATTTTATATCGTTAATTATTTATTTGATAATTATATTATTAGGATGAAGTCAGATAATTGAGGTAAAGGAGAAAACAGGAAGGAGGATGAATAAGCAATTTTTAAACCCATCTAAAGCACAATTCCGACTTAATTTTCTGAAAATTAATTATCAGAAGCCCAAACCGTAAATTATCACCTCTGCCAGTTCGGTTTGAATCTCCCCACTTTTATTTTCTAAAATCCCAACTATTTTTCATATTAATAAGGATATAACTTTGGAATTTGTTTCCAGAGGAGAGAGTGTTCAAAAGAATCCCAACATCATCTTATCAAGGTACTACATTGTAAAGTAGAACTGAAGCATTAGTAGTGTATCTTTTTTTAGAGTTTGATTTCTCCCGGGGCTATCTTGAGCAATCCATTCCTGCTCCTCATCTTAGCTCTCTCTTCAATCTCTCCCCCCTCTCTCTCCCTATCACCCTTTATTTTTTTGAATAATCAAAGCTTAATGGTTGTGGTGAGTCATGAGTGTGTGTGTCTGTAGTGAAACTGAAAGCTTACACTTTGTGCACTAGACTGACGAAATTAATGGTTTAAAATATTACGGAAAATATGTATGGTGCACCCAGAAGTGTCCACCCATTTATTCATCGCTGATTTGTTAACAGTTAACTATAATAACTTATTGAGTTAGACTAGTGTTACGTGTAGTTAATGATCAAATTTGTTATGGATTCAAAAGTATAAGCAAATCATCTTCAAATCTTGATTTATGAATCTCAATAAATTCTTTATATCAAAATTTGATGGGATATAAAAATTTTCTATTTTTTGAATTTTCTAAGTATTACTTTTAGATTTTTTTTTAAAGATGATTCAATAATAATAATAATAAAATAATATATTTTTTCTAGGTCATTTTTTAAAAATTTAAAACTAATACTTAGAAAATTTTAAAAATAAAAATATTTATATCCCATCATATTTTATAATAAAGAATTTATTGAGATATATAAATCAAGATTTGAGGATAATTTACTTATATTTTTTAGCCCGTAGCAAATTTGATCATTAACTACGTGTAACACCATAGTCTCACTCTAACTTATTTATGAATTGTAAATACAGAATGTGCTGGATGATAAAGTTTTAATTTTTTTTATACAATATGTATACAAAATATCTCAGCTTTAATTGTTAATAATTGTGCTTTTCCATTTAATATTTAGTGTATGAACTATTAGCAGATAAGGTGAATAGAGGGTGGACAATGGGAGGATGGACATTCTCCCATGGCTCTAATTTTAATTATATATAAATTGATGTCTTCATCATGAGTCAATTAGAGTTCACTTCTTAAATATACAGCCAGTGGATCGTCATAAGCAAAAAGAGCGGTCATTTAAAAGGTATGAAATGTATGCTAATATTAATTTAATTATTGGAGAAGAAATTATAACATATGTACTTCGCAAAAATGTACTTTAAATGCAAGAAGTTATTTGACAATAATTATCTGGACAATAACTTTTTAAATCAATTCATATAAATAAAAAATTAAAAGTAAATTTCTAGATATGTTATTGGCCATATAGATTGCCTCATAATCCAATTTGATATATTTTGAGTATTATTAATTTGTTGATGAGGTATAGCGGTAGAGATCATTGATTTCAAACTTATGCAAATTTCATATTAATTACTTGCAGTGAAATATACACCGAGATATTTATACACATGATAAACACAGAGAAGACCAACTCACAAAATGTGGTCAACAATACGCATAATAAACTACATTGTCTTGATTTAAATGAGAAATAATTTTTTTTCTAAAATATTTATTTCGGAGGGTGGAGGGGGTGATGGTAATTAGCTTTTTTTTTTACTTACTGATGTCAATTTTCCATTTATTTTATTTTAAAAAAAATACAGAAAATTGCAATCTTTTTTTAAAAAATAAAAATGGAATTTACTTGACTCCACTTATAAAGTGTATATTCGCCGCTGGACATTATAATATTGGTCATATCTTTTATATTGGATTTTAAATATATAACATCTTGTTCAAATTGGTAATTGTATTTTTTTTTTCTGGTGTTAAGTACTTAAGCATCAAGGGCACCGATGATTATGGCTGCAAACTTATGCGGATAATATCTGACTATATCTTATTCGTATTCGAAAAATTAAATATGTTTACCAAAAAGCTGAGCACTCGTCAGCATTAACCAATAACCATCTAAGATTCATAATAAACTACTTCGAAAACCTAATACTGGTAAGTCTCCTCTTCAAACTCAGCCGAATAGTCTTTTGTAAATACAGCTTATCATAACCAACTGCAAGGAACAAAACACACAAACAAACAAAATAAATTCAGGAAGACGAGAAGAGGGTCATATTTTTACTTGTATTAGGCAGTTAATTCATTCTCACCCATCCTCGTCCTCTATTAGCATAATATTTAAATTATTTTGAATGAACTGCATAGGTAATAAATCTACATTGGAAAGAACAATTGAGTGAATTATATCTAAATTTGCTTTATATTTGAGCTGGCTTCAATATTTTACTAAGTTAATAACTGCACCATCCAAGGATCTAATGTTTTTGCAATTCCTTCTTCAAAAATTAATCTATTTCTTTCAGTCCATAAAATTTACAATATAGCTCTTCTCAGCATTCACAAATATTACCACCTTTATAAAGCATGTAGTTACCACTTATCCACAGTTCCATAATTGAATCACAGTAAAGGTGAAAATTAAAATTGTTATACCTAACAATCCAGTTCCATAAACATGATGCTACAGTACAATGGATAAAAAAATGTTCAATTGTTTCATTATCAATAATTTTTTATATTTCGGGTTTATTTATCATTGCATGTTATCGTATCATAGCGAATAGATAATTACTGTATTTAGAAAGTCAGTATCGGTATTTGGGTCCAGTATAGGAAAGAAGATCAAATCTTAAGGTTGGATCTAAATCCGTACTGAATAATTTTTAAAATTACTCACGTTTCCACGATGGTTGTGGGATCCAGGTACACAGGTGCGAGATGTATTTTGATGAGAGAGGGCTAGGTGCAGTCCTGCGTGGTGACAGAGATGTTTCGCCGCATCCGCATGTGAGTAGGGTAGTTGATTAGGATCTATCGGGTTTCATATTTTATTCTTTCTTTTGGGTTTTTCTTTGAGAGATTTTGTTGCCCATTCCGATGGAGATAGCCCCGCCAATGTCGGTGTTGTATTCTATTTTTGTTATTCTGGTCTGTTATTATTTTGTATTATTATTATTATTATTCTGTTTATTCTGTTTATTCTGTGATTTATTTATTTTATTCATTCAGCCTTCCGTACGCACGTCTCGTCGTGCATATGTGGCGGGATTAAGCACCCCTAATCCGATTTATTTATTCTAGGTGTCACACTTTGTGCACTAGACTGCCGAAATTAATGGTTTAAAATATTACGGAAAATATGTATGGTGCACCCAGAAGTGTCCACCCATTTATTCATTGTTATATGTTAATAGTTAACTATAATAACTTATTGAGTTAGACTGTAGTGTTATGTGTAGTTAATGATTAAATTTACTACGGATTCAAAAGTATAAATAAATCATTTCTAAATCTTGATTTATAAATCTCAATAAATTCTTTATATCAAAATATGATGAGATATAAGATTTTTCTATTTTTTAAATTTTTTAAGTATTACTTTTAGATTTTTTAAAGATGATTCAATACTAATAATAAAATAATATATTTTTAGGTCATTTTTTAAAATTTAAAGCTAATACTTAAAAAATTTTAAAAATAAAAAATATTTATATCCCCTCATATTTTGTTATAAAGAATTTATTGAGATACATAAATCAAGATTTGAGGATAATTTATTTATATTTTTGAGTCCGTAGTAAATTTAATCATTAACTACGCATAACACCATAGGCTAACTCTAACATATTTATGAATTGTAAATAGAGAATGTGTTGAATGATAAAGTTTTATTTTTTTATACAATATGTATACAAAATATCTTAGCTTTAATTGTTAATAATTGTGCTTTTTCATTTAATATTTAGTGTATGAACTATTAGCAGAAAATTGCAATCTTTTTTTTAAAAAATAAAAATGGAATTTACTTGATTCCACTTATAAAGTGTATATTCGCCGCTGGACATAATATTGGTCATATCTTTTATATTGGATTTTAAATATATAACATCTTGTTCAAATTGGTAATTGTATTTTTTTTTTCTGGTGTTAAGTACTTAAGCATCAAGGGCACCGATGATTATGGGTGCAAACTTATGCGGATAATATCTGATTATATCTTATTCGTATTCGAAAAATTAAATATGATAATTCGTATATGAATATCCAGACAGAAAATGGTACATAAATGATTTTCGATCTTAATTATTCATAAACGAATATTAAATATATAATATTATTTAATATATCATAAAAAATAAATATTGTTCACCATTATGATTGGATATATATTATAAATTTTAATGTTTTTAAAATTAGTGATAGATTTTTAAATAAAGAATAGTATTGAAAAACTTATTGTATTTTACATTTCAATAGATCTTATAGATTTTATGTTTATATTTGTTAATTTATATATATTATCCATATTCGTATCCAAAATTATCGTTTGCACCCGGACTGATGATACTTTTTTTCCTTTTTATTTTATACAGAAGTACATATACTCTTTTTATTTTTATTTATTTATTTCTTTATTGCTTTCAGAAGTCGAGATTAAGAGTAGATATATCACTATTACCAGATAATTGTTTACAAATCAGTAGCTGCTCACAACTCCTCCTAATTATTACTACAACTTAATGACCTAAAAAGTAACCAGTAGTTAATTAGTGTCATTTCTACAATTAAACCAAAAGGATGGGCCGGATAAGGGACCCGCTGCACTTAATCAAATGAGGCGTGCATTCGTTACGACAAACTACAAAGTGAATTAAAGTGAAGAATGACCTTATTATTGGTCAAGAGTCGTCATTAAAAAAATCATTAGCACGCGTAATCTGCTCGTAAGCTTTTTTCTATATATATATATTTTTTTTCTTCAATTTGTTGTTAATATAACATCTGCCTTTTTCAAGAATCAAGATTAGCATTTTGTTTTGTTTTGTTTCACTTTTCCATCATCCCACGTGATGCGAGTACAAATATCCGACATTAAGTCATGAAAAGTCCAAAAAGGCAAAATTCCATAGAGTTAGTTGAGAGGTAATGTCGAGGCCAAGTGCCTTACTGTATCTGGTGCACACGAAATATATCAAATCATAGCATGTTTCAATGGCTAACATATCCTTGAAATTTTAATGAGAGAGGTATAAAACACTTGCTAATTAATCTGAAAATATCGTATTTTCTAAATAATGTGATCATTTTCATACTTATAAATTTATGATGTTATCCTTTTTTTTTAATTTATAAAATTACTTTTTGTCGGGTCAATGTAATTGAAGTACGGATACAAATATTTTAAAATTATTCTAGCTAAAACCGTTAATAGTTACAAGTACGTTTTAATCATGAATAATGAAATATAATAACAATAATTATAAGTGTCAGGGTGAAGAAAAGGAAATGAATGAGAATAATGAGAATGCGGAAGAGACACATTTAATTTGTTAGACCGTAAAATATAAGATATTAGCTGTAGAATTAAGTTTTAGTCTATAACAAAGATAATTTCTCTCCATATATACGAGGTCATAAGTTTGAAATTCATGATCAAAATATTTTATAAAATTTTAAGTTGTTGAATTCTTTAATTAAAGAAAATCTCTTCATTCGCCTTTTAAAATTAAAGCTTGAAAACAAGATAAAAAGATGGCTCTTTCTCTTCCCATTCCCTCTTCATAGCACATCCTTAGTGCAAATCCATATAATTGATCTCTAGTGAAAATATCATTTTCTTTTTGCGACAAAGAGAAAGATAGAATTAAAAGAACATAACCTATAACGATGAAAATGAAATGAAATTGATTATAGCTAGATCCACTTCCTCAAATTTTTTTTTGCAATTGATATTTTTCTAGATCATTTAATCATTTGATTAGCACAATAGTAATCATTTTACAAGTCAAATGTGGCGCTCTCCTGATATCATACATAGACCCTTATAAAGAGAGGGGGGCACCATACAAAACCACCAATAATTTCACACTTGTCACTTCATATAATTAAACTAACTTTCACATTTTACACCGTCAACGTCCAGTTCTGAAGTTTATTATTCTTTAATCAAACAGTAATTTCTTATTCTCTGCAAGTAAAACGGTGACATTTTGCAAATCATCTTTTCCTATACAGTTCAATCTAAAGTGCCGCTCATCTCCATCTGTGGCTTCCCACTAAATAAAATATTAATTTTCACGCTTTAGATAAAGGAACCTCATGATTTATTATATTCCTTAATTATTGTTTTAATATAGATAAGGAGGAATTGTGGGGGAACTTTGAATTAAAAGAAAAAAATATCACAGCTTTTGGATATTGTTAATCGCACAATAGGAAAAAAAAAGATGTATTTCTCATATGACCGTTCCATTTGTCTGAGGTAAATAGTTCAAATGTAGTTTTTTTTTTCTTTTGTAGATAAAGATTAGATCTAACTATTTAATTTTAAATACATTTTTTTTGAAGAATTAATTTTGAAAACTTACAAGGGACATTTTTATCCGGAGGATTCTGAATGCTGGCCTTTAATTTGCCTGCAGAAATATCAATAGTTGATATTAAAATTTACCCACCAATGTGCTTAGTTTAATTAATGATTAAATTAATCCATTTTCTTCAGATCACCGGACTGTGGCTATGTATTTTGACAATTTAAACCATGAAATTTCAAATAAATTGGAAAGATATCTCAAATTTTTTAAAAAGTTTATAAAAATATTGTTAAACTTATAAATCGATAGTGTTTCAAATTTAATAAAATTTAGTTATTATTTGATAGTCCATTAAAAATAAACAAAATTTTAAATAATTTATAACTATTTTAATTTAATGATGTATGATAAACAACCAAACAATAATTAAATTGTATGAAATTCGAAGCACTATCAATCGAGTTGAAAAATATATTAATTAATTCAAAAAATTGAAAATAGAAAAAAGTTATAAAAAATAAATCTATAATTTTTTTCGATTGTCATTTTTTTAATTAATTAAGGAGTTTTTTTTTATCAAGATTGTTAAAATAAGTGACCCCTTCCTTTTACATAGGGTCATAGATTTATTTTATTCTACAAGTGGTATCTATTGATGTATTACTATTTTACTAGTGAACAAGAGGTACTAGTTTGTGGAAAAAAAAGAGGTACCAGAGTGGACTGATGGAATCTTGCTTCCTGCTCTGGGGGCCAGACATTATGGTAGGCACTCAATTAACCCAAATCAACAGTGGAATAATAAAATAAAATTTTACGAGGACTTGGTTGACTCCGAAAAAGCCCAGAAAACTTTAATACAAAAATGTAAAAAAAAAAAAAAAAAAAACGTTGACATCATTGCATACGCAGAGACGCTTTCGCTACTTCTCTGTCAAGATTAAGCCTCAAATTATTGGTAAAAAAGTTACATATTTAAAATTGGGCCTGTTTTAATTTCGACAAATTCTAGCTACATCCATTAAGTTAACGTAATCGATATCTGTCATTTTCTGCAAATGTGAAATTTGATACACTGCAGCAAAAAAAAAAAGTCTGTCGAATTTTATGTTAGAAAGAAAAAATAAATTAATTGCAGCTTTATTGGAAATCTTTATTATGGCGATTAATTTGACGAACCTATTATGTCGTTCCGAGGTTAATTAAAACTCCAATTAAATTGGTTTTCCAGGAATTTCAAGAGGAATTCTATTTTTTTTTTCTAATAACCTTTTATGTAAAATGAATTTTATTTGAGCAAAATTAACGAGATATATCAACACTCAACAGTCTAGCAGCGCAATTGGGACGATTGAATGCATCACGGATCCATAATTTTCCTAGCAGTCACAATATTCGCGATAATTCGTTTTTTGCCCCTATAAATTGTAAGTTCATCTAATATTGAATATATTTTATTTGCGAATAAAATACTTTTTATGCAAACAGAACGTTTTGTTCGTGATTTACTTGTGAATAAATAAATTATATAAAATTTAAAATAATATTATATATTATTTACGTAGTTTTTTTAAAAAAATATATATTTCAATATACTTTATTTATATAATGTAAAACAAATTATTTTCAAATTATACTTCATAATATCCCAATCATAAATTTTTAACTTCCGAATTATTTTTCTTATCATTTATTTATTACTTTTGGGTATCACTAATGTTTCCCAGCAGAAAATCTGTACTGCGCTCAACATTTCATTTAAATCCTCATCTCTATTATGATTTTATTTTTTTATCTTTTCAAACATGGCGAGATGGGCCAATTTTAGCCTCAAAAGCCCACTCTATCCGATCTTTATTTTAAAGCCCGTATTTAAGCTCACTTTAGTGCGCCAGAACGGCCCGATACATATATAATTGTGCATCTCCCTCGCAAAAATGTTATATTTTTTATTTTGAAATTAAATAGGCTCTTATAAACTCTTAAATATATTTTTTTCATAATTTAAATATGTACTAATTTATAGAGAGACAAGATCTATTATCATTTATACAAACCTCTCATTAACATAAAAGATTATATTATTATGACAATTCAGGATTATATTTAATTTTACCTCATAGATCATTAATGCACTGTAAGCATAGAATTGTTGATTTGTTGTGCCAACGAAATTGAAATTATATGACTCAATGATATCACTGCTCTTAAGGTTACAGTTGCAAGTAACTGGTATTGTGATCCTCTTTGATAGAGAATCACGAGCTAAGTTTCAAAGTTACTTATATGTATTCGAGGTATAGTTCTATTATTCTCTCAATAATTAACAAAGGACTAAATATTATATATATCTAGTTCGAACTATCCAGCTTATAAATATCGATTTCTCTCTCCTATTTCTTTTACTCAGAACATTTCATTTCGAGATTAAAAAGATTCAATTAATTTATTATTTGATCGTCTCCCTTACTGTTTCATGTACCATTTAGATAATTATAAAGATATCAGCAAGTTAATGCAATACTTATCATTTGGGATCTCCAATTTTCTTATGCTGACAGACAATGTCGTACGATAAATGAATTCTGATAAAATTAGGCACAACATGAAAATACCGAAAGTAAGTGAGGCAAATCCTCATTAATTAGCTGAGGATTTACTAACTGCAATTCATTGATGAAAATGTAGTACATATTTTAGATTTCTTAAAGTTTTACCCTTACCCCCTGAAAATTATTCTATTTATTTCCTTCCATCTACACCATAATACTGCGCCTCTAAAGGAATACAATAGTAACTGATTTTTTTTTTCATTTTCTTTGCAAATAATTTCTTTAATTTCCCCTTGAATTTCTTTTATTCCATTTCTGGGAACTGATTTTTTTTCATTGTAATTTGAATTTTAAGCAGATTAGCAAGGCTACTCCGGCAAAATACAATGGTGATTGCTATGCTTTTCAGTATGTTAATCTTTCCTGCAGTGAATACTTGTACTTTTTATTTGTGAGATCCTGCATGAGGAATCTGGTTTGATGACTCTTAACTATGCATGTACATCTCTACATAGTTTTTTTCTTATTATTTTTTTCTTCTTATTAATCGGAATGTTATTTTACTGAAGTTGGTACGTACCTCTGGATTGTGTGGCAATATTTTTGCTAATTAATCTCAATGTTAAGCCAAATTTCTATGCATAATTAAAAAAATTAAAAATTAATTTGATTCTGACATGAAAACGCGCTAGAGCAGAATGAAGAAATAGATAGAATGTAAGAACAAATTTTGGAGCTATAAAGACAATGTGATAGGAGGAAAATATTTTTGATGAGAATATATCAAGTGTATCCTACATGCATTGAAACATGTAGGAGCCTTCTATCACATTTTGGTTAATTCCAAAAAATATATAGAAAAATTACATCGCGACCTCAAATTTCAGCAAATTAGTTTCTAACAATATACTCGTTTTTATTAACTCATCCTTGCTAATCAATCCTTCAAATTCAGGTTTTAGGTTGCGTGGGAAACAAAAATAATATAAAGGAGATGTGAGAAGAAATAAAGGACATGAGAGATGAGAAAGAGATTAGTATATCTGCGGTGGCCTTGTGTAAAGAGACGACCAAGGGAAAGGGGGGCTTCCGATGTTCATCGGATCTATCTCGGTTCGATGGGTTGTTTAAATCATATGATCAAATAAAAATACGAATCTCAAAGCAATAAAGAAATTTAAAATATGAATCTCAAATTTATTAAATGACGGATGGGATCATCGAACCAATGTATTGGTCCAATGTCCATCGGTTCTCCCCGGTTCCGACGATGAAGGGTCTAATTGTGGACTGTCTCCTCAGTCCTCCCTGTGTAAGATGTGATGGATAAAAAAGACAGGGATTAAGGGGGACCTCAAAATCCTCAGCCTTAAATGGCCCAGTCTTTCTGGTATTTCCTTCCATGGCCTGTAATTATAGAAGCTCACACTAGACTAGTACAGCAGAAATGGCCATTTACAGGTTTTATGAGATTAACACAAACGCCTGACAGGATTGAATTTTATATTAATATGAATTGATTATGCTTGAAATTTCATGTCAGGAAATAATAATTATTTTCATTATTGCAAATATTTCATACACCTTACATAAATTAAAGTTTATATATTAATTTGAGGTTTCTGGATTATATTCAATTTTACCAGACAGATTGACTATTGAACTGTATATATGGCGATACTTCGTATAGAAGAATACCAATTGCGACAGCTTCAACTTGCACTTGTATTGATATTAATTAGTACCTTATGCTTATAATAACACAAAATAAATAAAACCAGCTTGAACGTGAAGAACAATATTTGAAGCTGTGCTCCCTAGTTTAAAAGAAAGGGGATGGAATGGAACAATAAACAAAGGATGAAATGAAGGGTTAATATTTTGAACCTCTAATTTGAAGATGAAAGATTTTGTTCAAATCATATATAGAGAGTTTACTCATTTATCACCTCTAATCTTCTTTAACTCGTCACAGTAAAATCTTTGAAGCAAGATGACTTCATCTTTTCTCTTCACCCTCTCACCCCTATTTATTATCTCTGAAGCAGATCCTCAGAGTCCGGATGAATTTTGTACAAGTTTACAACATAAAAAATCCTGTTGTGCTGAGGTGGATTAAGTGAGTAATCCAAAGGGGCCTAAATTTTCTCCAGAATAGAATTCTGAAAGAAAGAAAAAAAGTTGATCAATAACCTATATATCTTAATGGCCTCATCCTCTATTGGAATGGGCCTAACAGCTGAAAGAACCCAATATTTGAATGAAATGGTGTTGGGTCGTACTGTTAACCCAATAAAGTAAAGCAACAGTGCAATTAGAACTGAATTTGCGGACGCCATGGCCTCATTATTTTTCTCGCAAGCAGTGATAGAATTAAAGGATCGATTAAACAAATCAATATATGTTCTATAACTAATTTTTTATTTTTAATAAAAAATGCATTTATGTATATAAATGAGTTATAAACAAATCGGGTATTTATATAAGTGAGCAAGATATTTAAACATGTGTTTTAGATATTTATATATAAGACTCAAATATTTAGATATGAGATTTTGATATTTAGATATGTGCTTTAGGTATTTAGATATATAACTCAGTTATCTAGTTAAAAAAGAATAGAGAAAAATGTCTCAAAAAATAAATTCATATGGAAGAAACTGACAAAACATCAAATGGATCATACGAAAAAAATACATGTAACAAATAAGAGAAGAAAATTGATAAATAAAAAGATTTGGATATAGATAGTGTGAGGTTATGGTTCTTCGCGAAGTATAAAGTCTCTCATGCTTAACATCCTTATCTCGAATTTAAAAATCCAAATGGTCGATCCAAACAGTTAAACATGACTTTCTTATTGAAATATCTTTAGAGATCAATTTTTTTTAAATTTTTTGTTATTTTTTTATATGGGTAAAAAAATCACTAGTTTTTGATGGTGCATAAATCGTTAGATCAATAAATTTTGTACCCATCTAAAAAAAATAGTAAAAAAAATTAAAAAATTGATCTCCAAAGATATTTCAATATGAAGACCATGTTCAACGGTTTGGACTTTTAAATTCAAGATATGGATGCGAAATATGGGAGATTTTGTGTTTCGCAAAGCACCATAGGCTCACTATATATATATATATATATAGAGAGAGAGAGAGAGAGAGAGATAAATTCTAAAATACAACGTATTGTTTGGATGCACCTATACACCACGTCAAAATCTCAAGTTTTGAGTTAAAATGACCGATCCAAACCCTTCAATTTATTCCTCATATCAAACTCTTGTGGAAAATTGAATTTTATATTGTTTAAAAAAAATTTAGGCCAAGAGAAAATTGCTTGATTTGAGAATTTCGGATCGTCCAATAGTGACAATTTTCTTCCTACCAAAAAAAATAGCAAATAAATTACAAAAATATAAAACATGATTTTCTACAAGAGTTTTATATTTGGATCAGTTTATGTAACTTGAAGTTTGAGATTTTGACGTGAAGTACGGATGCATCCGAGCAATTTTAGACTTTCTATCTCTTTCTCTCTCTCTCTCTCTCTCTCTCTATATATATATATATATATATCAGACATTTAGATAAATGAACTAGATATTTAAATATGTGAACTAGGTTAAAGATGTGAACTAGGTATTTAAATATGTGAACTAGGTTAAAGATGTGAACTAGGTTAAATATGTGAACTAGGTTAAATGAACTAGATATTTAAATATGTGAACTAGGTTAAAGATTAATTTAGATAAATGAACTAGATAATCAATTTATTCCTTAATTATTTATATTAAAATTTGTTATAATAAATTATGGCAAAAAGAATTTATTAATATCAAAATATTATAATTTTGTTATTGCAGCAGCAAGTAACATAACTAAAAGATAATTATATAATAAGCTTACTCTTTACGAAAAAAATCAAAAATGAATCTTTTTAATAAAAAATATTATAAATATAACAAATATAATTTGTAAAATAGCTTCATTTCGTTTATCAATAACAGTAAAAAAGTATGGCGAGAGTCGATGGTATAAATAATAGACTGAATGAATATAGTAAAAAAAAAAATGTATTCGTCAGTTTTCAAATCTACACATTATCAATCAAATAGGTATACTATTAAAAAATGAGAGTTCTGCATTCATATTATCTGGATGATAAATGCAAACAAAATTTCATTTCAAAAATTATTTAACACGAAAAGAAAAAAAAAGATAATTATTTTGCATCCTATCACAATAAATGATGGATATTGCAGAGAGATCCAAAAGCATATTAATTGTGTATTCAATTATGTGGAAGTCAATATTTTATGATAAAATCGACGTCACGTTCTATCTAGTTCTGTGAGAGACTTTTGTGATCCTGTCGTTTCCAAGGAAACACACTTGTTTGGTTTATCTTTAAGGGAAAAAAGGTATTTAATTGTTTGACTTAACTAAATTAAGCAATTGATCTGACGTACGATAAAAGTCGATTCATCGAATCCGGCCGACACAGATAGCAATATAGCAATAGCATCAAGTTTCCATTGAATTTACCTAACGGAGGTCGTGAACGCGCGTTTGGGAAGTTCTAGTAGCTAGGTGTCTCGTACCCTCGTGTACCCCTTTCAATGACTTCTTCAGATTTTTCATAATTTAATTTCATGTGTACGTGTCGTTGTAATAGGTTTACAACTTTTGACAGCTTATATATGTGTATTAAAATATAAATATGCTCGCTATTTGAACGAAAAAAAAGTTCTTGAAATTGTGAAGCTCTCTTGTATGGACTTTGGTGGAAGATTACCATTGTGAAATAGTTCTTGATGAGAAACATATGACTCGGTATAAATAACAAGACGGCGATGCCTTCTCTTTTCTTCGTAATTACTAAATATTTATTTTTTAATAAATTTATTACTCGGTAAATATGTAATAGTTACTCGGAGTAGTTTACTTTTTCTGCACACTTCTTAAGGTAGATTTCCCGTGAATAATATGTATGGTTCATCCATTGGAGCATTTATCCGAAAATATTATTTAAATTAAATATTTATTTTCAATTATGTACACTTTTGGTACTTAATTCTTTTTAATTACGACTATAAATAGTTTTACATAGTACTGAAACGATGATGATGATGATGAGGAGGAGGAGGATAACAATAACAATAATAAATAATAAATAATATATAATAATGATGATGATGATGATGATGATGATGATGATAATAATAATAATAATAATAATAATAATAATAATAATAATAATAACAACAACAATAAGAGTTAGACTGTGCTACGCGTAGTTAATGATTAAATTTGCTACGGACTCAAAAATATAAGTAAATCATATCTAAATCTTGATTTATGTGTTCAATAAATTCTTTATAACAAAATATGATTGGATATAAATATTTTTCTATTTTTAAAATTTTAAGTATTAGTTTTGAATTTTTAAAAATGACCTAGAAAATATATATTATTTTATTATTATTATTGAATCATCTTAAAAATAAAAAAATAACACTTAGAAAATTTTTATATCCCATCATATTTTGTTATAAAGAATTTATTGAGATCCATAAATCAAGATTTGGAGATGATTTACTTATATTTTTTAATCTGTAGCAAATTTGATCATTAATCATACGTACCATCATAACCTAACACTAATAATAATAATAATAATAATAATAATAATAATAATAATAATAATAATAATAATAATAATAATAATAATAATAATAATAATAATAATAATAATAATAATAATAATAATAATAATAATAATAATAATAATAATAATAATAATAATAATAATAATAATAATAATAATAATAATAATAATAATAATAATAATAATAATAATAATAATAATAATATAATAATAATAATAATAATAATAATAATTAATATATTTAATCTGTCGTCAATTTCCTCGAAAAATGGCAGACAATCTTGCATGTCTATCTGTTGCCAAATGCCAAATGTATCTGTCCGGAGACCAATTTACTTAAGAGATAGTGCCGACGTCTCAATAAACACGGAGTAGCAAAGATCATTATAATTGTACGGCCTAGGCACAGATAATCGCACATAAGTGAATGCATACAAAGACCAAGAGACTTTACCAGTCCATCTAATGTTCTTTTTTGTTTTGTCTTTTTGCCAAATCAATCCATCTAATGTTGGTTCACATTATATCCATCGACGTGTTATCCGTATGAAACGGCCCTAGAGTTTCGTTGGCAAACTAATTTGATGAAATTTACATGCAAAATGCAGACCGTCGACGCGCGCGCTTTTCCAGGAATGTTCCCTCCATAAATCAATCTATATATATGCATGCCGAATATGTTATATGTCAACTATCATACGGACGTTCAGAAATCAAAATATTTCTCAATCGTCATCAACTAAACAAAAAGCTACTAAGAGAATCTTCTATATTCCTTGTACAACTCTGCACTGAAACCAGTTCAACATGAGTTCCCCTGCTACAAATGGGCCAAGGACACCTAAGCGCCACCCAGCGTGCCCTGGAAGGGGCCGGTGCCAACTTGCAGGATGCATCCACAGTACAATGTCAAGGTTCTCGATTGATGGAATTTCCCTTGATACATATGAAGTTAATGGTATTCTTGGCACATATCCTTCCATCCGGTTTAGTACCGGAGGTTGGTTGTATCGATATCATCGACTTGACGTTGCTTCTGAAGGAACCAATGTCAGAGGAGTTGCTGACGAAGCAAAGGAAACTGCCGGAACGATGGCGTATGTTGCACAAACGAAGATTCGGGAGCTTTCTGGCATTGTAACGGACAAGATCAGGTCTTTCTTAAATGCTGAAATGCCGGTGTAAATTATGTCACTTTGTGTACCATTGCGTATAGTACATTTGTTTAGTTTATTATTGTCATAAAAGCGAATATATAGTGTAAATTACTAATAAGTAATTAGCTGGTATGAGATGCTTATGTAATGTTAATTTTGTTTGTTGTCTTAATGTGGAAAAGCGAATGATATAAAATAATATATAACAAAGTAATTAGCTGGTGTGAGATGCTCATGTAATATTAATTTTGTTTATATATACTAATTAAGCTTGAAGTTGTCTTTGATATATTCATTTGTCGACATAGGAAGATTGAAGTGAATTCTAGATCCTCTTAAATCTCAATTAATTGCTGTCAGGGTTCAATAATATGTTCCTCAAACTCATAATTAAAATGGTTGCTTTCATTTTCTTAAAATTAATTCGGCAGTTAATCTGGCTTTTGAACACCTTTTGTGATTCTTACCTCCTTGTAGTTGGCTGAAAAATCTGATCCAAAGTCCAAAATTCTTTCAGGTAGAGGTACTGATAAGTGATGACACTTTATCAGCCATGTTTTGTTTTAGAACACGTCTCATTAAAGTAGAATTTATTATACAGCAGTAATGGCAAACGCATGAAAGATTGAGTTAAACTTGCTGGCCTTTTTCATGGATCAAGCCATTAGATGTTTAATTTTCCCAGGACATGCATGGAAAACAGAGAGGAAAAAGAAGTTGATGCGTCATGGGATTGGCAGCAGTATGCGAGCTTGCAATATAATGCGTTTATAGCGTAGAATTCATTAGATTTAGCAAATAGGTGAATTTTCGGAGAAATATATGATCTGAAATAAATAGCTTTTGATTTATGAGTGCAGCTAGTTATGATTTATTTTCATGATTTGTTTGAAGTTTCAACATCTTTTCTGATATATATGCTGAGTCAATTCATAGCAGGGGCCTCTATTGGTTTGTTTTTTGACTTTTGATTTGTTGGGAGAATCACGTTGGGGCAAGTAACCGTTATTTTGGTATGAAATTAACTCAAAGATTTTAACGATGCAATTATTTTGGTGTCAGGAACCAGTAAAATACCAAAATAGCAAAAAAATTCAAACTTTTTGGAGGTGCAATCTGGTGGTTGGATCTGATTCGGATTTCAACGAATTAGATCAAATTAGTTTGATCTTCTGAAAAAAATTAAGTCAAATCAGAATCATGTTAGATTGACTTAATTTATATGTTGATTTTTTTTTAAGAACATAAATACATTCCAATTTAATTCTCAATCAAATTGACTTAATTTATATGTTGATTTTTTTAGAACATAAATACATTCCAATTGAATTCTCAATCATTTCATTTAGGACCGTGTTGGGTTATGTTGCATTTGAGTTGAATCAAATCTATTTGATTCTAAAAAAAATCGAACTGAATTGAATTTGAATCGAGATAAATTGAACGAATTTCTCAAATCAAATCAGTTTTATCACCTCTAATATTTTTCTTCTCAAATAATCGTGGAAGTTTCTATATATGTTATCTTGAATCGATAATATAAGCTGTACTTTCTAGATGTCTGCTTACTTCCGTACTAACCAAGCCAGAGGGGCAACTTCATGTAACTTCACTTGTTTCTAATGTAATTAAGATTAATTTTCTTTTGAGAATGAAAATTCAGATTCTTTTTTATTGCTCAGATAAATATTTTTATTTAGAGTTAAACCAACGAGTTATTTAAGTTTGTAAGCTCCATCGAAATAACAAGGACGCGCCACGTATTTAATTAGATTGAATTCGTTATGACTAAGAAACTAATTGAACCAACCAATTAATGACTGTTCCCATGGGCATATCCTGGTTCATATATATTTGAACGATTCTATCATCAATATTTCTGTGTGTGGCATTTTATTTTGTAAACATCCGCGGCAATTTTGGACAATACTTAATCACATGTAAAAGCATAATGAAGCAAATAAAATAATTTATGAATTGTATTCTTTGCTACTATATGAAAAAAATAATTTGAATTATTCAAATGAATAGAGTGCAATAATTTAAGAAAAGAAATGTCCGTTCTGAAACAACCAAGTACATGAATACAAGGCAAGACCTACTTAATTATAACTTAAAAAAAAATTGCTAGTTGGTCTCTAGAAAATTTACGAGATAACGATTCACAGATTTCATAGTTATTTAATTTTTTTTATTTTGATGATATAACTGATTTCTAGGAAAGCGCGTTATGTAAATTTCAACTTCATGATACTACCAGAATAAGAGAGCAAAAGTTTTCATCGCTTGCATTAATTCCTTTCTGTAAATTCATGATTCGTTTCGTTGATATTTCAGGCAGCATCATCTTAATTTGTTAACTCTTTCTGTTATGTTTGGTACAGATCAGATGAAAGTATTTTCATTATCATATTCATTTAAAATTACTCTCATTCAAACAATAAATTAATGAAGAAATTTTATCCATATTATTTGATATCAAATACGATACGAATCTGAATAAAATAATATCATTAACACTCCAAATACCTGATAGCAAGGTTTATTTTTATGAGAAGGGATCGGTTGACAATGAGTTATCTTGACAACCTTGACAATGAACTTCTAAATAAATATAAAAAAAATCTTAAAAATGGATTTTTTTTTATAGATGTGTTCTTTTATCTTTAAATTGATGGTCATTCAAATTTCATGCAATTCCATTATAGTTTGATAGTCCATCAAAGATCATCAAATTTTTATATAATTTACAACGGTTCCAATTTAACGCTACTTGATGGATTATCAAACGATAGTGAAATTACATCAAATTTGAATGACCATCAATCTAAAGATAGAAGAATACATATATAAACTTTTTCATTTTTAAGATTTTTTTTTATATTTATTTAGAGGTCCATTATCAAGGTTGTCAAAAAAAAACCGTTGTCAATGGATCCCCACACTATTTTTATTAAATACATTTAAAAGATTGTTGCTGAAGGCGCGGGACCTAGAGGTGTAAACAGAGCGGATAATGTCCCCTTCGTTCGACTCCTTATCTGAAAATTATTCGAAAATATATCATCCATATTCGTACCGATTCATATTCGTAAGAAATGATACGGATAGGAATATATATTTGATTTCAGATTCTATTATCCGTATCCGAAATAGAGCATATATGATAAAATTTTATTTATAAAATAATATTACTTATCAATATTTTTATTTATTTATATAATATTATTATAAATACTAACAAATATATGCATTACAAATATTTATTATTAATATAAATATTTATTTTTATTATATATGCATAGCTATTAGTAATATACATTATTTTTTATATCCATCATAAAATTCGTATCCATTAAATATCTATTTCATATCTGTATTTATTTAAGGTGAATTTAATATTGAATTTTGATATCGTTTAATATGCGTAACCGTATCCAGTAATAAAAAGTGGTCCTGCCAAGGATGACCAATGAGGATGAAAAAAAAGGAGAACAGAGCCTTCCTAGGAATCTTTCCTTTTATGGTCGTTCCAAGGGCGCTCCGCTCCATACCACCATCGAGTAACTTTTTATTTTTATTTTGGTAAATAAAATAAAAATAAAAATAAAATAAATAAAATGCGAAAAATAATACGATTGATTTTAATTTTTATACGTTCTAGTTTACGAATTTTAAATTCGATCTCAGCAGCACTCTGCTTTTTTATTTTTTTTTTATCATCAAGAGCTTCTGCGGCAGAAACTTATTTAATCATAATATATTTTATTTGCATCCAATTTGCACTTAATTTGTACCCAATTTACATGTATTAACTTAGTTATAACTAGGGGTGTTAATGGATCGGGTCAGGTTCGGGACGAGTTATATTATTTTATTATTTTTCTTGTCTCGATTACCCGATTAAATTCAGGTCAAAACATCTTGACTCATACCTGACCCGACGGGTCACGGGTTGACCCGACCCGACCGGTATAAAATAATTAAATATTTATTAATTATTTTTATATAATTTTAAGCAATAAAATATTAATTAATTTATAATTAATCTTAATTAGTGTATAACTAGTGTATATTTAATCTTTAATTAGTACTAAATCATAAAATTACTTCAAAAAATAAAATTAATCGGGTCGGGTTGACCCCGACCCCGACCCGATTCGGAAAAAAAAAATAAACCCATATCTCGACCAATGTATTTTCGGGTCATGTCGGGTCGGGTCGGGTTAACCCATCGGTCGTCGTCAATAATTGACACCCCTAGTTATAACTCATTTTTATATAATTTTGATAAATTCAAAATTAATATTCATATTATACATGAAATATTAGTGTATATAAAAAAATAATTTTAACGATTTATATCAAATTCAATTGAATTATTGCTTTAACGATTTAATTTTGTTATTTAATAATAAAAAAATAAGTTCGTATGTTCAGAAAGTTCCGCTCAAAATATTTATACATAAATTACTCATAATATACATGTATATTTTCACATTTATATACTACATCTTTTTCAGTAAAAAAAATGATCACTTGGAATGAAGACCTGGGTTCGCTTTGGGTCTACATTGTGGTGCACCCAAAAAACAAAGATGGAGAAACTCGCTGTGAAGGAGAAGATTGAATCCAATCGAAATAATAGAATAATTATTACAAAAATATTATTGATAATAATGATCATGATGATAATTAAATAATAATAATAATACATAACAAAATTAATACTGCAGTGGTGCAGTGCAGCCTGAGTTCGTCGTGCCACCGGAGCCCACGAATATCTACCATCATAAATAAAATATTTTTAATTTCCTTCTTCAATATAATGAGCTTTCAGCTTTGTACAAAATTAGACCGAATATATTATTTTTTTAGCTACTTCTTGAATCAGGTCACTTTCCTTCTGTTTTCAAAATTACAGAAAGATACATGTCACAAACTTCTGCGTTTCCGCCGGTTCCCGAGGGAACACATCTGTTTTATCTTTTAAATTATTTTTCTGACTTAACCAAGCTAAGCAATTGAACCGACATTTGACAACAACAACTCCGACACGTATCACTGTCAAGTTACTTTCTCAAAAAAAAAAAAGTAATAGTGCACGTGCACTGTAATTAGAAAATTTTCATAATTTTATTTCAAGCTTTTTTTTTTCAAATCACGTTATGCACAAAATATTAACATAAATATTATCATATATATATTAAGACACTCATAACAACAAAACTATGAAGAAGTAAATTAGTAAGTTTAAGATATACACGAAATTTCTGTCATTCAACAATTATAGCTTGCATATAATAATAAGTACTCTTGTTTTTAAGATATATACGAAATTTTGATGATATATATATATTATCATATTTAATTTATTATGATATATTGATCATTATTTAATATATGGTTTTCGGTTTAATAAATATTTCTTATACATTAATATAAGTTACCATTCAATTTACTAACGGAGGTCATCAACGTTGGGGAAGTAGTAATAGGTGTATCGTGTACGGTGTACCCCTTCAATTACCTTTTGGCCACGATGACCTCTTCCTATTTTTCATAATTTAATTTCATGTGTACGTGTTCTTGCAATAGGTTTTGAACTTCTGCAGCTTATAGGGATTAAAATATAAATATGCTCGCTATTTGAGCGAAATATTTGTTCTTGTAATTGTGGAAGCTCTCATATATGGAGTTTGGTGGAAGTTTACCATTTTGAAATAGTTAGTAATTTATGACTCGGTATAAATAACGAGACGCTGGTTCCTTTTTTTCTTGGTAATTACTAAATAAATATATAATAGTTATTCGGAGTAGTTTACTTGTTATCCACGCTTTCAAAGTTAGATTGTCTCCGAGTAATATTTATGGTTCATCCATTGGAGCATTTATCGAAAATATTATGTACATTAAATATTTTTTATTATATATTTGTTTTTATTTTTGTATACTTTTGATATTAAATTCTTTTTAGTTGCGACTGTCAATAGTTTTGCTTAGTGTAATCAGGGGCGGATTCAGGATTTTGATTAGGGGACAATTATCGGATTGAATGGTTTATTGGGTTCAAACCCATTAACTAATCGGGTACTAAATTAAAAAATTAATAATTTAATATATATACTTAACTAATAATTTTTTTATTAAAATAATAATATTTTATATATTAAAAGAATAATAAAATAAAAGCTCAAAGTAATAGATAATCAAGTTGATGAAGAAAGTTTTCATCTAAGAAACTTTATATTTTGATATTTTTGTATAATTATTTCATTATGCACGATATTAAATATTTTTTCTTAATAAAAATAATTAGACAATTCAAATGGGATAAAAAAAATTTTAGGAATGACAAATTGTCAAAAAATACTACTTTTCAAAATTTAAAACGGACACGTGCCCGCTGGAGACACTTGTATCCGCCCATCATAGTAATAATAATAATAGAACCCACTGCATTAAATCTGTCGTCATTTTTCCGAAAAAGTACCACACAATCTTGCAAGTCTATCTGTTGCCAAATGCCAGCTGTTGCAGGTTGCCAACTGTATCAGTCCGGACAACGCATTTGAAAGATAGAACCGACCTCTCAATAAACACGGAGTAGCATTAATTAATTAAATTTCTGATCTCTTTCCTTCTCGGAGAGACGGAGATGGTCAGCGTTTTGGAACTAATGCTAGCTGCGAATGACCTTCAATATTTACATACCATTTACCAATTAATTAAAACTTCAATATTTTCTTCCAAATTTTCCAAAATTTTGTTTTATGCGTTGCGTTTCTTTGTGATAGACTTTAATAGCTTATATATATTAGTTGAAAAATTATTAGAAAAATATAGTATCTTTGGATGTTCTTACAGGCCGTATTATATAATTCTGTTTGAATGTGAGCGAAAATTTTTAGTAAACAAAATATATTGACATAAATATATTCTTTATTATTGTAGAAACTCTTATTAATATTTTCCCGGAAGTTTACTTCAGAGTATAGACCCAGTGTAAACAAAAGTGTGGGAATCCTTGACAATGATTTATTAGACAAATATAAAAAAAATCTTCAAAAATAAAAAATTAAAGATATATTATTTTACTTATAAATTGATAGTGTTTTAAATTTCATACAATTTTAATAACATTTGATAGTCCATTAAAGGTTGTTAAATTAAAATTGTCGTAAATTTTATAAAATTTTGATGATCTTTGATGGACTATCAAACGGTAATAAAATTATATAAAACTTGAAATACAAAGAACTTATATATAATATTTTTTTCTATTGTTATGAATTTTTATATTTATTAAAAAGTTCATTATCAAAATTGTCAAAATAACTCATTGTCAAGAAATCCCTCTATCAAACTCATTGTCAAGTCTCTTCGTCTAATTAAATTACTTATTATTTCATTTTAATATTAAAATCGTAAAATTTAAGTTAAAAATGACCGATCTAAACCGTTCAATTTTTGAAAATCAGATTGCCTCGAATTCATATCTAGGCAAATGAGGCAAATTTTTTAGATTGGATCTTACCACCTCTAATCTTTCTTCTTCTAAAATAATCACCGAAGTTCCTATATATGTTATCTTGAAGGTAAGAGATCACTTGTCAATGACTATTTTGACAATAGATTTTGAAATAAATTCGACAATAATTTAAAAAAGAAAAAAAAATACGGATATATTTTTTTACTTATAGATTGATAGTGTTAAAATTTCATACAGTTTCATTATCATTGATTGTCCATTAAAGACCTTAAATTAAAACCGTTGAAAATTATATAAAATTTTAATAATCTTTACTGACATATCAAATGATAATAAAATGTATAAAATTTAAAAAATTATCAATCTATAAATAAAATAATATATCTATAAATCTTTTTCTATTTTAAAAAAAAATCATATCTATTTAAAAATCCATTCTTTAAGATTCTCAAACCCATTATCAAGGATCCCTCTCCTATCTTGAATCGTTAATATAAGCGGACAACGGTCCATTCTAGATGTCTACATGTCAGGTCGGATGATGTTGTGGCGATTCTTTTTTTTTTTTTTGAACATTCAAGCCCTTAGGCAGCTTTTATTGATTCACAGAAAATACAGGGTTCAGCTGAGAAAATTTTTACAAACAAACCCCTTCCAAATTCTCTTTAAATAGCCAGCTAACCCTAACACTCTCTTTCCTACTTTCCGCCTCCATCAGTTCAAACACAACCTTCCCTTTTTTTCCAGATCTAAACTTTAACTTTCACTCACTGCCTTTGGCCTCTGCTGAGCTGATGAAGACGCAGAGAAATGGGTAGCCACCTCAACCCGGGTCGAGGTTCCCACGCGCCTCCCTGTCGAAAGCGGCCCTCCTCTCGCGCACTGGCGGCTGGCCTTCGCTCGCAGAAAGGCTAGTGGTCGCTGGCCAAGAGGAGGCGGATGGTGCCAGCAGCGCCGAACTCACCCCCCACCGCGCCAGCTCCATTTGTGTCGACGAGCCGATGAAACTTCTTCCTGTGCGGCGTGCATAGTTCGACAGCCCGTGGACCAAGGTAAGCCCCTCTCTTCGCACATGCACGATCTGTGTGTTTTGAGCTCCCGCCCCCCTGAGCTTGCTCAAGCAGGAGAAGGCCTCCCTAGCGCCTCTCCAGCAGGGCAGCTGGTCGGTCTCGCCTTGTTGTAAGAAATCTACAAGTTGTTTACTGTCTGTGTATATTTTTTTAGGTTGCTGGAAGAAGGGGGTGGTCCAGTGGCGGAGTGCAACCTCCATGGCAGCCGCCTCGGCCTGGAAGACAGTTTCAGCAGCTACTGGCGTGAAATGCAAGAATTGGAGCGCCCCGTTGTCGTAGAAGTAGGCAACCGCAATGCCCGCATTTCCCGATGTGTCTATGGAGGCGTCCGACATGCCGAAGGCCACTCCCTCACACAAGGTATGCAAGTTATTTCTGGGTTCCGGTTGTTCTTGTCTATGTGGTTCCGTAGTGAAATAAGGGGTTTGGGGGAGTTGACACATGGTGATAGAGGACGACACTGTGTCTAGTGGCATGGGTGGTCTGTTCTCAAAGATAAAACCATTGCGGGCTTTCCATATGTTCCAAGCTAGATAAGAGGCTAACTTTTGCTGTTGTTCATCTAGGTAACGTAGGAGATGCATGCACGCCTCAGCGGTGTCCAGCGGCAGTTCGGGCGTGCGGATCTGTAGCGGGGAGGCTCCCCATGTAGCCCTGGCGTGGGGGCAGAGGAAAAGCATATGGTGGACTGTCTCCGACTCTGTCCCGCATAGCTGGCACATAGGTGAGATATGCCTTAATCTTCTGTGTAGCTCACTTTGTACTGGTAATGCGCCCTTACCAGCCCTCCATAGAAAAGTCACGACCCGGGGTAGCACCTTTAAAGACCAAATATTCGTCCAGAAAGGGTGCGGTTCAGCCACTTCATGCAGTGCCTGCTCATGTATGGCCTTGTAGCCTGTTTAACCGAGTAGTGACCCGACTTTGTCCCCGTCCAAACTGTTAAATCTGGTATGCATATCTCCCGTATTGGTCCTTTAAGTTGCTTAATTTCTGTTTGAGCTTGCTGATCGAAAATTGCTTGCAGGGCCGCTTCATCCCAGCTTTGGTTGTGGTCATCCCAAAGATCTGCTACCTTCCTTGTGTCTGGAGCGACTGCCAGCATTGCCCTCTGCCAGCCCGAGAACCAAGGTGCTCCGACCGCTTGCGTGTCCTCCCCAGACCCCAATTTAATTGTAAATTTCTGTAATATATTTGTATCTCTGGTTTGTATAATTTTTCTCCATAATGTACTATTTGCTGGGGAGGCGCCAACGGTCCATAAGGTACTTCCTGAACCATTTAGATATTTTGCCACACACACCTGTGCCCAGATATTTTGCGGTTTTGTGACCAAAATCCAGAAAGCTTTGAGAAGCATAGCATTATTCAAGGTTTCTAGTTTCCGTAGGCCCAACCCTCCATCATTTTTTTCCTGACAAATCTGGTCCCACGCTGTGTATGCCAGATAATGTGATTGATTCATTTTCCCCAAAAAAATCTTTTAATTGTAGCCTCTAATTGCTTAAGTACCGTTTTGGGCTGCGGTTGCGCCCCCATATAGTAAATAGGTAGGGCTTGCAGAACTGATTGTATCAAGGTCAATCTCCCCGCGTGTGAAAGTCTAGCCATTTTCCACCCCCCAAATTTCAGGAACAACTTCTCTATTAAGGTTTTGTAGTGTTTACAACCCACTTTCCCTGCTGGCATAGGGTGCCCTAGATAGACAGTGTTGTCGTTAGGATTAGCTGCTGGCATTGCTCTCCGCACTGCTAATTTCTTTCTCTGGTCAGTTCGTCGGGAGAACCAGACGGTAGACTTCTCATTGTTGATGAACAAGCCTGAAATCCGTCCAAACCCTTCCATGATCGTGGCTAGGTGCGCAGCCTCTGGGCCCTCAGCTGCACCAAAAAGAATGACATCATCTGCATACAAACAGTGCGTTAGTGGAGGGGCTCCGGGAGCTAAAATAACCCCCTTTAGGTGTCCCCTTCTCTGTGCACCAGCAAGGAGTCTTGTGAGGGGTTCCATTGCTAGAATGAATAGATATGGAGATAGCGGGCAACCCTGCCTGAGGCCCCTCTGTGGTGTAATGAAGCCACTTCCATTAGAGCCATTAAGTTTAATGCTGAATCTTGAGTTCCTTACACATTCCATTATGATATTGCACAACTGTGAAGGAAAGCCGTACCCATTTAGTACCAGCCTTAGGTATTCCCAATTCAAACAATCAAAAGCCTTAAAAAGGTCAGCCTTGAGGGCAAAGGCCTTGTCGTGGTAATCTTCGCTTTGGAAGGAGTGCATCACCTCGTTCATCAAGAGTATATTTTCCTGAATACTACGACCTTTTAGGAAAGCCGATTGATTAGCAGAGACCAATCTAGATAGGAGGGGTTTGATTCTGTTTGCAATAAGTTTCATGAACAATCTGTAATAGACTGAGCAAACACTTAATGGCCTGAAATGTGTGGGTTTTGAGGGATGTTCATTTTTTGGGATTAAGACTAGATTACTCAGTACCCAGCCTTCTTGGATTGGCTCCCCTGTGAAAAAACTGACAATTTGTTGAACCACACTTGGTCCCATAACATGCCATTCCTTCTTTAAAAATCTTACGGTGATCCCGTCGGGTCCTGGTGCCCGGTCTAGACCCATCTGACATAGAGTGTCATAAATCTCTTCCTTCGTGGGCCTTCGAGCTAGGTGTGCCCCCTCCTCGGTGTGGATCATTGGTAGCTCAAAAGTCTGTTCTAAAAATAACTCCCTGGTTTCCTCCTCTACCACCCTTTCCGTGTATAGGTTTTTGTAGTAATCTACCAATAGTACTCGTGTCTGTTGTTCATTGCTCGTCCATGTCCCATCCTCCCTTTGTAAAGTGATAATCATATTTCTCCTTCTACGTTCTGTAGCTGAGGCATGAAAGAATTTGGTATTGCGGTCCCCCATTTGGGCCCATCTAACCCGGGATCTCTGGTGCCACCATATTTCCATTTGCTCATGTGTGTGTTCATATTCCTCCCTCAACCGAATTTCACATGTAAAGTCTCGGATTGACGGGTGGACATATTGAATTGCAAGGAGTCGATTTTCTAGGTCTGCTAGTCTGTTTGAGGGTAACGGTTGTTTTCGTGCCCAGTCCTTTAATCCTTTTCCCAACATCTTTTGTCTTGTCGACCAATCTAGGCCTGTAGACACTGCCCATAACCGGGCACATTGTTGGTCAAAACCCTGCAAGGTCAGCCACCAATGCTCCATTCGAAAATTTGCATGCCCCCTAATTGGCATTGCCATCCTTAGGAGGATTGGGGAGTGATCGCTATATATCATGGGAAGATGATTGACATATGCTGTCGGATATTTCTCCTGCCAAAGCGAGGTGACCAGAACACGGTCTAGTCTCTGATAAATGGGATTTGAAGTATATTGGCTGTTAGTCCACGTATAGGCAGGTCCTTTATATCCCAAATCCATCAGATCGGTTTGCTGTATGAGGTCACGGAAGGATCTATTATTGGCGTTTAGACAGTCTGAACCGCCGAGTTTATCTGCAATGCAAGGTATGACATTAAAGTCGCCTAGGCAACAAAAGGGTTCCCCAGTGCTGTCAGCATATCTCCTTATTTTTTCCCAAATCTGGCCATTTTTTTTGTGACTAGCATCTCCATAGATTGCCCCTAGCACCCATGTGTTTTTATCCGGGCCTTGTACTCTCGCAAAGATGTAGTGCCGACTGTATTCCAGTACTTGTAGATTTACATCTCTTGACCACAGCAACCACAATCCTCCCGATAAACCTATCGAAGGGACCACATGTGCAGAGAACCTTTGAATGTGTTTCAGTAGGTGTGTTGCTCTCTCCATGCTTGATTTAGTTTCACTTAAGAAAGCCAACATCACTCGAGAACTCCGGAGCAACTTTGAAAGGAACTGCATCTTCTCGGGGCCTCCGGCACCCCGGCAGTTCCAAGATAAGCAATTCATTGGTTCAGCGGCAGGGCTTGCCCCACCGCCTTTTGTTTTTTGAATCTCCCTTGTTTCCCTACGTCTGTGGCCATATCTAATGCTACAACCATCAGATTATTTATATTGGCTGTACTGCCCTGTAGCTCAATTGAAGTCTCCTCAGTCGTTATCTCATCACAGCCTCTCTTCAATCTCGCAGCTACTTCCCCCATGTGCTGGTCTTCGTTAGATGGGATTTCATTGATGTTCAGATTTTTTCTAGCGCTGCGGTCTTCCGACCCCGTTCCACTCCCGCTCTCATAGTCTCCAGACTGAGCGCTTGCTAGTGTTGACTATCAAATGTTATTAAAATTGTATGAAATTTAAAACACTATCAATTTATAAGTAAAATAATATATCTTTAATTTTTTATTTTTGAAGATTTTTTTATATTTGTCTAATAAATCATTGTCAAGGATTCCCACACTTTTGTTTACACTGGGTCTATACTCTGAAGTAAACTTCCGGGAAAATATTAATAAAGTTTCTACAATAATAAAGAATATATTTATGTCAATATATTTTTTTACTAAAAATTTTCGCTCACATTCAAACAGAATTATATAATACGGCCTGTAAGAACATCCAAAGATACTATATTTTTCTAATAATTTTTCAACTAATATATATAAGCTATTAAAGTCTATCACAAAGAAACGCAACGCATAAAACAAAATTTTGGAAAATTTGGAAGAAAATATTGAAGTTTTAATTAATTGGTAAATGGTATGTAAATATTGAAGGTCATTCGCAGCTAGCATTAGTTCCAAAACGCTGACCATCTCCGTCTCTCCGAGAAGGAAAGAGATCAGAAATTTAATTAATTAATGCTACTCCGTGTTTATTGAGAGGTCGGTTCTATCTTTCAAATGCGTTGTCCGGACTGATACAGTTGGCAACCTGCAACAGCTGGCATTTGGCAACAGATAGACTTGCAAGATTGTGTGGTACTTTTTCGGAAAAATGACGACAGATTTAATGCAGTGGGTTCTATTATTATTATTACTATGATGGGCGGATCCAAGTGTCTCCAGCGGGCACGTGTCTGTTTTAAATTTTGAAAAGTAGTATTTTTTGACAATTTGTCATTCCTAAAATTTTTTTTTATCTCATTTGAATTGTCTAATTATTTTTATTGAGAAAAAATATTTAATATCGTGCATAATGAAATAATTATACAAAAATATCAAAATATAAAGTTTCTTAGATGAAAACTTTCTTCATCAACTTGATTATCTATTACTTTGAGCTTTTATTTTATTATTCTTTTAATATATAAAATATTATTATTTTAATAAAAAATTTATTAGTTAAGTATATATATTAAAATTGCCCCCTAATCAAAATTCTGAATCCGCCCCTGATTACACTAAGCAAAACTATTGACAGTCGCAACTAAAAAGAATTTAATATCAAAAGTATACAAAAATAAAAACAAATATATAATAAAAAATATTTAATGTACATAATATTTTCGATAAATGCTCCAATGGATGAACCATAAATATTACTCGGAGACGATCTAACTTTGAAAGCGTGGATAACAAGTAAACTACTCCGAATAACTATTATATATTTATTTAGTAATTACCAAGAAAAAAAGGAACCAGCGTCTCGTTATTTATACCGAGTCATAAATTACTAACTATTTCAAAATGGTAAACTTCCACCAAACTCCATATATGAGAGCTTCCACAATTACAAGAACAAATATTTCGCTCAAATAGCGAGCATATTTATATTTTAATCCCTATAAGCTGCAGAAGTTCAAAACCTATTGCAAGAACACGTACACATGAAATTAAATTATGAAAAATAGGAAGAGGTCATCGTGGCCAAAAGGTAATTGAAGGGGTACACCGTACACGATACACCTATTACTACTTCCCCAACGTTGATGACCTCCGTTAGTAAATTGAATGGTAACTTATATTAATGTATAAGAAATATTTATTAAACCGAAAACCATATATTAAATAATGATCAATATATCATAATAAATTAAATATGATAATATATATATATCATCAAAATTTCGTATATATCTTAAAAACAAGAGTACTTATTATTATATGCAAGCTATAATTGTTGAATGACAGAAATTTCGTGTATATCTTAAACTTACTAATTTACTTCTTCATAGTTTTGTTGTTATGAGTGTCTTAATATATATATGATAATATTTATGTTAATATTTTGTGCATAACGTGATTTGAAAAAAAAGCTTGAAATAAAATTATGAAAATTTTCTAATTACAGTGCACGTGCACTATTACTTTTTTTTTTTTGAGAAAGTAACTTGACAGTGATACGTGTCGGAGTTGTTGTTGTCAAATGTCGGTTCAATTGCTTAGCTTGGTTAAGTCAGAAAAATAATTTAAAAGATAAAACAGATGTGTTCCCTCGGGAACCGGCGGAAACGCAGAAGTTTGTGACATGTATCTTTCTGTAATTTTGAAAACAGAAGGAAAGTGACCTGATTCAAGAAGTAGCTAAAAAAATAATATATTCGGTCTAATTTTGTACAAAGCTGAAAGCTCATTATATTGAAGAAGGAAATTAAAAATATTTTATTTATGATGGTAGATATTCGTGGGCTCCGGTGGCACGACGAACTCAGGCTGCACTGCACCACTGCAGTATTAATTTTGTTATGTATTATTATTATTATTTAATTATCATCATGATCATTATTATCAATAATATTTTTGTAATAATTATTCTATTATTTCGATTGGATTCAATCTTCTCCTTCACAGCGAGTTTCTCCATCTTTGTTTTTTGGGTGCACCACAATGTAGACCCAAAGCGAACCCAGGTCTTCATTCCAAGTGATCATTTTTTTTACTGAAAAAGAATATATCATGTAGTATATAAATGTGAAAATATACATGTATATTATGAGTAATTTGTGTATAAATATTTTGAGCGGAACTTTCTGAACATACGAACTTATTTTTTTATTATTAAATAACAAAATTAAATCGTTAAAGCAATAATTCAATTGAATTTGATATAAATCGTTAAAATTATTTTTTTATATACACTAATATTTCATGTATAATATGAATATTAATTTTGAATTTATCAAAATTATATAAAAATGAGTTATAACTAGGGGTGTCAATTATTGACCTGACCCGATGGGTTAACCCGACCCGACCCGACATGACCCGAAAATACATTGGTCAGATATGGGTTTATTTTTTTTTATCCGAATCGGGTCGGGGTCGGGGTCAACCCGACCCGATTAATTTTATTTTTTGAAGTAATTTTATGATTTAGTACTAATTAAAGATTAAATATACACTAGTTATACACTAATTAAGATTAATTATAAATTAATTAATATTTTATTGCTTAAAATTATATAAAAATAATTAATAAATATTTAATTATTTTATACCGGTCGGGTCGGGTCAACCCGTGACCCGTCGGGTCAGGTATGGGTCAAGATGTTTTGACCTGAATTTAATCGGGTCGGGTTCGAATCGAGACAAGAAAAATAATAAAATAATATGACTCGTCCCGAACCTGACCCGATCCATTAACACCCCTAGTTATAACTAAGTTAATACATGTAAATTGGGTACAAATTAAGTGCAAATTGGATGCAAATAAAATATATTATGATTAAATAAGTTTCTGCCGCAGAAGCTCTTGATGATAAAAAAAAATAAAAAAGCAGAGTGCTGCTGAGATCGAATTTAAAATTCGTAAACTAGAACGTATAAAAATTAAAATCAATCGTATTATTTTTCTCATTTTATTTATTTTATTTTTAATTTTATTTTATTTACCAAAATAAAAATAAAAAGTTACTCGATGGTGGTATGGAGCGGAGCGCCCTTGGAACGACCATAAAAGGAAAGATTCCTAGGAAGGCTCTGTTCTCCTTTTTTTTTCATCCTCATTGGTCATCCTTGGCAGGACCACTTTTTATTACTGGATACGGTTACGCATATTAAACGATATCAAAATTCAATATTAAATTCACCTTAAATAAATACAGATATGAAACAGATATTTAATGGATACGAATTTTATGATGGATATAAAAAAATTAATGTATAATACTAATAGCTATGCATATATAATAAAAATAAATATTTATATTAATAATAAATATTTGTAATGCATATATTTGTTAGTATTTATAATAATATTATATAAATAAATAAAAATATTGATAAGTAATATTATTTTATAAATAAAATTTTATCATATATGCTCTATTTCGGATACGGATAATAGAATATGAAATCAAATATATATTCCTATCCGTATCATTTCTTACGAATATGAATCGGTACGAATATGGATGATATATTTTCGAATAATTTTCAGATAAGGAGTCGAACGAAGGGGACATTATCCGCTCTGTTTACACCTCTAGGTCCCGCGCCTTCAGCAACAATCTTTTAAATGTATTTAATAAAAATAGTGTGGGGATCCATTGACAACGGTTTTTTTTGACAACCTTGATAATGGACCTCTAAATAAATATAAAAAAAATCTTAAAAATGAAAAAGTTTATATATGTATTCTTCTATCTTTAGATTGATGGTCATTCAAATTTGATGTAATTTCACTATCGTTTGATAATCCATCAAGTAGCGTTAAATTGGAACCATTGCAAATTATATAAAAATTTGATGATCTTTGATGGACTATCAAACTATAATGGAATTGCATGAAATTTGAATGACCATCAATTTAAAGATAAAAGAACACATCTATAAAAAAATTTCCATTTTTAAGATTTTTTTTTATTTATTTAGAAGTTCATTGTCAAGGTTGTCAAGATAACTCATTGTCAACCGATCCCTTCTCATAAAAATAAACCTTGCTATCAGGTATTTGGAGTGTTAATGATATTATTTTCTTCAGATTCGTATCGTATTTGATATCAAATAATATGGATAAAAATTTCTTCATTAATTTATTGTTTGAATGAGAGTAATTTTAAATGAATATGATAATGAAAATACTTTCATCTGATCTGTACCAAAGATAACAGAAAGAGTTAACAAATTAAGATGATGCTGCCTGAAATATCAACGAAACGAATCATGAATTTACAGAAAGGAATTAATGCAAGCGATGAAAACTTTTGCTCTCTTATTCTGGTAGTATCATGAAGTTGAAATTTACATAACGCGCTTTCCTAGAAATCAGTTATATCATCAAAATAAAAAAAATTAAATAACTATGAAATCTGTGAATCGTTATCTCGTAAATTTTCTAGAGACCAACTAGCAATTTTTTTTTTAAGTTATAATTAAGTAGGTCTTGCCTTGTATTCATGTACTTGGTTGTTTCAGAACGGACATTTCTTTTCTTAAATTATTGCACTCTATTCATTTGAATAATTCAAATTATTTTTTTCATATAGTAGCAAAGAATACAATTCATAAATTATTTTATTTGCTTCATTATGCTTTTACATGTGATTAAGTATTGTCCAAAATTGCCGCGGATGTTTACAAAATAAAATGCCACACACAGAAATATTGATGATAGAATCGTTCAAATATATATGAACCAGGATATGCCCATGGGAACAGTCATTAATTGGTTGGTTCAATTAGTTTCTTAGTCATAACGAATTCAATCTAATTAAATACGTGGCGCGTCCTTGTTATTTCGATGGAGCTTACAAACTTAAATAACTCGTTGGTTTAACTCTAAATAAAAATATTTATCTGAGCAATAAAAAAGAATCTGAATTTTCATTCTCAAAAGAAAATTAATCTTAATTACATTAGAAACAAGTGAAGTTACATGAAGTTGCCCCTCTGGCTTGGTTAGTACGGAAGTAAGCAGACATCTAGAAAGTACAGCTTATATTATCGATTCAAGATAACATATATAGAAACTTCCACGATTATTTGAGAAGAAAAATATTAGAGGTGATAAAACTGATTTGATTTGAGAAATTCGTTCAATTTATCTCGATTCAAATTCAATTCAGTTCGATTTTTTTTTAGAATCAAATAGATTTGATTCAACTCAAATGCAACATAACCCAACACGGTCCTAAATGAAATGATTGAGAATTCAATTGGAATGTATTTATGTTCTAAAAAAATCAACATATAAATTAAGTCAATTTGATTGAGAATTAAATTGGAATGTATTTATGTTCTGAAAAAAAAATCAACATATAAATTAAGTCAATCTAACATGATTCTGATTTGACTTAATTTTTTTCAGAAGATCAAACTAATTTGATCTAATTCGTTGAAATCCGAATCAGATCCAACCCACCAGATTGCACCTCCAAAAAGTTTGAAATTTTTTGCTATTTTGGTATTTTACTGGTTCCCTGACACCAAAATAATTGCATCGTTAAAATCTTTGAGTTAATTTCATACCAAAATAACGGTTACTTGCCCCAACGTGATTCTCCCAACAAATCAAAAGTCAAAAAACAAACCAATAGAGGCCCCTGCTATGAATTGACTCAGCATATATATCAGAAAAGATGTTGAAACTTCAAACAAATCATGAAAATAAATCATAACTAGCTGCACTCATAAATCAAAAGCTATTTATTTCAGATCATATATTTCTCCGAAAATTCACCTATTTGCTAAATCTAATGAATTCTACGCTATAAACGCATTATATTGCAAGCTCGCATACTGCTGCCAATCCCATGACGCATCAACTTCTTTTTTCCTCTCTGTTTTCCATGCATGTCCTGGGAAAATTAAACATCTAATGGCTTGATCCATGAAAAAGGCCAGCAAGTTTAACTCAATCTTTCATGCGTTTGCCATTACTGCTGTATAATAAATTCTACTTTAATGAGACGTGTTCTAAAACAAAACATGGCTGATAAAGTGTCATCACTTATCAGTACCTCTACCTGAAAGAATTTTGGACTTTGGATCAGATTTTTCAGCCAACTACAAGGAGGTAAGAATCACAAAAGGTGTTCAAAAGCCAGATTAACTGCAGAATTAATTTTAAGAAAATGAAAGCAACCATTTTAATTATGAGTTTGAGGAACATATTATTGAACCCTGACAGCAATTAAATGAGATTTAAGAGGATCTAGAATTCACTTCAATCTTCCTATGTCGACAAATGAATATATCAAAGACAACTTCAAGCTTAATTAGTATATATAAACAAAATTAATATTACAAGAGCATCTCACACCAGCTAATTACTTTGTTATATATTATTTTATATCATTCGCTTTTCCACATTAAGACAACAAACAAAATTAACATTACATAAGCATCTCATACCAGCTAATTACTTATTAGTAATTTACACTATATATTCGCTTTTATGACAATAATAAACTAAACAAATGTACTATACGCAATGGTACACAAAGTGACATAATTTACACCGGCATTTCAGCATTTAAGAAAGACCTGATCTTGTCCGTTACAATGCCAGAAAGCTCCCGAATCTTCGTTTGTGCAACATACGCCATCGTTCCGGCAGTTTCCTTTGCTTCGTCAGCAACTCCTCTGACATTGGTTCCTTCAGAAGCAACGTCAAGTCGATGATATCGATACAACCAACCTCCGGTACTAAACCGGATGGAAGGATATGTGCCAAGAATACCATTAACTTCATATGTATCAAGGGAAATTCCATCAATCGAGAACCTTGACATTGTACTGTGGATGCATCCTGCAAGTTGGCACCGGCCCCTTCCGGGGCACGCTGGGTGGCGCTTAGGTGTCCTTGGCCCATTTGTAGCAGGGGAACTCATGTTGAACTGGTTTCAGTGCAGAGTTGTACAAGGAATATAGAAGATTCTCTTAGTAGCTTTTTGTTTAGTTGATGACGATTGAGAAATATTTTGATTTCTGAACGTCCGTATGATAGTTGACATATAACATATTCGGCATGCATATATATAGATTGATTTATGGAGGGAACATTCTTGGAAAAGCGCGCGCGTCGACGGTCTGCATTTTGCATGTAAATTTCATCAAATTAGTTTGCCAACGAAACTCTAGGGCCGTTTCATACGGATAACACGTCGATGGATATAATGTGAACCAACATTAGATGGATTGATTTGGCAAAAAGACAAAACAAAAAAGAACATTAGATGGACTGGTAAAGTCTCTTGGTCTTTGTATGCATTCACTTATGTGCGATTATCTGTGTCTAGGCCGTACAATTATAATGATCTTTGCTATATATATTCTTTATTTTTTAATTTTTAATTTTTTTAATTTTATATATATGAAAGATGCAATGTCTTGAATGTAGCAAAATTTATTGTGCAACTACAATACTACATGGATAGCCACAGTGGCACGCCGTATATAACACAAACTGTCTACAACCTACCAATCTGTAGTGCGGCTTGCGAGCTTTAGGCGCTTGTGTGATCCGCAAGGCATCGAAATTTCGGGAGAAAAAGCCCGTTCCAGATTAGAAATGCTACTCCGTGTTTATTGAGACGTCGGCACTATCTCTGAAATAAATTGGTCTCCGGACAGATACATTTGGCATTTGGCAACAGATAGACATGCAAGATTGTCTGCCATTTTTCGAGGAAATTGACGACAGATTAAATATATTAATTATTATTATTATTATTATTATTATTATTATTATTATTATTATTATTATTCAAATGTTATTAAAATTGGAGAGTATTGGAGGATTTACTTAATTAATAGCTGCGTTATATTAGTTAAACTATGATTGAAGCTTCTCTCTTTTCTTTAATTGGATCAGCTATTTTATTTTCAAATGTATCATATTGTAGTAGCTCTGTCCTTTTATTTTTATTTTTATTTTTCTTTCATCCAATCAAACTATTTTGATTGATTTGTTCTGTGTTTGAACAACTATAACTATTGCTTTTACAAAGAAATGAAACTGATTGTTTTATTTTATTTTATTTTATTTTTTAAAAAAGTGGGTACATTCACCGAGGTTTCTTTCCGAAGCTAGGTCCTTGTTCTTTTTTTTTTATATATAAAAAATATATATATTTCAAACAATATTAGTTGTTCAATTTTATTATGAGTTCGCAGCCAAGTTGACATGGAACTATTAATTAGTTTCAAAATAATTTGCTGAATATTTTTATTAAAAATTAAGCACCCCACTCCAAAAAAAATAATGAACTCATTTAAATTTTTTGAATAGTTATCTATTAATTCAATTATAAAATAGAAATTCGAAATAATCTTTAATCTGAGTTAGCACAATTTTTTACACCTATCCAAACTAGTCTTATAGGTTTTGCATTTGTTTCATAAAATTAACAAAATTTTGGATTTCAAAATAAGAAATGTACATTAATTTGCTATAATCCT
The DNA here is from genome assembly GCA_037127355.1 of Schoenoplectus tabernaemontani. Lineage (NCBI taxonomy): Eukaryota > Viridiplantae > Streptophyta > Magnoliopsida > Poales > Cyperaceae > Schoenoplectus > Schoenoplectus tabernaemontani. Next base: position 12,247,146 of record CM073749.1, read on the forward strand.
AATGATAAGAATTCGTCCTTGACTCCTTGTTGATAAGTGCGTGTGATTGCCACACAGTGAATGCCGCGGTGACTCCGCACTTCCTACGAGAGCTCGGCAACGATACCAAATTAATTAATTTCTTGTCTGTTCACACTATAAAACTCATCCCAACTGAGATAGTAACTCGGTCTGATAAGTTCCAGAGAAATTTCATGGTTAATTTTTGGGAACACGGCATGCAAAATCGAAAACCACCACAATATGCAGGCCAATTTTCCAAGAAGGTTCTTCTGTAACCATTGAAGGACTATATATATTCCTACAACACAATGTATACGGCACTCTCTTAAATTCCTCATCATCTAAAAAGCTCATCAATAGAACCCAAGATCTCTTACAACTCTCAATTGAGATAAATCAGCTGAACAATGAACTTGCCTGAGCTAAGAGGACCGAGGATACCAAAGCGGCACCCTGCGTGCCCGGGTAAGAGCCGGTGCCAACTCCCGAGCTGCATTCACAACGCACCAATTTCGAGGTTCTCGGCCGATGAAAGTTCCGTTGACTCGTATGAAGATGATGGTGTGCTTGGGGCTTATCCATCTGTCACATGTGTTAGAGAGGGGGTGTCGTATCAGCGAATCGATGCTGGTTCTGAATTAGATGCCAATGACAGAAAGAACGATCATGAACAGAAGGCAGCCAACGGCACAAATGTATTTTTCTTGCAAAATAAGATTCAGGAGATTTCCAGAATAATACTAGACAGGATTATATCATGCTTTCGTTGACTTGTTTATTTTTAGCCAAAGGGATCGATGTAGAGTCCCACAAGATCAGACAACCAGTTAAAGAAACAATACAAAAAATAAGTTAATTTCATGCCATCTCAAAATTAGCAAAATATTATCTTAAATTTATTTTTCTCTAAATGTTAATATAAAACTAATTTAATTAGTTATTTACCACCTATAATATATAAATATTAAAATATTAAATAAAGATAAAAATATTATCTGTTCTACCCACTGTTTTAAAATGCGGTCCATGTGGATGCATATGCGGCCGTATATGCGTATGCGGTGATCGGACCGTGCTCAGAATAATATGAGGTGTTAATATGCGGTTTTGGTCTAGTATACAGTATGTGCTGTCCAATATACAGTATGTGCAGTTCAGTATGTGATATATATTATATAAACCTAAAAAAATTGTCTAATATACGGTATATATCATAAAAATTGAAAAAATGTCTTAAAAATTTATAAAAATAACATATATTTTGTTGAGATTCGAATTTGCACAAATATGTTATTATATAAACATTAAAATAACTGGATCATATTCTTCTTTTCTAATATTCTGTACTCTTATTTATCATATAATAGATATAAAATTCACATATAAGACTCCGCATGAAAATTCGCATATACAACCGCATACCGCATATGCGGTATGCGATGACCATCCGCACATATATTGAATTCTATCCAAAATATTCTCAATCCTCCCTTTAACATTTCTCTCTGAAGAACTATATAAGCCTTTAATAATGATGGTTTCCTGCTTTGAGAAGAAGTAACTGGGAATGTGGTCCAAGAAGGGGTTCTGTATTCTATTCTTTCTTCATCTCATTTCCCATAGATGAGAGAACCAGAAGTCACGGGCTTTTGTACTGATCAGCTGGCAAAATTGATCTCCGTCTGATCACTGTATCTCACTAGCTGAATTATAATTCACCATTCATAAATGGCCAATAAACATCAATTGATTTTGTAAACTTAATAAGGCACGGATGAGGACTATCTATCTTTACTTGTAATTGATTAATGTAATACTTTCATTTTAATGAATAATATTTTTAAAAGATATCACTGTAACCAAACACATACAAGATGCTAATAGTTTGTATACATGCTCTATGCAGAGACGAGAGTCAATTAAAAACAGACAAACCTCTGTTTTAAATTCTACATTTTTTTTAATTTCTGATGAATGTTTCGCCGTAGCGTGCTATGTTAAGTCTAATTCAATCTAACCCGATGTTGATTTCAATTTCGTACAAAAGTCAAAAGATGAATTTTTTTGTTTTTTAATCAGATTTTGAGCTATCAAATTATTATTGCAGTGTTCTGAACCATGCTTTTGAGCCATCAAAGGTATCAGATCTAATACATTTTTTATGACCAGCACTGCAGATGAGTTTATTATCAATTTTCTTTGTTTTCAGAAAAGAATAAAATGCAATTGGACTACTGCTCAGTCGGCGCAGGCCTCCAGAAGAGTTCATTTTTATTAAATACATTTAGAATTTGACACATGGCGCAGGACCTTGCGTTGCGTCAAGGAGGATGAAAAAAACGACTGAGCACAGCCTTCATAGGAGTATCTTTTTATTTCATCGTCTTGTGGTCGTTCCAGGGGCGCTCGCCCCATATCACTGTCAAGCACCTGGCCTCAAATATCCAATTGAATAGAACAATAACAAAGTCAATCTCATTAGAAATAAAATCCAATGTGAGATTATAAACATTAACAATAACAGTTATAATAATAATAATAATAATAATAATAATAATAATAATAATAACACGAGTTATAATAATAATAGGAGTTAAATACTACTAATACCTATCATGAAATCAGCCCGTTGCACAGACTTTTTTAATTTAAAAAATATTTATATATCACTATGAATAAATAATTTATTTTATTTAAATATAATTTATATCCAAGTTAATTACAAACACTCTTAAATTTTTATATAAAGTTTATTATTTAATAGAAGACAATGCACAAAATATAATATTTTTTTTCTGAATATGATTGTACAATATAATATTTTTTTTCTGAATATGATTGTACAATATGCAGTTTTTTTATAATAAAACTTAATTATAGTTGATATCTAATTTATTTGATATATAAATTTTGTATAAGATAATTATATTTAGCATTATATTTCAAAAATGATACTTCAACTTAGATATAATTTATATCACTTGAATTTTTAAATAAAATTAATTAATTGTTTAATAAAAAATAAAATATTTATTCTTAAATTCAATTCAATCCTCTATTTATAATATATTTATAGTATAGCATAAACAATAATACATATCAAAATTGATACTTCAGCCTGATTTCGACATGCCACCGCAGTCTACAAATATCTACCATCATAAACAAAATATTTTACTTTCCTTCTTCAATATAATTGGCTTTCTACGGAATTGGACCGAATATAATTAGCTTTTTTTTTTAACAATGTCCGGTCACACACACACACACTTTCTTTACCCGCTCCAGCGGGATTTGATCCCCCGCCTCTTCTCTGGAGACTTATGTCATTATCACTCTACATATTTCATGGTGCACAAAAATATTAACATAAATATTAATATTTAATATGATATATAGAATAATTATTTAATATAAGGTTTTCCGTTTAATAAATATGTTTTATACATAGTATAATATATAGACGCGTAGGTGTGTCATCAAGTGAATATTGGATTTACACTACAAAATGGAGTCTAAACATTTTTATTTTATTTGGTAGGAAGGTATTCACATTTTAATAAGTTTTGATAGCTTAATACGCACAGTTAAGTGAAATTTTATTCTTATAATGTGAAAAACACTTGCGTGTGGACTATGCACTTTTGCTGGAAGTTCATCATTTTTAAATTTTTCTTGAGTGGACCCAGCATAAGTAACATGACTATGTTTTTTTTTTCTTGTTTTTCTAAGTTGCTAATTAAACGTGTGAGTAACAAGACGCTGGTTCGGTGGTTCTTTTTCTTTTCTTTTGTATTAATTATTATTTCCGCGCTTTTACAGACATTTTCCCGAGTAATATTTATGGTTGTTATATATTTCATGGTACATACATTTATCCGAAATATCTTTTACATTATATTTTTTTCTATTTATTTATTTTCAATTTTGTACATCTTCGATATTTCATACTCTTTTATTACAGAAATTTTGTGCATCATACTTAAAATATTAAATAAATAAATAACGTATAGTAGTAATAATAATAATAATGAAATCCACTATATATATTTAATTTATCGGGTCATTTTCATTTTCCTAGGAAAATGACACAAATTCTTGGAGCTCATATCTGTTGCCACTTGGCACTTGCCAACTTCGAAGTTGTTGGATCGAAGGCCTAGAACGGTTATTTTAATTGTTGGACTTAGTCAAATTCAGCGTATGAACCGACGTCTGAATAAACACGGAGCAACATTAAATTTCCAGTCAGTTTCCCTATTAATTGGGGATGGAAATCACATATAGTGCGAAGGAAAATGTTCCGGTGATTTCTCTTTTTCTTTGCTCAAGTGAGATAATTTATTTATGATTTACTTTTTATCGTATTGTTGTTAGAAAAATATAGAGAAGGTGTCTGATATTTTCACCCTGCTATATAGGTGTGTTCTCACACGGAAAATACTTTAATTTTTGTGTTAGGAACTTCAAAGAGTCTAGATTAGATCAGCCTTCAAATAAGGAGAGAAATCATAAAAATTGGTCTCGACTCAACACTTGTTATTACCACTTGCTTTCCAGTAACTCCTATAGCACTGTATATATAGGGAGGGGGCAGCCTCTAGATCCGTCACTGTATATATATATAGAATGAAAGTCTGTTTACGGTGCTAATATATCATGATCGCTCTCGTATTATGGATCGATTTTTTATTTTTAAAATCAAAATGATCGATCCAAATAGCTCAAAATGATTTTCATATAAGGTTTTAGTTATAAATCATATTTTATATTTTACATAATTTTTTAACTTTTTTTAGATAGTTAGTTAGAAAATCACTTGATTTAATTATTATGAGTCATCCAAAAGAAGTGATTTTTTATCTATCTAAAAAGATAGTTAAAAAATTCTAAAAAATATAATTTTGGTCTATAACGAGATATTTATATGAAAACCATTTTGAGCGGTTCGAAACGATCATTTTAGGTTTAAAAAGAAAAAACAGATCCATAATGTGAAAATGATACGTGGTATACATAGCACCATAGCTCAACTCTCTCTCTCTATATATACCATATTTCTTTTCATTTATTGTTATTTTCTAAGATTATCTTGAAAAAGAAACGTCCTATAAGAACAATGTATTCGAGTAATAAAATAAAAAATTGTGTGCCTATCATCTATGGGTGCCAATGGGTTGGATCAGATTGGAACATCATTATTTTATTATTTTTCTTAATCTGACTTAGCCCGTTGAAAATTGGGTCAATATTTTTTAATCCGACCTAACCCGAACTGTTAACAGGTTGACACAATCCGACTCGAATAAACTAATTAAGTAATATTGACCATTTTATATATTTTTAAGTAATTTAATATTAATCAATATATAATTAATCTTAATTAATGTATATATAAACTTTGATTAGCACTAAATTATAAAATAAAAAATATATAATTAAACGGATCGATCGAGTCGATTCGTGTATGACCTAACCCGTCACATATAAAAAAATCTTGATCCATACCTGATCCAATTATTCTTGGATCATTTTAAATTGATCGGATTTAGATCAGCTCGAATTGATCCATAGGATCGGATCAAAATTTCACACCCCTTGCTATCATCTCTCCAACATCTTATATGCCAATGAATTATACTTACTATTTCGAAGAACTAATCTTTGATTAATTTTAAATTTTAGTCTAATTAATTTATTTCTTAACCATTTATATTAAAATTTGATATAATAAAATGATGGTAAATAAATTTAATAATATCAAAATATTATATTTTTTATCAATCCTTTATGTTTTTTCTGTCTTGTGTACTTTAATATGAAAAGTACTTAGTTTCTTAAGGTAATTATACAAAGTTTATTCTTTATCAAAAAACAAAAGAATAAAACTTTTTATTAAAAAAAAAATATTATAAATATAATAAATATAAGTTGTAAAATAGCATCATTTCATTGATCAAGAACAGTCAAGAAAAAAGTATGACGGGAGTCAATGGTATAAATAAAAGACTGAATGAATATAGTAAAACTTTTGATTCGTCGAATCAGTATATTTGAAATATATACCTTATCAATCAATAGATAGTAGTCAAAAAAAAAAAAGAGATTTCTGCATCCATATTTATCTGGGTGATAAATGCAAAACGAAAACAAAAGAGATATTTAGTCCAATAAAATTTCATTTCAAAAATTATTGAAATTGAGATTTTCCTTGTTTTCTGCCTCCCTTCTTACACGAAAAAAAAAGAAAAATGGATAAATATTTCGGATTCTAGAAATAACTAGACGTTGGTTCCTTATCTTTTCTTCATAATTACTAAACATTTATTTTAGAATAAATTAATTACTCAGTAAATATGTAATAGTTACTCCGGTTATTTACCTTTTCTCCGCACTTGAGGGTAGATTTCTCAGGCGGAACCAAGATTTAAACTTGGAGGTGCTGAAAATTTAATTGAACAATAATTATTTTCACAAAGCAAACATTAAGTACTTAATAGAATAATGAGGGTGTCCGATAATTAAATATCTTATAAATATAAATAAAAAATCATAATTTCTACTAATTTGCATAAATTACGGGGTTAGGCCCCCTGGACATCCCTTAGTTCTGCCCCAGTCTTGGGTAATATTTATGGTTCATCCATTGGAGCATTTATCCGAAAATTTATTTACATTATATTTTTATTTTGAATTATGTATACTTTTGGTACTTAATTCTTTTTAATCACGACTATCAACAGTTTTGCTTAGTACTGAAATAATAATAATAATAATAATAATAATAATAATAATAATAATAATAATAATAATAATAATAATAATAATAATAATAATAATAATAATAATAATAATAATAATAATAATAATAATAATAATTAATAATAATAATAATAATAATAATAATAATAATAATAATAGAACCCACTGCATTTAATTTGTCGTCATTTTCCTCGAAAAGTGGCACACAATCTTGAACGTCTATCTGTTGCCCAATGCCAGCTGTTGCAAGTTGCCAACTGGATCTATCCGGACACGGGACACCTATTTATTTAAATGTTATTTGATGCACACTTGCACAACGAATTTGGGAGAGAGAGCCGACGTCTCAATAAACACGGAGTAGCGTTAATTAAATTTCTGATCCCTTTCCTTGTTGGAGATGGTCAGCGTTAGGGCTGCAAAAAAAAAACTCATAGTTCTTCGCTCATTCGTAACTTATTCACGATGAATTCGCTATTGACTCATTCGTTAATGGACCAAATCATTAATAAGCCGGCTCATTAAACTCATTAAATTAATGAACCGAGTTTGAGGTAGAGCTGGCTCGGCTCGTTAGGCTCAGTAAACTATTAATATTTATTATTTATATGTTTTTAATATAATTTTTTAGTATAATAAATAGTTTATAGTATGATATATACTTAAATAATTATTATATAAATTTTAATATAAAATATTATAAAAAATATTATTAACTATTAAATGAGTCTTAACGAGTCAGCTCGTTTAGCTCATTAACTAAACAAACCGATCTTAAGACAAAACTTTTGGCTCAAAAGTAATTAACGAGTCAGCTCGATTCAGCTCGATTCAGCTCATTAAGCTAATGAACCGAGAATGCGCTTGACTCAACTCGGTTCAACTCATTTACAGCCTAGTCAGCGTTTTGAAACGAATGCTAGCTGCGAATGACCTTCAATTATATAACATTTACTAATTAATTAAATCAAATTCTTCGAAATTTTCACAAATTTATTTTATGCGTTGCGTCATCGCGTGTTTCTTTGTGATAGACTTCAATATAGCTTATATATATTAGTTGAAAAATTATTATAAAATTATATCTTCGGAAGTTCTTACGGCCTGTATTATATGATTCTGTTCGAATGTGAGCAATAATTTTTATCTGAAAAAAATATATTGATAGAAAAATCTCTTCTTTATTATTGTGGAAACTCTTACTATTTTATCCCGGAAGTGCACTTTAATATTAAATATTTCTCGACGAGTAGAGTTGAGACCCAGTATAAACAAAATGACTCGTTCCTTTTAATAATTCTCTTCGATCGTCTAATTAAATTACTTACTATTTTATTTTACTACATATATAACTCCGAGTAATAATTATGGCTCACATATATTTTATGGTACATTTAGATGTAAAATTTTGTTGTCTAAAAGTATATTATACAGTCAATATGTAGATTGTGTTGAGTTAATTGGATCGATCATTCGGTCTTCTCTCTCGCCATATATATATATATATATATGTTATGGTGCTTCGTGAAGTACAAAATCTCTTATATTTCGCATTCATATCTCGATTGTAAAAGTTCAAATATGATCCAAACCGTTAAATATGATCTTCATATTGAAATATCTTAACAGATCGAACTCTATATTTTTTGAAAAATTTAGCTATTTTTTAAATGAATATAAAATTTATTGATCTAACGATTTCTATATCATCTAATACTAGTGATTTTTCTAAAAAATAATAAAAGATTAAAAAAATATATATATAATTTGATATAGAAAGATATTTCAATATTAAAATCATGTTCAGTTATTTTGATTGGACGTTTAGTCTTTTAAAATTAAAATATGAACGTGAAGTACCTAAATTTTTTGTATGAATAAATAAGTTAATTAATTAATTAAATTCGAAGGTCTGGGCCGGGCTTTTCTCTCGAATTTTCTATGCCTTGCGGATCAAACAAGCGCTTAAGCTCGCAAGTCGCATTATATATGGCGTGCCACTGTGGCTATCCATGTGGTATTGTAGTTACACAATTAATTAGTCTAGAATTCTAGACTTTGCATCTTTCATATAAAATTAACAAAAATATATAACAAAAAGAAAATAATATATATAGCAAAGATTATTATAATATACGGCCCAGAATGGATCTTTTGAATTGGTACACAGATAATCAGACACAAGTGAATGCATACAAAGACCAAGAGACTTCACCGGTCCGTCTAATTTTTTTGGGCCAAACTAATCCATCTAGTGTTGGTTCACATTTAGAACCATCGACGTGTTATCCGTATGAAACGGTCTTAGAGTTTCGTTGGCCTAGTAATTTGATGAAATTTACGTGCAAAAAATGCACACCGTCGACGTGCGCAATTTTCCAAGAATTTTCCCTCCATAAATCAATCTATATATACATGTACCGATATGTTATATGTCAACTCATACGGCCTCGACGTTCTAGTCAGAAATCCAAATATTTCTCAATCCTCATCACCTAAAAGCTACTCGAAGAAACTTATATTCCTCGTACAACTCTGCACTAAAACCTATTCAACATTCTGCTTCAAAAAAAAAAAAAAAACCTATTCAACATTCTGCTTCAAAAAAAAAAACCTATTCAACATGAGTTCCCCTGCTACAAATGGGCCAAGGACACCAAAACGCCACCCAGCGTGCCCCGGAAGGGGCCAGTGCCAACTTGCAGGATGCATCCACAGTACAATGTCAAGGTTCTCGACTGTTGAAATTTCCTTTGATATATATGAAGGTAATGGTATGCTTGGTACATATCCTTCCATCTGGTTTAGTACCGGAGGTTGGTTGCATCGATATCAGCGACTTGGTGTTGCTTCTGATTTCTGAAGGAACCAATGTTAGAGGAGTCACTGGCGAATCAAAGGAAACTACCGGAACGACGGTGTATGTTGCGCAAACAAAGATTAGGGGGCTTTATGGCATTGTACTGGACAGGATCAGGTCTTTCTTAAATGCTGAAATGCCGGTGTAAATTATGTCACTTTGTGTACAATTCTATAGTACATTTGTTTGATTTATTATTGTCAGAAAAGCGAATAGTGTAAATTACTAAGTAATTAGCTGGTATGAGATGCTTATGTTATGTTAATTTTGTTTGTTGTTTTAATATGGGAAGAGCTAATGATGTAAAATTGTAAATAAATAACCAAGTAATTAGCTGGTGTGAGATGCTCATGTAATATTTAATTTTGTTTATCACTACAGCAGCATTGGGCGATTTTTAAAATAATTTACTAACGGTTTTGCAACCATTAGTAATGAGGAGTTAGAAAAAGTATAAGCAACCGTTAGAAAAAAGGAGCAACCATTAATTGCTTAATTGCTGTCATGGTCCGTAAAAATGAATTGCTTAATTAATTAATTGCTGTCATGGTCCGTAAAAATGTTCATTAAACTCATAATTAAACTGGTTGCTTTCATTTTCTTAAAGTTAATTCTGCACTTAATCTGGTTTTTGAACACTTTTTGTGATATCTGGCCTCCATGTAGTTGGCTGAAATATCTAATCCAAAGTCGAAAATTCTTTCAGGTAGAAGTACTGATAAGTGATAACGCGGTATCAGCTGCACGTTTTGTTTTAGAATACATCTCATCAAGGAAGAATCTGACGAACCACGTCTATCAGTGCAAATAGCTTAATTATTTATTAGACAGCAGTAATGGCAAACACATGAAAGTTGGAGTTAAACTTGCTGGCCTTTTTCATGGATCAAGCTATTAGATGCTTAATTTTCTCAAGACATATCTGGAAAACCGAGAAGCAAAAAAAAAAAAAAAAAAGTTGATGCGTCATGGGATTGGCAGCAGTAAGTGAGCTCGCAATATAATGCGTTTATAGCGTAGAATTTATTAGATTTAGGATATAGGTGAATTTCCATTTCGGTTCAAAAGATTGTTTGAACCTTTGGATTAGTATCTAACCACTAATCTCAATAAAACTCATTTTCATTTTCATATTTTATTCCAATCTCAATGTTAATCTAATGGTTGAAACAACTTTTAAAATTAAAATTGACCCAAAGAGTTGAAAACTCTCCCATTCCACCATTATTTTGGTATGAAATTTTCTCAAAAATTTTAACAATGCAAATTATTTTGGTGTCAGTGAACCAGTAAAATATCTATCTTTGTAACTTTGACATTTGAGACCACATTCTCTATATTTTTTTTAGTGGTGCAATCGATACATCAGCTCGGGTTTGGATTTGAGCAGATCAAACCATTTCAGTTTAATCTTCTAGAAGAAGTTGGGTGGGATCATGATCGCAATGAATGGAGTCAATTTATATATTATTTTTTTTAAATCTTAAATTGATTTTGATTGAAATTATTACTTGAAAAAAATGCTAGTTGGTCTCTATTAAATTTATCAGGATAACGATTCACAGATTTCATAGTTATTATTAATTTTCTTTTTGTGAAATAGGTGATTTCTAGAAGAGCGCTTTATGTAAATTTCAACTTCAGATACTACCAGAAAAGGAGAGCAAAAGTTTTCATCGGAACCCCTAGCTTGGATTAATTATTTTCTATAAATTAATTCATGATTCATTTCATTGATATTTCATGCCGCATCTAATTTATTGATTCTTCTGTTACCTTTGATAAGATCAGCCATTAGCGGTGTCAAATTAAAATTTGGGTTAGCCCAAATTTTGTGAAGCCCGAACTTAGTTCCATTCTCCATATATTTGAGGAAGATAAAAAACAAAGTGGAAGATGGTGATAACAGAAAATGTTTGCCATCTCGTTGTGCTATTTTACGTTGGGAATTTGGATTGAAAGGATTATGAGGATTTTCAAAGGGAGTGATGGTGCCGGGCAGAATATTTTACGTTGGGAATTTATTTTGTAGTAATTGGGCGGGTCGGTCGGGCTTAGGTCGGATTCAGATTGGGTTAGGTTGAATCAGTTTGATTTTTAAAAAAAATAGATCAGGTTGGGTTGGATAGGATCGGATTAGGTCGAATCAGGTCAATTTGAATATTGATTTTATTTGGATCTTAAGTTTATTTCGGTTAGATTATAAGTTATTTGATTTTGGATCCGATCAGATCGACAGTTCGAGTTAGGTCAGAATAATTTGACTTAATAAAAAAATCGGATCGGATGAGTTTGTGAGGTCGGGTGGGATGCCACCTCTAATTTAGACTATAATTGATTGTTGCGTTTAATTAGATCAGCTATTATATTTTCAAACGTGTCTTGTTGTAGTAGCCGTGTCCTTTTATTTTTCTTTTTCTTTCATCTAATCAAACAATTTTGATCGGTTTGTTGTGTGTTTGAACAACTTATAACTATCGCCCTAGAGAGAAATCAGAAATGAAACGGTTGTTGTTTTATTTTATTAACTTTTTTTTTGAAAAAAGTGGTTACATTCACCGGTTTCTTTACGAAACTAGGTCGTTGTTTTTTTTTTAAAAAAAAATATTTCATCCATCAAAATAATATTAGTTGTTCAATTTTATTGCGAGTTTGCAGCCAAAAGTTGGCATGAACTATTAGTTTCAAAATAATTTGGCGATTTTTTTAATTAAAAATTAAGCTGCCCATTCCATCTAATTCAGTTAAGAGGGAAACAAACTTGAGAAACAATAATTATGATTTGCAACAGAAGAATATATACCGTTCCGGTGATTACTTCGTCCACGCAAGGTACCCTGTAAATTAAACCTGAAAAAAAATGCCACCCAGACAAATGTAATTGGAATTTATGGTGCGTTTGGATAAAAGGGATTAGTTACTGGAATAATGATTCGGAATGCCCTTTAATTTAATTTTTGACGCGATTAACTCAATAATTTGGAATAATTCTTAATTTAACTTTTGATTGGGTTAATATAATTAATAATGAACTAACTTAAAATCTAAAAAATAATGATTTTTTTTTGCATAGTTACCTATTAATTCAATTATAATATAGCAATTCGAAATAATCGCTAATCTGAGATAGCACAATTTTACACCTATCTAAACTCATCTTATAGGTTTTGCATTTGTTTTATAAAATTAACAAAATTTCGGATCTCAATCAAAATAAGAAATATACTTTAATTTGCTATAATTCTAATGATAAGAATTGGGTCGTTGTTAATTAGTGCGTGTGATTGCCGCACAGCGAATGCCGCGGAGGCTGCTCTCTTCCTACAAGTAGTCAGCAACGAGACCAAATTAATTAATTTCTTGTCTTTTCACACAATCACACTGATCCCAACTGAAATAGTAACTTGGTTTGAAAAGTTCCAGTGAAATTTCATGGTTAATTAATGCAAAATTGAAAATCCCCACAATATACAGGTCAATTTCCCAAGAAACTTCTTCTATAACCATTAATCTTCTAATATATATTCCTACAACACAATGTATACGGCACTCTCATTAATTCCTCATCATCTAAAGCTCATCAATAGGACCCAAAATCTCCTCTTACAACTCTCCATTGAGACGAACCAGCTGAACAATGAATATGCCAGAGTTAAGAGGACCGAGGATACTGAAGCGGCACCCCGCATGCCCGGGTAAGAGCCGGTGCCAACTTCCGAGCTGCATTCACAACAAACCAAATTTGAGGTTCTCGGCCGATGAAAGTTCCGTTGACTCGTATGAAGATGATGGTGTGCTTGGGGCTTATCCATCTGTCACATGTGTTAGAGAGGGGGTGTCGTATCAGCGAATCGATGCTGGTTCTGAATTTGATGCCAACGGCCAGGAGAACAATGATGAACCGAAGGCAGCTAACAGCACGAAGATGTTTTTTGTGCAAAATAAGATTCAGGAGATTTCCAGAATTATACTGGACAGATTTATATCTTGCTTTCGTTGAATTGTTTATTTTTATCCATATGATATATGGTGCATCCAGCGGAGAAAAATAGTAAAGGGATCGATGTAGAGTACCAGAATATCAGACAACCAGTTAAAGAAACAACACAAAAGACACATATAGAGATGTCGCAGAGGATAAAAAACACCTTTCCTCGTGTTAATTAATGTACTTGTTCCTGTACAGTTATTGTTGTAAAGAATGTTGCAACTTTTCTTTTCGAATATCGTCTACTTTTCCTGCATTTAACTGTTTTGGAACTCCTTTTCTGATCCAAATTTCCAATTCATTTGACCAATAATTTTGAGAGGGTATAAGCCCATCTTCATTTCATGATCTTTCTGTCCTGCTTCTCTATAATGATCTATATATATGCAGAGACAAGTGTCAATTACAAACAGAGAAGCCTCTGTTTTAATTTCTACATTTTTTTTTTTACTTTCTGATGAATGTTTCCCTGTAGCATGCTATGTTATTCTAATCCAATATAATCCAACCCGCTATTGATTTCAATTTCATATATTTAGCCAAAAGATAAGTTTTTTTGTTTGTTTTTTTAAACAGATTTTGAGCTATCAAATTATTATTGCAGTATCCTGAACCATGCTTTTGAGCAATCAAAGTGTCAGATCTAATATATTTTTTATTACCAGCACTGTAGATAAGTTTGTTATCAATTTTCTTTCAGAAAAGAATAAAGTGCAATTGGACTACTGCTCAATCGGCGGAGGCCTCACAGCAGAGTTTATTTTTGTTAAATACATTTAAAAATTTTCTGCTGAAACGGCGCAGGACCTTGCGCCAAGGAGGATGAAAAAAAAAGAGAGGAGAAAACACAGCCTTCGTAGGATTATTTTTATTTCATAATCTTGTGGTCGTTCTAGGGGCGCTCGGCCCCATACCACCGTCAAGCACCCGGTCTCAAACATCCAATTGAATACAACGACAACAAAATCAATCTCAAATAAATTATAGATTAGAAATAAAATTCTATCCGAAATTACAAAAAAAATAATAATAACAGTTACAGAAATAATAATAATATATGTCAGAAACTTCGGCGATCAAAATTAACATGTCAGAAACTTTTGCGTTCCTGCCGGTTCCTGAGGGAACACGTCTGTTTTATCTTTTAAATTAATTTTCTGACTTAACCAAATTAAGCAATTGGAACGACATTTGACAACGACAACTAAGACACGTATCAGTGTCAAGTTATCATCAATTTGTATGGTCAACTTTTCGCCAAGTAATAGACACAAATTCTTGCAGCTCATATCTTTTGCCACATGCCAAGTTCGAAGTAGTTGGAGGGCCAAGGAGCAAGGTTATTTTAATTGTTGGACTTAATCAAATTCAGCGTATGAACCGACGTCTGAATAAACACGGAGCAACATTAAATTTCCAACCAGTTTCCCTATTAATTGGGGATGGTCAGAGTTTTGGAAGACACATATAGTGCGAAGGGAAATGTTTCGGTGCTTTATTTTTTTTATTATTATTTGCTTAAGTGATACTACAATAAAAATGATTTTAACAATATTCATTTAACAACGATCATATATCAAATTCATTGTTAAAATAACTCAGTAACATTATTGAAATATGAAGAACATTTTAACAACGGTTTTTAATAAAAAATATTATTAAAATACAATCTCAAAACATCAAAAAACAAAACACTAATTTAACAATGGTTTTTTAAAAGAACTACCGTTAAATACACACTTTAACAACGGTTCTGGATCTAAAACCGTTGTTAAAGGTCATTGAATGGCTCTAACGGATTTGGTACAAATTTGAACTCTATTTTAACAACGGTTCCTTGAAGGAACCGTTGCTAAATGAGTGTACTATTTTTTTGGCTCTGACATATTAATCTTCACCATTGACATTTGCTTTCACAGAATGGTATATTTTTTAATTGCACCATTCGTTCATTTTCAATAATCCAAAAATCAAAAATCAAAAAGTAAAATATCATGGATTATCATCTTCTTTGTCATGTGTTTCATATATAAAAGAGAGATGAGAGATAGGGAGAGAAAAATGAGATACAGAAGAAATAAAAATTGAAATTCGATCATCTCAACTTCAAACGATCATAATTTTTGACAGAAAACTCCGATTGAGACGTCCGACGCGGCCATAAAAAATTATAACGAGATCTACAGGATTAACGCTTATGCTGTTATGGCCATTTTCAAGGCAAAAAAAAACATCTCGTCTTGAAGATCAAAAACGCATTTGAAGTTTCAACTTCTGTTTTTTCATTTATTTTTTATTTTTTTCTTAGAAATTATATAAGTTTTCATATTATTGCATGCAAAAAATATATCTAGAAAGCCAAAAAATCAAACGGACATAATAGGTTGAGTAAATATATTTTTTCATTCGATGAATAATTATATTTTTTTCATACTAATTATTGAATAAATAATATAACAGTCACAATGTTTATTCTTTGTCATCTGTTCTTATATCATTTACTGTTTGTTCTTAGTTAAAGAAAGTTAAAATTAATTTTTTTTAAAGGATCTTTAGTAATGGTTCTATGCTAGAGCTATTATTAAATGGGTATTTAACAATGATTTTCAGCCCAAAATCATTGTTAAATATCTCTTTAATAACGGTTCTGGCACAGAACCGTTGCTAAAAGTCATTTAAAAAATTCCCAAAAATCTATGATTTAACAACGAATTTAACAATGATTATTTAGAGTCTTTTCTAACACCCTGTTAATAATAGTTCAAAAATCATTGTTCAACTTAATCGACAACCGTATATCTTTTATTATACTTTTTATCGTATTGTTGTTAGAAAGGTAAACAGGTGTCTGATATTTTCACCCTGCTCTATAGATGTGTTCTCTGGCAGGAAATACTTTATTTTTTATGTTAGGAACTTCGCACAATGAGTCCTAATCCGCCTTCCAATAAGCAAATAAATCATAAAAATTGGTCGCAACTCAACCCTTGTTTATACGACTTGCTATAGCATTTTTTATTGGAAAAATATGAATAGATATGTGCATGAGTTTGTGAAAACTTGTGACCATTTATTATTCATCTTATTGACGTTATTATTAAATTTACCGACGTTGTTATTAAACTTATTAGCTTAATCATTCAAATTGAGTAATACTAGTATGTTTCTTTCTTTCTTAAATTTTTTATATTTCATGCATTACTAATAATCAACCAAATAGTTTGACTACAAGTACTTTTTTTTTTATTTTGATTATTTGAAACAAATGAAAGTTATACATTTAAAAAAATCTCACATATCAATAAAAAAAATAAGATTGGATCCCATTAATAACTTTATATTTTGTCCTTGGATCATTTAATTATTCATATTAATAATTATTCATATATATTAGATAAATTATTGTTCAAGTTATCTGCATTAGTGCAGTTAGATTCTTTGTTGGTAAATGCTAATATTATCTAGCCTTGTTAATGAACTTGTTATCAAGTTAATATATTTGTACTTCAAGTTAATGAAATTTGTGTTTAAGTTAATATATGTATTCTTCAAGTTAATGAACATGTTACTCAGGTATCGGTTTTGATATTCAAGTTAATGTATTTGTTAGTCAAGTTAATTCATCTTTAAAATTTATGTCAGTGCAACTTAATATTTAAGTTAGTAAATTTGATATTTGAGTTACTAAACGTTTGTTATTCAAGTAAATTTAGAGGGGTATTCAAGTTAGTGAACATAATATTCAAGTCAAATCGCGTGATTAGAAGTTAAAACGTTGGAGTGTGACTGTCAATATCGATTTTAGTATCAAATACTGTATCACCATATCAGCTCCCTAGTGTGAATATCCTCCAATTACAATAGCAAATCCTTCCAAATTTTCATAGTTCTATTTTCATGTTTTGCGTGTTCTTTGTAAAGGTTTTGATAGCTTATGTTATGTTAGTTGAAAAAATATCTCAAAATTATATTTTTGGAAGTTCTTACTTACATATCGTAATGTTAGTCTTTTCGTCGCTTGAGCGAAAATTCCATTGTTTGTAATTGTGGGAAATCTTATGGAATTTACTGGAAGTTTACTATTATTAAATATTTCTTGACTAGTTGAGACCCAGTATAAACAAAATGATGCTAATAAGCTGGTTCCTTATTATTTCTTCTTTGAATTATTCGTTTTTTTTTTTTTATAAACTTGTAATATTAATTAACTCTATCGGAATAGTTTACTATTTGAAAATATTATTTACACTAAAACTTTTTACGGTAAATTTATTTTTCCATCATAAGAGTATGAAGTCTATGATACTTCAACCGATTTATAAGACAAACATATAGTGTCCAATTAAAAAAATTAAACAATTTATGGTACTTTTAGAAACTCTGTTTTGAACAAACAGATACATTATATATTTGCTTAGATTTCATATACATCCTACCTCAATTATTGTGAATACATCTACTTTTTTAGTGTTTGAAATCTAGATGATATTTGTGAAATATAGATATCATAAAACTTAATTGTACAAATTAAAAATCTCTGATGATAAATAAATACAAAATAATAATATTATAAGAAGGTAATTAAATTGAAAAATATACGCAAGAGTTGAACATTAAATATGTACGATAGAGTTATCTAATATATACCGATCAGTAAACATGGATTAATATTGAATTAACAATCAATTTCCAAATCGGATGGTACGTAATTAATTGATTAAGCGTTTGGGGCGAGTGCCCTTCAATTATTAAAAAAATTCTTCCAAATTTACATAATTTTTATTTGAAAGTATAATTCTTGAAGTTCTTACAAGTCTTGAGCAGTAAAAAAATTAACAGTAATTAAGTATAGTTCAGGTCTTGAGCCATAGTTGAAACGCTACCGGACTTGTCTTGAACTCCGCAATATATATATTATTGCTAATTAATTCTTGACGAGTAGGATTCATTTTCTTATCTTATTCTAAATTACTAATTGAGCATGCAATAACTCGGAACAATTTACTCATTCTCCGCGTTTTGATTTTTCTTATGTACGGCAATCCAAATTATATTAATTAGTCAATAATATTTATATACTTCGATGGGGAATTCTAGTCTACGTCTAATTTTTATGGTTTATTTGTACGATATGTGTGTCTATATTATTTAAACCTGCGGATAATTAAATACAATCAAGATTTTAACCTGCGGATAATTGAAATAATCAAATCTAAATTGAATTAATTAATATATATGTCCTTGTATAAACGATTTTGAACATATCTTAAGTTATGTTTTTAATAAATAATATTTATATTTTTAGATACTGTAAAAATATAATATACGCTAGAATTGTTTATATACTGAATAAATGATAAATAAATACAAATAAATATATATGAATTAATAAGTAATTTCATTAATTCATTACGAATATTAATTTTCGATACCTTGCGGATCACACAAACGCCAATTCATTTTTTTGATTTAAATGGAATTTCAAAAGAAATTTCGCCTTTACCGCTTAAAAATCGCAACATCCAGTTACAGAGTACAGACGGTTTGTATATATGGTTAATTTTCTGGCGGGTTAAATTTTGATGTTTATTCAATTTGGTCACAAAATTTTTATTTATTCATTTTGAGTCATTAAATTTTGATGTTTATCTAAATTTAATCACACTCATTAGTTTTTTCATTCAAAAATAATTAAAATGAAATTGTATTTATTACCAAAAATAATTAAAATGAAAAATAGATAAATGAAATAAATTTATATTTATTTTGAAATTAGTTTTTAATTATTTTGAATGGAAAAACTGGGAGCAATCAAATTTGGATAAACATTAAAATTTAGTAACTAAAAATGGATAGATAAAAGTTTAGTGATCAAATATGAATAAACATTAAAATTCAGTGATCTATTAGAAGATTAATCCATGTATATATATTATATATGCTTGGTGCTATGGTTATTCAGTTGTCATATACCGCTTAAAAATCGCAAGACCTTTTTTTTTAATAAATTAACTCCCATAGCAACCATAATAACAGAATTTCAAATAGGAAATGTGTCATTTCTTTTTTTTTCAACTTCACACTTTTTGAATATCGTAACCAGTTAATGCAAACGTAAATATTTTGTTTGACAACTTAGATGAAACAAAATTTATTGTATTCTGTTGATAATCATCAATTGATAATGACCATATTTGCACAAATGAAGAATCTCAGAGAAATCTGAGAAGAGAATTCCAGGGTGTGCATCTTGAAATTAACAAACTAATATCTAGATCAAACGAAACATTGTACCAATGATTATTTAAGAATTTGGTCTACAATGGGTTCCTTTGAATTGGTACGCAGATGACTACACAGTGAATGCATACATGACCAAGATCGAGAGATTTCAGCAATTATTAATAATAAATTTTTTTCTTCGCAGCGAGAGCATGCAAAGTTGCAAACGAAATGTTAGCTAGCTCCTTTAGAAACGGCCCTAGAATTTTCTCAGTAAATGCATACAATACAAGACGCGTGCATTTTCCTTAAACATTCCTTCCATGAATTCTATATGTGTATATACTCTATATATTCACCTTTTTCCCTTAACATTCTCATTAGAAGTTTAAAATTTCTCATTGCTCGTCACCTAAAGGATCATCGGAGAAACATCATAGTTCTGGTATAACTCTGGACAAATACCTTTTTAACATGAGTTCGCCTGCAGAGAAAAGAAGGCCGAGGATTCCTAAACGGCACCCGGCTTGTCCCGGAAAGGGGTGCAAGCTTCCAGCCTGCGGCATTCACAATGCCAAACCGAGGTTCTCAACTGATTGGACTTCCCTTGGTTTATATGAAATTAATGGTGTACTTGGTGCATATCCTTCCGACCATTTTACTGATGTCGATAGGAGAATCAATGACGAAGCAAATGAAACAATGGTGTGTGTTACGCAACACAAAGATTACTAGACAGGATCAGGGGCTTGCTTGAATGCTAAATGCTGATGTAGTTTGTAAATCTGTCAATTTGTGTGCAATTATGTGTAGCATATATTTGGTTCGTTATGTTTGTTTCTTAGTGTTGGAAAAGTGAAAATATAGTTTATTCATAAGTTGGTTCATTCATAAGTTCATCAATCTGGTTATTTCATTTTCTAAAAATTAATTCTGCGCTTAATCTGGTTTTGAACTCCAAATCCTTTCAGGGAAAGGTACCGATGAGACAGTATCAGCTGCAGAATTTCTGATATACAGAGTCGATTCAAAACAGAGAAGCCTCAGGTTTGGTATTGAACTTTTCTTTGATCCGAGCGTCACATATTCACATCCTGTTTGGTCGACAGTTATTTTGATATGAACTTTTAACTTGCGATATTTTTGAGCATCACATATAATACAAAAGTTTCAACGAGTAACATTTTTGGACATTTCTTTTCCATATCACTTCTGAAAATTAACTCTAACAATACAAAATCTAACTTTAATATTTCAGACCACATTCCCTATTTATTTTTTTTCCTCTGAAATAATCGTGGAAGTTTGTATATATCTTGACTTGATAATAACACGGTGCTTTCTGATACGGTATATCTCGAGCGAGACGGGAACGTAACGATCACCTAGAATGGAAGTATGGACAAGTTTTTACTCTTTTCTATTGCCTATTAGTGTTGTGTCTGTGGGTGTTTGTGAACATGTGAGCATGCCCGGATCAACATTGGTAGGGCCTTATATAGGCCTCCAAGCCGTGTAATTAGGCGGTCACGAGGTCGTGTCTCCACTAGCTGGTACACTAGCTAGTTGTGGACGGTTATAGCCTGATACTTCGAGACCGAACAATTATAGTCCGTTATTTCAAGACTGAACCGCTGTGGCGGTTAAGGAGAATTATGAGCTTAAAAAAGCTCTCGAGTTCGGTTTATGAACCTACTCGAGCTTATGAATGTATTGAATAGGGGCCCATCACTTTCTAACTCTCTACACACTTCCGTACTAAGCAAGCTTAAGGTGCAACGTCATGTGTGGATTTACTGGTTTCCATTGTATATAATTCATACGACTTTTTTCTTGAGAAAAATATTGTAATTTAGAGTTAAAACAACGCGTTTTTTTTTGTAAGCTCCATAGAAAAAAAAAACAAGGACGCGCCATATATATTAAATTAGATTAAATTCGTTAAGGCCAAGAAATTAACACCTGTTCCCATGGATACTTTATAAAAATTTAATTCATGGTTCATTTTTGAACCATTCTATATATGATTCTATCAACGTTTGTGTGACATTTTATGGTGTGAACATCTGTGGTAATTAAAGACAATACTTAAACACATGTAAAAGCATAATTAAGCAAATAATATAACTTACGAATTGCAGTGCCAGCTCCTAAATATAAATTTTCAATTTATTAAAATGAATACTCGAGTTAAGTTATTTAGGAAAAGAAGTGTTAGCTATTTGTGAAGCAACCAGAAGTTGAATACGAGTTGATCTCATGGGAAATTTACCATGCAACGATTCACAGATTTCATAGTTATTTTATTATTATTATTTTTTGATTGGTTGACATAGGTGATTTTCTAGGAAAGTGGGTTTTGTAAATTTTAGCTTAAGAATTACAAAATTTATCTTAGTTTTGATTTGTGAAAGAGTTTCCCAAAGTTCTTCTCGGAACCCTTTGCATTTCTACAAATTCATTAATTCATTTTCATTGCAGCAGCATTTTTTTTGATAAAAAAGATAGAGGTCAATGACTCCAAATTTCATTAATTTATAAGTTTACATAGTGAACTGTAGTACATATTAAATTTTCAACAAAACAACATAAAATAAAATATCCAAAAAAAGGCGCAGGTGAATATACAGAGTAAACTTCCTGGCTACTGTTTCTGAAAGAACCAATGTTAGCGAGATCAGTGATGAGGCAAACACAACCATCGGCCCATTGTTCATTTTGTACAAACAAAGATAAGGAAGGTTTCCGAGATGGGTGGTGATACAGTGCTCCTTTTCATTTCTCCCTCCCATTTCACTCACTATCATCCATCTATCTATACGTGGGCTCTACGATTTTGTTTTTTAGGAGGTCTTTTTTATCATAAATGATAGGGACACATGATTGGGACATTCAAGTATTTTCCTTCGGAAATTATACTAGATCCGATTAAATCTCATTTTATTGCTGAAATGACAATCTAGGCTACATGGTCTTCGTTGATGTTTTCAGAATTAGTATTTTTTTTGTAAATATCATTGGTTCGTATTTGGATTGCTCCCAAGATTGAATAGTATTAAAAAAGAGTATGATGTACAAAGAAAATCTAGTCCATGTTGTTATTGTTTAATTATTATCAGATCCAGAAAATATATTTTTTTTCATATTTCAGAAAACAGTAAAATATTTTTTCAGCATAATACTTTTTCTGACTTTAGCCGGATTCATAGTAGTTCTACTCTGAATGATCTTCTGGTAAAACATTAATTATACCAGATCGGATTAAAACATTTATTTATTTTTATTGTAATCTCAACTCTTGAATGGGTCACTAAAATGGCTACTACAGCGAATGTGAAGGACAGTACATTCCTTCCCAGGAGTGCTGAAATAGTCGACCAATGAAATTTCACTAATTAATCTAATATCACTCATGTTAAGAATTAAGACCAAAAGAAATGTTCCCTTGATTTGAAATATTCACACAAATTTCATGACTTATTAATATAATATTAGAGAATCTTAAGTGCAAAAACCACACTGCAACGGGCCCATTTTCTTAGAAAAATTCCATACTACAACCGACTCATAATAAATCCTATAAATCGTCACAATACGTATCCTATCAGTGTCATCACAAACCACCTCAAGATCTTTGTATCTTACCTTCACAATTGGAGAATTACCCACCCCATCAAAATTTTGTATCTTCAGAGTAAAATCTCCAATATCAAAACTCCATAGAATTTATTAATTACTTAAATTATTCACCTCTGAATACTATTAAAGATGAGTTCTCCACCTAGGCCATCCTCTCCAAAGCTGGTTAGCTCCTTTTTATTTTTATTTTGTTATGTTCTTTTTTTTTTTTGCTATATTGGAATAACTCAACAAAAATGTCCATTTAAAAAAAAAACTGTCATCTTAACTAATCCCTGTTTGCTTTGATTTATTTTCTTCCACAGAGGCACCCGCTCTGTCCGTATCCATCCCGTCCTTGTCCTTACCCGAGCTGTGGATGTCACAGACTGCATCCTAATGGCACGAGGTCTTCAGACGTTAAAATTGGCAGCACTGCAGCAGATCCCTACACGGTTGAATCTCTAACATAATTGAATTGAAAGCTCAAAGCTAGACATCGAGCTAGTAGCTCAATATATATTTGTTGGTTTGAATTTATATTTATGTCAGTTGTTGTACAGAAAGTTTGGTTGTACAGTTATTGATCAATTAGTTCCTTATTTGTATATATTGGATTATGTTTTTTATCTGTGAAAACTCTGTATTATCTTGGTTCCAGGATATGTAATTGATTATCTATATCTATACTATATTATAAAGAGTGTATGTACTAGAGACGTCTATTATTTTAGTCTTTTCTAAATGATCAAAATGTCTCTAATCGAACAGTGCAAATGAATATTTTAAAAACTAACAGTTTAGACTTTGACCAATGTCATTTTTTCTCTCCATTTTATTTTCTATTTTTACCATATATTAATGGGAGATCAAAAAAATTATTCATCAAATAAATTAATAATCAACTATTTTTAAGTTTTCTAAAAAAGAAAACTATCTACTATTCAACTTTATTTAAAAAACAAAAATTATTATGTTTGTAAATAATATCTATATTATATTATAAAAATATAAACTAAATTTATCCATTAATGTTATCAAATTATGTGTAATATTGAAATATCCATATTTCAATTTATGATTGAAATTGATTGATTTTATAAAAATGACGGTTCATACTTTAGTCAAACACATTTTTATCTCTACTCAGTTTGCTATTTTTTATCATACATTTATAGGAGTTCTAAAAAACTTATATTAAATAAATTAAACATAAACTATTAATATACATTCAAAAAATTATTATATTTTGTGTATTATCTTTTATTAAATAATAAATTAATTTTCTATAAAAATTTAAGAGCCTTTATAATTATTTTAGATATAAATTATATCTAAATATAATATATTATTTATTTATAATAAAATAAATATTAAATTTAATTATTTTATAAAAAACTTGTATATTAAATAAATTAAATTTCAACTATTATTAAATTTTATTATAAAAGTAACTAAGCATTGTAAAGCATGAAAAAAATTATTATATTATGTTGATCATCTTTTATTAAATAATGAATTAATTTTATTTAAAATTTTAAGATTATTTGTAATTGATTTAGACATAAATTATAATTAAGTGAATATATCATTTATTATACTAAAATTAGTATTAAATATAAATATTTTGAAAATTGAGAAAAGTCGCACAACAAACGGGTTCACGGCTAGTGTCTGTAAAGTTCCATTAAA
This sequence comes from Schoenoplectus tabernaemontani, assembly GCA_037127355.1. Lineage (NCBI taxonomy): Eukaryota > Viridiplantae > Streptophyta > Magnoliopsida > Poales > Cyperaceae > Schoenoplectus > Schoenoplectus tabernaemontani. Next base: position 12,272,291 of record CM073749.1, read on the forward strand.
ATTCCAATTCATAAGAGCATATGAGAATCAGAGAATGTATTTATTTTGTTTCTTTCTTTCTTTCTTTAAATAAAATTGTTAGGACCGGCAAAAGTCATTACCGCCCTTCGGAATATATAGTTATTTATTGAGTCGAAACTAAATATAGAAACGTACATACAATCTCCCTTGAACGTGAAAGCGCTACTAATTAGGTCTTTCAAAATAGAAAGGCTTCCTAGATAGTTTCCCTGTTCATTCTCTCTCTCTCTCTCTCTCTCTCTCTCATCTGATGAGGAAATAGAGAGAGAATTCAGGCTTGCTTTATACTCTGAAAATCAAATATTTATATAGGCGAAAAAGATTATTGGCTAAATTTGTTGGTAATTATTAATTTAAATCACTAATAATATGAATATTACCCTTTAAATTCTACATATTAAAATTAATAGTGAACAATAATGTATACTAATGTTACATATTATATGTTCTAATAAATCAAAGGCAGCTAGGAATGCATTGCCCTTGCTGATATACTTCTTTCTTTATTTCAAAAGTAATCCAATAAATTTATGATTAACTACTTAATCATAATTATGCACATATTTTAATATTTCATTAAAGGGTCCAAATACATCATCTATCACGACTCACATAATCGATCAAATATATTCATCCGATACTTAAAATTGTACGGTCTAAAATTATTCCGATCCATAATAAATTCTCCCAATAATATATATATCAAGTGTACCGAACGGGTGTAGAAACTTATTTTCAACTTCCAATGCGAATTTCACATAGTAGCTTTTGATATCACTTGTTATTAATTAATTCCTCAATTTGTATTGGATTATGTTTTTTTGTCCGTGAAAACTCTACATTACAATGGTTCCTGAATATGTAATTGATTTTGTGCGTAAAGTTCCATTATAAAATTCCAATCCATATGAACATATCAGAATATGTTACATTTTTTTTGTCTCTCTTTAATAAATTGTTGGTATCAGTGAAACTAATCGCCGCCCACCATGATCGTTTTATGTTGAGTTTGAAAATAAATATGGAAGGATACTTAAATAGCGCTCCACTTGCACGTGAGACCGCCATTGATTCTGTTTTTTTCAGAATAGCAAGGCTACTTTAAAGAACTCCTTTCGTTCACCATCTCTCTTAGTTCTCTCGCTCTCTGGTCTCATGGGAAAATGGTAAAGAGAATTCAGACTTGTCTATTAGTATTGTATAAACTAAAAAGATCCATGACTGTTTTAGTTGATAGTTATTCATTTCAACCTATCAATAATATGAATAATACATTTTAAGTTATACACATTAAATGCTACATTAATATCTAAAATATTATATTCTATATTAATATTTTAGGTTTTTGAAGTTCAGCAATACTTGAAACCCTCTATCTGCTATTAAGAGAAAAGTTTGCTAAAGGTTGGTTCTGATGATTAACATCGGAACTGAGAAATTTGCAGAGAAAACAGGGCAGTTGGACTAAACTTATGAATTTATACAGAAAACAGGGCAATTATACACAAAATTTTGACTAAACTAAACTTATGGGTTAGAGGGTGGAGAAGTGCATCATTGTGTAAATTTTGTGATACATGTAACGAAAATGGCTTTTTCATTTATTAAAGTGGGCATTTCATCTATTGTAGATTATGTTTTATGTTTGTGACTTCACAAGGATACAAGGAATTTGATTCCTCTGTGTTATATTTTGTTGGTGGCTTTGGATTAATAGGCATCAGAGATTTTTTAAGGTAACTAATGACAGGGGGGGATATTCTTTTTAGATTTATTTTGTGCTTATTTAAATTTTGGACAATAATAGACAATGGGTTGGAGCATGTTTTCAGGTTGGTTGATGTTGTGGTGATTCCTGATAGTTACTCCGAGGAGGCAGATTTATCTACATTTGGAGGGTATTGAACGATGATGTACCTTTTGGAAGTTTTAGTTAATTGTTGAGTTATGTTATTGTTCAGAATATGATTGTATGATTGTAGTTTTTTTTTCCATTATGTTAGCTATTTTAGTTTTGGATTTGTTGTACATATTGCAGCTACGTTTTTCTATTTTCTTTTTCTTTGGACCAATTAAATCACTTCTTTTAAGATTCAATTGTCCAATTCATTTGATGAAAAGTGTGACTCAAATCATGATAATCTTCAACGATAGAGGATACTAATAATTTTGAGAGGGTATAAGCCGACCTTTATGTTCATGATCGTTTGTTCTATTTGTCTGTAATCTATATGCAGAGACCAGACAGAGCCAATTACAAACAGAGAGACCTCTGTTTTAGTTTCTACATTTATTTATTTATTTACTTTCAGATGAGTGTTTACCGCGAGCTATCTTAATTCTTATTCAATTTACCCGGTGTTCGTTTTAATTTCATATAAAGATAAAGGATATATAAGTTTTCTTTTAATCAGATTTTTAGCTACCAAATTACTGTTGCTGCTAATCTAAACCATGGTTTTGACTTTTGAGCTATTAAACATTCTAAACACATTTCGTATGATCAACACTGTAGATGAGCTTTCATCAATTTTTTCAGAAAAAAAACATCTAATTAAATGCATAATAAAATTTATAATCCGTAAATATCTACTGTTAGAAAGCTTGATATATGTTAATTTCTACTCGATAATCCCAGAGAATAAACTCCCCACCCAACCCTTATTCCCTCAATTTTATTTCATAAAATACTGATACAGATTTCTGTGTGTTTCTCACTCTTACAACTTCTCACAGTATGTTGTGTTTTAATCCTTACTTGCGCATCTATATTACAATTTCTGTGATATTTTTCTATCTCTTATTCCCATTCTTGCCTTCTCTGTTATGTGTATCAGATGCCTGCCAGATTTCTTCAATACTTAACAGATCCTTTTCCGATACTTGCCAGATTTTCCAGATACGTACTATCTTGTCCATTCAATAATATATTACTGTTATATATGGTTCCTTTATAAGTTCATCAATCTGGTTCTTTCATTTTCTTAAAATTAATTCTGCACTTAATCTGGTTTTGAGCTCCATTCGCAATTCTGGATTCCAAGTAGTTAATTTGCGGAAATGTCCGATCCAAAGTCCAAAATCCTTTCATCTAAAGGTACTGACAAGTGATAAGACACTATCGGCTGCACCTTTTCTGATATACAGAGTCGATTCAAAACAGAATATAATGCGTTAAATGTTTTATTTTCTTGATTTGTTTCAACATCTTTTCTGATATACAAAGTCAATCCAAAACAGAGAAGCCTCTGGTTTGGTATTGAACTTTTCTTTGATCCGAGCATCACATATTCACATCCTGTCTGCAAGTCGACAGTTATTTTGATATGAATGCTCGAAAATTTTAAGAATGCAATATTTTTTGTTTCAGTGTATCAGTATAATAGAAAAAATTTCAACGGATTTAGCAGAATAACCTTTTTTGTCAATTTTTTTCCATATCACTTCTGCAAATTAACTCTAACAATACAAAATCTAACATTAATATTTCAAACAACATTCCCTATTTATTTATTTTTCCTCTTAAATAATCGTGGGAGTTTGTATATATCTTGACTCGATAATAACAGGGCGCTCTCTAACTGTCTAGCGTCTACACTCTTCAGTATTAAGCAAGTCACAAGTGCAACGTCATGTGAATTTACTGGTTTCTATTGTAATTCATAATATTTTTTTTGTTGAGATAAATATTTTAATTTAGAGTTAAACCAACGCGTCATTTATTTTTGTATGCTCAATGGAAAAAACAAGGACGCTCCATATACTATTAAATAATACTATGTTCGTTATGGCCAAGAAATTAACATCTGTTCACATGCAGGGTGGATGCAGATTTTGATGGGTTATTAATCGGATTTTAATAGTTTATCAAATTCAAAATTTATTAGCTAATTAGATACTAAATTAAAAAATTAACAATTAAACATAAATTCGTACCTAAATTTTTTATCAAAGTAATATTTTTTTATATATTAAAAATAACAAAAATATAAACTTTAAAATAATAAATAATTAAATCATTGAAGAGACTACGGAACTTTATATTTTGAAATCTTTGCATAATTTTTTTATTATTCACGGTTAGAAATGTCAATTATTGACCCGATTCGACAGATTAACCTGACCCGATCTGATGGGTTAACCCTACATGACCCGAAAATAAATGGGTCGGGTATGGGTCTAATTTTTTTTACCTGAATCGGGTCAGGTCGGGTTCGGGTCAACTCGACCCAAGCTGATTAATTATATTTTTTGAGTAATTATATGATTTAGTACTAATTGAAGCTAAAAAATACATTAATTATAAATTAATTATACACTAATTAAGATTAATTATAAATTAATTAATATTTAATTGCTTAAAATAATATAAAATTAATTAATAAATATTTAATTATTTTACACGGGTCGAATCAGGTCGTATATGGGTCAAGATTTTTTGACCCGAATATAATCGAATCGGGTCAAAAAAATAATAAAATAATAATGATCCGACCCAACCCATTGACACCTCTATTCACGGTATTAAATATTTTTTTCTTAATAAAAGAAATCAAACAATTTAAGAAGGTGAAAATAAAATTTAAGGATCAAATTAGGAAAAATTAATGTAAAAGTATTATTTTTTTTAAATTTCAGAGGTTCGACCCCGCAAACGTAAGCTACATCCACCTTTGTTCCCATGGATATTCTATAAGTATTTAATTCCTGGTTCAGTTTTGAACCATTCTATATATGATTCTATCAACATTTGTGTGACATTTTATGGTGTGAACATCTGGGGTAATTAAATACAATACTTAAAAACATGTAAAAGCGTAATTAAGCAAATAATATAACTGACGAATTACTGTGCGAGCTCCAGAATACAATTTTTCAATTTATTAAAATGAATACTCGAGTTAAATTATTTAAGAAAAGACGTGGTAGCTTGTTGTGAAGCAACTAGCGGAAGTTGAATACGACTTGATCTCATGGGAAATTTACCATGCAAGGATTCACAGATTTCATAGTTATTTTGTTATTATTATTATTATTATTATTATTATTATTATTATTATTATTATTTGATTGGATGAAATAGGTGATTTTCTAGGAAAGTGGGTTATGTAAATTTTAAATTCAGAAATACAAAATTATTCTTAGTTTTGATTTGTGAAAGAATTTGACAAAGTTCTGCTCGGAACCCCTTGCATTTCTATAAATAATTCTTTGATTCATTTTCAGTGCAGCAGCATCTTAATTCTTCTGTTAACTTTGATTCTACCCTGGTCAATCAAAGACTAACATATGCGCGCCTTGCTATTTTGTAAAAAAAAGACATATATCTACATTGTTTTTTTCCTTTTGTTTGCTAAGGGTGCCTTACATGTCCATTTAAATTGATAGAGAACCTTGACTTCATATTAATTAACCTCTGACTTCCTTTTTTTATTATATTCTTTAAGAAGACAAATTCAAATTATTTTTTTTATTGGCCTATTCTAAAAGTAAATAGTAGACATGAATATATGAATAAAGGAAAATTTAGAAGACTTATTAATCCAATTTTCTACATTCCATAGACCCAGCAAAATGACTTATTGTAATGTTTTCTCAGTACCCAATAAACTTATTTGTTCATACTTCTGAAAACAGAGTAAAATATTTGTAAGCATAATAAAGTTTACTGAGTGTAGTTGGCTTTGAAGTACTCTTTCAAGTTTCAAATTCCCTTAATATGTATTCATAATCAACTTATACACATTTTGGTATACCCATTCCCAATGATCTTTTATAACTTACGGACTCATGTTATCCTTTCTCTGAGTGAGGTAGAAATAGCTATGTGACATTAATATCACTCCATGCTTCAATAAGGCTCCTCTGTTTTTTATACGCAAGCAAGGTACTTAACCCTGTATAATGCTCCTCTGTTTATAATTTACATTCCAGCGTTTTTAATCAAAATGCCCAAGTATTAATAATTGTTGCACCTAGTGATATTTAACCAAATTAATAAATTATGAAAAGGAAATAAGTTTCTGAAGAGAAAACCCACGAGTCATATGATGATTGTAACGTCAAATGTAGAATGGGTCATTAATTAAAATTGCTACACAAGGAAGGGGAAGGACATTTCACTTGTTAGAAGAATTAGACCAAAAGGCATGTTCCCTTGATTTCACAGATATTCCCAGACCAATGAATATTTTAAATTAGGATCTCAAATTAATGCAAAAACCCTCTGTAAGGGTCTTAGGAAACTTCCAACTATAACCGACTCATAATCATATAAATCAGTGCACTAAATACCTTATCATTTCTCATCACAAACAACATCAAAATCTTTGTACCTTATACACGGAGATTGCACACCACATCAAGATCATTGTATTTTCATTGTACAATCCAATCTCTCAATACTCCATCAATTCATTACTTCTCGAACTAATCCAAACCAGCAGACAATGAGTTCTCCTCCTACAACTTCACAACCAAAACTGGTTTGCTCCTTTTTATTTTTGTTTCAAATTGAAATAACTTAACAAATACATCTTTGGTGCTCATCCCTGTTTTGGTTGTTTATCTTATTTGCTCTGTCTTCTACAGAGGCACCCGCTCTGTCCATCTCCATGGCGTCCGTGTCCGTACGAGAGCTGTCCATGTCACACACTGCATCATGGTAACATGAACTCCTCGGAGGTTCATACTTCACTTTGTGTCTCTCGGATCAGCATTACTGGTGGTTCCATAAAATGGATACCCTTCCTCAGAAAAATCAGCAGCAGATCACCCTCCAGAGATTTGAAACTCTGGCATCATCGAATTGGAAATGCTGGCTAGCTAAACATCAAGAAGCTCAATGTTTGTTGTTTGCATTTGTATTTTTTTTTATTGGTTGTTGTACAAAAAGTTTGATTGTACAGTTATTGGTTCCTTAATTTGTATTAGAACATGTTTGTGATCTGGAAAATTTTCTATTGTATTGATTTCAGAGTCCAGATTATATATGTAATTGAATTGTATGTCTGTAAAGTTCCTTGTTTTTGGGTGGGTTTCATTTGTAAAGTCAAAATTCATAAGGTCATATATATAAGAAGATATCTAATAATTCATTGTTTTTTTTTAAATAAAACACGTTTCTTGTTTCTTTCCCTGGAACAAAAAAAAATAATGGTGACATCCATCTGTCTTTTAATACATATTTAGATTTTAGAAATTCAGAAATACTTGGAACGCTCTCACTGCTAGTAAATTTTTTTTTTTTCAAATTAGAAGTTTGCTTCTGATATATTTAGGTATTAGGAAATTTACTCCGAAAATAAAGCACCTGGGTAATAAATGCTTAATAATTTTGGAATTGAAGAATAAAACCAATGAGTTTCCTCTGTCAATTAATTTACTGGGATCATCATACTAAACCAACAAAAATTAATTTCAAATATCATAATTATATAAACAATTATGATGATATATATGTTCAAGAATGGGGAAAAACAAGAAAAGGTCCGCGAAGTATATTTATTTATCGTTCACTGTGGGGAAGTATCAAGCTTCAATTCAATGTCTGCACTAGAATGTCGAAAGGATTTTTTTTTATTCTATACTAAAAGAGAATATAGTTATAAATTAACCAAATCTACTTTTGACTTTCCTTTCAGTTGCAATGTTGTGGGTATATATATCCATGTACAAAAATGAGACTAAATTCAGGTACTCGTTTATACAAGATGGAGAGAATTAAGCTACAGTGCTATACATATTATACATAATTTATGTGTTATGAATTATTATTTTTATTTTTAATATTTAAATAATCGATTCGATAACTCAAAATAATTTTTATTCATGAAAATCTAGTTATAAAATCTGAGACTTTGTACGAGAGATGGGAAACTCTCCTATTGCAGCTCACAACCATCGGCTTTGGCAACTATTCCTTCCGTCAGTAATATGCAACTAATTTTTAGCAACAACACGACAATTTGATTTAAATTTTATATATTTGTTTAGAATTTATTTACTATTTTTTAAGAAAATCACTGTGAGCCATTTAAAATAAATAATTTTCTAACTATTTTAAAAATAATAAAAATTTAAAAAATATAAAATTTATTATATAAATAAATATTCATATGGAAATCATTTTTGAGCGGACGGATCAATCATTTGAACTTTAAAATGGAGAAACAAACTACAACGTACAGACCATTCATGCAACGTGTAGCATCGCAGCCAAACACTTTATACATAAATTATAGAAAGCTCCTAGGAGCAGAGAGCTCCTCTGCACTTTTAATTCAAAACATATCTAATCATCTCTAAATTTTAATTTCTCTTTTAATAAATTATTTCTATCAAAATCTTATGGGATACAAAAATTTATTTTTTTAGTTTTATAAGTATTTATTTTATTTTTTAATATAAAACTAAAATAATAATAAAATAATTAATCTTTGCATATGAAAATAAGTCACTATAAAAAATCCAAAACAAGTATTTGAGAAACTCCACAAAAATAAAAAAAAATTATATCGAGAAGATTTTGATATGAAGAATTTATTGAGACACATAAATTAAAATTCAAAAATAATTAGATATGTTTTCCGTTAGAAGTACATAGGGGTTTCGTGCTCCTAAGAGTATATTAGTTTTATTCTCTCTCGCTCTCTCTCTCTCTCTCTTTGAAACCTTGGCAATGGCTGCAAAGTAAATTTTCATTAAAGAAAATATAAATTATATCCATCATCTCACAACAACATAAAAACAACATTGTTTAGATGTACAATAAAACATCTAAACACATAAAATCATTCAACATCTAAAATATCTAAATAATTTTGTTTAGATGTACAACAAACATCTAAACCCACAACAACATCAAAACACAATAAACCACAACATGTCATGTCTAAATGTTTGTAATGTTCTTTTATACTCTCATTCACTATTTAAAAACTAAGAAGAAGACATCTTATGCCATTTTGAGTCTTGATAGCGGTATACTCTCATTCACTATTTAAAAATTAAGAAGAAGACATATTATCCCATTTTGAGTCTTGACACCGGCTGCCAATCACTCATACCTCTCTTTCAAGAGTAAGTCGGATGACTTGATGATGACCTTTTTTTCTTCTTTGACAATGGCGAGCAACAACCAAGATGTAGGAGCATAAATGCGTTGAAGAAGAAGGTGATTGCTGGGAGAAATAAAAAAAAATTATTTTTCTCCATTCCTTCTTAGAAGAATGCTCTTCAATTTCTTTGGATAAAGGCGAGATGAGATGACAATGGATGGAGAAGTCATGCGCAGCGAGAAGAAGGCGAAGTAGCGAGAGAAAATCGAGAGAGATAAAAGACAGGGCGGAGGGTGAGAACAAAGCTGTGTAACTCCACTTCTCTTACCGCGTCTTATCCAGACTGAAAGAGTGAGAACCCACATTTACAAACCTTGAATTAGAGCACAAAAGCATCATATTCTCCTTGCACGCCTCCTTGTTTACTCTCTCTATTAGCAGTAGCAAGTAAGAAAGAGAAAGAAAGAGCCTCTCTCTCTAAGGCCTAATCTATGGAGGTTGTGGTGATGTGTTCCAAAGGATAAGAAAGGGTGGCCGGCTAGATCTATTGTGACTATTGTGGTCGTCGTGGTCTTTGGGGTAGGGGAAGTCGGAGTGGTCATCGTGGTCGCTGGGGCAGGGGTCGTCTGTTGTGGTCAGATCATCTGATCGGTGAAGGGAAGTGCTAGATCTGTTATGGTCATCATGGTCACAGCAGGGAGGTAAGAGATGGTCGAGATGCGGTGGTTGTGTTACTTATACTTCGAGGTGGAGAAAAGAGAATGAGTAACATAAGGTGGAGGTGGGGGGAGACCGGCTATGCGGCCTCCCCGCCTAAGGTTTCAGTTTGTTTCTCTCTACCTATCTCTTTTTCTCCTCTCTTTTTTTGTAGTTGTTTACATTGAGTTTCGCTTTAGATCTTTCAGAGGTTGTCTCTCTCTCATTATATATATATATATTCACGGAGAGTTTTCCGTGAGTTTAACTCAAAAAATATATCAAATCATCTCCAAATTTTAATTTATCACGCTCATTAAATTGTTTATATGAAAATCTTATGGGATGCAAAAATTTAGAGTGTTTTGAATTTTAAGTCATGATTTTTAATTTTTAAAAATCAGCTCTAAAAATAATAATAATATATTCAATACTTGAACATCATTTTAAAAAAAAATAAAAATGGTGACTTAAAAAACTCAAACCACTCTAAATTTTTATATCCCACAAGATTTTTATATAAATAATTTAATGAGAATGATAAATTAAAATTTGGAGATGATTTGATATACTTTTTTGAATTAAGTTAATCACGGAAGACCTTCATGAGCTTCAAGTATTTTACTCTCTCTCTCTCTCTCCCTATATATATATATATATATATATATATATGTATGTATGTATGTATGTAATATACACACTATACAAAGTAAAAGGGTCAAATTATCGATCTAAGTTATTCAATAATTTTCTTATATCAAATCTTGAGGGCACCGTAATGATATATGCATTATGGTGTCTAGCAAAGTAAAAAATAATTTTACTTTGGCATGAGATTTTATATCCCAACAGTTCAAATAATCAATTTAAATTAATATTTTTTATATCAAAATCTTTGGAATATTAAATTTCATGACTTTTTAATTTTTTTTTTTTGCTTTTTTTAAATTATTTTTAAACAACCTTATAAAACATAAAAAATAGTCTATTCCTTAGCTATTGTTTTAAATAATTTTAAAAATAGCTACAAATCTCAAAATATCATGAAATTTAATATCTTATAAGATTTTAACATAAAGAAATTATTGATCAAGTTAGATTAACCGTTTGAGCCATCAAAATATGAAATCTCTTGTCAAAATAAAAATATTTTTTATTTTATAAAGCACCATAAACTATTTTTCTCTATATATAATTTGAACACATATATAACACGCAATTTATTTTCTAGCTTTTACTACACAATAATCCATCTTCGATCTTCTCAAATATATATTTCTAACTATGTTTTGTCGAAATTGAAATTATGTTAGTAATTGTTCGGTTCTGTAAATTTTTAATTTGAGGGCACATATACACTTCAAATGGTTACTAGGTGTATTTCACGTAAAAAGCGAATATTATAAAAATGTACAAGAAAAATATTTGTATAAAAGCACACATAAAATTCTTGTTTGGAGTTTGTCCCATTCCAATTGTAGATGCTAAATTTTCATGTTTTATTTGTTCTCAAATAATGCACTCCTGCAAATATTTGAATCGGTTAGCAAAAACTATTTTTGAAAAATAACGAGAGCCGAAACAGATAAAACAAATGATTACAAATGATTTACATCGAACATATCTAATAATCAACGGAACTTCATAATTTCCATGTATCCTATTCTTGATCTATCTCACCGCTTTTACTTGTATTCATGCCACACTGAAAAGGGGAAGAGAGGGCTGAATGTCATATGAAAGTCCAGATGTTCCTGAAAAATTAATAAAATGCTTGAGAAATATGGATTGAAGACTAGCATTTCGCTATTTTTAATTTGGAGAATGAACCGAGTATTTAGAAAGGAGAGTGGCGATTCAATATATATTTGTCAAACCAAACGGTTTAGAATTACAAAATCAAAAAGCGCCGATGATATTCGGAAATGGAAAGGAAAATTTTAGAAAACCGTTAAAATATGAGAAGTGTGTTTTGGTGACTTCACATGGAGATAGAATAATGGAGATAATAATATTTTATTCTTATTTACTTTTAGCTATCTTACCTAAAAAAATTCAAGAAACGTAAATTTATGTGAGCATATACATTTCAATAAAATACAAAAATGATTTTGTATTCATATTGAAGTTTTAGAATTTTAAAATATAAATAAAAAACATTGTGGAGTTTTATGAAACATTTTTTTTTGTATGACACCATTCTTGTAGAAGAAAAAATATAATGGTAGGCTTTTACATAATCATGATTTTTTTATTTAAAATATAAATAAAAAACATAATTATGATAATAAATTAGCCGGCGGTGGAGACGTGGTTCAATATAACAGAATTACGATTTAGTAACTCTTAATTGCTAACGGTTTATAGTGAAAATCATTACAAAAATTGATAAATAGCATTTCAGAAATAACGGTGAAGTTTTTTTGTAACGGTTATCGAGAAATAATTATTAAAAAGTATCAGAAACATCATAAAGTTAGCAAAGGATTTAATAACGGTTATTATAAAGCAATTGTTAGTAAATATAGAGATTCAGTAATGATTAATAGAACAAAAACGTTACTAAAGAGTTTAATAACAGTTTTTCTCTAATAACTATTATTAAATATGCATTTATTTTTTATTTCCTCATCTCTCTCTCGTAGCAATGTAAATAATTCGAAAGAGCAAGCCAGAGACCTAGTCGAACTGCATACTAGAGAGAGCAACCAGAGGTCACCAAATCTCAATCAATTTTTATTCTTAAACAAAATCAAGCTCTTTCAGCTAGCTAGCTCTATCAGTTAGGAGTATCTTTCAGCTCAAGAAACACAAGGCAGAGCAATAGAAGGGCGCAAAAGCTGAAGGAGAAAAGATTGAACAGGCAGGAGTATCTTTCAGCCTCTCATTCAAGATCTATCTCTTGGTGTCACAATCCTCTTTAAATTGGTTAACTATTACGGCACAATAGATTCTAATTTCCATTTTTCTTGAGTATCTTGTCATTCTTTTCAATTTTTAGTTCTATAAATTGGTAATATTTTTAAAATATTATATCTTTTCTTCAATCAGGCTCATATCTTTTACAGTTGATTCTAAAATAAAAAAGAACTGTTACTAACTATATAATAACAAATAAAAATAATAATTAGTAACGTTTCTGGGATAACAACCATTACTAAATCTCAAAATTTAATAATCATTCCGAGTAAAACCATTACTAAATCCTCACATTTTTGTTCCTCGACAATAGTCTTTTAGTAACGGTTATTTAATATCTTTACCACACTCTTCTTTGATAAGAGAAACATCTATTTGGGAACGAATTTAATCTGATGGGGAGGATATAAATTTCTGAATTTATGGTTATCTCCAACATCATAAAATAAATAATGAAAAATAAAAATGACAGAATTATAATTGTCCAACTTAAAATTAAAAAATTGACCATAAATATGTCGGAATAAATATTTATATATGAAGGTCATAATTATAAGACAATGCAAGTTTAACCGCATGATTCATCCTCAATTAATTTGCAAGAATAGTTCATGAATAAATGTATATATGAAGTTCACAATTATAAGACAATACAATAACCGCATGATTCATCCTCAGTTAATTTGCATTAATAATTCATGTATTGGGCATGTGATAAGTGATTTTTGGTAATATCTTTTGTCACTACCGCAAAAAAGACCTTTATTAACGGTTTTAAAAAGGATTTACTAACAGTTTTGCGACCTTAACAATGGGGGTTAGAAAAAATATATTCAACCGTTAGCAAATGGTATGCGACTGGACGTTTTTTCGCTGACATTTACTAACGGTTTTTATTGAGAAACCGTTAGCAAATATTATAATTTTCGCTGAGGAATTGCTAACGGTTTTCATATAAAAATCGTTAATAAAGGGTTAGTGAAAAAACTTTACTAACGGTTGCTTATTGCAAACCGATAGGAAAGAGAGTTTTGTTAACGATTATTACTTGAAAACAGCTAGGAAAGAGTGTTTTTTTATATTCTTTTTTTGTAACGGTTTTTAATGAAAAACCATTAGCAAAGAATGTTTTTTTTAAATGCCAATTTTTGTTTTTTTTTGCGGCCAGCCCATTTCATTATGCTAGCCATATATAATCATATACATCATCAGCACATTAAATTCACTATAAATATTTTTTCAACAGAAGAAAATATATCATGTCACATATACTAAAAATAATAAAAATAACATATCACATATGCAAATTCATAAATTCACATCATCACAACATATATATATATAAATAAAAGTTTTAGAACCAAATTTACAACAAGTTGATCAAATATTTTTCATCACAAATGCAACCACCATTTGTTTACCTCATCAATAAGATCTTGTCGATATGTGGCTGGATCCGATTTCATGTGTTGTTCAAAAAATATAAAATCATTAGTAATTCTAATAAATAATATAATTAAAAGTACTCATTATAAGTTTTAAAAACCTCAGGCAAAGCATTCGATTCGTGGTGAATTGTGATTATGTCATGAATGAATCTCATAACATAATAACCGCATTATTTGCCGTCAGGTTGCGTTGAACTCTAAAAAATAAAAAAAGTACCAAGCAAATTATTAATAAAGTTACACAAAAACCTCAAAGATTTTGATATTTTTTTAATTTCAATTAGATGTAGATCTTATATCATGAATCGGACATAAGCAAGTCATTGTTTTTCCTTAGGTTTTTTGGAAGTGAAGAATAAGACCAATGATTTTCTTCTGTCAGTTAATTTACTAGGATCATGATACTAACAACAAAAATGATTTCAAATATCATAATTATAGAAGCAATTCTGATGATATATATGTTCAGAAATAGGAAAAAAAAAACAAGAAAATGTTCGAAAAGTATATTTAATTATCGTTCAATATGTGGAAGTATCAAGTTTGAATTCAATGTCTGCACTAGAATGACACAAGGATTTTTTTTCTATACTAAAAGAGAAATATGTATAATTATAAATTAACCAAACATACTTTGTCTTTTCCTCCGACTACAATGTTGTGTGTATATACATATAGAGAGACTAAGTTCAGGCTAGCTTTACTTTCTATATATATTTATATATATTATATTGAAAATTTGAACTCATATATAGCACGCAATTTATTTTCTAGCTTTTACTACAAAATAATCCGTTTCCATTTTCTCAAATATTTCTAGTAATATGTTCTGCCAAAGTTGAAATTATGTTAGTAATTGTTCGGTTATGTAAATATTTAATTTGAGAGCACACACACTTCAAATGAGTTACTTGGTGTATTTTTACGTAAAAAGCGAATAGTATAAAAATGTACAAATAATTGTAAATGCTACATAACGTCAATAGTCCATAATAGTTAATAGATACTTAGGTGTATTTTTACCAATATATGTATGAGATCGAAGAGTAGGACAGTGCAAGAAAGTTTTGATAAATTTTACAACCACAAAATCTGTATTTTTTTGTTACTATATTTGTATTAGATCATCAAAATGACAGCAAAAATGAATACATTTAAAATCATACTAATCGATAGGTAGAGATTCCGTTATTTAAGTGTTTATTTGCTTTTAGCTATCTTATCTAAAAATAATTTGAATAAATATAAAATAATGTGAACATATACATTTCAATAAAAAAATGTTTTATTTCATATTGAAGTTTCAAAATTTTGAAATATAAATAAAAATAATTTTGTGGAATTTTATGAAACAACTATTTTTACATTAAACCAACTTGTTAAAAAATATATAGTTATGCACTTTTACATAATCATGATTAAAACGTAATTATGACAATACATTAGTCGGCAGGGGAGACGTGGCCCGTCCCTGTGGCATTGGTGGGAGCTATGATGGAGAAACATGAGAAAATAAGATGAACATTTATTTGGGTACGACTTCTAATCTCATGGTCAGGGGAAGGATATAAAATTTCCAAACTTGTGGTTATCTCCAACATCATAAAATAAATAACGAAAAAAAATTGACAGAATTATATTGGCTGACTTAATATCATACTTTTTCCCTAATATGTAATATATAGTATAAATATGTATGAATGTCATAATTATAAGACAATGCAAGTTAAACCGCATGATTCATCCTCAGTTAATTTGCATGAATAGTTCATGTATTTGACATGTAATTAGTGATTTTCGGTAATATCTTTTGAGGGAGAAACTATTTGCTTACTCACCAAACACCAAAATAATTTCGTGTTTTCTTTCGTGACCGCCAAAATTTTGTTGTCAACTAATAACTACCTCATGTACGTACGTTCTTACAGAAAAAATTGTAAGAAATTATTCATCCATTCATTGTTTTCTCCCCTACCTTCATTAATTGGCAATGCTGATTACTTAATTAATTAGCTTTTGTCCTTGAATCCAATTTACCACTTTTGAGTAATCGTTCTTTTGGTGCATATACAGTGGAACAAAATTGAGACGCAGTACAATTTCTCTAGCAGAAAAGGTATTGAAATTCAGCAACAGGAATCTTCTTCTATAATTAATTTGCTCCGTTAGAAAATCAAGATCTCGAATTTTGTCATCTCAGGTCTCTCAACTGATTATATTAATGTACGTATGTCTTATAGCCCGAAAATATAAAGCATGTGATATCGTTTAATAGATTTTTCATGTTAATTTTTTTCAAAAGCAACTTTATATAAGATCTATTTTTCTGACGGAATTACTTGTAAAAGTCATAGCTTTATTATTATTTTTCTGAATAAATTTATAACATACAATTATATTTTTGAAGACTGCATGATGTTTACTGGACCAGAACCGGATCCATACAATTATATTTTTTTTATTTTTTTTATTTTTCACGTAGTAGGGCGACTGCGAAGAACAACCAATGTTTTTATTCTATTATAATATAAAGTGTTTTTTATCTGAACTCTGCACTTCCATACCTAGTCGCTTGATCAATCACAGATTTTATCATCAATATCTAACTGTAGAGTCAAACTATGACCCCACGTCAAGTGCGAGAACAATGCTCCAATGGATGAGGTAGAATTTTCTGAACCTTCCACTGTTCCACAGTTCAAGTGGAACTTCAGGCCCTAATGCAATTGAATGGACTCAAGCTCTGTTTTGGAGAGTTGGATTTTTTTTTTTAGAAAAGCATGGATGAAATTAAATTTTTAGAGGAAAGTGCAAACAAAATTCAGGAACCAATTTAACTAGAGTCATTAATTGACCTGGAAAAACTTAATTAATGTTCGCTTGGCTTGTTTTATTTCTGACCAACCATCTCAACAAACTTCAAGTGTAAATCAGACATAACATAACATAACATATGAATGTGTGGTGTGTCAAAAGAAAAATAAAAATAAATAAATAATTCGATCAAGAATTGCATATTCATTTCAGCGGATAATTCCAAGGGATTATCATCTTTGCTCAAAGAACTTTAGTGAGTTCCTGGAACTGGAAGGATAATAAGGTCAGTACATGAGGAAAAGTCATTTGTCAAATTAGGTAAGGTTATTTCCATAAATTAGTTCCGCACAGAGTTTCAATTTTGACTTTCAATTTTGAGTTTCAATTTTGGACTCAAACTCTGTTTTGAGAGGAGCTTCATGCATGTTAAAGTTTGAAGTCAGTCTAGCAGCACAAAATCAAATTTCTATTGAAATTTCGCAAAAATAAAAAATATATATATATATATCATTTTTCAAGGGAATACATTACAATTGCGGAAATAAGATAATCCTAGAGTTTCAGAATATATTGCCTATATAGATTCACTGTCATGTTAAAGTTTGGTTTCTGTTGTAATTTAGAGTTAAACGAAAGCATTATTTATGATTGTAAACTCAACTCTGAAATTAATGGTTTAATTACGAAAATTGCCGCAGAAAATGTCAAGGACTCAGCACTGGTTTTCCGGTGACCAAATAAAATTTCAGTATTTTTAGTAATTAGTTCTATGTTGATTCCTCTTAAGACCGAAATGATATTTTTTTTAATTTGAAACATCGACAGAACTTCACAGACTAATTAAAATATAAAATAATGCCGTATTGGAATTTTGTGTTTCATCCTGGAAAGCTCTGAATTATGTTAGTTCCAGATGGTGTAATTAATTTTATGTCACTAAATATAATTTCCAATTTAAATTGTAGTGATATCAAAATTTGACCATGACCTGATAATTCAATCCGATCCGATTCGATGAGTTTTTATTAGGAAAAAAAAAGTAAAAATGAAAGAGACATTTTTGAGTTAATTATTGTTTTGATTGTCGTCTCAGGATTTCTCTTACATTTTATCCCGGTTGCATTGCTGCTATTTTAATATTGTTATAAATATCTCACTTATTTTTTATTTTAATTGCTAAATGATTTTATGATATAAAATATTGTTTGAAGAAAATTTATTGAAATTCAAAATGAAATGATAATAGCTGATCACGTTCAAAATTAAATATTTATTTGTAATTTTGTATTATCCGATCTCCGATCCTAAACTCGTGTAAAATTAATTAATCTATTGATATATATGAAATTAAGAATTCATCAGAATTGATTCAGATCCATTCAAATGTGAATTATTTCTCTTCTTGTTTATATTATTTCCTTCCAACATTCTAATGTACTGGAAAATATCACCATTTGTATATGACTTGGCATCGGCAATGGACATATAATTTCTACGGAATGTCCCCAACTTAACTTACATGAATGTCTGAATTAAATTCCATATTAAATCCATAATGTTCTAAAAGAAACTTTCCATGTAGTTAAGCATGATATTAAATTAATCCATGGCTATATGTGTATACTGTATACAACTTTCCTGCCCTCTCGCCCTTTCTGGTTGTGAAGTCTGAACGGCTGAAAATCAGAAAAGATGTGTACTACAAACTCTTAGTGATGTGACTTATGATCTTTGGCTTGATTATTATACACACGCACACACATATTCGGTGTCATGTATGTCTTTTAATTTTACATAATGAGAATAAAAAATCATGAAAGTATACGACACAATATTATATGAGTTTATAATTAATTAAAAAAAATGCTTCCATGAAATAAACATGTCATTTTTATCTTCAATAAAATAAAAGGAAAGAAAGAAAGAAAGAAAGAAAGAAAAAAGGGCATGCAAGTCTTACCATATAGGCATGTACGATCTAAGGAATGAATTTTTGTGAATGAAAATCAGTCTCCTAATTTTAAGTAGTGATTGTTTGAGCATACAATGGATCGGAGACGAAACAAAAATATTGAGAACTCCAGAAATGCAAAGGTATAGACCAAGGATCAAGATGCATGGCAACAAAATCAATGACGGAGCTTGAGGAAAAATAAGAGAGGACCAATGAGATTTAGTTACTTGTATTAAATAATTAGAGAGGATCAATTATATATCTCAAATATAATTTCACTTACAAAATTAATATTATCTATATTATTTTAAGATTGATATGAGGGTCATGATCCAATTTTTTTATATGAAAACTCCGCCACTGAACAAAATTGTAGTCGTTGGTACACTAAGTGTGATGACTCGGTTATATTGAAAGAGGATTTTGCTTCAATGAGGACCAACTTATATAGAAAACAAAGAGGGATAGAACTGGAATTCTCACAAAAATATATTGCTCCGGGTTGCTCAGTTTAAAATATAGAAGAAGAAAATTTAGCTCTCACTGTATATTTCAAAATCCTTTCCAGATATACCTCTTTCACACGGAAGATGATAAAAATGAAAGTAACTAAAGATTTAATGCTCCTTTCTAGATATAATTCGAATTTCCTCCATAAATGTTTATATAGATAATGTATACAAACATTATTTACATAAAAAAAATTACACGCACAATACAGGATGATGCCTATACATATAATGAAAATGAGAAAATCTGAATGAGATTATACAATATAATTTAATATAGATTTTTAAAATTGTGGTGTCCGATCATTTTTCTTATGAAACAATTCAAAAGAATGTTATCTCAATCCTATATGAGCGTTATATTTTTTATTTATTTCTATTTGAGTGACTGCTGACTATAATTTCAACTTTATATATGAAACCTTTTTTAAAGATTATGCCATATTATATCATAAAATTTTAAAATATCCACATGTTTATTAAATATAGAAATTATTTCAAGATAGAAAAAACTAATAAATTATTCTTGACATATTACAATAAGGAATTTAAAACAAATTCTACTGTGCAAATTTAAAAACTCAAAATTATTTATGAAATTAAATATTAAAATATATACTATGAATCCTAATTAAATCGATGCATTGGACTTAGAGACATTTCTACATTTACCATATTTATACAATGAATATTTTAATTTTATAACTTTCTTTACCTGCTAATGTAATAAATTTCTGAAAGCTGGAATCATCAATGTTCCATCAGTTGCTATTGAAATATATATTTTTAGAACAATGAATTGGACTTAGAGTATCATTAGTGTATCATTTCACATGTTGTCCAAATATTTCAAAAATAAATAGAATAAATTTTATTTTGCATTATAGGATGGACATAAAATATAACAAATATATAATTAAATTGTGGAGGAATGATCATCATCGACCCAACAAGATCGCTGCATCAAAGATATACAATAGTAGAGGAAAAGGAGAAGACGGTATAAACGTGGTAGGCAAGCAACAGGGAACAGTGAGAACGCAATTTTTCAATTGTCGAACCGATTAGTTCATTACCATCAAAGTATTAAATCAAGACGCACGTGATGACGTGATTTAAGGGGGAATAAGTAACAATAGTGGGTAACAATGGGTTGGATTTACACTCACAGGCCACAGCTACAGGCTACGTA
This sequence comes from Schoenoplectus tabernaemontani, assembly GCA_037127355.1. NCBI lineage: Eukaryota > Viridiplantae > Streptophyta > Magnoliopsida > Poales > Cyperaceae > Schoenoplectus > Schoenoplectus tabernaemontani. The sequence goes on from CM073749.1 coordinate 12,292,906, forward strand.
CCGCACCAATTGTTTTAAAACATGAATTAAAAAAAAGTAATAATTAAACATTACTGTTCGTTGTATAATTTAATTTAGGAGGCTGATAATAATCCCCAAGCATTTATCCCCACAAATATCCCCAAACTTTGACTCCCACGAATTTAGTAGTTGAAACGTCAAAAGTCTTTCGCGATTTGACCATAATCGCAGAGACAAATAAAAATTTTGAATCTTCGCGAGTTGACCGTAACTGCAATCATTTGGCACAAAAAAATCGCTATTTTTTGTGACCATAACATGCAATCTCAGCGACATCAATTAGATTCGTTATTTTTTCTGTTTCTAGGCAACTAGTCGATTAATTTATAATCAACCGTTAGTTTATATTAATTGACCATAAATGTTTGGATTATTTACGACAACAATAAATTTGACACAAAAAATCAATGGCGCCATCAATTGATTTTCATTCGACATTATTTATATCTTCGATTGTCCCTATTTATATTTATCAAGCCGAGTTACTAAAATTTTAAAATATTGTTATTTGATATCCATGTTATTTATATCTACGTTTTTGGTAATTGTTGTATCTATTGGCATCAACTATCAATTTTATTTATATCTATTAATTTTTGCTATATACATCAACCGGCTTTGGTGGTTAAATTCCACCATTTATACAAATAAATAATCATAACACTTGATATAAATAGCACAGTATAATAGATATAAGTAAATTTGATAGTTTTTACCAAGTGCTAACTCTCTCTAATTTTCTTAAAGAGACGCCATTTCAATTTCAATTTTTTTTTGAATTATTAATGTGCTATGCAGTTATAAAAATGGAAAGTCGGAAACATATAAAAAGTTAATTGAATGCTTAAAATGAAAATTTTTCGCTTGGGGACAACGAATGGGGATAAAAAGCTGGGGACGATAATAATATTCCTTTAATTTAATCACTGGACCTATAAGTTGTTTCCTTTTTCTTTGTTTTTTTTTCTGATAAAAAACAGGCAAGAAATTAATTGAACTTTTACTGTTATTATCTTCTCCGTTCAACATTTCAACCCTAAATATCTTTTCTAGTGCCCAAGTAATAATTTCTGTCAATTATAAGCTAGTCATTTATATATGTCCATGTGACTGCATATGTATTGTATTGTATTGCTTCCAACACGTGCGTCTTGATTTTATATATTATATTAGTTCATTACCATTAGATTTTTTAGGGGAAGGGATTCTATAATTTTCCTTCCCTAATTTCGGGTAATAAAACTAAGGAGATTAGAATAAGGGAAGGGACTATAATTTCCCTTCCTCAATGGCTCTGTATTACTCTTTTGGCCGCTCAAAAATTATAACTATTTTTGTAAACTCTTTATATATAATAATTCATGCAATATATTATCCTAATGGTCTTGTTAAATTAAAATAAAATGATACTATGTGATTTAGTTTTTGGAAAGAAACTTATAATTAGAGGTGAAATCAGAATTTGAACTTAGAAGGCACGAGAATTTGATTGAATAATCTATATATTTAAAATAAAATTATGAAGTATCCAATATCTAAATGTCCTACTAATACAAACAAGAATTACTAATTTCTACAAATTTATGTAAATTATGGGGGATGTCACCCTAGTTAGGCATCGTTTTAAGAGTCGGGTCGGTTTTCTCAAGGGCTGGGTCTAACAAAATTTATAACAATAAATGTAGAAAACTAATATTTTCTTACAATATTTTCTAATCTTTTAAATTTTTAATTACAATAAGAACACAAATTTGAAAACGATCGGGTTTGAAAAAACTTAAGGATTTGAAAAGAATCGGGTTTTGTAAGAGCCATCTATTGAAAATGACTCATTTTTTTAAGTCAGATCTTTATCAAACTCTTCCCTTACAAGGAGGAAGGACCGGGTCAGATTTGAGAAGGATCCGAGCGGATGTAGTAACAATCATGGGGTCAACTAACACTTTGGATTTTCAAAAGTAGTATTTTTAGGTTAATATTTTGTTAATCTAACCCCCTCCGATTTAATTTTTGACCCCCCTGAATTGTCTGATTCTTTTGATTGAGAAAAAGTATTTAATATTGTGGATAATGAAGTAATTATGTAAATGTTTTACAATTTTAAGTTTTGTAGAGGAAATTTTTTATAATTAACATGATTATATATTATTTTGGGTTTTATTTTTATTATTTTTAATATATAAAAAGATATTAGTTTGATAATTTTTTATTAGGTGAGAATATATATTGAATTATTAATTTTTTATTTAGTATCCGATTAGTTAATGAATTTAAATCTGATAAATTATTATAATCCGATAATTGACCCTCTTGACCGAAATTTTATATCCGCCTCTGAAAAGGATCGGATAAGAATTGAGTTTCTTGACGGACTAATCGGATCGAATTCGAGAGTTAACTTTTATGGAATATCCCTATCCAGCACCCCCTCTATCTCCGCCATGCTTATAATTCATTTGTATCGATTGTATTGTCCTCAGTTATATTATTGACTATATATAAGAAGAGAAAGAAGCTGCGCCTATACAAATTGCTATAATAGAATTCTAACTGAATTAGTTACATAATGTCCAGTTACTAATTGAACTGGATATATCCGGTAGGATATATGTAATAGGTAGTACAAATATTAGGGCTGTTAACGAGTTGAGTTCAAGCGAGTCGGGCTTAGCTCAATTTCGGATCATAAAAATTATTATTCGAGCCGAATCGAGCTCGTAAAATATTTTGAGCTGAAAAATCTAGCTCAAATTCGATTCGTTACTATTTGAGTTGGCTCATATTTGTCTCCTTCCTCTCCTACACAAGTAACATGTATTGTCTCTCTGATCATGTACAACGCCTTCACCCACCGCTAGCGACGATAGCACCTCCAATTCATGTACAACGCCTTCCTCCACCGCCAGCGACGATGATCAGTCCATATGTCCATGTACAGCACCTCCGACTCATATACAACGTCTCCATCCACCAACAGCATCTCTATCCACCGCATCTCCGCCCATCGCCAACAACTACCATCAGTTCCACTTTATTTTTTTATTTTTATTTTTACTTTAATTTCTCTTTCTTTTGAAAAATATCTCCGTGCATTTCTTGTAAATTCTACCATTTTCTTTCTTTTTCTTTTCTTTTTCTTCTATTTTCTTTTTTATTTTCATTTTTATAAATCTTCTTCTTTTTAATGAAAAAATGGATGATTGTTACCTTCCCGTAAAAAATAAAGATATTTTGTATTTGGCGTTTGATACTTTTTTCATGGAGAAAAAATTGACTAACTGATCACACAAAATTATTTGGCGGTTTCAAAAATAATCGAGGAGCTGTTATATTAGTCCTTGTAACTCGTTCCTTCTGTTGATTGTGCACTCTGGCACAAAGACTTTTAGAATAAATAGCCACATGAAAAGCCTCACAAAAATGTATACAAAGGAACGAAAAACGTTACAATGCTTGAAGAGTCTTGCTGCAAGCAAATTTATGATTATCTCAACTCAATAATGATCGGCTAGAATGCACAATCTCATGCTTTAACACTAATCCAACAAACGTTGATATTAATTACATAATTCTTAAGGTGATAAATGCTTGATATCACTAGAGAACATAAATATGGAACCGACAAAGCACATACATAAATAAAATTCCAATGATGCTTTGAAAGACTATTTCATGATCCATCCAAAAATAAAACATGCTCCAAATCATAATGTCATCTTATATCTCAAGTTTCACAAAACACTAATATTCAATTTATTAACCGTTAATTCAAAAAAATACTACACCAAATCTGAAAACACTGAAATCATACAAATCTCACTAAATGATGAAAAATTTGAATCAAAAACAAAAATACTGATCATTCAAACCGAAAGTGAGAGTCTACTCACACGATAACGAAGCCTTGAAATGAGCCAAGTAGTGTATAACAGATTGGGAAGAAAATAATTTAGTGCATAATATGAGGTAATATCACTAATGATAAATGAGTTTGTTAAATGATTTTACCCGTCTTTCAAACATAAATGCCGACATATCCAAAAGCATTCAAACACAGATCAAGTTCTTCATTAAATCTGAGAGGCGTCTCACTCCCGTCAAATGCGGAACATCTGCCATGCACCATAATCATCACCGCCTCAAAAATAATTATTGCATAAAAAAACTCATCTGCAAATCGGCTCAATCGAAAACATAATCATAATGTTCCGAAATAAAACTCTAGGAGAGCTCGAAGAACAACTTAATTTTCAAACTCTTGAAGGTTCACAAAACTCACCAAATTATCCTATTTAATTTTCAGCCAATATTCAAACAAATATCTGTCACAAATAATTTCATTTCTATCTCCAAAATCACAAACACCAATTGACAAATTCTCCCAAAGATTAACCAGATCTCCAGACAATCAAACCGACAAATACCAATCACCACAATATTCAACTTTCTAGACTGCAACACCAAGCTTTATGCCAAATTACCAAAAGTTAATTCACGAAACAATGTAATTTGGAACCAAGAGAAATTAATTTGGTCAAACTTGATCAACTAAGCAAATTAACCAGAGAAATTAATTCTTCTTGTTCGTGTATTTGCTAGAACAACACAAGGCGCAGACCCACAATGATTTTGATGTTTGCGCGGTTCACAAAGCCTGAAAAATATTGCACCAGAAATAGTTGGTCCTCACGCGGTCCACAGCATAAATTAAATGAAGACAAGGTGATGGTCTTTGCGAGGTGTATGGAATTTGAGCAATTAGATCAAACCTTGGTCTATTATCGCGGCTCACCAGGCTGAGAACAAAATTTTGGAGAAAATTTGGTATTATCGTGGCTCACGACCCTCACGAACTAATTAGAGATGAGACGTTGGTCCACAGACGCGACTCACAAGACAAATCACGTCTCGTTAGTCTGATGTTCGTGCAAAGCTCACCTCAAACAGATCACAAAGCGGTATAGTTGAGCACAGCAGCGGAACAGATCAGTATTCTCACAGATCGAACGACTTTGATGGTGACAATGAAATCCAGTGACGAATATGGCTGAAGTCACATAAGCATGAACTAGTGCTCTGATACAAATTTGTTAGCGCGAACACGTCCTAAACAGAATAATCATCAATCCAAAGAGGACAATCTCACACTCAAATAGAATCATGAAACTTGCAAATTGGATAGCTTAAGAGTTGGCGAGACAAGGGTCAGGGGAGGCCGCGACAGATCTAGAGTTTCTGTTGGAGAGAGCAAGAGACAGTAGAGACCAAAAATGCTCTAAAATTTCTCTCTTTTATTCTATTATAAAGTAACTATATAAATAGAGATATACAACGAACCACAAAATAATTCGGTTCATATTCTAACATTTGTATTGTTTTGATCTCCTCTTTCTTTGTTTATATTCCTTTGCCTTTATTTTCATTCCATTTCTATCATTTTGTAACTCAGTTCACGCTTTGTGAATACAATTAATGAAATTTGAAAGTTCAACCTTCATCTTTTACTCAAAAAAATATAAGTCAAACTAATCTATTGAACTAATACCTATGCCTAATCCACTAAGGGAGTGTTTGGCACTCAATGGAATAACAAAAAGTTGAAATAGAATAGCTATTTCGACGAATTAATTTGCCAAATAAATTTTAGATTAAGTAGAAGAGTGCGGAATAGTGCTAATCCGGTATACCAACTTATAGGTGGAATACCGGATTAGCTCTCGTCGGAATATCGATTATTGTTTGATTATATTATATTATGTTATTATATTATGATTATGATTAAGATTTAGTATTATTATATTATTATATTATATTTATGATTATAATTTATTATTATATTAATATTATGATTATTATTTATTATTATTATTATCATTATATTATTATTATTAAATTAATATTATCATTATTGTTATTATATTATCATTACCATTAGTATTATTATATTATTTATTATTATTATAAATATAATTTTAATATTATATTATTATATTATGAATATAAATATAATTATTTTATTATTATATTATTATATTATGATGATTATGATTATGATTATTAATACTTATTATTATTTTCTTATGTTGTATTATATTATTATATGTTGATTATAGTGATGATTAATTTATTATTATATTATTATAATTATAATTATTTATAATTATTTTTATGATTATGATTATCTTTTTATTATTATATTATTATGATTATGATTATGGTTATATTATTATGATTATGACTATAATTATTTTTATCATGATTATGATTATGATTATTATATTATGATTATATTATTAAAATTATGATAACTTATTATTATTATATTATTATAATTATGATTGTAATTATAATTTTTTATTATTATATTACTATATTATGATTATGTTTATATTTTTATTATATTATTATTATAATATTATTATTTATTATGATTATTTTTATTACTTTATTATTATTTTATTATGTTGTATTATATTATTATATGTTGATTATAGTTATGATTAATTTATTATTATAATTATAATTATTTTTAATTATTTTTATGATTATGATTATATTTTTATGATTATATTATTTTGATTATGATTATGGTTATATTATTATGATTATGACTATAATTATTATTATCATGATTATGATTATGATTATATTATTAAAATTATGATTATTTATTATTATATTATTATAATTATGATTATAATTATAATTTTTTATTATTATATTACTATATTATGATTATGTTTATATTTTTATTATATTACTATTATATTATTATTATTGATTATGATTATTTTTTATTACTTTATTATTATTATTATCATCATCATTATTAGTATCATAATTATTCATATTTTAACTATTCTGAGTAACAACTACCAAACGATATTTTCGCTCTTCCGAATAGTCAAGAATACCACTCTTCCAAAAAAATACTATTCTATCACTCTTCCAAAGCTATTCCTTAATTTGCCAAACGGACCCTAAATTAATACTTTTTTGTATAGTTCAATATAGTTCGAATGAGTGGATTAGCTATAGGTATAAGTCTTTTTGTTATGCACAAAATTAATCATGAATAAGTTTAGTCAACCAGTCGATTTATAAGGGATTCGATCTTTTCACTAATTACAGGTTATAACTTATAGTTTACAATTCACATGTGAAATCGCACGTCTCATATATGGTATTGTATCGGAGTTCCATAAGTCAATCAAAGCTTCTAATCATTATAGTTTAGTTGACATGGCCAGGCTCTGATACAAACTTTGGGCTTGTTTATTTAATATACTATCATATCACATACTTTGTTATCGTTCAATAATTTAATGTACCACAACGTGTAAGCAGGCCCAAAATGGAGCCAGACCCTTGGATTCAGCCCTTCAGTACAACTGATCAACGCCTTTTATTCATCTAGGCTGAGAAGAGGTGGAAATATTTTGCATCAGGGTCATCATTTTGTTTTTATAAGCGATAGGCATTGTCATAATCCTTGAACTCAATCTGACTGACATGTAGAGAAATTCAGTCTTTATTTGATCTTTCGTTAACTCAATCCGGCTTTTTTTACTTATAAGGGTCGAATTTAAAAAGGGTAAGGTTTAACTTCGGAGAAACAAGTCATTTCCAACTTAGCTCTTAACAATTCCAGTCCGACGTTTATTAAACCTTTAAATTCTTTTAAATTTGTTCATTTTCAAATTCTTATATTTTAATTATATTTAAAAATCTGTAAAATCAAAAAATATTTTAAAAAAAAAAGTAATTTTTCTATATCTATAGTTATAAATTTTGTATTGTATTTTAGTTATATTTCAAAAATCTAAAAAAAAAATTACAAAATCTCTTCTAAATCTGTTCCTTATCCGTTCATTACCCAGTTCTTTAATGCCCAAAGGCCTGAAAAAACTGGGCCTGAGCTTACCCCTCAAAAATAAACCTCTTTAACCCCCACCCCTCCCCCCCCCCCCCACCCACCCTCTAAATATCATTTTTGATATTTAGAGAAATGGCTTGTAGACCCAATAAATCTGATATTTGAGAAATTCAGATCGGCCCTTAAGAACGATGTCTAAGTAACTGAGAAATATTATTACAAAGAAATATTCAGGGTCATCATTAGAGACCCACATAAGTTAATAACGCCTAACGATCCGGAACATGGAAAAAAAAAAAGATAATAGAATCTTGACTGGGTTATTTATGAAAAAATATTGTTGGAAAACTTACGTCTCCATTTATCTCAAAAAAAAAACAACAACAATGAATCATTACTCACTATTGACCTGAATAAGACATTCTATTTTTTATAGTAAATTTTTGTTATATTTTTTGAAGAAAATAATGTAATACCATCTCCAAATGTATAGTGAAAATTATGAGGATATTTCGATTGAATAATAAAAATAAGATTGGTCCATTTCCAATAGTATTTTAGAGGGTCTATATCCGCAGTAGATATATGTTTGAAAATTTAATCTACATAATAGAACATGGAGAATAAAACCGTCCCCGGAGCGCAGCTCTTGTTTTCGAACAGTCTCCCGAAAGAATTTGTGCGTTGGATAAACATATGTGTTATACGAGTATTAAATAGTTACAACATTTCAAAAATAAATTTATTTGATGTTCACAATATTTTTAATGTAGATAGCATCTCCCTTTCATTAAGAAGGATTTTTTTTTAAAAAAAAAGCGGCTTGATATAAAAAATTAAAAAGCTTACTATGAATTTTCATTAAACCAAATTAAAAAAAATGTTACAATCTGAAAGAAAATTAGCAAAAAAGATGAGAAATAAACAAGAAGAGTGAAATACAAATATAGTCCCTAAAAATAAAATAAAATGAAACAAAACAAGAAGAACAACCGACAAAAATATTTATTTTGTTGGTACTGTCCTGCATCAACCGAACAGGTAAATCAAAGAAAATATTGTTTTCTTCTCACAGAGAGGTGTACTGCAGCAAGATATGAATGATATATAAATATGACTCCACTTTACACGGTGAATAATAACGTCTTCTACCGATCCTTTTCTTTATTCTGCCCTTTCATTGAAAGTGCACGGGACCAATCGTCCAATTAAATCAAAGAGATTGAACCATTTATTCAAATAACGACAATCGGTGATATTAGACAATTAAAAGAGCCCCAGATATATTAGTGATGCAGACTCATCAACTAATCAATTATTAAACAATTCTTTTGGGGAGAAAATACGCACGAGAAAGGTGGAGGGGCATTACTAATTTAATATATTTATAGGATAATACTAGATAACTTGCAGCCGTATTCTCAGGATATATTTAAAAAAAATAAAATAACATTTAACTGAAATAGTACATATAAACATACTTCAAAATATAAAATGAAAAACATGAACCATCAATTTCTTATTAATTACTGTATCTGTTGTGCATGAGCATGACCAGAACATAATGAGCCATATGCGATCTCATCTCATGGAGTCGCTGGACTCCACACAACGACGGCGTGTAAACCGGGGAAATATATATATATACTATTATATATTAAGAATTGAACGGATTCATTTTTTATTATTTTTTTTTTATTTTTATATCTCAAAATATTTTTCATCTAATGATTTATATTAGTTTTGACTAATCAGACGAATACGATAGCGTCCATTATTTTATATTTTTCTCCATTTCTTTACCATATAAAAGGAAGTGAATTAAAGGTTGAGGTAAATCATGTGAGATTATATCTGATATAGCATCTGTAATTGATCTTATATTTATTAATATTTTCCATATTAGAATGACGTAAATATTATCATGTGATATTTTTTATATCTAAATAAATAAAGAAGTTCGTTGCAATGCGTGGGTACAACTAATATATATATATATATATATATATAATACACAATCAATGGTTCGGACAAAATTCTGAGATTTATTTTCAGTCAGGCAGATATAATATACACTGATGCACATACTCCGAAAACACGAGGGAGCCGGTTAACTTACCAATGGCTTGGGACCAAAATTTGTCCCAAGCCTTGTTTCAACCATTGGATCAATCTTTTTACACCAATCTCGATGCAAACTCATTTTCCATTATAAATTTTTTTGAATCTCAATGCTAATCCAATGGTTGAAACAAGGCTTGGGACAAATTTTGGTCCCAAGCCATTGGGAAGTTAACCGATTCCAAACACGAGGAACTCGATTTGGAGCGTGGAACTGTGGATCTCCTGCCTCTGCGTGGTCCCGTATATATAAATATGATATGGGTACACGTACGGTTGTCAACGAAATGTGTTTTGACTATGTTTCATTTCACTCCGTGTGGTAAATGAAACGGTTGACGAAATGATTTTATATTTTATTTATTAAATGACATGGTTAATGAAATTATTTTCTATTTTGTATATATAGCGAAATAGTTAACGAAACGATATTTTTCATTTCGTTAAGGGTATTTCAGTATAAAATACATAAAATTTCATGTTTTGTTTCATTTTGTGGTAAACGAAACGTTTGACGAAATGATTTTCTATTTCGTTTATTAAATGAAACGGTTAACGAAGTTTTTTTTTCATTCTATTCGCGCAATGATTAACGAAACAATTTTGTTTCGTGGTAGTCACCAACGTTAGACACCCCTAGGTACACGCAGCATGACAAGCTTTTCATATTTAATCCCCCTGACAGCAAGGCAATTGGCAATCCTCCTCATTGCTAACGGTGGCAATTATTGATCTGACCCGATGGGTTAATCCGATCCGACCTGATATGATCTGAAAATAAATGGGTCAGCTATGGATTTAATTTTTCAAAATCGAATTGGATCGATTCGGGTTCGGATCAACCCGACCCGACCCGATTAATTATATTTTTTGAAGTAATTTTATGATTTAGTACTAATTAAAGTTTAAATATACATTAATTATATACTAATTAAAATTAATTATAAATTAATTAATATTTAATTATTTAAAATAATATAAAAATATTTAATTATTTTATACGGATCGGGTCGACCCGTAACCCGGTTGGATTGAATATGGATAAAAATCAATTATCCGAATATAATCAGATCAAATTCAAATCAGATCAAAAAAATAATAAAATAAAATGACTCAACCTGATCCATTGACAAACCTACTCATTGGCGCTCTCCTCATCACAGTACTGAACGACGCAAACGCATATCACTGATATATCATTATCATATATCTGTAGAACATGAAATATAAAATATAAAAATGGGTCCTCCTATATTTAAGACTGATGTTGATATGTTATAGTTATCATCATTGGAAATTTTTTAATTTTTATTTGAATATAATTTGACTAATCACCGAGTTAAAAAAATAAATTGGAAAAATGCAGAAACTGTTTTCTCAAAAAAATGGCAGTAAAAAAAAAAGAAAAGGAACTGTGAAGATTAATAGCTAAGTTGCAAGCAGTAAAAAAAAAGACGTCACTCCTTTTCTAAATGTATCAGTGAGGGTGATGTTATTTTTATGCGCCGTCTACGGTGATACGCTGCTATTTTTAATATTAAAATTTAATTTTTTTCATTATTATTATTATTATTAATAATAACATTTTTAATTTTATTAGATATTGTCGATCGGAGCCTTTGAGAAAATTATCTCGTATCAAATGGAACCCGATAAAAAAATCCTTTAGATGTCAATAAAAAAGAACGAATCATGAAACAAAAAAATATATATATACCTCACTGATCTGAATATGTTCAGTTTTTACCTCACAGCGAAGATTTTAATTAAATATTCAGTGAGGTATATATATATTTAATCTAAAAATATTCACTGTATATATATATTTAATCTTCACTGCTATTAGATCAATCCCATACGCTGCTATTAGATCTTCACTGCTATTAGATTAAATAGCAGTGAATATTTTTAGATTAATCTTCACTGTATATATATATTTAATCTAAAAATATTTTTAGATTAAATATTCTGATTAAATCGGCACAAAAATACAGTGAAGATTTTAATTAAATATTCCGACAATAACAGTCATGTGGGAACGTGAAACCTCCGTGGCGCGCTCGCAACCTGATGCGCAACAAGTCAATCTCTCCTCTATTTTATCGCGTTTATTCTCCAGACCCCAAATTTTCCTCCTCTTCACCTCTTCTTCTTCTTCTTCTCTCTCTCTCTCTCTCTCTCTCTCTCTCTCCCCCTCTCACTATCCGATGCCTACCTCTAGCACTGATGGCGAGCTCACGTCGCCTCTCCTATCCGCTGACGAAGTCATCCTCACCATCTCCGAACAAATGAGCAACGGCGACTCGACCACCACCTCTCCTCCGTCGAATCCGTACGATTTCATAGGGGCACCACCGTTGGAAATCCCGCAGCTGAGTCCCGTCGATCCTTTCAGAAATCACACTCCTGGATTCGGTGGATTGTACGAATGGTGCAAGATTTTGATTTGCTTGCCCATTGCTGCGTTGAGATTGGCGCTGTTCGGATTGTCTATAGCAGTGGGATATGCGGCCACCTGGGTGGCGCTTCTGGGATGGAAGGATTTGAGCTGTCCCCTTCCATCGTGGCGGCATCGCCTCATGTGGATCACACGGATTTGTGCCCGGTGTATCCTGTTTTCTTTCGGGTAATTTTTGATATGGTTGATCTAAAGGGATTGGTCATTGCTCCACATTCTAGGAAATGCATTTTCATGTATCTATAAGGCCATCAAGAGTTTCAGATTTAAGATTTTTAAAGCAATTAGTTATCTCTTGAGTCTTGATTAATTTAATTGAATTTGACTGTTCATGGGACTTTTATTTCTCTTTTCTCTTAAGGATGCATAACTATTTATTTGTAGGATATGGGGTAGCTGTCTATAAACTGTTGAATTTTGACTTTGTTACCTGATTGGTTCAATAGGATAGTCATAAAAAATACTACCTGAATCATTTGTTTAGGTTATTAAGGAAACATGCATAGAATTTAATATTAATAAGAATTGGGGGAATAAAGGTTATTATTCCAAACAATCCCATTCTCAATACCTAATAGCTTGCATGCAACTACTGTTGTCGTTATACTTTTGTACTTGCATTACTCGTATGTATTAAATGGCTAACATTTGAGAACATTAGATCTTTGAAGAATTGAGAATTCAAATCATCAAAATATTTTGTTTACAATTTTTCAATTATGCACTGAAGGTACCATTGGATCAGAAGGAAAGGAAAGCCTGCTCCAAGGGAGGTTGCGCCTATAGTTGTATCAAATCATGTATCATATATAGATCCTATATACTTCTTCTATGAATTATGCCCTTCAATTGTTGCTTCAGAGTCGCATGATTCCATGCCCCTTGTTGGAACTATTATTCGTGCAATGCAGGTAACTCATAAATCTTGGTACATTTGTGAAAATCAACTTATTTTATTTATACTGTTTTTTTTTTTTGTTCTTTTGTGGTTCATTTGCCCAAGTAGTACATTAGATAAATCAAGTCTTCGACATAGCCAAATCAATATTAAGAAGATTAAGCTGCACAAATTGTTTCTAAAGCATGACCTTAGGCTGGCACTAAGGCTTCATTTTTGTATCTGTTCCATAAAAATACCATCCTTTCACCATTTCGGTCCTTCAACATTATTCAGTAAAAAAAAATTAACAGAAATATTAGCTTGTGTGTCAAATTTTATTAGCTGTTCTGGATTGAACTGTACATTATTATAATCGCCATTTGAAATGTTGTGATTTGTGACTGAGAATTTTCTCTTTGAGTGAAGAATGGTGCTAAGGACTAAATCTGTATTTTATCCCATTATCTGAGATGCCTCAGTAGTCAGAACTCAAACTGTACAGTTGGTCGTTCGAAGGAAGAAAAAAAACATAACAATTGAATGTTAAAATGACAAATCATGAAAAGGATGATTCTAGGCAATTTGTATTATTTTACTTCATTGAGAAATCTCGTCTCCAGTGTATATGATGGGCAGTATGTACTGGTCAAATTTCAGGCCGCCTCGTGCTTCTTATTCATTATTATTATTTTTCCTTCTACTCTAATCAATGAGGTTCCTGTTAATGTAGGTTATCTATGTTGACAGATTCTCTCCAGCTTCAAGGAAATTTGCAGTAAATGAGATAAAGGTAAATGAACTTTTATTTAATCTCTACTAATACCATATACTAACAATATACTGTACAGTATAAGCATATCAGCCAATGCATATAAATGCTAATAGAAATGGTGGCTATTACATATTTTAAATTGTATCTTTGAATCATAATTATTATCTCTATGATACCTATGCATACTTGTTAGGATGTGCTGATTTCAGAGAAAGGCTGCCTCCGATAATTTTCCACGTGTCATGTTGTTTCCTGAAGGGACCACCAGCAATGGAAGATTTATACTTTCATTTCAACAGGGTGCTTTTGTACCCAGCTATCCAGTACAACCTGTTGTTGTTCGTTATCCCTATGTACATTTTGATCAATCTTGGTACTCCCTCCCTCCCTCCCCCCTCTTCTACACACACACAAGACATCTCATATCACTACTGGAAACAGCGTGATCATTTTCTCAAAGGGTGGGGATCACTTGACAATGGACTCTTAAATAAATATAAAAAAACTCTTAAAAATAGAAAAATGTTTATAGATATGTTATTTTACTTTTAGATTGATAGTGTTTTAAATTTTATGTAATTTCATTATCGCTTGTCCATCAAACACCATCGAAATTTTATACAATTTGCAACTGTTACAATTTAACGATCTTAGGTGGACTGTCAAACGATAATGAAATTACATGAAACTTGAAACACTATCAATCTACAAGTAAAATAATATATCTATAAAGTTTTTTTTAAGATTTTTTTATATTTATTTAAGAGTTCATTGTCAAGATTGTCAAAATAACCCATTGTCAAGGGATCCCCATCCTTTCTCAAATTAGTAAGAATCATAAATGATACCAGTGTTTCTGTACTATTGCATATAATGACACAAGAATTATATGGGCATGCACCATTCTATTCTTCTAAAAAGGTTTTGAATGTAGGATACATTCTGCAAGTTTTTATCTGAGAATGATTTCATGGCAGATTATGCTTTTACCATGCAATTTCATTTGATTAATTATTAATGTTTGCATCTTTTTTTTTATCAGGGGAAATATTTCACTACTTATGCTAATGTTCAGAATGTTCACTCAATTTCACAATTTCATGGAGGTATCTATTGATTTAAATGCAAAACATATAAAATGAAACTGGCAATTAGAATAATTGCACATGGAACCCAAAATATCCAGAAATTGCTTAAGCCCTGGACTTTCAAATTTCTAATGAATGACATTTACTGTAGTTAGCCTTATTTTTTTGTATTTCAAAGGATAAGGTTTTTTGTGGTACATAACAGAGTTACTCACAAGTCATAACAAAGCAAGCAAGCTTTCATATTAGAGTATTCATAAGATACGAAATGGTCAATGATACAAACCTAGCAGGCAAGTAAGCCTTAGAAGTCAATGATTCTATAAGATGAAGTGCTTTAGTACTTGCAATACTTTAATATTGTCAAGCATACCTAACAATTTCCAAATAGTTTTCTTAAGTTGTGAGTTTTTTGGCTTAACTTGTGTAAATTATTACACTTTGTTGATCTCTCTATCTCCCTCTCTCTCTCTAGGTTGAGTATCTTCCTGTGGTCCATCCACTTAAGAGAAAGAATGGCAGTGTTGCTCATTTTGCAAAAATGGTGAATCATTTCTTGCTTTTTTATATATTCATTTCAAATCATTGCAAATTTTTGGCATATTAGTGTTTGGCACCTCTTGCTCTTGGCAGTTTTTATGGTGTGCCTGTTTTTACAGTTGATTTGAATTTTTTTTTGCAATCAACAATAATTCTGTTGTTAAACTTTCAGACAAGCAGTGTGATGGCTTCAGCACTGAATGTTCTACAAACTTCTCATGCTTATGGTGATGTGATGCTTGTATCTAGAGCTGCTGAGGTCACAACGGTTAGAACATCAGAACAGAGAGGTTACTTCGTTTCAGCTCAAACATTAATTCATAACCATATCATTTATCCCATCTATTTTTCTAACAGCAACCTAACTGCTCAAATTACATGGTCGAAATGGAATGGGCTAAGAATGTAAGTCTTGATTTTAATTTTGTTCCAAATTCTTTTAATTCTGTTTAGTCTATGATTGTCAAGAAGCAATTCTGAGCTTATTTGTTTCTGAAATGACAATGAACTCTCCTGTTTATGAATAAATTTAGAATTATATTGCTTTATGCTGAGAATATTGCCTGTTCTTATCCTGTTGACCTTGCTAGATGTTTGATGTAAACACCTCAGAGACGTTGGATCTTCTGGACCAATTTTGTTGATGAACCCTGATTCTAAGTAGGCATTTCTCATTATTTTTACTTCTTTTTTTTTTATGATTTTAGAACTTTTTTACTTACTTTCCTTTTCTAAATAACAGTGGGAGAGTTAGCTTTCATGAATTTTCAAATGCTTTTGGGTTGGGCTACAGTCCACTATCTGAGAAGGTTAACTTTATTTTGCTGAAATGCCGTATAGCCATCCTGTGAAGTGTGAACTAAACATCATATTAGAAATGTTCAGATATTTGTATGTGAGATGCTACTCCAAAATAAAATATTACCATAAGGAGGTCATTAATTTGCTACTCTAAACTCTAAAAATAGCATGTTTCCATAATATGTGTAAAAATGTAACCATGGCAATAAAAGTACTGATGTATGAAGAAAAAATGGAACAACTGAGATGGATTAAACTTCTTTTAGTCCTACTAGTTATTTTGAATTTGAAACTAATATTTTTCTTTCTTTCAGATATTTCGATACTTTGATACTGAAAATAAAGGGTCCATTTTGTTCCGTCAGGTACAATTATTGGATCTGAATTTTCTGTGCTGTCTAGGAGCGATATAACTAGGGGACAACATGAGGGTAACTGTGTCCTCAAGTTATACCCTCCTAGAGAGATCCTTCAATGTCATTATTTACGAGCTGCAACTGTATTTATTATAATTAATACAAAATATGCAGTATTTGGTGGGATCAGCACACATCAGGAAGCAAGAGATGTTTTCAGGAAGTTGTCTAACAGCATTTGAGAAGTGTAAAAACACAAATTCTCATGTCTCTTCTAATGAGGTAAACATAAAATGCTAGTTCACTAAATATATCCCTAATTCCTTTTTTTCTCTTGATGTCGGACTGGTTAAAGATGCTTCAATAATTTTTTTTTCGGCAGCTTGTTGATGTATTGCAATCGACAATTACATGCACCAACAATAATGTAAGTAAATAAAAAAGATGTATTGGAAGTCCATCATAACAAGCTGTCTTTTTTCTTTGGCGCTTACAAAAAGGTTGTGAATTGACCTGAAAATAAAAACAACAGAAATCAAGGCTGCAAACAAAAAGAAACTAAGCCAACATATGCTTGCTGTTATGTTTGACCTTCCTAGTACATTATTGGCACTGAAATAATTCTGTGACCTTGTTACCTTGTTGTTTCGCAGGTTTCTTGTTTATTCAGCATATTGGACATGGATAAAGATAAATTAATAAGCAGAGATGATTTTATGATGTGCTTAAACAAGTACCCTTTCCTGATTGCTCTTTTCGAACATTGTGTCAATGATAACTGCGTTGTAGAAATTGTTTGAAGGCTATGAAAAGTCCCTTTATTAAAATGGGGCTGTTGACGTGCCATCTTGTTGTGACAACAGGAGCAGCTGTTTTATTCCAACTGCTAGCAACTGTAGAATCTGTGGGGGACTGTTTTCCTTATTACTTTTTGTGTAGTAAACCGAATCAGCTGTTTCCAACTGTTAGGGTGGATTGTGGCCGGGGTCCTGGTACTATGTGATGGATCTGTTAATTTGTTATATGATGAGAAAAGAAAAAGGGGAAAAAACAAAAAGCAGTATACAGATTATAGGACCTTTGCCACATTTTACCCGTGTCATTTTATTGATTTGGAGTTCACTTGAAAGTGTCAACATTTTGGTCGGAATCTGTTTCTGTGTATTAGTATATGCATATGTTACTTGGTTATTATAGAAGCATTTTGCAAAAAGCTTGATGTTTAACGTTTCTGAGGGATCAGTGGTAAAACAAGGCCGCATTTCTTCAGAGAATGGGGGAAAAAAGCGTCTTCCTTTTGTATTGTTACATGTAAAAGTGTTTGCGGCGGTGATAATTTAGTGGTTTATGAACTTTGTAAATAGGTCATAAATTGGTCTTTTGACCGACGTGTTAATTTAGCTGTAATTCAGGATAGCTAAACTATTAATGATTAGGATCCCTTAGCAATTATGATAATCATGACACTTTATACAAGTTAAACTCAGCAAATTTGAGAAGATGGAAAACTGGAAAGGATTGCATGTTTAGCTTATGAACGGACTATGTTCTTTAACCAATTTCAGTCGTTAACTACTATTCTATCAAACAGTATTATGAAAGCTAAAGTAATCAGAAATCTATGTATCAAGTCCAATAAATCTTGAATGCTAGTTTGTTGTTCAACTTTTTTTTCATACCGTTCCTCCATGATTGTTACAAAATCTAGAGCCCCTATTTGTAAATCACTACAGCATTCATCACTTTTCTTTTTTTTCTTTTTTTTTTCTTTTTGAGAAAAGCATTCATCACCTTTTTAACTGACTCCAAAAACTTTGTTAGTGAAATAATAGAATTATCTAATCGTCTAATATTTTTTACAATTGATCCCTTCAAAATTATTGTAATAGGACATAATGCTATGATAATTTTATAATTACCCCCTTCAAAAATTACTCTTTTTTTCGTTTCATATTGTCCATAAAAAAACATCTCTAATTAATTCGCAAATACATGCTTCTTTGAGGGAAAAACAACTATCTAATGACCACAGATCATTGATGGCTGAACCAGTGAGCTGCAAAGTGTTAGAATTAGCCATTCCATAGCTTAAAAAATGTAGAACTAACAAACACATGATTAATGGATTATTCTTTGATCACAAAAAGATATATTTACTGCTACCAGTCCGACGCTTTTTAATTAGACTATCTTTTGTAAAATTGTATTGCGCGTACGAACCATAAAAAAATTGATTTTTAGAGGTAAAGGTGTTTTCCATGATTGTCCAAATAAGTCTTGTTTAATATCTCCGAGAAAGAAATGGAAGGTGGTGAAATATATATATTTCAATTTTTTAAAGGAGAGCTCAAAAAGTTAACCAAATATAAAAAGGAACGAACACTAAAATTTTCATTATTTTCCTAAATTAAAGTGGCTGTTTTACAATTTAAAACTGTAGTAAATTGAATACTCTTTCCTCAGTTAAATTGAAGGGTATAACCTCACTTTCGGAATAATTTATGCTGAAACCTGATATGTTTTCAAAAGCTAATAAAACAAGTTTTAATGCATAAACCATTTTGAAATCTGTTTGCATTAAAATTTAAGTATCATCAACAAAGTTACGGTTGAGAACACATTAATTTTCATTAGAATTTCCAAACCTTTAATTAAACGGTTTCCATAGCTTTATACAGAATTCTAGAAAAATAATAAGAAACTAAGATAAAGAAATGAAGATAGATATTCTCCGTCTCAACAAAATCTGTATTAGATTGTTGTTTCCCCTCCGTGTACATTATAAACGTAGCTTAGATCTTGATTTAGAAGTCGGATTTTCAAAAATTAATAATTGTCTTTGGCGACTGCTAAATAGTCAAATTCATCTATTGTCGAAGCATCTCAATCCCATTTTTAAGGTATGAAACTTATAAAATTTAGAGGTGGACCCGACCCAAAAAAAAACTCACCCGACTGTCCAGACCCGACTCGAAAAACTCATCCAACCCGCTCAGACCCAAACCCGACCCAACCAAATTTGAACTCGACCCGACTTGATTTTTTTAAAAAAATCAAACTGACCCGATCCGATCCAAACCCAACCTGACCCGACTCAACCCGAATCAAATGACCTACAATCTAATCGAAATGTATCAAAGATCTGAAAAAACACATGTAAATTGACCCGACCCGACCCCCCTAACCCGACCCGATCCGACCTAATTTCTTCTAAAAAGTCAAACTAACCCAACCCACCCGATCCAAACCCGAACCCGACCCGCCCGATTGTCACCTTTAATAAAAATTGATAGTTGAAACTTCCAAATCATGAAGATCACAATTCAGATAAGAAATTAATGCAAGAAAAAAAACAATTAAGAAAAAAAAAATGTCATGTATACAGATCATGAATTCAAGGTACATAGAAAATGGAGCAAGGACAATTCGGTGAGCTAAAATTTTGTAAATTTAGGAAATTGAGTAAGATTAACATTGGTTTAAGAATTTGTTATGTACAACAAAAGTCTTAGCATCGTTGTTCACATGACTTTACAACCATGTTTCACATAATTCTGCATTTCTCCTTCTTTGGCTCACTAGGTCTTTGTTGAACATTTGAGGCTCGCTGTACCCAAAAAAGAAAAATAAAACAAACAATAATTAGTTGTAATAATAGAAAACAATAACCAACAGTATATATACAGAAAGGAAAATTTTAACAGAAAGGGGAAAAACAGCTCATTCATTTCTATCAAATTAAAAACAATATGCTGGTGTTCGACTAATCTAGTCTACCGACACTATCATGGTAAATTTCATTTCACAGTCACATGTTGGCCTTCCGAAAGGAATATCTTAATTTAGGACATATAAGAGTAAGTGTAAAACAGACATTTTCTAAATGGCCCAAGAAATCAACAAAGAATAATAAAAGATAATCAAGTTTATTTGGGTCTTGCGTATATGTGATCTGATTATGTATGATTTAAAGGACCCAGGCTTGTAATCAGAGGCCGGATCAATAATTTTGTAACCAACAAATATCAAGTAACAGCACTCCCTCAAAAAACTTTTTTCACAAGATTGACCTCACCACCAACACAATTAGTTTTTGGTCCTCACCACCAACCAATAGGTATTACATTTATGCAACGAGAAATTGTAACTGCCAGTTTTACCCCCACACAAATTTGACCATCCTGTCCTCCTCCCAGAAACAAAAATATGTACACTGCTAGCCTGTGACACACCACATATAGGTCACATGCTCTGCACTTGTATTGATGCTTTCAGTGCCAAATTTAACCACCAGGAAAATAAAGGAAACCTACGAAGAATGAAAAAAGGTATTACAGTTTAAAAAGTACCTGAGGACCCACAACAAGCCTCGGACCGCTTCCATGTGGACGCTGAGGATAGGGCAACTGCTGCTGCTGCTGTCTTTGTTGCTGTTGCTGCTGCTGTTGATGCTGCTGTTGTTGCTGCTGCTGTTGCTGTTGCTGTTGCTGCTGCTGCTGCTGCTGCTGTTCAAATTCCTGTTGCTGAAGTGCTATTGCCAGTTGCAAATCCGAGCTGTCAAATTTCAAGTTTCAAATTACCATAAAAATCTGAAATTACAAACAGCTAAATCCAGGACCTATCATTTAACTTCAGCACCATTATACTGACAAATGATAGATCTATTGAGTCATGCTGTATGAGAAAGTACAAAATGGCTTACTGCACAGAAATGTAATAACATACTAAGTTCTTTATTGGCTTACTGCAAAAGACAATACCTGTTTAATATATTATACCAAGTTCAGGAAGAGTCAATCCAGTAAAAATATGAAAAATAAAGAAACCAAAAAAAAATATACAAACTCAAGCACAAACACCAAGCACATCGAATTACCAAAATAAAATGGATAAAGTGTTCATTGAAAATGGTTTTTGATTTATAACAGAGTAATATTCCTGGTTTTTGTTAAACTACATACTATATTTTCATAATCAACAATTGATCTCAGGTAAGCTCTAATTTTTCATATTCAACTATTCACTCTGTCTTAACTCACCTCAACTTTCAAATGAAGTATCGCAAACATAATTTGCAAAATAAAAAGGCTACAATAATTATAATACAAATTTTCCATTGTATAAAGAAATATGTCTAGAAAGGAGTGCTATAAGATTATTGCCTCACTTTAACTGTGTTAATGCATAAACTTCACCGTCAAAGGAAGAAAAAAAAAATTGAGGAAACAGAAGGAACAAAGTTATGAACAATCAGCAATGCTAGTGGTTTAGTTATTATGGACAAATATAAATGATGATAGGGACATGCATTGATGCACAATGTTGAGACAATTTCTGACATAAGTGCCATAAAGACCCAAAAAACATGTTTCAAACTGCATCACAGTATATTAAGAGCATTTTTAATCTAACTCATTAGAACGGCACTGTGCATGAATTGACCTGAGCTCCAACTGGCACATAAGCCTACTTTTTTATTGGTTTAAAATTTACTTGCTCTAGATATTGTGATATGCTAAATATTTTCTGTTAACTTTTGATTAATTGAATTCACGCAAAACAAATGACCTATACTTTTGGACCCGATTTACTTTCCCAATGTCATCTTTGTGAAAAGAACAAATTCAGGGGAAGATTAAGCACATTGTAGCCAGTGTCATACTGTGTTAACATTTTAAACCTCATATTCTGGAGGCAAATCCAAAGAGCTAATTTAAGTTGCACGCTTGAAAGAAACTAGATTGCATTTCAATTACTATTGGTGAGGCATCAAAGAAGATAAATTCAATCTATCGATTTCTTGAGTTTGGTTTGAATTCAAAATTGACATGTCATAAATGCATGTCTGCTAAGATGTTCTTTTTTATAGAATACTAAATCAAATAATATACCGATAAAGAACTTATTTGACATATTAACTCTTAAAAAGTAAATGAACGAACATGTAGTTGTTAGAAATTCAAACTAATCCAATTATAGAAACCTTGCTTTCTAATTCTGGAAAAGAAACCAAAATTCAAGCCACTAGACAAGGTACAAAATAAAAGGAGCTATAGCTATAACAAGTATATTCAGTTCACTTGAGAAAAGAGATCTGGAATATCACTTTTAAAAACAGTTTATGATTTAAAGCAAATTAATTGACAGTAATTCATTTTAATGACAAGTCATTTTAAGCAAGGAATTTACATCCTCATTGATTTTGTAATTTCAAGTATAATTAATACAGTAATTCATTTTATTCTCTCTTCTTTTTTTTAAATGCTTCAGGAATTGGACCTGCATCTCTACAGAGAGGCGAGGCAGAACAATGTCATGTCAGGACCATGGTTCTTAGCAGTCTCTTTCTAAAACTACATATACTTCACTATACCGGAAGCATAGAAGTTAGTATCTTACAATTCAAGATACGAATCTTACGATACGATACGATTCAGAGGCTAATAGATACGAATCTTACGATACGATACAATTCCGAGACCAATAAATATAAATCTGCACTTTTTGTCTATGGAGAGGGAATTCGCACGAATCCTTAGCGAATTGCTAACGAATCCTGACCAAAAATAAGTGACTCAAAAAATATTGAATAAAAGTATAAAACTATTTTTTTCTAATGTATTAAATAAATATGTATATTAAATTCCTATTTGGTATTTCATTCTAAAAATATATATTGAATTTATATGTGGTTGATTGGAAGAAAATATTTTTTTTGTTAGTACTTATGTTATTTGGATTGTCATAGAATTATAATAAGAGTAGTGTTCATATCATATAGCATGCATGTTGTGCTAGTGTTCTATATAAATGTGATAAAATATTATATTATAACGATTCTCAAATAGAAAAAATACAATATGTGTCTAATTAGTTGTTTTAACTCAAGTTTAGTGTATCTTAATAGTACGATACGATACACGATACACGATACGATACAAAATATAGCGATTCACGATACAAAATACGATTCAACATCTATGACCGGAAGCAAACAGTCAATAAAAGGAAGCAATCACCTATAGGAACAGTAATATTAACATGAAGATGAAAATCACCAGGTAAGAATAAGAGAACAATTCATTGTTAAGCTATCAATCACATAACACATTTTAGATGGCTAGCCAAGAATAAGAGTTCATTTAGAGAGAATTACTTTGTAACCGAGAGCGATGGGTCCGGAGTTCCAAGTGTGGCAAGATAATTCTGTTAGAAAAATACAAAATTAGATAGTCTCAATAAAAAAGTAGACTTAAAATATCAAAAAAAAATTAGGCTCAAGAAGTATCCATACTGCAGTGGTTGTCATGGCTTGTTGTTCATTCCATGATTCACTTCCTCTATTTTCAATATTAAATTGTGTGAAGTTGCCAGTCATGAAAACAGTGTCACCATTGACCTAGTTCATTCCATGCAGAAAATATGATGTTATAAATCATCTACAAAATATGTGAACAACTGACAAAATGGAAATACAATCAGCTCTGATAAAACCAGAGTTTAATATCTTCCTGTTTGTTTTTCTGTTCTTTTAGATATATTTGGCCTCCCGGTTATCTTGAAAGTGTGAATTCTAAAGCAAATTTGAGCAAGTAGTACCCACTATATGACTAGGAAAGAAATAGACGAGTTAAACCAAGACAACTTGCTCCCATATGTTTGGGAAAGAAATAGACAAGTTGAGCCAAGACAAACTTGTACTTGCTCTAAGGTTTTAGCAAAAAAATAATTATGTTGAGCCATGGCGGAGTCATACCTCATTCAGCTTTTCCCAAACCAAATCAGGCTGATGGATGTAACCTTGGTCAGTAGCTAATAGGTACAGCTCTCCATTGTACTAGAAAATACAAAAAGGTCAGCACGCAGCATTATAGTTAATAGTTCTAGAAGAGAAAGATCAGTGTGGTAATTGTACTTTGAACATAGTGCTGAAGTGGTTATTGCGAAAAAAGACGCAGAGTTCCCTTTCCTTGAGGCCGTCTTGTAAGCAAAATAAGCTGACAATATAATGAAAACAAAGTTGTTACATATTTATTTATACATAAACAAACAGAGACAATTTAGATATGGGATAAATACCCAAATATAGTCAGCTGGCTTGCACTGTTTTCCAGAAAGTTCCTTATCAGTTGGTCTGTAAACAATATATAAGAATATTAGCAGAAAACTAATGAATTCAATTTCAAATATTCAGAACAAAAAAAAAGTTCTATTTGTGTTGTTTCCAGATATGCATATCTAATGTCTATATTTACCAGTGGAACTAGCAATCCAAATACAGCACGCACAAGCACAATACTTCCAAACCCTGGTTCACACAAGCGATATATTAATGGCAAACTTTTAGTTGGTGTATCAAATCTCTGATCTATCAAATTGACAGGATTTGCATGTCCATGTACCAAGCTTTTAAAAAACATGTAACAATTTTTAACGGTGAGGTGACCAGTTAACGGTTAACGGTTAACGGTTTTAACGGTTTTACACGGCCGTTAAATTAAAAAACAGTCAATCACTTTTTACTTGCTAATTTTATTTAAAAGCATGGAAAATACATTCTCATATCATTAGTACTTAATAATTAAATAAATTAAGCAAAAATAATAATTACAACATTAATTAAGTACTTCAAAGTTAAAAATCTTAAATTATACTAAACTATTATATATGAATTTGCTTCATATTTTTATTAGAGCATTAATTTACATTTAAAAAATAAAAAGGAAATAAAAATTTATAGTCACTAACTAGAGTTAGACTATTGTGAAAACGTTTGCATTTCGAGTCCAAGTGCATATGGCACAAATTTTATCGTAATATGTTCCGAAATTCAAAATTATCATTCTCATTAAATTCTTCATATCAAAATATTGGGAGATACAAAAATTTGGGGCATTTCGAGTTTTCTAAGTATTTGTTTTGAATTTTTGAAAATCAGCACTAAAATAATAATAAAATATTGAATTGTTGTTGCTGATTTTCAAAAATCCAAAACAAATACTTAGAAAACTCGAAATACCCCAAATTTTTGTATCCCCCAATATTTTGATATGAAGAATTTAATGAGAATAATAATTTTAAATTTCGGACGTGTTACGATAAAATTTGAGCCGTATGCACTTGAGCTCGAAATGCAAACGTTTTCACAATAGTCTAACTCCACTAACTATTAAGATATGAAACAAAAAAAAATTCAGTTGTTAAATGCATTTTTTTCAAAAAAAATTCACGGTTTTAACGATTTTAACGGGTTTAACGTGAGATAAAACGGTTAAATCACAAAAAACCCGTTAAATCCGTTTTTTCTCAAAAACTTAACGCCAGAGTCCGTCAAAATCGTTAAAATGGTTAAAACTTCCAGTTTTTTAAAAGCTTGCCATGTACTAATGTTTCAGATAGAAAAATCTAGCTGTAAGCAGAGCATAAAATCCTAAAGGTCACACAGTCTTAAACAGACCATTTGAAACTAACATGATCCAAAATGCCAACTCACTTTGAATTTGAAACAAACAAACACTTACACTGACGATCCTCAGGTTCATCTCCTGATTCATTAGGAGACACCCCCTTGCTAGCATTCTCTGCAAGGAGAACCTCTCCTTCATAAACCGGTTCAGGACTCTCATACACCATACTCCTAGGATTTAGTATGTGTTCTTCTCCTTGGTATATAGGCTCACTGTCTACAGATTCAGGTCCATTCAAAAAATTGTCCCTCACTTCAGCAGGTGGGGTTCCCACTGAATCATGTTCGTCTCCAGTTCTCCCAGCTGATTGTTCTCCAGTGCTCCCTGCCATGCATTGATTGACATCCAGAGAAATATTCTCAGACAATAACCTGGGAAATGTAACCCCCTCTGAGTTCTCAACCTCCTCGGATGCTGATTTCACCAAGTCAATTTTGTCCTCTTTTGTTTGAGGCATTGCTGTTTTGGGTATTGAGTCTTCTGACAAATCACTATTTTCATTTTTCATCTCAACCACTGGAAACTCGCCAGACATCTCAGCTGCATCAGAGGTGCTCTCAACTTCAGGTACCATCAGCTCAGAACTCTCAACTTTAGCACTAGCTTGTGAAACAGGAGATCCGGCATGCACTTCTATTTTGTCAGATATTTCAGATTTGGATAAATCCAAAATCCTCTTAAGTTCTTCTTCCTCCTCTATGTCACCCCGCTTCTTCTGCTCACCAGCTGGAGGAATAACAGGTGGGACCGGGTTGTCCTCAAAGGATAGTCCCCTGGAGAGAGAAGGAGATGGCACACCAAGTGCTGCAGTACAGGCTGCTGCAAAGTCAACTGTTTGACTTTCTTCATCTTGATTGACATCTTGTTCTGACATTGTCAGTTTAGTCTTCTCTTTCTCTGATCTTCTTGTGACATACTCGGCCACAAGAGTGTTATAAGATTTGGAGCCAATGACAGATGCTGTTTCTACATCCTGAATATTAAAGATTGGTAATTTCACACAAGCAAATAACCAACTTAGAGAATTGAAAATCGAAGTTATACAATTACATGGTAGTCAAATTAACAGTAGATATGGTGTGCAAAGATTTGAAAAAAAAATGGTACAGCCAAAAGACAACATTATCAAAGCTTCTTTCCACAAGTTACCAAAGAGTCCTGACCAGTTCTATTTATTTTCTTCCTATATAACTAAATTAATTCACCAACTGGTACTTTTTACATTCTAACCAACCATGGGATTCATGTATACCTGTGGATCAACTATCCAACCATGGTACAAGGCAATGTCGAGGAGATCAAATATAGCACACTCTCTTGTGAACTCAAAATCATTGATCCTGTATTCAAGTGAAGTTTAGTGAGTACATCATGTGACAATAAACCCAAGTAAACAAAAAGTACCCTTTCTTCTCCATTTCTAGTTGGCGTTATAATTCAAATCAAAGACTAAATTGTTTAAGTCTGAAGACCTAGTTGTTTGCATAATTTCCCTCTCATAAAAGAATGAAACAAATAAAGTACTCACTTCCTAAAAAGCACATTCACATCAATTCCAGTTGCAAGCCGAGGCAGCAGATCAATTGCATCTGCTATGTTCTGTTGTTGATTGTTAACATATGCATCATCCTTACCCTTAAGAGGAAAATAAGGAGTGATTAATATAAAATATAAGGAAATAGTTAAATTAACAAAAAAAAAAAGGAAGGTTCCCAGTGCAGGATTGCTTCAATAAGACAGAGAGCCGTACTGTTTTCTTACACCGACAAGTTAAGCCTAAACCTATGAAATATATATCCAAAAGAGTAAGATAAGAGTTTATCAAATCGCCTTTAAACCTTAGGAATTTGCTCTTTTCTCTATCTTGTATAGAAGTTTCTATGCCACTGGGACACACTAAGTCCTTAGTAACTGGTACAGCATTGATTGTAAAAGAAAGAAAAAGGGAGAGAAACCTGGGGTCAAGTTCAACCTATTAATGCTGATTATAAAATGACTGAAACTGTCCCTCTCATTAATTAACATTATCCTGGTGAGATAAAAATCAAGAACAGAAAACTCTAGGCGTTAATTAAAAAACCAAACCTGGACATTGCTATTTGAATCGATCAGCCTCTCAGCCACTAGAGAAAGAAGCTTCTGTTGCGTAACCTCTGGTTCATCCACACTAAGATTGATGATATTTCTCAAAAGCATCACATTGCCTAGGACATATCAAAACGAAAGAAAGCAGAATCAGGTCAAACAACACCTAATCCAACGAAATATCTATAACAAATGGAATCATACTATCATACTCCAGTAAAAGAAGCGAGTAAAAGATTGAAAAAAGAAAAATACAGATTGCTAGGAGAGGGCAAGGTCCGTTTTCGTTTTGGAGCACGATCGGAGTGGTACGACCAAGGAACTGGACCGCCTTAGTCTTATAGACCGGGTCCCCGGACGCCTCCGCCTCGCCCCGCCGCTCCTCCACCTCGCCGCGCCGCTCCTCCGCCTCCTCCGCCATTTCTAGGTCGCGATCGCTGCGCAACCGCACCGATTGTCGCTTTCAACTCCTTTTCGCTTTTCCTCGTCTCTGGTTTGACCGCGCAAAAAGATTTCTTATTTTTGTATTTCTTGGTTTTCTCTTGGGCTTTCCGGTTTGGGTGATTATATGCAGTGGTTGATTAAAGAAGAGAACTCATTAATTTAAAATGCGTAAAATAAGTAAGACAGGCTGTGGGGGATGACAGTGATGGCACCTCATGGGACCATGGGATGAAGCGAGGAGATCTAGCCGTTGATTTGTGATTAAAGTGGGGAGTGATTGAATTTGAAAATCTTATATAATGTAAAAATTTGAAGTGTTTTGAATTTTTTAAGTCATAATTTTTAATTTTTGAAAATCAGCTCTAAAAATAATAATAATATATTCAATACTTGAACATCATTTTAAAAAATTAAAAATAATAACTTAAAAAGCTCAAAACACCCTAAATTTTTGCATCCCACAAGATTTTCATATAAAGAATTTAATGAGCATGATAAATTAAAATTTAGAGATGATTAAATGTACTTTTGAGTTAAGCTCACGGAAGGCCACCGTGAGCTTAAATTCACGATATCTTTGCTCGAAATGATATTACTATTTTGATAAATTAATTTATCAAATGAATTTTAGGCTAAGTAGAAAAATGCAGAAGAGTACTAATTTGATATACTAAGCTATATGTGGTATATCAGATTAGCTTTTTAAATCGGAATAGTGTTTATTATTTGATTTATGTTATATTATATTATTATATTATGATTATGATTATAATTTATTATTATTATTTTATTTTATATTATTATGTTATTATGATTATGATTATATTATTATGATTACAATTTTATTATTATTATGCTTAAGATTATTATATTATTATATTGTGATTATGATTATTATTATTATATTATTATATTATGATTATAATTATTATTACATTACTAAAAAATAATTATATTATTATTATGATTATAATTATTGTTACTATTATGATTATTTATTATTATTATATTATTATAATTATTTTATTATTCTATTATAATTATGGTTATATTATTATTATACTATTATAATTATGACTATAAGTATTATTATTTATTATTATTTTCTTGATTATGATTATGATTATGATTTATTATTATATTATTATACTATGATTATTATTATTATTTAATTATGTTGTATTATATTATGACTATAATTATGATTATATTATTATTATATTATTATTATGATTATGATTATGATAATGACAACGATTATATTTTTTATTAGAGTTAGGCTATGGTGCTATGCATAGTTAATGATCAAATTTGCTACAGACTCAAAAATATAAATAAATCATCTCAAAATCTTGATTTATCAATAAATTTTTTATATCAAAATATGATGGAAAAAGTCTAAAACTAATACTTAGAAAATTAAAAAAATAGAAAATTTTCATATCCCATCATACTTTGATATAAAGAATTTATTGAGACCCATAAAACTTTGAAGATGATTTAACTATGTTTTTGAGTATGTAGAAAATTTAATTATTAACTACGCGTAGCACCATAACCTAACTCTTTTTATTATTATATCATTATATTATTATTATTATTATTATATCATAATTATTAAATTATTATTGTTTATTATTTATTTCATTGTTAGTATCATAATTATCCATATTTTAACTATTCTAATTAACAACTGTTAAACGATATTTTTGCACTTCCGAATAGTTAAGAATATCAACTATTCTATCGTTTTTCCAAAATGACACTATTCTATTACTCTTTATTGATTGAAGTTCTTTTTGATGAAATTGGTAAACTTCCCCTTCTGACTATCACTAATTCGCATTGTTTGGGTTTTAAGTCGACGCGCTAATACGCTATTTCAAGGGAAAAAATGAAAATAAAAGACTGGTTGTTGGAGAGGTCTAGTTGTCTATCTGATTACTCGATAACACACTCTGCATAAGGAAAATTGTTTAAGCAAACTTATCAGATAAAAGCACAAGCACGCAACTTTTTATTTTTATTAGCAATTACTTGACATACATATCAGTACAAGGTTAGATTTTATGAAACTAATAATGAATTGGATGATTGCTAGAATAAAAGTATGTATTTATTTTTGCCATCTAACATTTAATCACGTATATTAATTTAATGATCTCAAAAGTTCGTTAGTTTTATGTTCAAATTTCTCTAAATAATTTTCAAAATAAATTGTTTTGGCCAGGGCATTCAGTACATTTTTTTCCTGTATTTATTGTAATATTTATAATGTTTCCTTTTTATCTGCTTTGTTTAATTTTCACTAGAGTTGTTTTGACGGGAGACCGAGAATAGGTGTGATGGAGACAATATTGAATTAGCCTTCACCAGTTATATAAAATAACTTAGCAAGCAGTCGCTTGCTATTTCAGAAAAAAAAATTTACAAAAATCAAAATTTATTTCGAGTTTCATCTAAAATATATTTAGCTTAATTAATCTAAAATTCCAAGCTTCTTAAAAAAATTATACTGTAATGATATTCTTTGGAGATTAATATCAGATTGACGGAGATGAACAATATAAGTGATTAATAAACAATATCATTCATGTGATTATCCTACATAATTTGCAGGATTCAGTAGTCTACAAGAATTTGATTTGGAACTAATGACAAAGTTTAAAAAAAAAAAAAAAAAACTCAAACTCTCTAATGGTTGTGATATTAAAGTGCTGATCTCGCATTGTGCTGTATTTTTTCGCACACAAAAGCGACATCTAGCCATCTCATGGAGATAAAAAGAATAAAATTTATTTTTGTACACCATATTTAATTAACACTTGTGTGCTGTTCGTCGGACTTTGCTCATTGCTTGAAGACTATGTGGCATTTTTTCCGAAAAAAATAAATTAAAAATCTGCATTAAAATAATAATGAGATTTTACGTATGTTTAGCTGTAAAGATTAGAATGTCCGTATCTAATTAAATTTATATGTTTCACGTATTAAGGTTTGAAATTTCGACGATGCCTGATGCATAATCAAATCATACTTTTGCTTTACAAAATGTAATTATTAGAATGTCTATGTATATCCTATAATAAGTATAAATGTGCTTGGGAAATTTTATTTTTGAAAAATCCATTGTTGAGATGAATTGTCACATCAAGTGATTCATCCCCTTCTGTTAAATTCTACGCATCTAAAGAATTTGCAGCGATGTATTTCAAAACTGTCGCATTTAGAAGTCCGTTTATAATATTTCAAAATTTTTGAAGGTCATTTTATATTAAATCAAGTAGTAACAAATAAATGTCTTAAAATAAATTAATTAATCATATATAGTTAATTAGAATTATTCATTTTGATATTATTTAATCTAGTATAAAATATATTTCAAAAATTATAAAATTTATGAGCATATATCAACTATAAAAATCAACAAGATAAATTATTTGAGTTTGAAATTTGTGTCAAATTTTGAAAATAAAATTAAAAATTTGTGGTGTTGGAACCCTCATATAAATCCTTGCTCAATTGTTAATACATAGAGAGAGTTAACCTTTTAAGATTTTGAAGCATGCCACATCATCATTTTTTTCATCATTGATTTTGTTTAAATATTTCATCTTCTTCAATCCAAGAATTTATATAAAATAGTTTCTCTCTCCTCATTAAAATAATATTTAAGATGAAACTTAATTCTTAAAATGATCTAAATTATTTAGTATTATTATATTATTATTATATTATTATGATTATAATTTTTATTATTATTATATTATTATTATTATGATTATGACTATAATTATTATTATCATGTTTATGATTATGATTATTATTTAATTATGTTGTATTATATTATTATATTATGATTATATTATTAAAATTATAATTATTTATTATTATTATATTATTATTATTATTATTATATTAGTATATTATGATTATGTTTATATTTTTATTATATTATATGATTATGATTATTATTTTATTATTATTATTATTATTATTATTATTATCTTATTATTGTTACTATTATTATTATTTTATTATCATCATCATTATTAGTATCATAATTATTTATATTTTAACTATTCTGATTAACAATTACCAAACAATATTTTCGCTCTTCTGAATAGTCAAAAATATCATCCTTCTACTACTCTTTCAAAAAGACATTATTCTATCACTATTCTAAAATTACCACTCTTCCAAATCTATTCCTTGATTTGCCAAACGGACCCTAACTTTTTATATGATCATTTATAGATTATTATATTTCTAATTATATTATTTATTATATATAATATTATTATTATTATTATCATTATTACTTAGTATTTAAAAATATTGTGTCTATATTTTCTTTAAAATAAAATTTTATATTATTAATTATTTATTTTAAGGACTATATTGTCGGAACAAAATCCGAGTTACTAGAGAACTCTAGTAGTAGAAAGTAAATGGTCATTAAGCAAAGAGTATCATCCAAAATAGGATATGAAAAAAATGAAAAGATACAAAAATAGGAAGTATTGATGGCCGACAAAAAAGAGGAAAAGAGCAAAAATCCGAGCAAAATAGGAAGTTCTGAGCTCTTGTACAATACAAAAGTAATAATAGTACCCTTAACTCAATAATAACTAACTACGCGTATCCATTCTATTAAACGGTGTTTATAAATGTAACGTGTGCTCATATTTTTGAAACTAGGTGTTTATATTTCTAATGAATTCGTGCGGAATTTGTGTTTATAAATGTGACATTAGTGTTTATAATTTGAAATTAGGTGTTTATAATTTTAATGAATCCTTGCAAAATTTCATGTTTGGTATTTATATTTGTCAAGAATACATGTGTATTGTTAGGTGTTTATATATGTGCATGCGGTGTTTATAATTTCATGTTGTGTGTTTATATTTGTCAAGAATACTCATGTATTTTTAGGTGTTCATATATGTGCACGCGGTATTTATAATTTCATATTTTATGTTTATATTTGTCAAGAATACCCATGTATTTTTAGATATTTATATATGTGCATGCGGTGTTTATAATTTCATGTTGTGTGTTTATATTTGTCAAGAATATTCATGTATTTTTAGGTGTTCATATATGTGCCCACTGTGTTTATAATTTCATATTTTGTCATCCACCGTATAACTTGTAATTTGTCCCTTAAGCATATAATTATGTGTAAGTCTATTATTATATGAGTTTATCTCAATAGTATTTCTATATACATGAAGAAAGAACACTATTAACAGTATATAGGAAGTGGCAAGCATAATGAAGGGTGTCTTCTACAAATACTTGGCAAATCTAATTTTGTTATCATCAAAGTCAAATACAGTGTGGTATGCTCCCATGAACACACCCTCTAAAATTTGGCATTTCCATTCAAGGTGTTGCATTAAATTAGATCCATAACTAATCAAGATAGGATTTAAAAAAATAAAAATTACAGATACTCTACATATATAATAGGGTTAATGTATGTAATTTGGTTTCACAATAAAAAGCAAACGAGGAGGAGATACCAAAGGGGGTTGGTATATCAAAGACCATGAAACCACTGATGCACATAGTCTGGTGATCTGGTCTGCTTCTTATACTTTCAAAACGTACCGCCAACAATGATATATGTATTCAAGTTAAACAAGAAAATATAACACAGTCAAATTCAATCTAGTGCTAAAATTTTAAATTTTGTTCATTCAATATAAGACAATCAAATAGTAGTCGACCTAATCTGAGTCGGGGTGAAAATTTTGCCGGTAGTGGTAAATGAAATTTTCAAGATGCTCCGATATCATTGCAAGATACAGTTGATTCTTCCATCGGGCTTGTAACTTATCACACAGCTATACAAGTTCAAATTGAAGCTAAATTAGTTGTTACCATTCTAGTAGTTCCTATAAATGATAGCCCATTTGGTACATCTTATATGCTCTCTTTTTTTGGATAGAAAGATGACAGTCTAGTATAATATATATGCTAGTTGAATGTATAAATGAAAAGACGCTTTTCATAATATTTTACTACCAAGTTACAACATGCACCATGGCATTGTATTATCTCAGACGGCAAAAATACAATGATTTTAAGTACTTGGTTGTCATAGGCCAAGATGTGTTCCTTGGTGGCATTTTCTCAAAGTTGATTCTCCATCCACAACTGTCATTTCACATGTTGTGCACAGAAGATCATAGTCTTTCTCCTTAAGTGGTTGTTTCTACCACATACTTGATGTTGTTTCTATAATCCATAAAGACAAACTTGAGAAATGATAAGAGAGAACAAAAATATATTGTGAACATCTCATAAAGTTAAAATATTTTTCTGACATGAATTTGAATGCATGAGAGAAACGTGAGAAATTTATGCAAAAAAAAACATCATGGCTTATACCTAGAAGGAAGGTTCATAATGTAGACTAACACAGAGATAGAGGCATTATTAAAATCTATTCAGAAAAAGAGTTCAATTCTAAAACTAAACACGCATTTATTTTCTTTCTCTGAGTTATTTTAAATAAAATCAAGTCTTCTTTTTCAAAGAGTAACATTTCTTCTGAGTTATTTATTTTTTTTCTTATTTGTGACATGTGGATAATGAAAACAAACTTCTTAGCAGGAAATTAATGTACTGATACACCCAAACTAGATATTCTAATAAATTTTAAGAGCACTTTTAATGAAAACAACTCACATCAGGATCAAATCTGAAATTGGACAATAGAAAGGACCATTTCAAGCATGGATCGTTGTTTCCACTTCAAATCCAATAAGATCTCTGATCAAACAATTGGCATTCTAGGGAGAATTAGAGAGAGAGAGAGAGGCACAAACGGGTAAGAGAAAAATACCACATGACAAACTTCTTAGCAGGAAATTAATGTACTGATACACCCAAACTAGATATTCTAATAAATTCTAAGAGCATTTTTAATGAAAACAACTCACATCAGGATCAAATCTGAAATTGGACAATAGAAAGGACCATTTCAAGCATGGATCGTTGTTTCCACTTCAAATCCAACAAGATCTTTGATCAAACAATTGGCATTCTAGGGAGAATTAGAGAGAGAGAGGGGCACAAACGGGGAAGAGAAAAATACCACATGACAACACACATACCCTTCCTAATGATGGAGTGCCAGTGAGTGGCGTTAGTAATTGTGTACCCCTTGTAAATCGTGCTGCCATGAACTCCGCCTTCAATTTCTCTTTTTCTAGTCACAACTTCCGGTTCTCTCTGCTGAGTCAGGAAATCAAACTGATGAGTTGTTGTCGTGTTGATTAGCAATGAAAATCTATTATTAGATGACCAAATAAAGTAAGCTTAGGGAGAGTATGGGGGGCGAGGTGAGGAGAGGAAGAGAGGTGGAGATGGAGGTGATGATAGAGATCTCGAGGTCAATGGGAGAGGTTTGAAGCTGAAGGTGAAGGAGAAGAGAGAAGAGATGAGGTGTGTAGCAATAGGTGCCACTCAGGACCTGAAGCACCGCATCAGACGAGACGGAGAGAAAAGCACGGTCGAGAGAGAGAGAGACAGCATGGCGGAGGTAGAGGCGGAGGCGGAGGCGGTGGTGAAGGAGAGAACTTCTCTCACAGACGCGCCACAGAGAGGAGCGACACATTTGATCGAGAAAGCGATTAGAAATCACGCACGTGAGTTGGATTATTGGGTAATAGTCTATCTGATGCGGAAAAAACCCGAGGACGAGAATGAGGGATGAAATGCGGGGGGAAATAAAGATTTTCTCTAATATCAATTCGCCATCGATCCGTTACAGGCCAGGCTTACAGCAGAGGATTATATATATTATATTGGTATGAATCGTCAAAGGAGCTAGATTCAACTGATCGCCCTGTTAGTTAGCTTTGTTTGAGCTTGTGGGAATTGGGGGTCCTTTGGGAAGAAACCTGATCCAGTTCATCAGGACAGACAACAACAATATACCAGAGTGACCCGAAAGTAAGGAAACATAATTCCAAAAGGAGCGTGCAAGCTACCAGTAATTCGCATTTTGGGATGGCAAAAACTTAGCAAACAGCAGTTATCGTTGGCAATTGACTCAGCTCGTCCTTGGTCTCAGAGTCAGAACAGCATAGCATAGCCTTTTGCAGCACCACATCACAGATTCACAGTCATATAACATGCTTCAAAAATATTGGTGTAGCTCATGATTTCACCTGTGCTTGGACGATCTAAATATATCCACAAAATTGCAACGGCTATGTATGAGAAGAAGCTGATGTCTATTAACACAGATAGTGTTTTAGTGATCCCGGGGCCGCATTTTGCTTCTGGTTTGGAAGTGTCGCCATTGTACACAGACCTTCTAGAAATTAAAGGGGAGAGGCGAGGAAAAAGTCATGTTAGTGTCAAATACATACTGTTCTTTGTTAAGAAACGAATTTCCTGGTGGAGTTGTGTAATTGTTCTAGCAGCCTAATGTGATGGGTCCATCTAAAATTTCAACCAACAACCTTTAATTTAGTACAAAATTCAAGGAAGGCTCTTATAATAACAGAACCTGTTCAACAATACTTTGCATGTTGTACCAGAAATTTAGAATGAAAATGCACATATATACGCGAATACAGTCTTGTCTGAAGGACCAATTTCAACAGAGAAAATTTGCATCCAGGAAGGCAACAACAATTACCTGAGTTTTTCTAAAAGGACACATGTTGTATTAATTAAGTAGCACAAGCAATTGCTTATACAGAGAAGAAGACTCCAGCATACATAGCTTTGGAGGCCTCGTCTCTATATATAGCCGCGCACCTTCTGCATTTAGTATTTAATTAACCAAATATGGAATCTGATCAAGCTTTTTATTGTACTTGTTATTAACAGTATTAGTAAATTTTAGCTCATTCAATTTTCAGCCGAGGAACTATTTTCTGTATTCAAAGTACTTAATTAACAGCCTATTCCAACAATCCAAATCCAGGAATCCATTTAACATAAAAATGATATGTCTTATGAAAAATTAGTGTCCTATGATATTCATATCGAAGTGTTAATTTGACAATCCTATAATAGACATGATCATGAGTAATTATATTAATTCGCTCGAAATTATGTGTAGTTTTGATGTAAAAAATTTTGAAAATCTTAAATAACTTGTTTAAAAAACAGTTTCTAATGCATCTTACTTATATTTTGTGTATAATTAGTGTCATAGAATATTCATATCTAAGTTTTAATTGGGCAATCATATAATAGTCATAATTAGGAGTAATTATATTATTTTCACGAAATTATAGGTCGTTATGAGGCAATGAATGTTAAAAATCTTAAACAACTTGTTTAAACAGCAATTTCTAATGTATCTTACTTATGTCTTATGAAAAATTAGTGTCCTATGATATTCATATCGAAGTGTTAATTTGACAATTCTATAATAGACAAGGTCAGGAGTAATTATATTAATTCGCTCGAAATTATGTATAGTTCTGATGCAGAAAATGTTGAAAATCTTAAACAACTTGTTTAAACAACATTTTCTAATGCATCTTACTTATATTTTGTGTATAATTAGCGTCATAGAATATTCATATCTAACTTTTAATTAGACAATCATATAATAAGCATAATTAGGAGTACTTATATTAATTTTCATGAAATTATATGTACTTATGCGGCCAGCAATTTTTAAAAACTCAAACAACTTGTTTAAACAACTGTCTTTAATGCATCTTATTTATGTCTTGTGTAAAATTTATGCCGTACAATGTTCATATCGAATCGTTAATTGGATAATCTTCTAATAGGTATAATTAGGAGTAATTATATTAATTTTGAAGAAATTATGTGTAGTTATGGGTCAAAAAATGTTAAAAATCTTAAACAACTTGTTTAAACAGCGGTTTCTAATATATCTTACTTATATTTTCTGAAAAAATAGCGTCGTACGATATTCATATCGAAGTGTTATTTGGACAATTATATAATAGGCATAATTATGAGTAATTATATTAATTTTCATGAAATTATGTATTTTTATATGAAATTTTTTGAAAAAAATACAAACAACTTGTTTAAACAGCAATTTTTAATGCATCTTACTTATGTCTTTGAGCAAAATTAGTGTTGTAGAATATTCATATCGAAGTGTTAGTTGGCTAAAATTTTAATAGACATAATTAGGAGTAATTATATTATTTTTTACGAAATTATGTATAGTTATGAGGCCAAAAATGTTGAAAAACTAAACTTTTCTAAATAGCAGTTTCAAATAACTTGTATAAACAACTGTTTTTAATGCATCTTACTTATGTTTTGTGCAAAAATTATGTCATAGGATATACATATTGATGTTTTAATTAGAAGATCTTATAATAGGCATGCTTAGGAGTAATTATATTAATTTATAAGAAATTATGTATAATTATAAGGCCAAAAATTTTATAAAACTCAAACAAATTGTTTAAACAGCTATTTTTGAAGACTTCTTACTTATCTTTTGTGCAGAATTAGTGTTGTAGAATGTTCATATTGAAGTATTAATTAGATAATCTTTTAATAGGCATAATTATGAGTAATTATATAAATTTTCACTAAATTATGTGTAGTTATGGGGCCAAAAATGTTGAAATACCCAAATAACTTATTTAAATAGTTATTTCTAATACATCTTACTTATGTTTTGGCAGGAAATAGTATCGTAGAATGTTTATATCGAAGTGTTAATTGAACAATCTTATAATCGTCTTAATTAGGAGTAATTATATTAATTTTTCATGAAATTATGTGTATTTATGGGGCCAAAAATTTTAAAAATTCAAACAACTTGTTAAAACAGCAGTTTTTAATGCATCTTACTTATCTTTTGTGCTAAATTAGCGAAATAGAATATTGATATCGATGTTTTAATTAGATAATCTTATAATAGGCATAACTATTAGTAATTATATTAATTTTTAAGAAATTAAACGTAGTTATGCGGCAAAAAAATTGAAAAACTCAATCAACTATTTTAAACTGCTGTTTTTTAATGCATCTTACTTATGTTTTGTGCAAACTTAGTGGCGTAGTATATTCATATCGAAGTATTAGTTGGATAATCCTCTAATAGAACAATTAGGAGTCATTAAATTAATTTTCACGAAATTTTATGCATTTATGAGATAATAAATTTTGAAAATCTTAAATAACTTGTTTAAACAACAGTTTTAAATAATATATATAATTTATGTTTTTCATGAAAAATAATAATAGACATAATGGGGAGTAATTATATTAATTTACGCGATATATGGATATTCATGTTGGAGTGTAAATTGGACAATCATATAATAGGCATAATGAGGAGTAATTATATTAATTTACGCGAAAATTATATGTAGTTATGCAGAATTAGCGTCCTATGCATAAAAAATTTTCAAAAACTCACACATGACTTGTTTAAAATTTTTTTGAAAATCAAATAACTTGTTTTTTCTACGCATCTTACTTATATTTTATGCATAATTAGTGTCATAGAATATTCATATCTAAGTTTTAATTGGACGATCATATAATAGTCATAATTAGGAGTAATT
Organism: Schoenoplectus tabernaemontani; assembly: GCA_037127355.1. Taxonomy (NCBI): domain Eukaryota; kingdom Viridiplantae; phylum Streptophyta; class Magnoliopsida; order Poales; family Cyperaceae; genus Schoenoplectus; species Schoenoplectus tabernaemontani. Next base: position 12,333,361 of record CM073749.1, read on the forward strand.
ATATTAATTTTTATGAAATTATGGGTCGTTATGAGGTAAGGAATGTTAAAAATCTTAAACAACTTGTTTAAACAGCAATTTCTAATGTATCTTACTTATGTCTTATGAAAAATTAGTATCCTATGATATTCATATCGAAGTGTTAATTTGACAATTCTATAATAGACAAGGTCAGGAGTAATTATATTAATTCGCTCGAAATTATGTATAATTCTGTTGCAGAAAATGTTGAAAATCTTAAACAACAGTTTCTAATGCATCTTACTTATATTTTGTGTATAATTAGCGTCATAGAATATTCATATCTAACTTTTAACTAGACAATCATATAATAAGTATAATTAGGAGTAGTTATATTAATTTTCATGAAATTGTATGTAGTTATGCGGCCAGCAATTTTTAAAAACTCAAACAACTTGTTTAAACAACTGTCTTTAATGCATCTTATTTATGTCTTGTGCAAAATTTATGCCGTACAATGTTCATGTCGAATCGTTAATTGGATAATCTTCTAATAGGTATAATTAGGAGTAATTATATTAATTTTGAAGAAATTATGTGTAGTTATGGGTCAAAAAATGTTAAAAATCTTAAACAACTTGTTTAAACAGCAGTTTCTAATTATCTTACTTATATTTTCTGAAAAAATAGTGTCGTACGATATTCATATCGAAGTGTTATCCGGACAATTATATAATAGGCATAATTAGGAGTAATTATATTAATTTTCATGAAATTATGTGTTTTTATGCGGCCAAAAATTTTGAAAAACACAAACATCTTGTTTAAACAGCTGTTCTTAATGCATCCTACTTATGTCTTGTGCAAAATTAGCGTCGTAGAATGTTCATATCGAAGTGTTAGTTGGCTAATATTTTAATAGACATAATTAGGAGTAATTATATTATTTTTTACGAAATTATGTATAGTTATGAGGCCAAAAATGTTGAAAAACTAAACTTTTCTAAATAGCAGTTTCTAATGCATCTTACTTACGTTTTGATGAAAAATAGCGCCCTAAAATATTCATTTTGAAGTGTTAATTGGATAATCTTATAATAGGCATAATTAGGAGTAATTATATTAATTTGCACCAAATTCCGTGTAGTTATGGGACCAAAAATTTTCATAAAGCCAAACAATATGTTTAAACAGCAGTTTTTAACTCATCTTACTTATGTTTTATGCAATATTAGCGTTATAGAATACTCATATCGAAGTTTTAATAGGACAATATTATAATAAGCATAATCAGGAGTAATTGTATTAATTTGCACGAAATTATATGTGGTTATGCGGCCAAAAAAATTGAAAAACTCAAACAACTTGTTTAAACAGCAGCTTTTAATGCATCTTACTTATGTTTTATGCATAATTAGCGTCATGGAATATTCATATCGTAGTTTTAATGGGACAATATTATAATAAGAATAATCAGGAGTAATTGTATTAATTTGCATAAATTATATGTGGTTATAAAAAAATTGAAAAACTCAAACAACTTGTTTAAACAGCAGATGCATCTTACTTATGTTTTATGCAAAATTAGCTTCATGGAATATTCATATCAAAATTTTAATAGGACAATATTATAATAAGCATAATCAGGAGTCTTATTTTAATTTATATGAATTTATCTGCCGTTACGCGGCCAAAAAATATAGAAAGATCAAACAACTTGCTTAAAAAACAGTTTTTAATGCATCTTACTTATGTTTTGTGAAACAATTAGTGTTGTAAAATATTCATATCGAAGTTTTAACTGGAAAATCATATAATATCCATATTTAGGAGTAGTTATGTTAATTAATTTATAAGAAATTATGTGTAGTTATGCAGCCAAAAATTTTAAAAATCTCAAATAACTTGTTTAAATAGCTGTTTTTAATGCATCTTACTTATGTTTTGTGCAAAAATTATGTCATAGGATATACATATCGATGTTTTAATTAGAAGATCTTATAATAGGCATGCTTAGGAGTAATTATATTAATTTATAAGAAATTATGTATAATTATAAGGCCAAAAATTAAAAAAAAAACTCAAACAACTTTTTTAAACAGCTATTTTTGAAGCCTCCTACTTATGTTTTGTGCTTAATTAGTGTTGTAGAATGTTCATATTGAAGTATTAATTAGATTAACTTTTAATAGGCATAATTAGGAGTGATTATATTAATTTTCACTAAATTATGTGTATTTATGGGGCCAAAAATGTTGATATATACCCAAATAACTTTTTTAAATAGCTGTTTCTAATACATGTTACTTATGTTTTGGCAGGAAATAGTGTCGTAGAATGTTTATATCGAAGTGTTAATTGAACAATCTTATAATAGTCTTAATTAGGAGTAATTATATTAATTTTTCATGAAATTATGTGTATTTATGGGGCCAAAAAATTTTAAAAATTCAAACAACTTGTTAAAACAGCAGTTTTTAATGCATCTTACTTATCTTTTTGTGCCAAATTAGCGAAATAGAATATTGATATCGATGTTTTAATTAGATAATCTTATAATAGGCATAACTAGGAGTAATTATATTAATTTTCACGAAATTAAACGTAGTTATGCGGCAAAAAAAATGGAAAAACTCAATCAACTATTTTAAACTGCAGTTTTTTAATGCATCTTACTTATATTTTGTGCAAACTTAGTGTCGTAGTATATTCATATCGAAGTATTAATTGGATAATCCTCTAATAGGAACAATTAGGAGTAATTAAATTAATTTTCACGAAATTCTATGTAGTTATGGGATAATAAATATTGAAAATCTTAAACAACTTGTTTAAACAGCAGTTTCAAATATATCTAATTTATGTTTTATGAAAAATAAATGTTATAGGATATTCATGTTGGAGTTTAAATTGGACAATCATATAATAGGCATAATGAGGAGTAATTATATTAATTTACGCGAAATTATATGTAGTAATGCGGCCTAAATTTTTCAAAAACTCACACAACTTGTTTAAACATAATTAGGAGTGCTTTTTTTAAACAACTTGTTTAAACGCATCTTACTTATATTTTATGCATAATTAGTGTCATAGAATATTCATATCTAATTTTTAATTGACGATCATATAATAGTCATAATTAGGAGTAATTATATTAATTTTTATGAAATTATGGGTCGTTATGAGGTAAGGAATGTTGAAAATCTTAAACAACTTGTTTAAACAGCAATTTCTAATGTATCTTACTTATGTCTTATGAAAAATTAGTATCCTATGATATTCATATCGAAGTGTTAATTTGACAATTCTATAATAGACAAGGTCAGGAGTAATTATATTAATTCGCTCAAATTATGTATAGTTCTTGATGTAGAAAATGTTGAAAATCTTAAACAACTTGTTTAAACAACATTTTCTAATGCATCTTACTTATATTTTGTGTATAATTAGCGTCATAGAATATTCATATCTAACTTTTAATTAGACAATCATATAATAAGCATAATTAGGAGTACTTATATTAATTTTCATGAAATTATATGTACTTATGCGCAATCAAAATTTTTAAAAACTCAAACAACTTGTTTAAACAACTGTCTTATGAATGCATCTTATTTATGTCTTGTGCCGTACAATGTTCATATCGAATCGTTAATTGGATAATCTTCTAATAGGTATAATTAGGAGTAATTATATTAATTTTGAAGAAATTATGTGTAGTTATGGGTCAAAAAATGTTAAAAATCTTAAACAACTTGTTTAAACAAAGTTTCTAATTATCTTACTTATATTTTCTGAAAAAATAGCGTCGTACGATATTCATATCGAAGTGTTATTTGGACAATTATATAATAGGCATAATTATGAGTAATTATATTAATTTTCATGAAATTATGTGTTTTTATGCGGCCAAAATTTTTGAAAAACACAAACAACTTATTTAAACAGTTGTTCTTAATGCATCCTACTTATGTCTTGTGCAAAATTAGTGTCGTAGAATATTCATATCGAAGTGTTAGTTGGCTAATATTTTAATAGACATAATTAGGAGTAATTATATTATTTTTTACGAAATTATGTATAGTTATGAGGCCAAAAATGTTGAAAAACTAAACTTTTCTAAATAGCAGTTTCTAATGCATCTTACTTATTGTTTTGAGGAAAAATAGTGCCATAAAATATTCATTTTGAAGTGTTAATTGGATAATCTTATAATAGGCATAATTAGGAGTAATTATATTAATTTTCACCAAATTCCGTGTAGTTATGGGGCCAAAAAATTTCATAAAGCCAAACAACATGTTGAAACGGCAATTTTTAACTCATCTTACTTATGTTTTGTGCAATATTAGCGTTATAGAATACTCATATCGAAGTTTTAATTGGGCAATTTTATAATAGGCATAATTAGGAGTAATTGTATTAATTTGCACGAAATTATATGTGGTTATGCGGCCAAAAAAATTGAAAAACTCAAACAACTTGTTTAAACAGCAGCTTTTAATGCATCTTACTTATGTTTTACGCAAAATAGCGTCATGGAATATTCATATCAAAGTTGTAATAGGACAATATTATAATAAGCATAATCAGAGTACTTATTTTATTCTATATGAAATTATGTGCCATTACGCGGCCAAAAAATATAGAAAGATCAAACAACTTGCTTAAACAAACAGCTTTTAATGCATCTTACTTATGTTTTGTGCAAAATTAGTGTTGTAAAATAATCATATCGAAGTTTTAACTTGAAAATCATATAACAAAATTGCCATATTTAGGAGTAGTTATGTTAATTAATTTATAAGAAGTTATGCAGCCAAAAATTTTAAAAATCTCAAATAACTTGTTTAAACAAATTGTTTTTAATGCATCTTACTTATGTTTTGTGCAAAAATTATGTCATAGGATATACATATTGATGTTTTAATTAGAAGATCTTATAATAGGCATGCTTAGGAGTAATTATATTAATTTATAAGAAATTATGTATAATTATAAGGCCATAAATTTTATAAAACTCAAACAACTTGTTTAAACAAATTATTTTTTTGAAGACTCCTACTTATCTTTTGTGCGTAATTAGTGTTGTAGAATGTTCATATTGAAGTATTAATTAGATAATCTTTTAATAGGTATAATTAGGAGTGATTATATTAATTTTCACTAAATTATGTGCAGTTATGGGGCCAAAAATGTTGAAATACCCAAATAACTTTTTTAAATATCTGTTTCTAATACATCTTACTTATATTTTGGCAGGAAATAGTATCGTAGAATGTTTATATCGAAGTGTTAATTGAACAATCTTATAATAGGCTTAATTAGGAGTAATTATATTAATTTGCATGAAATTATGTGTATTTATGGGGCCAAAAAATTTTAAAAATTCAAACAACTTGTTAAAACAAAGCAGCTTTTAATGCATCTTACTTATGTTTTGTGCCCAATTAGCGAAATAGAATATTGATATCAATGTTTTAATTAGATAATCTTATAATAGGCATAACTAGGAGTAATTATATTAATTTGTACGAAATTATACGTAGTTATGCGGCACAAAAATTGAAAAACTCAATCAACTATTTTAAACTGCAGTTTTTTAATGCATCTTACTTATGTTTTGTGCAAACTTAGCGTCGTAGTATATTCATATCGAAGTATTAATTGGATAATCATCTAATAGGAACAATTAGGAGTCATTAAATTAATTTTCACGAAATTTTATGCATTTATGAGATAATAAATTTTGAAAATCTTAAACAACTTGTTTAAACAAAGTAGCTTCAAATATATATAATTTATGTTTTATGAAAAATAACCGTTATAGGATATTCATGTTGGAGTTTAAATTGGACAATCATATAATAGGCATAATGAGGAGTAATTATATTAATTTACGCGAAATTATATGTAGTTATGCAGCCTAAAAATTTTCAAAAACTCACACAACTTGTTTAAACAAATTGTTTTTAACGCATCTTACTTATATTTTGTGCATAATTAGTGTCATAGAATATTTATTTCTAAGTTTTAATTGGACGATCATATAATAGTCATAATTAGGAGTAATTATATTAATTTTTATGAAATTATGGGTCGTTATGAGGTAAGGAATGTTAAAAATCTTAAACAACTTGTTTAAACAGCAATTTCTAATGTATCTTACTTATGTCTTATGAAAAATTAGTATCCTATGATATTCATATCGAAGTGTTAATTTGACAATTCTATAATAGACAAGGTCGGAGTAATTATATTAATTCGTCCAAATTATGTATAGTTCGATGTAGAAAATGTTGAAAATCAAAACAACTTGTTTAAACAACATTTTCTAATGCATCTTACTTATATTTTGTGTATAATTAGCGTCATAGAATATTCATATCTAACTTTTAATTAGACAATCATATAATAAGCATAATTAGGAGTACTTATATTAATTTTCATGAAATTATATGTACTTATGCGGCAATTAATTTTAAAAACTCAAACAACTTGTTTAAACAACAATTTTAATGCATCTTATTTATGTCTTGTGCCGTCATATGTTCATATCGAATCGTTAATTGGATAATCTTCTAATAGGTATAATTAGGAGTAATTATATTAATTTTGAAGAAATTATGTGTAGTTATGGGTCAAAAAATGTTAAAAATCTTAAACAACTTGTTTAAACAAACAACAGTTTCTAATTATCTTACTTATATTTTCTGAAAAAATAGCGTCGTACGATATTCATATCGAAGTGTTATTTGGACAATTATATAATAGGCATAATTATGAGTAATTATATTAATTTTCATGAAATTATGTGTTTTTATGCGCCAAAATTTTTGAAAAACACAAACAACTTATTTAAACAAGCTTGTTCTTAATGCATCCTACTTATGTCTTGTGCAAAATTAGTGTCGTAGAATATTCATATCGAAGTGTTAGTTGGCTAATATTTTAATAGACATAATTAGGAGTAATTATATTATTTTTTACGAAATTATGTATAGTTATGAGGCCAAAAATGTTGAAAAACTAAACTTTTCTAAATAGCAGTTTCTAATGCATCTTACTTATTGTTTTGAGGAAAAATAGTGCCATAAAATATTCATTTTGAAGTGTTAATTGGATAATCTTATAATAGGCATAATTAGGAGTAATTATATTAATTTGCACCAAATTCCGTGTAGTTATGGGGCCAAAAAATTTCATAAAGCCAAACAACATGTTGAAACGGCAATTTTTAACTCATCTTACTTATGTTTTGTGCAATATTAGTGTTATAGAATACTCATATCGAAGTTTTAATTGGGCAATTTTATAATAGGCATAATTAGGAGTAATTGTATTAATTTGCACGAAATTATATGTGGTTATGCGGCCAAAAAAATTGAAAAACTCAAACAACTTGTTTAAACAAAGAAGTTTTTAATGCATCTTACTTATGTTTTACGCAAATTAGCGTCATGGAATATTCATATCAAAGTTGTAATAGGACAATATTATAATAAGCATAATCAGGAGTACTTATTTTATTCTATATGAAATTATGTGCCATTACGCGGCCAAAAAATATAGAAAGATCAAACAACTTGCTTAAACAAAGCAGCTTTTAATGCATCTTACTTATGTTTTGTGCAAAATTAGTGTTGTAAAATAATCATATCGAAGTTTTAACTTGAAAATCATATAACAACCATATTTAGGAGTAGTTATGTTAATTAATTTATAAGAAGTTATGCAGCCAAAAATTTTAAAAATCTCAAATAACTTATTTAAACAAATTTTTTTAATGCATCTTACTTATGTTTTGTGCAAAAATTATGTCATAGGATATACATATTGATGTTTTAATTAGAAGATCTTATAATAGGCATGCTTAGGAGTAATTATATTAATTTATAAGAAATTATGTATAATTATAAGGCCATAAATTTTATAAAACTCAAACAACTTGTTTAAACAAATATTTTTGAAGACTCCTACTTATCTTTTGTGCAGAATTAGTGTTGTAGAATGTTCATATTGAAGTATTAATTAGATAATCTTTTAATAGGTATAATTAGGAGTGATTATATTAATTTTCACTAAATTATGTGCAGTTATGGGGCCAAAAATGTTGAAATACCCAAATAACTTTTTTAAATATCTGTTTCTAATACATCTTACTTATATTTTGGCAGGAAATAGTATCGTAGAATGTTTATATCGAAGTGTTAATTGAACAATCTTATAATAGGCTTAATTAGGAGTAATTATATTAATTTGCATGAAATTATGTGTATTTATGGGGCCAAAAATTTTAAAAATTCAAACAACTTGTTAAAACAAATTAGCTTTTTAATGCATCTTACTTATGTTTTGTGCCCAATTAGCGAAATAGAATATTGATATCGATGTTTTAATTAGATAATCTTATAATAGGCATAACTAGGAGTAATTATATTAATTTGTACGAAATTATACGTAGTTATGCGGCACAAAAATTGAAAAACTCAATCAACTATTTTAAACTCAGCTTTTTAATGCATCTTACTTATGTTTTGTGCAAACTTAGCGTCATAGTATATTCATATCAAGTATTAATTGGATAATCATCTAATAGGAACAATTAGGAGTCATTAAATTAATTTTCACGAAATTTTATGCATTTATGAGATAATAAATTTTGAAAATCTTAAACAACTTGTTTAAACAAAGAGCTTTCAAATATATATAATTTATGTTTTATGAAAAATAACTCATAGGATATTCATGTTGGAGTGTAAATTGGACAATCATATAATAGGCATAATGAGGAGTAATTATATTAATTTACGCGAAATTATATGTAGTTATGCAAACCTAAAAATTTTCAAAAACTCACACAACTTGTTTAAACAAATGTTTTTAACGCATCTTACTTATAATTTGTGCATAATTAGTGTCATAGAATATTCATATCTAAGTTTTAATTGGACGATCATATAATAGTCATAATTAGGAGTAATTATATTAATGTTTATAAAATTATGGGTCGTTATGAGGTAAGGAATGTTAAAAATCTTAAACAACTTGTTTAAACTAATTTCTAATGTATCTTACTTATGTCTTATGAAAAATTAGTATCCTATGATATTCATATCGAAGTGTTAATTTGACAATTCTATAATAGACAAGGTCAGGAGTAATTATATTAATTCGCCCGAAATTATGTATAGTTTCGATGTAGAAAATGTTGAAAATCTTAAACAACTTGTTTAAACAACATTTTCTAATGCATCTTACTTATATTTTGTGTATAATTAGCGTCATAGAATATTCATATCTAACTTTTAATTAGACAATCATATAATAAGCATAATTAGGAGTACTTATATTAATTTTCATGAAATTATATGTACTTATGCGACGTGAATTTTTAAAAACTCAAACAACTTGTTTAAACAACTGTCTTTAATGCATCTTATTTATGTCTTGTGCCGTACAATGTTCATATCGAATCGTTAATTGGATAATCTTCTAATAGGTATAATTAGGAGTAATTATATTAATTTTGAAGAAATTATGTGTAGTTATGGATCAAAAAATGTTAAAAATCTTAAACAACTTGTTTAAACAAGAAGCTTTCTAATTATCTTACTTATATTTTCTGAAAAAATAGCGTCGTACGATATTCATATCGAAGTGTTATTTGGACAATTATATAATAGGCATAATTATGAGTAATTATATTAATTTTCATGAAATTATGTGTTTTTATGCGGCCAAAATTTTTGAAAAACACAAACAACTTGTTTAAACAAATTGTTCTTAATGCATCCTTCTTATGTCTTGTGCAAAATTAGTGTCGTAGAATATTCATATCGAAGTGTTAGTTGGCTAATATTTTAATAGACATAATTAGGAGTAATTATATTATTTTTTACGAAATTATGTATAGTTATGAGTCCAAAAATGTTGAAAAACTAAACTTTTCTAAATAACAGTTTCTAATGCATCTTACTTATTGTTTTGAGGAAAAATAGTGCCCTAAAATATTCATTTTGAAGTGTTAATTGGATAATCTTATAATAGGCATAATTAGGAGTAATTATATCAATTTGCACCAAATTCGTGTAGTTATGGGGCCAAAAATTTCATAAAGCCAAACAACATGTTGAAACAAACAGCTTTTAACTCATCTTACTTATGTTTTGTGCAATATTAGCGTTATAGAATACTCATATCGAAGTTTTAATTGGGCAATTTTATAATAGGCATAATTAGGAGTAATTGTATTAATTTGCGCGAAATTATATGTGGTTATGCGGCCAAAAAAATGAAAAACTCAAACAACTTGTTTAAACAAAGACTTTTAATGCATCTTACTTATGTTTTACTGCAAATTAGCGTCATGGAATATTCATATCAAAGTTGTAATAGGACAATATTATAATAAGCATAATCGGGAGTACTTATTTTATTCTATATGAAATTATGTGCCATTACGCGGCTGTGCGACCCTTTTTCGCGCCCCTCACCGCCCTGAAAAAGGAACTCGGGCGATGAATTACGGAAGAAGGACACGGAGATCCCTCTAAGTGTGCATTGGGTATATTTATATGAATTTGGAATGCACATTTAAAGGTTTTAGAGAGATTGTGGGGTCTTTAAGATTCCAATGGGCGCAAGCCCCCATTGTTAATTACCCTGGGCTTTGAACCCGAGGAACCTCTGATTAAGAAAGGAAAAATAAACAGAATAGTTAAGTAATTTTAAGTGGTCGCTGTGAGAAAGGGCGGAGAAGATATGAACTTTTTAAGGTAGTCTACACCTTGTGAACCTCAATTAATGGCAGTTCAGACCATGAGTCTCGATTAATGGCAACTCAGACCATGAGCCTCGATTAATGGCAGCTCAGACCATGTGAATATCAGTACGCAAGATGTGAAGCTTGAAGCGCTATGCCAGCTCAGCATCAAGGACTGGTTATCAGAAAGACGAAGAAGATTTTTGATCATCTTTAACTGATCTTCTAGATCATGAACATGAAGCGCTATGCCAGCTCATGGACCTAGGCATTCAGATATCTCGATGATCCATGTAGAGACACTAAATGGTTCCCGAGATGCGAGATATTGAGTTAAGGCTCCTTACCAACTCAAATATCAAGATCAAGGTGAATCTTCCGAGATACAAGATATGAACGCAAGCGCTCTGCACGCTCAACATCAAGATTCGGTGAATCAGAAAGACAGGATTTGGCCCCTTTCTTGGTCTTCACTGATTTTCTAGACTATGAACCTGAAGCGTTTTGCCAATTCATAAATCTAGACATTCAAAGTCTCGATGATCCATATAGAGACTTGAATGATTTTAGAGATATGAGACATTGAGTTAAGGCTCCTCACCAACTCAGATATCAAGATCAATAATTGATTTTTTTTTGTTTCGGGTTGAGTTTGATTTATTTTAAATTGATTTTTATTTTATTTGATGAAAGGGATGATGTCCTTTGTTTTTTCTTATTTCAAGTATTTAGCTTTATTCATCTAATTTATTTTTATTTTGAGTTTATAATTTTTGAAGTTTATTTAAATTTTATAAGGGATATAGTCTTTTATATTTATTTTAATTATTTTATTTTATTTTATTTTTGTTGAATTTAATTTATATTTATTTTATTTTATTCGAGATTTTGAAAGTTGAAAGAGTTGCATTTCTTATTTTTATCTTTTATTTTTATTAATTTTCTTTTATTTACATATTTATTTTTATCTTATATCTTATATCTTATATTTATTTGAAACTTGTTTAATTCTAAAAGTTTATTTTAATAATAGGTGTTTATATTTTATTATTTTATTATTTTACTTATATTTATTTTATTTTGATTGAAATTTATTTAACTTTGAAAGTTTAATCCAATGAATAAGTTGTATTTAATTTTGCTTTATTTTTTTATTTTATTTGTTTTTACATATATTTTAAGAAAAAAATGTGATTTGTTTTCCTTTTTATCTTATTTCTATTTGGACTTTATTTAGTTTTAAAGTTGATTTATTGAATGAGAGATGTATATCTCTATCTTTTATTTATTTTATTTTATTTTTGGTTTAAATTTTGTTTAATTTTCGAGTTAATTTATTGAATGAGAATATACATAGTTATATTATTTTTTTTTTACTTTTTTTTTTTATGATTTATTTTAAAAAAAAATATATTTCTATATTTATATGCATATTATCATCATTTCTATTATTATACGTCATTTTTCATTCATTCTTTTGCGTTATTATATTAACTTATTATTTTTTTTAGATGATTTTACTTTTACTTGCCAAAAGGATATTTTTTATGTTTATTATTTTTATTTAAAGAAAAGAAATATAGATTTGACTTAAATTTTGTTATGATATAATTTATTTATTTCATTTGAGAAAAAGATTTATTTTCAAAATATATTTTTTATTTCTATCTAGTTTAAAATTTAATTATTAATGGTTTAATATTTCATCCATTGAAATATTTATTTAGAGGAAAATATAGGAACATTTTAAGAATCTTATTTTTTGAAAGAAAGTATATATATTTTTTTTAATTTTATTGTGAGAAAAACAATCAGCCTATGTTTATGTTTTGTTCAAAACGTTCTTTTTATGATTATTGTGGTATTATGAAATCCTTTATGCAAATTTAGATAATTTTATTTTAACTGTATTTATTTATTTATAGACATTTATACTTTCGATTTTAGTTACTTATTGAACTCCTTAAATTGAGCTCCTTTTATTCTTGCGTTGGGCGCACTTTCCCTTTCCTTTCCTTTGTCGGTTCAAAATGTTCACTTGATCGGGCCATTTTGTCTCTTTGCAATTGGGATGGCATGATCCAATTCGACATAAGCAAAATCAAACTAGTCATATATGCAACTTCATTTCCAAAGACGTTTATTTACATGTCAATTAAATAAATAAACTAGTCACACATGCAACTAGAATGAATTGATATTCTATACTTGACTAGCACAAGTTTAGTTACAAAGTATTCGAAATAAACATACAAAATCAAGCTTAATAGACATATGAAGCATTGTGTGGCATCAATCGATACAAGTCCATTTGCAAAGTCACGTACAAATATACAATCAAACTTACATGAAATTTTATATGGCACCAAATGGTATAAGTCCATTTATATCAAAGTCTCTACACAAATTTATTAGTACAAGACAAATATAATTTTTTTACCAACTATTTTAACATACAAGTTCACAAATATTAGTACAAGAGTTCGGCCAAAATCATAATACATGTTACGGTGCTTGTTAGATCCTGATGATCTTTCTTTTCGTGGTCTAATCCTTGAATCAAAAACATCTATTAAGAAAATATAAATGAATGCTTACAATTATCATAACAAAGTATTCAACTATTTAGGATTTTATTCACATGCAGATGCTTGCTTTGATTTAGCTTAGGGTCTAGTTGGACTTGAACCTTAGTCTTTGGTATTATTAGGTCACGTACCAAGTACATTCATTCAGGGGTTTTATCTGGACCTCATATCATTTTAATCTTTCACATATTACCTTTGGTTCATAATGAAACTTGCAATTATGTAATCATTGACTTCAAATGTATCTTGGCTATTATCAATTAGTTTATTTTCTTTCTCTTTTGCTAGGCTAAGTCTAATTTCAATCAATTCCATTGTCAAGCATAACTAAAGCTTTGTTTACCTGGATGGATGTTGAGATAACTGTTTGATTGCCTTAGTTATACTTGAGTTCATTTTCTGAATTCTTTCGGAAAATTGATTAAAATTAGCTTAGCACAAAACCTCAAGAATTAGTGCCAAGTTTGTGAAGCATGCCTCTGGCTTTGTATTAGCCAAGTTGGGGCACATCAAGCTAGGCACGCTTTGTACTAACTGGTGCAAAGCTTTTGATATCTCGATACATAGGCTTTGTACTAGCCAAGCACTGCAGATTTTAAAGGGGCGATTCATTTCAATTGCAAGTTTCATTATGTATCAATAATAGATTAATGAGTAGTTTAAAGATTAAAATAAGTTTAGAACAAAAAATCAACTTTGACTTGTGTTTATTTACTTTCTAAATCATTCGTTTATATCTTCCTTTTTATTTGAAGCTTAAAAGGAGAAAAAGCAAAAAAGTAGTGAAGTAAAGAGTGACAAAAAGAGTATGCAAAAGCATAAAACAAAATACCATTTTTTTTAGTAAGTCAAAGCAAATTCTAAACTAAAATGGAGTATCTAGATTTTTTTTTACTTTATTTTGACCCTTCACAATTTGATGCAACCAAATGGGGTTGGATTTGTACTATCCTGGCTCCCATGAGGTATAATCGAAATGTTTAGAGTGTAACATTTTGAATTAAAATAAACAAAGACATAAGACTTTTTTTTTCAAGTTCATTTTTACATTTTTTTAGAAAAAAATCTTTTTATTTAACCCTCCATAGCTTGATATAATCAAATGAGGGTGAATTTGTACTATTCAAACCCTCATGAGACAACATCAAGATACTTCAAGTTCTTAATAGAAAATTACATTAAAACAAATATTGAAAAAGGATGATGGCTAGATTAGAGCTTGTACATCTCTCTTCTCGACCATTAATCGGGGTGCTAAGTTATTATTTTTTGAAACTTCACTCTTTCTAAACAAATCGAAAGGAAAGAAAAGTTTAATGCATATTTTATTTCAAACAACATTGCTACGATCCGAGATTGACAACTCTAGGCTGCCGCAAAGAAAACCTAAAATAGCTTCACCCCTTTATTTATTCAGATTGGAATCAGTCTTGGTTTACACCAATATAGGGATTCATTAGCCTAATTTATGACTAATTATACTTAATTAAAGAAATAGGCTATGCTTCAAAGGTGAGAAGAAAAAAAAAGAACAATTGACATGAACACTAATCTATTCATGTCATGACAATAAAGAGAAACCAAGGAAAATAAAATCTACTGATAAGGGTTAATCAAAATTATGCAACAAAAAGAAAAAAAAAGCTTAAACAATAATTTTGCATCTCAATCTCATTTATTCCATTAAAAGAAAATAGATTACATTTACTAGCTATTTCATAAAAGAAAATCTACCTATATTTGCTTCTAAACTGAAATTAAAATGGAGAGGGTTTAAGTGTTAGCTCGGATTGGAGGAATTTGATTTTTTTTTATTTTGGCGGGGGCTTAATTGGATGGAAGAAGAGAGGTATTTTTTTTGTAATTGGGGGCTAACTTGATGGTTGCTAGGGTTTAAGCTCTAATAATGATTGAGAGGAGAGAGTTTTCTGGTATTTGGATGCTCAGGGATTTTTATGCTATTTTGGCCAGCTAGAGATTGCTTGTATCTGAGAGGGTTTAATATTTTTTGCTGGGGCTTTGAGCAATAGGCATAGGGGTGTTTATATAGGGCGAGTAGGCTAGGGTTTGATTAGGGTTTCGAATTAGGGTTTAGGGGTTTAATTTTACTTGTTTTATCCCTTGAATTAGGGTTCCCTCGATGCTCTTGGGTGAGGTGGTAGCAAGCACCCAATTAAAACCATCCCCATATTATCCTAACCAATTAGAGGCGACCAACATGGCTTGCCAAAGACATAGATACAACTACCCCAAATAAAACAAAATTTTGATGCGAGGTGCTTACATGTACAACTAGTGAGGGCTTTACTTGGTGCGGGCTCGCTTTCATGAGATGGGCCTCGGCTTTCACCTTTCTTCTTCTTGGGCTTCACTCTTCAGGTCAGGTGTCATCCCTTGGCGCATCTCTCCTTCGGCCAATGTCTCAGTCATGAGCCTCGAGTTCGCTTGGTTTGACTGAGGCAGGGCTCACATTCTCTTCTTCATCTCCTTTTCCAATTTGTACTATCTCCGGTCATCCTCCCGATTTCTAGGGCTCAGAAATACTCTCAATATCTTCAGTTTCGGTTGAAATTGATAGAATAATCAGGTTCAAGGAGGTGAAACTCATCAAAATCGAGTTTGATCGGTGTGGTATGCTCTCTTTTAGTCGGATTTTGCCCTTGGCTGCCATCGGAGAAGAGGGAAAATGAGGAAAATCGGGACAGTGAATTGGGATAGGTTTTGGTTTTGTCGGATATATGAGAGAGAGTTCATCTGTCCTCCTTTTTTTTAAGACCCCATGCGGCAGTGAGAGAGGGGTGTGAGGCCAAAGGTTGGGTTTTCCCAGGTGCACTCGGTTCGTGTAGACCAATTGAATGACAATAAGACTAGTTCATGTGCACCGAGTTCACATACCCTTTTCACTTTCTTTCTTCGCATGAACCTTGAGCACAGAACTAAAGGTGAACCATAAAATAACATCCTGGCACATGGGGCCTAGCTCCTTCGGTTTGTGAATTAGATGCACTCCTCTTTAATTAATTTTGCATATTAAGCTCCATTTTTCCTTTTCCAGATTTTTTTTTAAAAAAAAATTCTTTGTTCAATTCACCAATTTCATCAAAAATTTTATAAATCATGCCATGATTTATGATAATTTTATCTTCATTTTTACCCCTTGATTAATTATCAATTAATTATTTTAGTGCCCAATTAATTGATTTAATTTGTGTTGATTGATCATTTTTGGATTTTCTCGACTTCTATGCCTCCAAAAATGCCGAATGATATATGAAAATTCTCATAATTTTATGAAGAATCTAATTTTCTCATAAAATTTAAGTTTTAAAATTTTTGACCATGGCGAGGTTTTTCGATATGAATTTCCTAGGCTCTAGCAATTAATCTTTATTTCTTCTGAGAATTTCTAATTTCTTTCAATTTATCCCCAACTCCTGGATCTTTGGACTTGATCTGAAATTTATGGACCTCTGTCGGGTTTAATGGCCATTTTTTGGGCTTTTCGAGAATACTGGGCCTCTCAGGCCTGACCCGATTCTTCAGATTTTCTTTGCACTATTCCTCAACTTTTTTAGGGGTCAACAAAGAGCCACCCACCAAAGCGGGTCATGAACTCTTTAAGAAATGAAGGGCCTGCTTTGGTGCATTCAAGATTAGCACTTATTCTTATTTTGTAGTGGTTTTGGGTTGATTCTTCTTATGAAGGGTCTTCTGTCCAGATGCCTTCATCTGAAGAGGTTTCAACTTTACTTCTTCATCACAAATTTTCTGATTTGTTTTACTCCAATAAGGTTGTCTTTGACAAAAGATACAGGACTCTGGACGTTTTGAGTCTGAAGCGTTATGCCAACTCACGTCAGGGCCTGCAATTATCGGAAGACGGGCTGAGCTTTGTGCGTCTTATCCGACCTTCTAAGTCATTAGCTTGAAGCGTTCTGCCGGCTTTTGGACTTAGGTCTCCAACTCCTTACTGAAGCAATCTTCGATTAGAGTCTCGTTTGAAGAGGTTTCGGCTTGAATTCTTCATCTCAAAGGGATCTTCAATGGAGTACATTCGCTCCAAGAAATTTCAACCCTGATTTTTTCTTTGTAGAGGTTTTGGATTTAATTTCTTTTTTGAAAGGTCTTTGCTCAGATGCCTTCATCTAAAGAAACTCTTGCTTCACTTCTTCATCCGCAGGGAATCTCAGATTTCGCCTTCGATGCATCCTTCGGTGAAGAGGTTACAACTTGAGGCCTCTGTCTGTCGGGATCTTCGACAAAGCACCTTCGTCTCAAGTGATTTCAACTCTAACTTCTTTTCCTTTCAGTTTATACTTCCGTGTGTTTTTCTTCTGGTGGCTTGTTTACCCGATATCCTTTCTAGGGGCTTCGTACCTCGATTTTCATCGAGATTCTCGCCTTGCCCGATCTTTAATGAACTTCTCTTTCACCTTTTTTTGCTTCGGTAGGCTTGTATGCTTCTTGTTTGTTTGCTCGCATATGTTGTTCAATCGCGTCTCTTCGATCGCATATTTTTGACACAGCTTCACGGAGGGACCATGGTATTTAAGGATACTAATCCTACCTGTATTGACCTCTAGGCCAGGTACAGAGTGAACCCGTTTATCCTTTTATTACTGACGGATAAACTTGCCAGTGTCAATTATATTATGGATTCAATTGACAACACCATTTTATGGATACTTCATGTATATATTATTTTTAAGTGGAAGCTCACACACTCTCCCCTCATTTGTGCACCTTTGCGTGCTAAAGTGGAAACTCACCGTCGCTCGTCTCCTCTCAATTTGTTTGGTGGAGATGGTATTTTACGGATACCGAACCTACCTGTATTGACCCCTAGGCCAGGTACAGAGCAAACTCGTTTATCCTTTTATTACTGACGGATAAACTTGCCAGTGTCAATTGGATTATGGATTCAATTGACAACACCATTTTGTGGATACTTCATGTATATATCATTTGATTTTGGAAGCTCACATGCTCTCCCCTCATTTGTGCACATTTGTGTGCTAAAGTGGAAACTCACCGTCGCTCATCTCCACTCAATTTATTTGGTGGGGATCCTACCCTCAAACATCCATCACGCATCCCTACGAGACAGGCTTTCATCGGATAGGTTCGCTCTCGATGAACAAAGTCACTTCTTTAAGCAAACCATTTTGTTTGACATATAAATGCCAGGTAAAAGCGTAAACCCTTTATTCTGACCCCTCCACGATTTATTGTGGGATTGTAACAAACCATTTCCTTGGGCGTGCGGTGCTTTTGCGGATAAATGCACCCAACCTGACTTTGTATAACACTCATGGTGTCGGGGACAAAGGTGACAACCCCTTTTGAAAATTTTATTTTTATATGTTTTATTCAAAAATATAGAAAATATTTTTGTTATTTTATAGTATATATTTTTTTAATATATTTTTATTTGAGAGGGAAAATTTTGTTATTATTATTATTTGCTATTAATATGTACAAGAGTTATTTATTTACATGCCCTCAGAAGCGACTATTACTAGCCACCAATTTGCTCGACCTATCCCTTGGCTTGCACCGTGGGCGACCAATATGAGCAACTTTCGTCATTGGGCGATAGATAGTTTGAGTGACAAACTGCAAACCCTGTCCATTTTCATATTTATTCTGGATCAAATGGACAAACCCAGTGGTATTTGTATTATGAGCCCAAACACCAAAGCTATCGCCTTTAACTCCGCGTGGTTTTGGCCATGATTGATTTCATTATATTTTTGGGTTTGGGGTTTATTTAGGTCTCTTTCCATTATTATTATATATTTTTGATTTTTGGGCTACTAAGGCCTTTATTCTATTTTTGATTTTCGGGTCTATTAAGGTCTTTATTCTATTTTTTTTCGGATTTTCTATTCTATTTTTGGGTTTTCGAAGCTTACTTGAGATCGTTATTCTATTTTTTAGGTTTTTTGGTTTACTGAAGCTTTTATTCTATTTTTTTGTTTTTGGGCCTATTGAGGCCTTTATTTTATTTTGGGTTTTCGGACCTATTGAGGCCTTTATTCTATTTTTGGTTTTCGGGCCTATTGAGGCCTTTATTCTATTTTTGGGTTTTTAGGCCTACTGAGGCCTTTATTTTATTTCTAGCACTCCATGACTAATTGTGTACGGTGGGACTAGTTCTTGATGAATCACAAATCATCGTCAGATTCGTAACCCAATCCTCGAGTATTCTTCATTTTACCATCTGGGCCCATGATCATCTTCCGGGGATTGTCCCATAACCTTACAAAGGTCTTGACTTCGGCTTTCGACATGTCTCTTAGACCACCTATCATTTGTGCCAACTCATAGATTTTCTTTTCGAAGAAGTGAATAATAACACCATTATCTTTTTCGTCGCCCGAGTCTTCCTGCTCCATCATCCATCGTTCCCAGGAATCAACACTAGAGTCTTCCCTGACCGGGTTGAATCACTTTTATAGAAAATGATAGCTTTCTGAACTATAGGTTTTTCCTTCACATATATCAACTTTGCGGTACCACGAAGGTTTTTAAAATTTGTATGTGATTTACCTCTCTTGGGGTTAAGTCTTTGAAGTATTTATTAGGCACCGTTGTGATAGCCAGTGACATTGCCTCATCTTTTATTTTGACATTCAATACATGATTCGAGCGATGCACTTCTTTAAGATTCCTCTTCTTAAACTTCTTGAGAGGGTTTTGATCACTCCCGACTCCTTTTAGTTTTTCTTCTTTTTGGGTTCCCAATTCCGGGAGATGAGTCTTAATTGACTTAAGATTGAAAACAATCCCATCATCAGAGTCTTCATCTACCATATCATGTGAGATAGTGCATACTCTGAATCGCACACTCTCCTCTTGTTCTTTCGCTTCATGTGGGGCCGGGCTTTGAAGAACGCTTTGCGGGAGTTCGATTATTCCTTCTGTGTATCCTTTCTCAACCCAGTCTTTAAATACCCAGCAATCCTCGATCGGGTGCCCCAAGACTCGATGGTAAGGACAGTAATTTGAATCACTGTGTTTCTCCATCTCAGCTGGTCTTTTGCTTGTCGGCAGGATAAGTCCATTTTCCATCGCTTCTTTGAAGATTTTTGCCACCTTGTCTCTTCGAAAAGAATATGGTTTGCTCTTTTTTTGTTTGAGAGTCATGTCTCGTCTCGCTCTCTCTTGTACATGGTTTGTTTACCTTTATCTTGATTCTCTCCCCGGGTTCTTATTGTTTTTTCCGAGGTATTAGCATCACTAATGGTTATTTGAATGGCTTTGACCATTTCTAGGATTTCATTATTTTGTACTTTTATATCTTGCATCACCTCCCATTGTTCAAATATTTCTCTTCGTTGACTTCTACTTGGCATCTCAATTCTTCGATCGAGGGAGGTTCTCGCTACTCGAGATCCCAAATACGGTTCTCGAGGCATCGCACCATCGGGGCTTTGCATTTGAAGAGTTGGGACCTGAAAACACTTGATCTTCATCTCCTGGTCTGTCGGTAATAGCGAGGCACATAAGTTTATGTTTTATGTGATCGATCACATATGATGCTTCACTTTCGCTACTTGTATCTACGTTATTTTCAGGTCTTCGAAGACAACGATAGATAATTTCTTCATCTGATTCTTCTCTTTCTGAGTTTTCAGATGATTCTTGCTCTTTTGATCTTGAGTTATTCTCCGACTCTTCTTCATTTGAACTCCCGTACTCCGGGATATTATGTGGCGTCATGTGTCCTGAATCTTCGATTCCTCGGACTCTTCATTTGATGATATCTCAATTTGAGATGCGCCTTGTTCTTGAGATTAAATGTAACCTCCTCATCGTAGCCGTTGCTTGAAAACCCTATTTGTGATATAGTTTTCGATTTAAAGTTAAAAATAACCTCTTCATCCGATCTTTCATTTGACATTTTGGTTTGTAGTGTAGTTTGAGGTTTGAAGTGAAATTTAATTTCTTCTTCTTCCTCTCGAAGACGCGTCATATTCCGATCCTTCAACGACGCAATGTTCCTTAGTGTTTTTACTGGCTCTGAGGGTTTACCCTTCTCTTTTTCTTTTTTTGATAAGAAGAATTGGGCATCGTTAAATTTTATCTCATGAACACCAAATGGTTTTAAATCTCCATTGATCCTTTTCTGCCCGCCATTATCGACGTATTTCGTGCATCGATGAAGGGTGGAAGGTACTATTTGATTATTGTGCAACCAAGGTCGTCCCAATAATGCCCGATACGATGTCTCAGCATCTATTACGTAGAATTTTGTTGGAGATTTTAAGCCACCACATTGTAAATTCAGAGTTACTGCTCCCAAGGCCTTCTGGGAGTTTTGGTTAAATCCGTGAATAGTTACTTTTTCGTCAGATAAATTCTTTACATCCAATGCTATTGCCTTTAGGGTTCTGAGAGGCATTATGTTGATTGAAGATCCAAAGATCAATTAAGATGCGACTAATTCTTTGTCCTCCACACTCCCGTAATGTATGAGGACGGTTGTGATCTCATGTACCCATTAGGAGATCTTCATTGGTGAAGGTAATGCCTATTTCTCGTTTGGCGACATACAATGCTTCTTGTAAGTTTTGCTCAATGAAATAAGACTTGTATTTCTCAGATTTTGCAGAGCTTGAATTAGCACATTCCGTAGGTCTTGCGACATCATTAGTGCGTCGAATATGCCGAGCAACATGAATTTTGCGAAGATGTGCTAGGACATTGTAGTCATCGATAGTTTGCCTAGCCTTTTCGCTATTCTTGACAATATCATATATCTCTCTAGATCTATTCTCGGGCTTTGTCTTTATTTTTGTCTCGAATCCTTCACGCTTTGTCTTTCAGAATGTAAGTCCCGGAGCGTAGTACCGTCTTGCATTCTTCCTTTTTAGTACCCGGTGCCGGCTTCCCTTGATGCGTCGAGAAAAGTAACTCTTGTAACATGAGCGTATCATCTTCATCATATGTGTTATCCTCGTGATATACCATGTTGCATTTATGAGAAATTATATTTACTTGTTCGTGAGGTGTAGGATTTTGCAAAAATCCCTTGGGTAAAGTAATTTCACCATTTCGGATAGATTTTTCAACCCAATCTTTGAAAACCCAACAATCTTCTAATGTATGTCCCAGTATTCTATGATATGGGCAATAATTGGGTTATCGATTTTTCGCATCTTCGGGCGCTTACTCACGGTAATTCGAGTCCATTCTTCAATGCTCCTTTAAAAATTGTGAGCACTTTATCCCTTCGAAAGGAATATGGCTTACTTTTCTTTTGTCTCGAGTTTCAAAAGACCGAGAACTTCCTCCCGTAACGGCTTAGAATTTCTCTCACTATCGTTATTTGCGTTGTTACACCGATACATTTGTATTGGCAACCATTTTATCCTTGAGCTTGGTGAAAGCCACCTTTGCTTCTCGTCCTTCTTGGTGGTCGAGCACCCATAAAACTTGGAATGTTGGAAGACGACATACTTTCCATGTTGGACACCGCTCTTAGTAAATCTTTGAACGTGTTGACTTTAGTCACACCCAAGAGCATCCCCATCCATCCATCGATATTTTTCTCGGATCGGTTGATCGCCTCATCTTCGGTCGTTGTCCCGTCACATTTTATGCTTTGAGATTTCTCCATCTCGTTGATGTAATCCACCATGGACTCACCTTTTTTAGGCTTTGTATTTGCCAAATCGGCTATGTTCACTTTATCCGATATCATGGCGAATCGACTCTAACGCATTTGCCATTTCATCCCATGTATTTACACTTTCATTTTCTAATGAATAATACCATTGAAAGGTCAAAGCCAACTAGAGGCTTTGAGAGAAAATTGTCGCAACAACGTAAATGTCATTCCCGCCAGTGTTCCCACACGAGGCTACGAAGTGTGCCAAGTGTTGTTCTGGGTTTAGATCTCTGTTTCCTTCTCCTGAGAAGACCCTGAATTTTGGTATCACATACCCTTTTGGATATTCTTCGAGATCATAGGTGGCAGGATATGGATGTCCACAGTTTCGGACAGCGGAAGTGCATAGCCACCTCCTGCAATCTGCATCTGTTGAGCAATCATCGCTTGTATTTCTTTCTTGGTTACCCCTTGGTATTCGGGTTCAGGATTTATGTGACTATGAAAGGTCACTCTCGGGTTGCTAGGACCAACATTGGTATTTGACCCATCTCTTCCTTTTTGATTTTTGGAATCAACATTGATACTTATTTGATGAGAACCTTTTACTTTGTTAGTATCAGTGTTAAGATTCATGTGCTCTTGCAAAGCCTTGATGGTGTTGGCTAGTTCTTCATTCTGTTTTAACACAGCCATCAAGAGTTCTCGCTGTTTCACAAGCTCTTCATCCTGCATCTCTATATGATTTCTCAATAATTCTATGTTGTCAGGAGGGATGCTTGTTGCTCCGTGATTTTCACATCCATCTTCTGAGTCGGAAGGATTATTTTCTTCGTTCCCTTCTTCTCCAGATTTGTTGCTATCGTTGTCCCTTTATTTTTCTTGGTCTTCCTTTTCGACCATTGCCCTTACCGCATTTGTCGTATTGGTCTGATTTTGCGGGGATCGATCTTCAAGATCTTGAGGATCTTCTGAAGTCACAACATTGACACTGGCGTGGACTTGAGATTCTTTATTTTCTTCGAAGCTTGCGGTGACCATATAGGCCGAGAAATGCCTTTCCAGATCTCCCACATATTTAACGACCCGTCTTTTCTTTCGACTTTGGTTATTCACCGAGATAGTTAAATTTTCAGATTGAATCTTGGGACCCAACCTATTAAACACGCTATAAGAGGTGTGTTCTTCACCCACCTGGTTTAATCGGGATTCATATTGAGTCTTAGAAGTTATAGGGACCCACTCTTGCATGGTTTTCTCATTTCTTCCTTTTACGAGTCTCACGACTTGAGAGGCTCGACCGCGCCAATTCTCGGCTTATTTGATCTTGAGAGGAAAGTTCACCTAGATTTAACGATACTCGATTCCGAGTTTGATCGTGGATCGATATCTCAACTTTCCGGTTGTCGTTTCCTTCTTTCTTTCAAGGTTACCGCGAGACCGGCTTCTTCGATTTTGTTGAGGTTTTCGTGATGAAACTTCCCAAACTTGACGCTTCGACCTCTGAAGGGTTCTCTACTATAACTCTTAGAACGGAGAAAGAGTTGATACGTGGATATTTGGCCTAGCCACCAGGCGTTTCTTGAGGTACTTCCCAGTTCTTTCTCGGAAGACCTTAGATGTAGAGGCGCTTTGGGAGAGATTGCCTTCTTGGTTGGGCGTCTCCTCCTCCTTTGAGGTTCGGGAGGAGAGTTCATGATTTTGTTATCTATACCCTTCTGAGTTAGAGTAAAATAGACTTCTTCATCTTCTTCTTCAGTTGGGGTTGCTGCGGAGATGGGAGCCACCATGGTTGAAGCCACCGCTATTGGAGTGTTGATGATGATTTCTTGCGGGATAGTCCCAAAGAAAATGAAATACTTCCCTTCAGCGCCTTGGGAAGGAGTGATAGTGCGAGAAGCCACCATTGTTGTTGTTTCATTGTTGTTGAGACCCGTGCGACCCTTTTTCGCGCCTCCCACCGCCCGGAAAAAAGGAACTGGACGATGAATTGCGGAAGAAGGACACGGAGATCCCTCTAAGTGTGCATTGGGGTATATTTGTATAAATTTGGAATGCACATTTAAAGGTTTTAGAGATTGTGGGGTCTTTAAGATTCCAATGGGCGCAAGCCCCCATTGTTAATTACCCTGGGCTTTGAACCCGAGGAACCTCTGATTAAGAAAGAAAAAAAAAGTAGAATAGTTAAGTAATTTTAAGTGGTCGCTGTGAGAAAGGGCGGAGAAGATATGAACTTTTTAAGGTAGTCTACACCTTGTGAACCTCAATTACTGGCAGTTCAGACCATGAGTCTCGATTAATGGCAACTCAGACCATGAGCCTCGATTAATGGCAAATGGACCATGTGAATATCGACGCAAGATGTGAAGCTTGAAGCGCTATGCCAGCTCAGCATCAAGGACTGGTTATCAGAAAGACGGAGAAGATTTTTGATCGTCTTTAACTGATCTTCTAGATCATGAACATGAAACGCTATGCCAGCTCATGGACCTAGGCATTCAGATATCTCGATGATCCATGTAGAGATACTGAATGGTTCCCGAGATACGAGATATTGAGTTAAGACTCCTTACCAACTCAAATATCAAGATCAAGGTAAATCTTCCAAGATACAGGATGTGAACGCAAGCGCTCTGCCCGCTCAACATCCAGATCCGGTGAATCAGAAAGACGGGATTTGACCCCTTTCTTGGTCTTTACTGATCTTCTAGACTATGAATCAGAAACGTTTTGTCAATTCATAAATCTAGACATTCAAAGTCTCGATGATCCATATAGAGACTTGAATGATTTTAGAGATACGAGACATTGAGTTAAGGCTCCTTACCAACTCAGATATCAAGATCAATAATTGATTTTTTTGTTTCGGGTTGAGTTTGATTTATTTTAAATTGATTTTTATTTTATTTGATGAAAGGGATGATGTCCTTTGTTTTTTTTTATTTCAAGTATTTAGCTTTATTTATCTAATTTATTTTTATTTTGAGTTTATAATTTTTGAAGTTTATTTAAATTTTATAAGGGATATAGTCTTTTATATTTATTTTAATTATTTTATTTCATTTTATTTTTGTTGAATTTAATTCATATTTATTTTATTTTATTCGAGATTTTGAAAAGTTAGAAGAGTTGCATTTCTTATTTTTATCTTTTATTTTTATTAATTTTCTTTTATTTATATATTTATTTTTATCTTATATCTTATATCTTATATTTATTTGAAGCTTATTTAATTTTAAAAGTTTGTTTTAATAATAGGTGTTTATATTTTTTTATTTTTTATTTTACTTATATTTATTTTATTTTGGTTAAAACTTATTTAACTTTGGAAGTTTAATTCAATGAATAAGGTTGTATTTCATTTTGCTTTATTTTTATTTTATTTGTTTTTACATATATTTTAAGAGAAAATGTGATTTATTTTTCTTTTATCTTATTTCTATTTGGACTTTATTTAGTTTTAAAGTTGATTTATTGAATGAGAGATGTATATTTCTATCTTTTATTTACTTTATTTTATTTTTTTTAAAATATATTTAATTTTTCGAGTTGATTTATTGAATGAGAGATATACAAAGTTATATTATATTTTTTTTTTACTTTTTTCTTTATGATTTATTTTATTAAAAAAATATTTCTATATTTATATGCATATTATCATCATTTTTATTATTATATGTCCTTTTTTTGTTCATTTTTTTGCGTTATTATATTACTTATTATTATTTTTAGATGATTTTACTTTTACTTGCCAAAAAGGTATTTTTTTTATGTTTATTTATTTTATTTAAAGAAAAAAAAAAAAAATATAGATTTGACTTAAATTTTGTTATGATATAATTTATTTATTTCATTCGGGAAAAAGATTTATTATATTTTCAAAACATATTTTTCATTTCTATCTAGTCTAAAATTTAACGATTAATGGTCTAATCTTTTATCCATTGAAATATTTATTTAGAAGAAAATATAGGAACATTTTAAGAATCTTATTTTTTGAAAGAAAGTATTTTTTTTAATTTTATTGTGAGAAAGACAATCAGCCTATGTTTATGTTTTGTTCAAAACGTTATTTTTTATGATGATTGTGGTATTATGAAATCCTTTATGCAAATTTAGATAATTTTATTTTAACTGTATTTATTTATTTATAGATATTTATACTTTCGATTTTAGTTACTTATTGAACTACTGGGCTTAGGTTTTTCCCGAAATTGAGCTCCTTTTATTCTTGCATTGGGCCGCACTTTCCCTTTCCTTTGTCGGTTCAAAATGTTCACTGACTGGGCCATTTTGTCTCTTTGCAATTGGGCTGGCATGATCCAATTCGACATAAGCAAAACCAAACTAGTCATATATGCAACTTCATTTCCAAAGACGTTTATTTACATGTCAATTAAATAAATAAACTAGTCACACATGCAACTAGAATGAATTGATATTCTATACTGACTAGCACAAGTTTAGTTACAAAGTATTCAGAAGTAAACATACAAAATCAAGCTTAATAGAACATATGAAGCATTGTATGGCATCAATCGATACAAGTTCATTTGTAAAGTCACGTACAAATATACAATCAAACTTACATGAAATCTTTATGGAACCAGTAGGTATAAGTCCATTTATATCAAAGTCTCTACACAAATTTATTAGTACAAGACAAATATAATTTTCTTACCAACTATTTTAACATACAAGTTCACAAATATTTGTACAAGAGTTCGGCCAAAATCTTACAGTGCTTGTTAGATCCTGATGAATCTTTCTTTTCGTGGTCTGATCCTTGAATCTCTTATATCAAAATATCTATTAATAAAATGCAAATGAATGCTTACAATTATCATAACAAAGTATTCAACTATTTAGGATTTTATTCATATGCAGATGCTTGCTTTGATTTAGCTTAGGGTCTAGTTGGACTCTTAACCTTAGTGCTGGTATTATTAGGTTAGGTACCAGTACATTCGTTCAGAGTTTTATCTGGGCCTCGTATCATTTTAATATTTCACATATTACTTTTGGTTCATAATGAAACTTGCAATTATGTAATCATGGATTTCAAATGTATCTTGGCTATTATCAATTAGTTTATTTTCTTCTCTTTTGCTAGGCTAAGTCTAATTTCAATCAATTCCATTGTCAAGCATAACTGAAGCTTTGTTTACTGGATGGATGTTGAGATAACTGTTTGATTGCCTTAGTTATACTTGAGTTCATTTTCTGAATTCTTTCAGAAAATTGATTGAACTTAGCTTAGCACAAAACCTCAAGGATTAGTGCCAAGTTTGTGAAGCATGCCCCTGGCTTTGTATTAGCCAAGTCGGGGCACGCTGAAGCTAGGCACGGTTTTGTACTAACTGGTGCAAAGCTTTTGATATCTGATACATAGGCTTTGTACTAGCCAGTACCAGATTTTAAAGGGGCAGTTCATTTCAATTGCAAGTTTCATTATGTATCAATAATAGATTAATGAGTAGCTAAAAGATTAAAATAAGTTTTAGAACAAAAAATCAACTTTGACTTGTGTTTATTTACTTTCTAAATCATTCGTTTATAACTTCTTTTTTATTTGAAGCTTAAAAGGAGAAAAAGCAAAAAAGTAGTGAAGTAAAGAGTGACAGCAAAGAGTATGCAAAAGCATAAAACAAAATACCATTTTTTTTAGTAAGTCAAAGCAAATTCTAAACTAAAATGGAGTATCTAGATTTTTTTTTTACTTTATTTTGACCCTTCACAATTTGATGCAACCAAATGGGGTTGGATTTGTACTATCCTGGCTCCCATGAGGTATAATCGAAATGTTTAGAGTGTAACATTTTGAATTAAAATAAACAGACATAAGACTTTTTTTTTTCAAGTTCATTTTTACATTTTTTTAAAAAAAAAATCTTTTTATCTAACCCTCCATAGCTTGATATAATCAAATGAGGGTGAATTTGTACTATTCAAACCCTCATGAGACAACATCAGCATACTTCAAGTTCTTAATAGAAAATTACATTAAAACAAATATTGAAAAAGGATGATGGCTAGATTAGAGCTTGTACATCTCTCTTCTGACCATTAATCGGGGGTGCTAAGTTATTATTTTTTGAAACTTCACTCTTTCTAAACAAATCTGAAAGGAAAGAAAAGTTTAATGCATATTTTATTTCAAACAACATTGCTACAGATCTGAGATTGACAACTCTAGGCCTGCCGCAAAGAAAACCTAAAATAGCTTCACCCCTTTATTTATTCAGATTGGAATCTGTACTGGTTTACACCAATATAGGGATTCATTAGCCTAATTTATGACTAATTATACTTAATTAAAGAAGTAGGCTATGCTTCAAAGGTGAGAAGAAAAAAAAAAGAACAATTGACATGAACACTAATCTATTCATGTCATGACAATAAAGAGAAACCAAGGAAAATAAAATCTACTGATAAGGGTTAATCAAAATTATGCAACAAAAAGAAAAAAAAGCTTAAACAATAATTTTGCATCTCAATCTCATTTATTCCATTAAAAGAAAATAGATTACATTTACTAGCTATTTCATAAAAGAAAATCTACCTATATTTGCTTCTAAACTGAAATTAAAATGGAGAGGGTTTAAGTGTTAGCTCTGGATTGGAGGAATTTGATTTTTTTTTATTTTGGCAGGGCTTAATTGGATGGAAGAAGAGAGGTATTTTTTTTGTAATTGGGGGCTAACTTGATGGTTGCTAGGGTTTAAGCTCTAATAATGATTGAGAGGAGAGAGTTTTCTGGTATTTGGATGCTCAGGGATTTTATGCTATTTTGGCCAGCTAGAGATTGCTTGTATCTGAGAGGGTTTAATATTTTTTTTCGGGGTTTGAGCAGTAGGCATAGGGGTGTTTATATAGGGCAGTAGGCTAGGGTTTGATTAGGGTTTCGAATTAGGGTTTAGGGGTTTAATTTTACTGTTTTATCCCTTGAATTAGGGTTCCCTCTGATGCTCTTGGCTGAGGTGGTAGCAAGCACCCAATTAAAACCATCCCCATATTATCCTAACCAATTAGAGGCAGCCAACATGGCTTGCCAGCACATAGATACAACTACCCCAAATAAAACAAAATTTTGATGCGAGGTGCTTACATGTACAGCTAGTGAGGGCTTTACTGGTGCGGGCTCGCTTTCATGAGATGGGCCTCGGCTTTCACCTTTCTTCTTCTTGGGCTTCACTCTTCAGGTCAGGTGTCATCCCTTGGCGCATCTCTCCTTCGGCCAATGTCTCAGTCATGAGCCTCGAGTTCGCTTGGTTTGACTGAGGCAGGGCTCACATTCTCTTCTTCATCTCCTTTTCCAATTTGTACTATCTCCGGTCATCCTCCCGATTTCTAGGGCTCAGAAATACTCTCAATATCTTCAGTTTCGGTTGAAATTGATAGAATAATCAGGTTCAAGGAGGTGAAACTCATCAAAATTCGAGTTTGATCAGTGTGGTATGCTCTCTTTTAGTCGGATTTTGCCCTTGGCTGCCATCGGAGAAGAGGGAAAATGAGGAAAATCGGGACAGTGAATTGGGATAGGTTTTGGTTTTGTCGGATATATGAGAGAGAGTGCATCTGTCCTCCTTTTTTTTTAAGACCCCATGCGGCAGTGAGAGAGGGGTGTGAGGCCAAAGGTTGGGTTTTCCCAGGTGCACTCGGTTCGTGTAGACCAATTGAATGACAATAAGACTAGTTCATGTGCACCGAGTTCACATACCCTTTTCACTTTCTTTCTTCGCATGAACCTTGAGCACAGAACTAAAGGTGAACCATAAAATAACATCCTGGCACATGGGGCCTAGCTCCTTCGGTTTGTGAATTAGATGCACTCCTCTTTAATTAATTTTGCATATTAAGCTCCATTTTTCCTTTTCCAGATTTTTTTTTAAAAAAAAATTCTTTGTTCAATTCACCAATTTCATCAAAAATTTTATAAATCATGCCATGATTTATGATAATTTTATCTTCATTTTTACCCCTTGATTAATTATCAATTAATTATTTTAGTGCCCAATTAATTGATTTAATTTGTGTTGATTGATCATTTTTGGATTTTCTCGACTTCTATGCCTCCAAAAATGCCGAATGATATATGAAAATTCTCATAATTTTATGAAGAATCTAATTTTCTCATAAAATTTAAGTTTTAAAATTTTTGACCATGGCGAGGTTTTTCGATATGAATTTCCTAGGCTCTAGCAATTAATCTTTATTTCTTCTGAGAATTTCTAATTTCTTTCAATTTATCCCCAACTCCTGGATCTTTGGACTTGATCTGAAATTTATGGACCTCTGTCGGGTTTAATGGCCATTTTTTGGGCTTTTCGAGAATACTGGGCCTCTCAGGCCTGACCCGATTCTTCAGATTTTCTTTGCACTATTCCTCAACTTTTTTAGGGGTCAACAATATAAGGCCACAAATTTTATAAAACTCAAACAACTTGTTTAAACAAATATTTTTGAAGACTCCTACTTATCTTTTTGTGCGTAATTAGTGTTGTAGAATGTTCATATTGAAGTATTAATTAGATAATCTTTTAATGGGCATAATTAGGAGTGATTATATTAATTTTCACTAAATTATGTGCAGTTATGGGGCCAAAAATGTTGAAATACCCAAATAACTTTTTTAAATAGTCAAGTTTCTAATACATCTTACTTATATTTTGGCAGAAATAGTGTCGTAGAATGTTTATATCGAAGTGTTAATTGAACAATCTTATAATAGGCTTAATTAGGAGTAATTATATTAATTTGCATGAAATTATGTGTATTTATGTGGCCAAAAAATTTTAAAAATTCAAACAACTTGTTAAAACAATGCTAGCTTTTAATGCATCTTACTTATGTTTTGTGCCCAATTAGCGAAATAGAATATTGATATCGATGTTTTAATTAGATAATCTTATAATAGGCATAACTAGGAGTAATTATATTAATTTGTACGAAATTATACGTAGTTATGCGGCACAAAAATTGAAAAACTCAATCAACTATTTTAAACTCAGCTTTTTAATGCATCTTACTTATGTTTTGTGCAAACTTAGCGTCGTAGTATATTCATATCGAAGTAATAATTGGATAATCATCTAATAGGAACAATTAGGAGTCATTAAATTAATTTTCACGAAATTCTATGCATTTATGAGATAATAAATTTTGAAAATCTTAAACAACTTGTTTAAACAATGTTAGCTTCAAATATATATAATTTATGTTTTATGAAAAATAACTGTTATAGGATATTCATGTTGGAGTGTAAATTGGACAATCATATAATAGGCATAATGAGGAGTAATTATATTAATTTACGCGAAATTATATGTAGTTATGCAGCTAAAAATTTTCAAAAACTCACACAACTTGTTTAAACAAATGCTTTTTAACGCATCTTACTTATATTTTGTGCATAATTAGTGTCATAGAATATTCATATCTAAGTTTTAATTGGACGATCATATAATAGTCATAATTAGGAGTAATTATATTAATGTTTATAAAATTATGGGTCGTTATGAGGTAAGGAATGTTAAAAATCTTAAACAACTTGTTTAAACGGCAATTTCTAATGTATCTTACTTATGTCTTATGAAAAATTAGTATCCTATGATATTCATATCGAAGTGTTAATTTGACAATTCTATAATAGACAAGGTCAGAGTAATTATATTAATTCGCCCGAAATTATGTATAGTTCGATGTAGAAAATGTTGAAAATCTTAAACAACTTGTTTAAACAACATTTTCTAATGCATCTTACTTATATTTTATGTACAATTAGCGTCATAGAATATTCATATCTAACTTTTAATTAGGCAATCATATAATAAGCATAATTAGGAGTACTTATATTAATTTTCATGAAATTATATGTACTTATGCGGCCAGCAATTTTTAAAAACTCAAACAACTTGTTTAAACAACTGTCTTTAATGCATCTTATTTATGTCTTGTGCCGTACAATGTTCATATCGAATCGTTAATTGGATAATCTTCTAATAGGTATAATTAGGAGTAATTATATTAATTTTGAAGAAATTATGTGTAGTTATGGGTCAAAAAATGTTAAAAATCTTAAACAACTTGTTTAAACAAGTTAGCTTTCTAATTATCTTACTTATATTTTCTGAAAAAATAGCGTCGTACGATATTCATATCGAAGTGTTATTTGGACAATTATATAATAGGCATAATTATGAGTAATTATATTAATTTTCATGAAATTATGTGTTTTTATGCGGCCAAAATTTTTGAAAAACACAAACAACTTGTTTAAACAAATTTGTTCTTAATGCATCCTACTTATGTCTTGTGCAAAATTAGTGTCGTAGAATATTCATATCGAAGTGTTAGTTGGCTAATATTTTAATAGACATAATTAGGAGTAATTATATTATTTTTTACGAAATTATGTATAGTTATGAGGCCAAAAATGTTGAAAAACTAAACTTTTCTAAATAGCAGTTTCTAATGCATCTTACTTATTGTTTTGAGGAAAAATAGTGCCCTAAAATATTCATTTTGAAGTGTTAATTGGATAATCTTATAATAGGCATAATTAGGAGTAATTATATCAATTTGCACCAAATTCCGTGTAGTTATGGGGCCAAAAATTTCATAAAGCCAAACAACATGTTGAAACAGCAGTTTTTAACTCATCTTACTTATGTTTTGTGCAATATTAGCGTTATAGAATACTCATATCGAAGTTTTAATTGGGCAATTTTATAATAGGCATAATTAGGAGTAATTGTATTAATTTGCGCGAAATTATATGTGGTTATGCGGCCAAAAAAATTGAAAAACTCAAACAACTTGTTTAAACAGCAGCTTTTAATGCATCTTACTTATGTTTTACGCAGAATTAGCGTCATGGAATATTCATATCAAAGTTGT
The DNA here is from genome assembly GCA_037127355.1 of Schoenoplectus tabernaemontani. Classification (NCBI taxonomy): domain Eukaryota; kingdom Viridiplantae; phylum Streptophyta; class Magnoliopsida; order Poales; family Cyperaceae; genus Schoenoplectus; species Schoenoplectus tabernaemontani. The sequence goes on from CM073749.1 coordinate 12,367,193, forward strand.
AATAGGACAATATTATAATAAGCATAATCAGGAGTACTTATTTTATTCTATATGAAATTATGTGCCATTACGCGTGCCAAAAAATATAGAAAGATCAAACAACTTGCTTAAACAGCAGTTTTTAATGCATCTTACTTATGTTTTGTGCAAAATTAGTGTTGTAAAATAATCATATCGAAGTTTTAACTTGAAAATCATATAACAGCCATATTTAGGAGTAGTTATGTTAATTAATTTATAAGAAGTTATGCAGCCAAAAATTTTAAAAATCTCAAATAACTTGTTTAAACAGCTGTTTTTAATGCATCTTACTTATGTTTTGTGCAAAAATTATGTCATAGGATATACATATTGATGTTTTAATTAGAAGATCTTATAATAGGCATGCTTAGGAGTAATTATATTAATTTATAAGAAATTATGTATAATTATAAGGCCACAAATTTTATAAAACTCAAACAACTTGTTTAAACAGCTATTTTTGAAGACTCCTACTTATCTTTTTGTGCAGAATTAGTGTTGTAGAATGTTCATATTGAAGTATTAATTAGATAATCTTTTAATGGGCATAATTAGGAGTGATTATATTAATTTTCACTAAATTATGTGCAGTTATGGGGCCAAAAATGTTGAAATACCCAAATAACTTTTTTAAATAGCTGTTTCTAATACATCTTACTTATATTTTGGCAGGAAATAGTGTCGTAGAATGTTTATATCGAAGTGTTAATTGAACAATCTTATAATAGGCTTAATTAGGAGTAATTATATTAATTTGCATGAAATTATGTGTATTTATGGGGCCAAAAAATTTTAAAAATTCAAACAACTTGTTAAAACAGCAGTTTTTAATGCATCTTACTTATGTTTTGTGCCCAATTAGCGAAATAGAATATTGATATCGATGTTTTAATTAGATAATCTTATAATAGGCATAACTAGGAGTAATTATATTAATTTGTACGAAATTATACGTAGTTATGCGGCACAAAAATTGAAAAACTCAATCAACTATTTTAAACTGCAGTTTTTTAATGCATCTTACTTATGTTTTGTGCAAACTTAGCGTCGTAGTATATTCATATCGAAGTAATAATTGGATAATCATCTAATAGGAACAATTAGGAGTCATTAAATTAATTTTCACGAAATTCTATGCATTTATGAGATAATAAATTTTGAAAATCTTAAACAACTTGTTTAAACAGCAGTTTCAAATATATATAATTTATGTTTTATGAAAAATAACTGTTATAGGATATTCATGTTGGAGTGTAAATTGGACAATCATATAATAGGCATAATGAGGAGTAATTATATTAATTTACGCGAAATTATATGTAGTTATGCAGCTAAAAATTTTCAAAAACTCACACAACTTGTTTAAACAGCTGTTTTTAACGCATCTTACTTATATTTTGTGCATAATTAGTGTCATAGAATATTCATATCTAAGTTTTAATTGGACGATCATATAATAGTCATAATTAGGAGTAATTATATTAATGTTTATAAAATTATGGGTCGTTATGAGGTAAGGAATGTTAAAAATCTTAAACAACTTGTTTAAACGGCAATTTCTAATGTATCTTACTTATGTCTTATGAAAAATTAGTATCCTATGATATTCATATCGAAGTGTTAATTTGACAATTCTATAATAGACAAGGTCAGGAGTAATTATATTAATTCGCCCGAAATTATGTATAGTTCTGATGTAGAAAATGTTGAAAATCTTAAACAACTTGTTTAAACAACATTTTCTAATGCATCTTACTTATATTTTGTGTATAATTAGCGTCATAGAATATTCATATCTAACTTTTAATTAGACAATCATATAATAAGCATAATTAGGAGTACTTATATTAATTTTCATGAAATTATATGTACTTATGCGGCCAGCAATTTTTAAAAACTCAAACAACTTGTTTAAACAACTGTCTTTAATGCATCTTATTTATGTCTTGTGCCGTACAATGTTCATATCGAATCGTTAATTGGATAATCTTCTAATAGGTATAATTAGGAGTAATTATATTAATTTTGAAGAAATTATGTGTAGTTATGGGTCAAAAAATGTTAAAAATCTTAAACAACTTGTTTAAACAGCAGTTTCTAATTATCTTACTTATATTTTCTGAAAAAATAGCGTCGTACGATATTCATATCGAAGTGTTATTTGGACAATTATATAATAGGCATAATTATGAGTAATTATATTAATTTTCATGAAATTATGTGTTTTTATGCGGCCAAAATTTTTGAAAAACACAAACAACTTGTTTAAACAGTACTGTTCTTAATGCATCCTACTTATGTCTTGTGCAAAATTAGTGTCGTAGAATATTCATATCGAAGTGTTAGTTGGCTAATATTTTAATAGACATAATTAGGAGTAATTATATTATTTTTTACGAAATTATGTATAGTTATGAGGCCAAAAATGTTGAAAAACTAAACTTTTCTAAATAGCAGTTTCTAATGCATCTTACTTATTGTTTTGAGGAAAAATAGTGCCCTAAAATATTCATTTTGAAGTGTTAATTGGATAATCTTATAATAGGCATAATTAGGAGTAATTATATCAATTTGCACCAAATTCCGTGTAGTTATGGGGCCAAAAATTTCATAAAGCCAAACAACATGTTGAAACAGCAGTTTTTAACTCATCTTACTTATGTTTTGTGCAATATTAGCGTTATAGAATACTCATATCGAAGTTTTAATTGGGCAATTTTATAATAGGCATAATTAGGAGTAATTGTATTAATTTGCGCGAAATTATATGTGGTTATGCGGCCAAAAAAAATGAAAAACTCAAACAACTTGTTTAAACAGCAGCTTTTAATGCATCTTACTTATGTTTTACGCAGAATTAGCGTCATGGAATATTCATATCAAAGTTGTAATAGGACAATATTATAATAAGCATAATCAGGAGTACTTATTTTATTCTATATGAAATTATGTGCCATTACGCGGCCAAAAAATATAGAAAGATCAAACAACTTGCTTAAACAGCAGTTTTTAATGCATCTTACTTATGTTTTGTGCAAAATTAGTGTTGTAAAATAATCATATCGAAGTTTTAACTTGAAAATCATATAACATCCATATTTAGGAGTAGTTATGTTAATTAATTTATAAGAAGTTATGCAGCCAAAAATTTTAAAAATCTCAAATAACTTGTTTAAACAAATGTTTTTAATGCATCTTACTTATGTTTTGTGCAAAAATTATGTCATAGGATATACATATTGATGTTTTAATTAGAAGATCTTATAATAGGCATGCTTAGGAGTAATTATATTAATTTATAAGAAATTATGTATAATTATAAGGCCACAAATTTTATAAAACTCAAACAACTTGTTTAAACAGCTATTTTTGAAGACTCCTACTTATCTTTTTGTGCAGAATTAGTGTTGTAGAATGTTCATATTGAAGTATTAATTAGATAATCTTTTAATAGGCATAATTAGGAGTGATTATATTAATTTTCACTAAATTATGTGCAGTTATGGGGCCAAAAATGTTGAAATACCCAAATAACTTTTTTAAATAGCTGTTTCTAATACATCTTACTTATATTTTGGCAGGAAATAGTGTCGTAGAATGTTTATATCGAAGTGTTAATTGAACAATCTTATAATAGGCTTAATTAGGAGTAATTATATTAATTTGCATGAAATTATGTGTATTTATGGGGCCAAAAAATTTTAAAAATTCAAACAACTTGTTAAAACAGCAGTTTTTAATGCATCTTACTTATGTTTTGTGCCCAATTAGCGAAATAGAATATTGATATCGATGTTTTAATTAGATAATCTTATAATAGGCATAACTAGGAGTAATTATATTAATTTGTACGAAATTATACGTAGTTATGCGGCACAAAAATTGAAAAACTCAATCAACTATTTTAAACTGCAGTTTTTTAATGCATCTTACTTATGTTTTGTGCAAACTTAGCGTCGTAGTATATTCATATCGAAGTAATAATTGGATAATCATCTAATAGGAACAATTAGGAGTCATTAAATTAATTTTCACGAAATTCTATGCATTTATGAGATAATAAATTTTGAAAATCTTAAACAACTTGTTTAAACAGCAGTTTCAAATATATATAATTTATGTTTTATGAAAAATAACTGTTATAGGATATTCATGTTGGAGTGTAAATTGGACAATCATATAATAGGCATAATGAGGAGTAATTATATTAATTTACGCGAAATTATATGTAGTTATGCAGCTAAAAATTTTCAAAAACTCACACAACTTGTTTAAACAGCTGTTTTTAACGCATCTTACTTATATTTTGTGCATAATTAGTGTCATAGAATATTCATATCTAAGTTTTAATTGGACGATCATATAATAGTCATAATTAGGAGTAATTATATTAATGTTTATAAAATTATGGGTCGTTATGAGGTAAGGAATGTTAAAAATCTTAAACAACTTGTTTAAACGGCAATTTCTAATGTATCTTACTTATGTCTTATGAAAAATTAGTATCCTATGATATTCATATCGAAGTGTTAATTTGACAATTCTATAATAGACAAGGTCAGGAGTAATTATATTAATTCGCCCGAAATTATGTATAGTTCTGATGTAGAAAATGTTGAAAATCTTAAACAACTTGTTTAAACAACATTTTCTAATGCATCTTACTTATATTTTGTGTATAATTAGCGTCATAGAATATTCATATCTAACTTTTAATTAGACAATCATATAATAAGCATAATTAGGAGTACTTATATTAATTTTCATGAAATTATATGTACTTATGCGGCCAGCAATTTTTAAAAACTCAAACAACTTGTTTAAACAACTGTCTTTAATGCATCTTATTTATGTCTTGTGCCGTACAATGTTCATATCGAATCGTTAATTGGATAATCTTCTAATAGGTATAATTAGGAGTAATTATATTAATTTTGAAGAAATTATGTGTAGTTATGGGTCAAAAAATGTTAAAAATCTTAAACAACTTGTTTAAACAGCAGTTTCTAATTATCTTACTTATATTTTCTGAAAAAATAGCGTCGTACGATATTCATATCGAAGTGTTATTTGGACAATTATATAATAGGCATAATTATGAGTAATTATATTAATTTTCATGAAATTATGTGTTTTTATGCGGCCAAAATTTTTGAAAAACACAAACAACTTGTTTAAACAGCTGTTCTTAATGCATCCTACTTATGTCTTGTGCAAAATTAGTGTCGTAGAATATTCATATCGAAGTGTTAGTTGGCTAATATTTTAATAGACATAATTAGGAGTAATTATATTATTTTTTACGAAATTATGTATAGTTATGAGGCCAAAAATGTTGAAAAACTAAACTTTTCTAAATAGCAGTTTCTAATGCATCTTACTTATTGTTTTGAGGAAAAATAGTGCCCTAAAATATTCATTTTGAAGTGTTAATTGGATAATCTTATAATAGGCATAATTAGGAGTAATTATATCAATTTGCACCAAATTCCGTGTAGTTATGGGGCCAAAAATTTCATAAAGCCAAACAACATGTTGAAACAGCAGTTTTTAACTCATCTTACTTATGTTTTGTGCAATATTAGCGTTATAGAATACTCATATCGAAGTTTTAATTGGGCAATTTTATAATAGGCATAATTAGGAGTAATTGTATTAATTTGCGCGAAATTATATGTGGTTATGCGGCCAAAAAAAATGAAAAACTCAAACAACTTGTTCAAACAGCAGCTTTTAATGCATCTTACTTATGTTTTACGCAGAATTAGCGTCATGGAATATTCATATCAAAGTTGTAATAGGACAATATTATAATAAGCATAATCAGGAGTACTTATTTTATTCTATATGAAATTATGTGCCATTACGCGGCCAAAAAATATAGAAAGATCAAACAACTTGCTTAAACAGCAGTTTTTAATGCATCTTACTTATGTTTTGTGCAAAATTAGTGTTGTAAAATAATCATATCGAAGTTTTAACTTGAAAATCATATAACATCCATATTTAGGAGTAGTTATGTTAATTAATTTATAAGAAGTTATGCAGCCAAAAATTTTAAAAATCTCAAATAACTTGTTTAAACAGCTGTTTTTAATGCATCTTACTTATGTTTTGTGCAAAAATTATGTCATAGGATATACATATTGATGTTTTAATTAGAAGATCTTATAATAGGCATGCTTAGGAGTAATTATATTAATTTATAAGAAATTATGTATAATTATAAGGCCACAAATTTTATAAAACTCAAACAACTTGTTTAAACAGCTATTTTGAAGACTCCTACTTATCTTTTTGTGCAGAATTAGTGTTGTAGAATGTTCATATTGAAGTATTAATTAGATAATCTTTTAATAGGCATAATTAGGAGTGATTATATTAATTTTCACTAAATTATGTGCAGTTATGGGGCCAAAAATGTTGAAATACCCAAATAACTTTTTTAAATAGCTGTTTCTAATACATCTTACTTATATTTTGGCAGGAAATAGTGTCGTAGAATGTTTATATCGAAGTGTTAATTGAACAATCTTATAATAGGCTTAATTAGGAGTAATTATATTAATTTGCATGAAATTATGTGTATTTATGGGGCCAAAAAATTTTAAAAATTCAAACAACTTGTTAAAACAGCAGTTTTTAATGCATCTTACTTATGTTTTGTGCCCAATTAGCGAAATAGAATATTGATATCGATGTTTTAATTAGATAATCTTATAATAGGCATAACTAGGAGTAATTATATTAATTTGTACGAAATTATACGTAGTTATGCGGCACAAAAATTGAAAAACTCAATCAACTATTTTAAACTGCAGTTTTTTAATGCATCTTACTTATGTTTTGTGCAAACTTAGCGTCGTAGTATATTCATATCGAAGTAATAATTGGATAATCATCTAATAGGAACAATTAGGAGTCATTAAATTAATTTTCACGAAATTCTATGCATTTATGAGATAATAAATTTTGAAAATCTTAAACAACTTGTTTAAACAGCAGTTTCAAATATATATAATTTATGTTTTATGAAAAATAACTGTTATAGGATATTCATGTTGGAGTGTAAATTGGACAATCATATAATAGGCATAATGAGGAGTAATTATATTAATTTACGCGAAATTATATGTAGTTATGCAGCTAAAAATTTTCAAAAACTCACACAACTTGTTTAAACAGCTGTTTTTAACGCATCTTACTTATATTTTGTGCATAATTAGTGTCATAGAATATTCATATCTAAGTTTTAATTGGACGATCATATAATAGTCATAATTAGGAGTAATTATATTAATGTTTATAAAATTATGGGTCGTTATGAGGTAAGGAATGTTAAAAATCTTAAACAACTTGTTTAAACGGCAATTTCTAATGTATCTTACTTATGTCTTATGAAAAATTAGTATCCTATGATATTCATATCGAAGTGTTAATTTGACAATTCTATAATAGACAAGGTCAGGAGTAATTATATTAATTCGCCCGAAATTATGTATAGTTCTGATGTAGAAAATGTTGAAAATCTTAAACAACTTGTTTAAACAACATTTTCTAATGCATCTTACTTATATTTTGTGTATAATTAGCGTCATAGAATATTCATATCTAACTTTTAATTAGACAATCATATAATAAGCATAATTAGGAGTACTTATATTAATTTTCATGAAATTATATGTACTTATGCGGCCAGCAATTTTTAAAAACTCAAACAACTTGTTTAAACAACTGTCTTTAATGCATCTTATTTATGTCTTGTGCCATACAATGTTCATATCGAATCGTTAATTGGATAATCTTCTAATAGGTATAATTAGGAGTAATTATATTAATTTTGAAGAAATTATGTGTAGTTATGGGTCAAAAAATGTTAAAAATCTTAAACAACTTGTTTAAACAGCAGTTTCTAATTATCTTACTTATATTTTCTGAAAAAATAGCGTCGTACGATATTCATATCGAAGTGTTATTTGGACAATTATATAATAGGCATAATTATGAGTAATTATATTAATTTTCATGAAATTATGTGTTTTTATGCGGCCAAAATTTTTGAAAAACACAAACAACTTGTTTAAACAGCTGTTCTTAATGCATCCTACTTATGTCTTGTGCAAAATTAGTGTCGTAGAATATTCATATCGAAGTGTTAGTTGGCTAATATTTTAATAGACATAATTAGGAGTAATTATATTATTTTTTACGAAATTATGTATAGTTATGAGGCCAAAAATGTTGAAAAACTAAACTTTTCTAAATAGCAGTTTCTAATGCATCTTACTTATTGTTTTGAGGAAAAATAGTGCCCTAAAATATTCATTTTGAAGTGTTAATTGGATAATCTTATAATAGGCATAATTAGGAGTAATTATATCAATTTGCACCAAATTCCGTGTAGTTATGGGGCCAAAAATTTCATAAAGCCAAACAACATGTTGAAACAGCAGTTTTTAACTCATCTTACTTATGTTTTGTGCAATATTAGCGTTATAGAATACTCATATCGAAGTTTTAATTGGGCAATTTTATAATAGGCATAATTAGGAGTAATTGTATTAATTTGCGCGAAATTATATGTGGTTATGCGGCCAAAAAAATGAAAAACTCAAACAACTTGTTTAAACAGCAGCTTTTAATGCATCTTACTTATGTTTTACGCAGAATTAGCGTCATGGAATATTCATATCAAAGTTGTAATAGGACAATATTATAATAAGCATAATCAGGAGTACTTATTTTATTCTATATGAAATTATGTGCCATTACGCGGCCAAAAAATATAGAAAGATCAAACAACTTGCTTAAACAGCAGTTTTTAATGCATCTTACTTATGTTTTGTGCAAAATTAGTGTTGTAAAATAATCATATCGAAGTTTTAACTTGAAAATCATATAACATCCATATTTAGGAGTAGTTATGTTAATTAATTTATAAGAAGTTATGCAGCCAAAAATTTTAAAAATCTCAAATAACTTGTTTAAACAGCTGTTTTTAATGCATCTTACTTATGTTTTGTGCAAAAATTATGTCATAGGATAGTGTGAGAGTGTGAGTGAGAGTGTGTGTGTGTGAGACGAGAGTGTGAGTGTGTGTGTGAGAGAGTGAGTGAGAGTGTGAGTGTGTGAGACGAGAGTGTGAGTGTGAGTGTGAGAGAGTGAGTGAGAGTGAGAGTGTGTGAGACGAGAGAGTGAGTGAGAGTGTGAGAGAGAGAGACGAGAGACGAGAGAGACGAGAGAGAGAGAGAGAGAGAGAGTAGAGAGACGAGAGAGAGAGAGAGAGAGAGAGAGAGACGAGAGAGACGAGAGAGAGACGAGAGAGAGAGAGAGAGAGAGAGAGACGAGAGAGAGAGAGAGAGAGAGAGACGAGAGAGAGAGAGAGAGAGAGAGAGAGAGAGAGAGAGAGAGAGAGAGAGAGAGAGAGAGAGAGAGACAGAGAGAGAGAGAGAGAGACAGAGAGAGAGAGAGAGAGAGAGATATGGGGCCAAAATTTTAAAATTCAAACAACTTGTTAAAACAGCAGTTTTTAATGCATCTTACTTATGTTTTGTGCCCAATTAAATAAATAAATTATATTAATTTGTACGAAATTATACGTAGTTATGCGGCACAAAAATTGAAAAACTCAATCAACTATTTTAAACTGCAGTTTTTTAATGCATCTTACTTATGTTTTGTGCAAACTTAGCGTCGTAGTATATTCATATCGAAGTAATAATTGGATAATCATCTAATAGGAACAATTAGGAGTCATTAAATTAATTTTCACGAAATTCTATGCATTTATGAGATAATAAATTTTGAAAATCTTAAACAACTTGTTTAAACAGCAGTTTCAAATATATATAATTTATGTTTTATGAAAAATAACTGTTATAGGATATTCATGTTGGAGTGTAAATTGGACAATCATATAATAGGCATAATGAGGAGTAATTATATTAATTTACGCGAAATTATATGTAGTTATGCAGCTAAAAATTTTCAAAAACTCACACAACTTGTTTAAACAGCTGTTTTTAACGCATCTTACTTATATTTTGTGCATAATTAGTGTCATAGAATATTCATATCTAAGTTTTAATTGGACGATCATATAATAGTCATAATTAGGAGTAATTATATTAATGTTTATAAAATTATGGGTCGTTATGAGGTAAGGAATGTTAAAAATCTTAAACAACTTGTTTAAACGGCAATTTCTAATGTATCTTACTTATGTCTTATGAAAAATTAGTATCCTATGATATTCATATCGAAGTGTTAATTTGACAATTCTATAATAGACAAGGTCAGGAGTAATTATATTAATTCGCCGAAATTATGTATAGTTCTGATGTAGAAAATGTTGAAAATCTTAAACAACTTGTTTAAACAACATTTTCTAATGCATCTTACTTATATTTTGTGTATAATTAGCGTCATAGAATATTCATATCTAACTTTTAATTAGACAATCATATAATAAGCATAATTAGGAGTACTTATATTAATTTTCATGAAATTATATGTACTTATGCGGCCAGCAATTTTTAAAAACTCAAACAACTTGTTTAAACAACTGTCTTTAATGCATCTTATTTATGTCTTGTGCCGTACAATGTTCATATCGAATCGTTAATTGGATAATCTTCTAATAGGTATAATTAGGAGTAATTATATTAATTTTGAAGAAATTATGTGTAGTTATGGGTCAAAAAATGTTAAAAATCTTAAACAACTTGTTTAAACAGCAGTTTCTAATTATCTTACTTATATTTTCTGAAAAAATAGCGTCGTACGATATTCATATCGAAGTGTTATTTGGACAATTATATAATAGGCATAATTATGAGTAATTATATTAATTTTCATGAAATTATGTGTTTTTATGCGGCCAAAATTTTTGAAAAACACAAACAACTTGTTTAAACAGCTGTTCTTAATGCATCCTACTTATGTCTTGTGCAAAATTAGTGTCGTAGAATATTCATATCGAAGTGTTAGTTGGCTAATATTTTAATAGACATAATTAGGAGTAATTATATTATTTTTTACGAAATTATGTATAGTTATGAGGCCAAAAATGTTGAAAAACTAAACTTTTCTAAATAGCAGTTTCTAATGCATCTTACTTATTGTTTTGAGGAAAAATAGTGCCCTAAAATATTCATTTTGAAGTGTTAATTGGATAATCTTATAATAGGCATAATTAGGAGTAATTATATCAATTTGCACCAAATTCCGTGTAGTTATGGGGCCAAAAAATTTCATAAAGCCAAACAACATGTTGAAACAGCAGTTTTTAACTCATCTTACTTATGTTTTGTGCAATATTAGCGTTATAGAATACTCATATCGAAGTTTTAATTGGGCAATTTTATAATAGGCATAATTAGGAGTAATTGTATTAATTTGCGCGAAATTATATGTGGTTATGCGGCCAAAAAAAATGAAAAACTCAAACAACTTGTTCAAACAGCAGCTTTTAATGCATCTTACTTATGTTTTACGCAGAATTAGCGTCATGGAATATTCATATCAAAGTTGTAATAGGACAATATTATAATAAGCATAATCAGGAGTACTTATTTTATTCTATATGAAATTATGTGCCATTACGCGGCCAAAAATATAGAAAGATCAAACAACTTGCTTAAACAGCAGTTTTTAATGCATCTTACTTATGTTTTGTGCAAAATTAGTGTTGTAAAATAATCATATCGAAGTTTTAACTTGAAAATCATATAACATCCATATTTAGGAGTAGTTATGTTAATTAATTTATAAGAAGTTATGCAGCCAAAAATTTTAAAAATCTCAAATAACTTGTTTAAACAGCTGTTTTTAATGCATCTTACTTATGTTTTGTGCAAAAATTATGTCATAGGATATACATATTGATGTTTTAATTAGAAGATCTTATAATAGGCATGCTTAGGAGTAATTATATTAATTTATAAGAAATTATGTATAATTATAAGGCCACAAATTTTATAAAACTCAAACAACTTGTTTAAACAGCTATTTTTGAAGACTCCTACTTATCTTTTTGTGCAGAATTAGTGTTGTAGAATGTTCATATTGAAGTATTAATTAGATAATCTTTTAATAGGCATAATTAGGAGTGATTATATTAATTTTCACTAAATTATGTGCAGTTATGGGGCCAAAAATGTTGAAATACCCAAATAACTTTTTTAAATAGCTGTTTCTAATACATCTTACTTATATTTTGGCAGGAAATAGTGTCGTAGAATGTTTATATCGAAGTGTTAATTGAACAATCTTATAATAGGCATAACTAGAAGTAATAATATTAATTTGTATGAAATTATGTGTATTTATGGGGCCAAAAATTTTAAAATTCAAACAACTTGTTAAAAAAGCAGTTTTTAATGCATCTTACTTATGTTTTGTGCCCAATTAGCGAAATAGAATATTGATATCGATGTTTTAATTAGATAATCTTATAATAGGCATAACTAGGAGTAATTATATTAATTTGTACGAAATTATACGTAGTTATGCGGCACAAAAATTGAAAAACTCAATCAACTATTTTAAACTGCAGTTTTTTAATGCATCTTACTTATGTTTTGTGCAAACTTAGCGTCGTAGTATATTCATATCGAAGTAATAATTGGATAATCATCTAATAGGAACAATTAGGAGTCATTAAATTAATTTTCACGAAATTCTATGCATTTATGAGATAATAAATTTTGAAAATCTTAAACAACTTGTTTAAACAGCAGTTTCAAATATATATAATTTATGTTTTATGAAAAATAACTGTTATAGGATATTCATGTTGGAGTGTAAATTGGACAATCATATAATAGGCATAATGAGGAGTAATTATATTAATTTACGCGAAATTATATGTAGTTATGCAGCTAAAAATTTTCAAAAACTCACACAACTTGTTTAAACAGCTGTTTTTAACGCATCTTACTTATATTTTGTGCATAATTAGTGTCATAGAATATTCATATCTAAGTTTTAATTGGACGATCATATAATAGTCATAATTAGGAGTAATTATATTAATGTTTATAAAATTATGGGTCGTTATGAGGTAAGGAATGTTAAAAATCTTAAACAACTTGTTTAAACGGCAATTTCTAATGTATCTTACTTATGTCTTATGAAAAATTAGTATCCTATGATATTCATATCGAAGTGTTAATTTGACAATTCTATAATAGACAAGGTCAGGAGTAATTATATTAATTCGCCCGAAATTATGTATAGTTCTGATGTAGAAAATGTTGAAAATCTTAAACAACTTGTTTAAACAACATTTTCTAATGCATCTTACTTATATTTTGTGTATAATTAGCGTCATAGAATATTCATATCTAACTTTTAATTAGACAATCATATAATAAGCATAATTAGGAGTACTTATATTAATTTTCATGAAATTATATGTACTTATCGGCCAGCAATTTTTAAAAACTCAAACAACTTGTTTAAACAACTGTCTTTAATGCATCTTATTTATGTCTTGTGCCGTACAATGTTCATATCGAATCGTTAATTGGATAATCTTCTAATAGGTATAATTAGGAGTAATTATATTAATTTTGAAGAAATTATGTGTAGTTATGGGTCAAAAAATGTTAAAAATCTTAAACAACTTGTTTAAACAGCAGTTTCTAATTATCTTACTTATATTTTCTGAAAAAATAGCGTCGTACGATATTCATATCGAAGTGTTATTTGGACAATTATATAATAGGCATAATTATGAGTAATTATATTAATTTTCATGAAATTATGTGTTTTTATGCGGCCAAAATTTTTGAAAAACACAAACAACTTGTTTAAACAGCTGTTCTTAATGCATCCTACTTATGTCTTGTGCAAAATTAGTGTCGTAGAATATTCATATCGAAGTGTTAGTTGGCTAATATTTTAATAGACATAATTAGGAGTAATTATATTATTTTTTACGAAATTATGTATAGTTATGAGGCCAAAAATGTTGAAAAACTAAACTTTTCTAAATAGCAGTTTCTAATGCATCTTACTTATTGTTTTGAGGAAAAATAGTGCCCTAAAATATTCATTTTGAAGTGTTAATTGGATAATCTTATAATAGGCATAATTAGGAGTAATTATATCAATTTGCACCAAATTCCGTGTAGTTATGGGGCCAAAAAATTTCATAAAGCCAAACAACATGTTGAAACAGCAGTTTTTAACTCATCTTACTTATGTTTTGTGCAATATTAGCGTTATAGAATACTCATATCGAAGTTTTAATTGGGCAATTTTATAATAGGCATAATTAGGAGTAATTGTATTAATTTGCGCGAAATTATATGTGGTTATGCGGCCAAAAAAATGAAAAACTCAAACAACTTGTTTAAACAGCAGCTTTTAATGCATCTTACTTATGTTTTACGCAGAATTAGCGTCATGGAATATTCATATCAAAGTTGTAATAGGACAATATTATAATAAGCATAATCAGGAGTACTTATTTTATTCTATATGAAATTATGTGCCATTACGCGGCCAAAAAATATAGAAAGATCAAACAACTTGCTTAAACAGCAGTTTTTAATGCATCTTACTTATGTTTTGTGCAAAATTAGTGTTGTAAAATAATCATATCGAAGTTTTAACTTGAAAATCATATAACATCCATATTTAGGAGTAGTTATGTTAATTAATTTATAAGAAGTTATGCAGCCAAAAATTTTAAAAATCTCAAATAACTTGTTTAAACAGCTGTTTTTAATGCATCTTACTTATGTTTTGTGCAAAAATTATGTCATAGGATATACATATTGATGTTTTAATTAGAAGATCTTATAATAGGCATGCTTAGGAGTAATTATATTAATTTATAAGAAATTATGTATAATTATAAGGCCACAAATTTTATAAAACTCAAACAACTTGTTTAAACAGCTATTTTTGAAGACTCCTACTTATCTTTTTGTGCAGAATTAGTGTTGTAGAATGTTCATATTGAAGTATTAATTAGATAATCTTTTAATAGGCATAATTAGGAGTGATTATATTAATTTTCACTAAATTATGTGCAGTTATGGGGCCAAAAATGTTGAAATACCCAAATAACTTTTTTAAATAGCTGTTTCTAATACATCTTACTTATATTTTGGCAGGAAATAGTGTCGTAGAATGTTTATATCGAAGTGTTAATTGAACAATCTTATAATAGGCTTAATTAGGAGTAATTATATTAATTTGCATGAAATTATGTGTATTTATGGGGCCAAAAATTTTAAAAATTCAAACAACTTGTTAAAACAGCAGTTTTTAATGCATCTTACTTATGTTTTGTGCCCAATTAGCGAAATAGAATATTGATATCGATGTTTTAATTAGATAATCTTATAATAGGCATAACTAGGAGTAATTATATTAATTTGTACGAAATTATACGTAGTTATGCGGCACAAAAATTGAAAAACTCAATCAACTATTTTAAACTGCAGTTTTTTAATGCATCTTACTTATGTTTTGTGCAAACTTAGCGTCGTAGTATATTCATATCGAAGTAATAATTGGATAATCATCTAATAGGAACAATTAGGAGTCATTAAATTAATTTTCACGAAATTCTATGCATTTATGAGATAATAAATTTTGAAAATCTTAAACAACTTGTTTAAACAGCAGTTTCAAATATATATAATTTATGTTTTATGAAAAATAACTGTTATAGGATATTCATGTTGGAGTGTAAATTGGACAATCATATAATAGGCATAATGAGGAGTAATTATATTAATTTACGCGAAATTATATGTAGTTATGCAGCTAAAAATTTTCAAAAACTCACACAACTTGTTTAAACAGCTGTTTTTAACGCATCTTACTTATATTTTGTGCATAATTAGTGTCATAGAATATTCATATCTAAGTTTTAATTGGACGATCATATAATAGTCATAATTAGGAGTAATTATATTAATGTTTATAAAATTATGGGTCGTTATGAGGTAAGGAATGTTAAAAATCTTAAACAACTTGTTTAAACGGCAATTTCTAATGTATCTTACTTATGTCTTATGAAAAATTAGTATCCTATGATATTCATATCGAAGTGTTAATTTGACAATTCTATAATAGACAAGGTCAGGAGTAATTATATTAATTAAGCTCGAAATTATGTATAGTTCTGATGCAGAAAATGTTGAAAATCTTAAACAACTTGTTTAAACAACATTTTCTAATGCATCTTACTTATATTTTGTGTATAATTAGCGTCATAGAATATTCATATCTAACTTTTAATTAGACAATCATATAATAAGCATAATTAGGAGTACTTATATTAATTTTCATGAAATTATATGTACTTATGCGGCCAGCAATTTTTAAAAACTCAAACAACTTGTTTAAACAACTGTCTTTAATGCATCTTATTTATGTCTTGTGCCGTACAATGTTCATATCGAATCGTTAATTGGATAATCTTCTAATAGGTATAATTAGGAGTAATTATATTAATTTTGAAGAAATTATGTGTAGTTATGGGTCAAAAAATGTTAAAAATCTTAAACAACTTGTTTAAACAGCAGTTTCTAATTATCTTACTTATATTTTCTGAAAAAATAGCGTCGTACGATATTCATATCGAAGTGTTATTTGGACAATTATATAATAGGCATAATTATGAGTAATTATATTAATTTTCATGAAATTATGTGTTTTTATGCGGCCAAAATTTTTGAAAAACACAAACAACTTGTTTAAACAGCTGTTCTTAATGCATCCTACTTATGTCTTGTGCAAAATTAGTGTCGTAGAATATTCATATCGAAGTGTTAGTTGGCTAATATTTTAATAGACATAATTAGGAGTAATTATATTATTTTTTACGAAATTATGTATAGTTATGAGGCCAAAAATGTTGAAAAACTAAACTTTTCTAAATAGCAGTTTCTAATGCATCTTACTTATTGTTTTGAGGAAAAATAGTGCCCTAAAATATTCATTTTGAAGTGTTAATTGGATAATCTTATAATAGGCATAATTAGGAGTAATTATATCAATTTGCACCAAATTCCGTGTAGTTATGGGGCCAAAAAATTTCATAAAGCCAAACAACATGTTGAAACAGCAGTTTTTAACTCATCTTACTTATGTTTTGTGCAATATTAGCGTTATAGAATACTCATATCGAAGTTTTAATTGGGCAATTTTATAATAGGCATAATTAGGAGTAATTGTATTAATTTGCGCGAAATTATATGTGGTTATGCGGCCAAAAAAAATGAAAAACTCAAACAACTTGTTTAAACAGCAGCTTTTAATGCATCTTACTTATGTTTTACGCAGAATTAGCGTCATGGAATATTCATATCAAAGTTGTAATAGGACAATATTATAATAAGCATAATCAGGAGTACTTATTTTATTCTATATGAAATTATGTGCCATTACGCGGCCAAAAAATATAGAAAGATCAAACAACTTGCTTAAACAGCAGTTTTTAATGCATCTTACTTATGTTTTGTGCAAAATTAGTGTTGTAAAATAATCATATCGAAGTTTTAACTTGAAAATCATATAACATCCATATTTAGGAGTAGTTATGTTAATTAATTTATAAGAAGTTATGCAGCCAAAAATTTTAAAAATCTCAAATAACTTGTTTAAACAGCTGTTTTTAATGCATCTTACTTATGTTTTGTGCAAAAATTATGTCATAGGATATACATATTGATGTTTTAATTAGAAGATCTTATAATAGGCATGCTTAGGAGTAATTATATTAATTTATAAGAAATTATGTATAATTATAAGGCCACAAATTTTATAAAACTCAAACAACTTGTTTAAACAGCTATTTTTGAAGACTCCTACTTATCTTTTTGTGCAGAATTAGTGTTGTAGAATGTTCATATTGAAGTATTAATTAGATAATCTTTTAATAGGCATAATTAGGAGTGATTATATTAATTTTCACTAAATTATGTGCAGTTATGGGGCCAAAAATGTTGAAATACCCAAATAACTTTTTTAAATAGCTGTTTCTAATACATCTTACTTATATTTTGGCAGGAAATAGTGTCGTAGAATGTTTATATCGAAGTGTTAATTGAACAATCTTATAATAGGCTTAATTAGGAGTAATTATATTAATTTGCATGAAATTATGTGTATTTATGGGGCCAAAAATTTTAAAAATTCAAACAACTTGTTAAAACAGCAGTTTTTAATGCATCTTACTTATGTTTTGTGCCCAATTAGCGAAATAGAATATTGATATCGATGTTTTAATTAGATAATCTTATAATAGGCATAACTAGGAGTAATTATATTAATTTGTACGAAATTATACGTAGTTATGCGGCACAAAAATTGAAAAACTCAATCAACTATTTTAAACTGCAGTTTTTTAATGCATCTTACTTATGTTTTGTGCAAACTTAGCGTCGTAGTATATTCATATCGAAGTAATAATTGGATAATCATCTAATAGGAACAATTAGGAGTCATTAAATTAATTTTCACGAAATTCTATGCATTTATGAGATAATAAATTTTGAAAATCTTAAACAACTTGTTTAAACAGCAGTTTCAAATATATATAATTTATGTTTTATGAAAAATAACTGTTATAGGATATTCATGTTGGAGTGTAAATTGGACAATCATATAATAGGCATAATGAGGAGTAATTATATTAATTTACGCGAAATTATATGTAGTTATGCAGCTAAAAATTTTCAAAAACTCACACAACTTGTTTAAACAGCTGTTTTTAACGCATCTTACTTATATTTTGTGCATAATTAGTGTCATAGAATATTCATATCTAAGTTTTAATTGGACGATCATATAATAGTCATAATTAGGAGTAATTATATTAATGTTTATAAAATTATGGGTCGTTATGAGGTAAGGAATGTTAAAAATCTTAAACAACTTGTTTAAACGGCAATTTCTAATGTATCTTACTTATGTCTTATGAAAAATTAGTATCCTATGATATTCATATCGAAGTGTTAATTTGACAATTCTATAATAGACAAGGTCAGGTCAGTAATTATATTAATTCGCCCGAAATTATGTATAGTTCTGATGTAGAAAATGTTGAAAATCTTAAACAACTTGTTTAAACAACATTTTCTAATGCATCTTACTTATATTTTGTGTATAATTAGCGTCATAGAATATTCATATCTAACTTTTAATTAGACAATCATATAATAAGCATAATTAGGAGTACTTATATTAATTTTCATGAAATTATATGTACTTATGCGGCCAGCAATTTTTAAAAACTCAAACAACTTGTTTAAACAACTGTCTTTAATGCATCTTATTTATGTCTTGTGCCGTACAATGTTCATATCGAATCGTTAATTGGATAATCTTCTAATAGGTATAATTAGGAGTAATTATATTAATTTTGAAGAAATTATGTGTAGTTATGGGTCAAAAAATGTTAAAAATCTTAAACAACTTGTTTAAACAGCAGTTTCTAATTATCTTACTTATATTTTCTGAAAAATAGCGTCGTACGATATTCATATCGAAGTGTTATTTGGACAATTATATAATAGGCATAATTATGAGTAATTATATTAATTTTCATGAAATTATGTGTTTTTATGCGGCCAAAATTTTTGAAAAACACAAACAACTTGTTTAAACAGCTGTTCTTAATGCATCCTACTTATGTCTTGTGCAAAATTAGTGTCGTAGAATATTCATATCGAAGTGTTAGTTGGCTAATATTTTAATAGACATAATTAGGAGTAATTATATTATTTTTTACGAAATTATGTATAGTTATGAGGCCAAAAATGTTGAAAAACTAAACTTTTCTAAATAGCAGTTTCTAATGCATCTTACTTATTGTTTTGAGGAAAAATAGTGCCCTAAAATATTCATTTTGAAGTGTTAATTGGATAATCTTATAATAGGCATAATTAGGAGTAATTATATCAATTTGCACCAAATTCCGTGTAGTTATGGGGCCAAAAATTTCATAAAGCCAAACAACATGTTGAAACAGCAGTTTTTAACTCATCTTACTTATGTTTTGTGCAATATTAGCGTTATAGAATACTCATATCGAAGTTTTAATTGGGCAATTTTATAATAGGCATAATTAGGAGTAATTGTATTAATTTGCGCGAAATTATATGTGGTTATGCGGCCAAAAAAAATGAAAAACTCAAACAACTTGTTTAAACAGCAGCTTTTAATGCATCTTACTTATGTTTTACGCAGAATTAGCGTCATGGAATATTCATATCAAAGTTGTAATAGGACAATATTATAATAAGCATAATCAGGAGTACTTATTTTATTCTATATGAAATTATGTGCCATTACGCGGCCAAAAAATATAGAAAGATCAAACAACTTGCTTAAACAGCAGTTTTTAATGCATCTTACTTATGTTTTGTGCAAAATTAGTGTTGTAAAATAATCATATCGAAGTTTTAACTTGAAAATCATATAACATCCATATTTAGGAGTAGTTATGTTAATTAATTTATAAGAAGTTATGCAGCCAAAAATTTTAAAAATCTCAAATAACTTGTTTAAACAGCTGTTTTTAATGCATCTTACTTATGTTTTGTGCAAAAATTATGTCATAGGATATACATATTGATGTTTTAATTAGAAGATCTTATAATAGGCATGCTTAGGAGTAATTATATTAATTTATAAGAAATTATGTATAATTATAAGGCCACAAATTTTATAAAACTCAAACAACTTGTTTAAACAGCTATTTTTGAAGACTCCTACTTATCTTTTTGTGCAGAATTAGTGTTGTAGAATGTTCATATTGAAGTATTAATTAGATAATCTTTTAATAGGCATAATTAGGAGTGATTATATTAATTTTCACTAAATTATGTGCAGTTATGGGGCCAAAAATGTTGAAATACCCAAATAACTTTTTTAAATAGCTGTTTCTAATACATCTTACTTATATTTTGGCAGGAAATAGTGTCGTAGAATGTTTATATCGAAGTGTTAATTGAACAATCTTATAATAGGCTTAATTAGGAGTAATTATATTAATTTGCATGAAATTATGTGTATTTATGGGGCCAAAAAATTTTAAAAATTCAAACAACTTGTTAAAACAGCAGTTTTTAATGCATCTTACTTATGTTTTGTGCCCAATTAGCGAAATAGAATATTGATATCGATGTTTTAATTAGATAATCTTATAATAGGCATAACTAGGAGTAATTATATTAATTTGTACGAAATTATACGTAGTTATGCGGCACAAAAATTGAAAAACTCAATCAACTATTTTAAACTGCAGTTTTTTAATGCATCTTACTTATGTTTTGTGCAAACTTAGCGTCGTAGTATATTCATATCGAAGTAATAATTGGATAATCATCTAATAGGAACAATTAGGAGTCATTAAATTAATTTTCACGAAATTCTATGCATTTATGAGATAATAAATTTTGAAAATCTTAAACAACTTGTTTAAACAGCAGTTTCAAATATATATAATTTATGTTTTATGAAAAATAACTGTTATAGGATATTCATGTTGGAGTGTAAATTGGACAATCATATAATAGGCATAATGAGGAGTAATTATATTAATTTACGCGAAATTATATGTAGTTATGCAGCTAAAAATTTTCAAAAACTCACACAACTTGTTTAAACAGCTGTTTTTAACGCATCTTACTTATATTTTGTGCATAATTAGTGTCATAGAATATTCATATCTAAGTTTTAATTGGACGATCATATAATAGTCATAATTAGGAGTAATTATATTAATGTTTATAAAATTATGGGTCGTTATGAGGTAAGGAATGTTAAAAATCTTAAACAACTTGTTTAAACGGCAATTTCTAATGTATCTTACTTATGTCTTATGAAAAATTAGTATCCTATGATATTCATATCGAAGTGTTAATTTGACAATTCTATAATAGACAAGGTCAGGAGTAATTATATTAATTCGCCCGAAATTATGTATAGTTCTGATGTAGAAAATGTTGAAAATCTTAAACAACTTGTTTAAACAACATTTTCTAATGCATCTTACTTATATTTTGTGTATAATTAGCGTCATAGAATATTCATATCTAACTTTTAATTAGACAATCATATAATAAGCATAATTAGGAGTACTTATATTAATTTTCATGAAATTATATGTACTTATGCGGCCAGCAATTTTTAAAAACTCAAACAACTTGTTTAAACAACTGTCTTTAATGCATCTTATTTATGTCTTGTGCCGTACAATGTTCATATCGAATCGTTAATTGGATAATCTTCTAATAGGTATAATTAGGAGTAATTATATTAATTTTGAAGAAATTATGTGTAGTTATGGGTCAAAAAATGTTAAAAATCTTAAACAACTTGTTTAAACAGCAGTTTCTAATTATCTTACTTATATTTTCTGAAAAAATAGCGTCGTACGATATTCATATCGAAGTGTTATTTGGACAATTATATAATAGGCATAATTATGAGTAATTATATTAATTTTCATGAAATTATGTGTTTTTATGCGGCCAAAATTTTTGAAAAACACAAACAACTTGTTTAAACAGCTGTTCTTAATGCATCCTACTTATGTCTTGTGCAAAATTAGTGTCGTAGAATATTCATATCGAAGTGTTAGTTGGCTAATATTTTAATAGACATAATTAGGAGTAATTATATTATTTTTTACGAAATTATGTATAGTTATGAGGCCAAAAATGTTGAAAAACTAAACTTTTCTAAATAGCAGTTTCTAATGCATCTTACTTATTGTTTTGAGGAAAAATAGTGCCCTAAAATATTCATTTTGAAGTGTTAATTGGATAATCTTATAATAGGCATAATTAGGAGTAATTATATCAATTTGCACCAAATTCCGTGTAGTTATGGGGCCAAAAAATTTCATAAAGCCAAACAACATGTTGAAACAGCAGTTTTTAACTCATCTTACTTATGTTTTGTGCAATATTAGCGTTATAGAATACTCATATCGAAGTTTTAATTGGGCAATTTTATAATAGGCATAATTAGGAGTAATTGTATTAATTTGCGCGAAATTATATGTGGTTATGCGGCCAAAAAAATGAAAAACTCAAACAACTTGTTTAAACAGCAGCTTTTAATGCATCTTACTTATGTTTTACGCAGAATTAGCGTCATGGAATATTCATATCAAAGTTGTAATAGGACAATATTATAATAAGCATAATCAGGAGTACTTATTTTATTCTATATGAAATTATGTGCCATTACGCGGCCAAAAAATATAGAAAGATCAAACAACTTGCTTAAACAGCAGTTTTTAATGCATCTTACTTATGTTTTGTGCAAAATTAGTGTTGTAAAATAATCATATCGAAGTTTTAACTTGAAAATCATATAACATCCATATTTAGGAGTAGTTATGTTAATTAATTTATAAGAAGTTATGCAGCCAAAAATTTTAAAAATCTCAAATAACTTGTTTAAACAGCTGTTTTTAATGCATCTTACTTATGTTTTGTGCAAAAATTATGTCATAGGATATACATATTGATGTTTTAATTAGAAGATCTTATAATAGGCATGCTTAGGAGTAATTATATTAATTTATAAGAAATTATGTATAATTATAAGGCCACAAATTTTATAAAACTCAAACAACTTGTTTAAACAGCTATTTTTGAAGACTCCTACTTATCTTTTTGTGCAGAATTAGTGTTGTAGAATGTTCATATTGAAGTATTAATTAGATAATCTTTTAATAGGCATAATTAGGAGTGATTATATTAATTTTCACTAAATTATGTGCAGTTATGGGGCCAAAAATGTTGAAATACCCAAATAACTTTTTTAAATAGCTGTTTCTAATACATCTTACTTATATTTTGGCAGGAAATAGTGTCGTAGAATGTTTATATCGAAGTGTTAATTGAACAATCTTATAATAGGCTTAATTAGGAGTAATTATATTAATTTGCATGAAATTATGTGTATTTATGGGGCCAAAAAATTTTAAAAATTCAAACAACTTGTTAAAACAGCAGTTTTTAATGCATCTTACTTATGTTTTGTGCCCAATTAGCGAAATAGAATATTGATATCGATGTTTTAATTAGATAATCTTATAATAGGCATAACTAGGAGTAATTATATTAATTTGTACGAAATTATACGTAGTTATGCGGCACAAAAATTGAAAAACTCAATCAACTATTTTAAACTGCAGTTTTTTAATGCATCTTACTTATGTTTTGTGCAAACTTAGCGTCGTAGTATATTCATATCGAAGTAATAATTGGATAATCATCTAATAGGAACAATTAGGAGTCATTAAATTAATTTTCACGAAATTCTATGCATTTATGAGATAATAAATTTTGAAAATCTTAAACAACTTGTTTAAACAGCAGTTTCAAATATATATAATTTATGTTTTATGAAAAATAACTGTTATAGGATATTCATGTTGGAGTGTAAATTGGACAATCATATAATAGGCATAATGAGGAGTAATTATATTAATTTACGCGAAATTATATGTAGTTATGCAGCTAAAAATTTTCAAAAACTCACACAACTTGTTTAAACAGCTGTTTTTAACGCATCTTACTTATATTTTGTGCATAATTAGTGTCATAGAATATTCATATCTAAGTTTTAATTGGACGATCATATAATAGTCATAATTAGGAGTAATTATATTAATGTTTATAAAATTATGGGTCGTTATGAGGTAAGGAATGTTAAAAATCTTAAACAACTTGTTTAAACGGCAATTTCTAATGTATCTTACTTATGTCTTATGAAAAATTAGTATCCTATGATATTCATATCGAAGTGTTAATTTGACAATTCTATAATAGACAAGGTCAGGAGTAATTATATTAATTCGCCCGAAATTATGTATAGTTCTGATGTAGAAAATGTTGAAAATCTTAAACAACTTGTTTAAACAACATTTTCTAATGCATCTTACTTATATTTTGTGTATAATTAGCGTCATAGAATATTCATATCTAACTTTTAATTAGACAATCATATAATAAGCATAATTAGGAGTACTTATATTAATTTTCATGAAATTATATGTACTTATGCGGCCAGCAATTTTTAAAAACTCAAACAACTTGTTTAAACAACTGTCTTTAATGCATCTTATTTATGTCTTGTGCCGTACAATGTTCATATCGAATCGTTAATTGGATAATCTTCTAATAGGTATAATTAGGAGTAATTATATTAATTTTGAAGAAATTATGTGTAGTTATGGGTCAAAAAATGTTAAAAATCTTAAACAACTTGTTTAAACAGCAGTTTCTAATTATCTTACTTATATTTTCTGAAAAAATAGCGTCGTACGATATTCATATCGAAGTGTTATTTGGACAATTATATAATAGGCATAATTATGAGTAATTATATTAATTTTCATGAAATTATGTGTTTTTATGCGGCCAAAATTTTTGAAAAACACAAACAACTTGTTTAAACAGCTGTTCTTAATGCATCCTACTTATGTCTTGTGCAAAATTAGTGTCGTAGAATATTCATATCGAAGTGTTAGTTGGCTAATATTTTAATAGACATAATTAGGAGTAATTATATTATTTTTTACGAAATTATGTATAGTTATGAAGCCAAAAATGTTGAAAAACTAAACTTTTCTAAATAGCAGTTTCTAATGCATCTTACTTATTGTTTTGAGGAAAAATAGTGCCCTAAAATATTCATTTTGAAGTGTTAATTGGATAATCTTATAATAGGCATAATTAGGAGTAATTATATCAATTTGCACCAAATTCCGTGTAGTTATGGGGCCAAAAATTTCATAAAGCCAAACAACATGTTGAAACAGCAGTTTTTAACTCATCTTACTTATGTTTTGTGCAATATTAGCGTTATAGAATACTCATATCGAAGTTTTAATTGGGCAATTTTATAATAGGCATAATTAGGAGTAATTGTATTAATTTGCGCGAAATTATATGTGGTTATGCGGCCAAAAAAAATGAAAAACTCAAACAACTTGTTTAAACAGCAGCTTTTAATGCATCTTACTTATGTTTTACGCAGAATTAGCGTCATGGAATATTCATATCAAAGTTGTAATAGGACAATATTATAATAAGCATAATCAGGAGTACTTATTTTATTCTATATGAAATTATGTGCCATTACGCGGCCAAAAAATATAGAAAGATCAAACAACTTGCTTAAACAGCAGTTTTTAATGCATCTTACTTATGTTTTGTGCAAAATTAGTGTTGTAAAATAATCATATCGAAGTTTTAACTTGAAAATCATATAACATCCATATTTAGGAGTAGTTATGTTAATTAATTTATAAGAAGTTATGCAGCCAAAAATTTTAAAAATCTCAAATAACTTGTTTAAACAGCTGTTTTTAATGCATCTTACTTATGTTTTGTGCAAAAATTATGTCATAGGATATACATATTGATGTTTTAATTAGAAGATCTTATAATAGGCATGCTTAGGAGTAATTATATTAATTTATAAGAAATTATGTATAATTATAAGGCCACAAATTTTATAAAACTCAAACAACTTGTTTAAACAGCTATTTTTGAAGACTCCTACTTATCTTTTTGTGCAGAATTAGTGTTGTAGAATGTTCATATTGAAGTATTAATTAGATAATCTTTTAATAGGCATAATTAGGAGTGATTATATTAATTTTCACTAAATTATGTGCAGTTATGGGGCCAAAAATGTTGAAATACCCAAATAACTTTTTTAAATAGCTGTTTCTAATACATCTTACTTATATTTTGGCAGGAAATAGTGTCGTAGAATGTTTATATCGAAGTGTTAATTGAACAATCTTATAATAGGCTTAATTAGGAGTAATTATATTAATTTGCATGAAATTATGTGTATTTATGGGGCCAAAAAATTTTAAAAATTCAAACAACTTGTTAAAACAGCAGTTTTTAATGCATCTTACTTATGTTTTGTGCCCAATTAGCGAAATAGAATATTGATATCGATGTTTTAATTAGATAATCTTATAATAGGCATAACTAGGAGTAATTATATTAATTTGTACGAAATTATACGTAGTTATGCGGCACAAAAATTGAAAAACTCAATCAACTATTTTAAACTGCAGTTTTTTAATGCATCTTACTTATGTTTTGTGCAAACTTAGCGTCGTAGTATATTCATATCGAAGTAATAATTGGATAATCATCTAATAGGAACAATTAGGAGTCATTAAATTAATTTTCACGAAATTCTATGCATTTATGAGATAATAAATTTTGAAAATCTTAAACAACTTGTTTAAACAGCAGTTTCAAATATATATAATTTATGTTTTATGAAAAATAACTGTTATAGGATATTCATGTTGGAGTGTAAATTGGACAATCATATAATAGGCATAATGAGGAGTAATTATATTAATTTACGCGAAATTATATGTAGTTATGCAGCTAAAAATTTTCAAAAACTCACACAACTTGTTTAAACAGCTGTTTTTAACGCATCTTACTTATATTTTGTGCATAATTAGTGTCATAGAATATTCATATCTAAGTTTTAATTGGACGATCATATAATAGTCATAATTAGGAGTAATTATATTAATGTTTATAAAATTATGGGTCGTTATGAGGTAAGGAATGTTAAAAATCTTAAACAACTTGTTTAAACGGCAATTTCTAATGTATCTTACTTATGTCTTATGAAAAATTAGTATCCTATGATATTCATATCGAAGTGTTAATTTGACAATTCTATAATAGACAAGGTCAGGAGTAATTATATTAATTCGCCCGAAATTATGTATAGTTCTGATGTAGAAAATGTTGAAAATCTTAAACAACTTGTTTAAACAACATTTTCTAATGCATCTTACTTATATTTTGTGTATAATTAGCGTCATAGAATATTCATATCTAACTTTTAATTAGACAATCATATAATAAGCATAATTAGGAGTACTTATATTAATTTTCATGAAATTATATGTACTTATGCGGCCAGCAATTTTTAAAAACTCAAACAACTTGTTTAAACAACTGTCTTTATGCATCTTATTTATGTCTTGTGCCGTACAATGTTCATATCGAATCGTTAATTGGATAATCTTCTAATAGGTATAATTAGGAGTAATTATATTAATTTTGAAGAAATTATGTGTAGTTATGGGTCAAAAAATGTTAAAAATCTTAAACAACTTGTTTAAACAGCAGTTTCTAATTATCTTACTTATATTTTCTGAAAAAATAGCGTCGTACGATATTCATATCGAAGTGTTATTTGGACAATTATATAATAGGCATAATTATGAGTAAATTATATTAATTTTCATGAAATTATGTATTTTTATGGGGCCAAAATTTTTGAAAAACACAAACAACTTGTTTAAACAACTGTTCTTAATGCATCCTACTTATGTCTTGTGCAAAATTAGTGTCGTAGAATATTCATATCGAAGTGTTAGTTGGCTAATATTTTAATAGACATAATTAGGAGTAATTATATTATTTTTTACGAAATTATGTATAGTTATGAAGCCAAAAATGTTGAAAAACTAAACTTTTCTAAATAGCAGTTTCTAATGCATCTTACTTATTGTTTTGAGGAAAAATAGTGCCCTAAAATATTCATTTTGAAGTGTTAATTGGATAATCTTATAATAGGCATAATTAGGAGTAATTATATCAATTTGCACCAAATTCCGTGTAGTTATGGGGCCAAAAAATTTCATAAAGCCAAACAACATGTTGAAACAGCAGTTTTTAACTCATCTTACTTATGTTTTGTGCAATATTAGCGTTATAGAATACTCATATCGAAGTTTTAATTGGGCAATTTTATAATAGGCATAATTAGGAGTAATTGTATTAATTTGCGCGAAATTATATGTGGTTATGCGGCCAAAAAAAATGAAAAACTCAAACAACTTGTTTAAACAGCAGCTTTTAATGCATCTTACTTATGTTTTACGCAGAATTAGCGTCATGGAATATTCATATCAAAGTTGTAATAGGACAATATTATAATAAGCATAATCAGGAGTACTTATTTTATTCTATATGAAATTATGTGCCATTACGCGGACCAAAAAATATAGAAAGATCAAACAACTTGCTTAAACAGCAGTTTTTAATGCATCTTACTTATGTTTTGTGCAAAATTAGTGTTGTAAAATAATCATATCGAAGTTTTAACTTGAAAATCATATAACATCCATATTTAGGAGTAGTTATGTTAATTAATTTATAAGAAGTTATGCAGCCAAAAATTTTAAAAATCTCAAATAACTTGTTTAAACAGCTGTTTTTAATGCATCTTACTTATGTTTTGTGCAAAAATTATGTCATAGGATATACATATTGATGTTTTAATTAGAAGATCTTATAATAGGCATGCTTAGGAGTAATTATATTAATTTATAAGAAATTATGTATAATTATAAGGCCACAAATTTTATAAAACTCAAACAACTTGTTTAAACAGCTATTTTTGAAGACTCCTACTTATCTTTTTGTGCAAATTAGTGTTGTAGAATGTTCATATTGAAGTATTAATTAGATAATCTTTTAATAGGCATAATTAGGAGTGATTATATTAATTTTCACTAAATTATGTGCAGTTATGGGGCCAAAAATGTTGAAATACCCAAATAACTTTTTTAAATAGCTGTTTCTAATACATCTTACTTATATTTTGGCAGGAAATAGTGTCGTAGAATGTTTATATCGAAGTGTTAATTGAACAATCTTATAATAGGCTTAATTAGGAGTAATTATATTAATTTGCATGAAATTATGTGTATTTATGGGGCCAAAAAATTTTAAAAATTCAAACAACTTGTTAAAACAGCAGTTTTTAATGCATCTTACTTATGTTTTGTGCCCAATTAGCGAAATAGAATATTGATATCGATGTTTTAATTAGATAATCTTATAATAGGCATAACTAGGAGTAATTATATTAATTTGTACGAAATTATACGTAGTTATGCGGCACAAAAATTGAAAAACTCAATCAACTATTTTAAACTGCAGTTTTTAATGCATCTTACTTATGTTTTGTGCAAACTTAGCGTCGTAGTATATTCATATCGAAGTAATAATTGGATAATCATCTAATAGGAACAATTAGGAGTCATTAAATTAATTTTCACGAAATTCTATGCATTTATGAGATAATAAATTTTGAAAATCTTAAACAACTTGTTTAAACAGCAGTTTCAAATATATATAATTTATGTTTTATGAAAAATAACTGTTATAGGATATTCATGTTGGAGTGTAAATTGGACAATCATATAATAGGCATAATGAGGAGTAATTATATTAATTTACGCGAAATTATATGTAGTAATGCAGCCTAAATTTTTCAAAAACTCACACAACTTGTTTAAACAGCTGTTTTTAACGCATCTTACTTATATTTTGTGCACAATTAGTGTCATAGAATATTCATATCTAAGTTTTAATTGGACGATCATATAATAGTCATAATTAGGAGTAATTATATTAATTTTTATGAAATTATGGGTCGTTATGAGGTAAGGAATGTTAAAAATCTTAAACAACTTGTTTAAACAGCAATTTCTAATGTATCTTACTTATGTCTTATGAAAAATTAGTATCCTATGATATTCATATCGAAGTGTTAATTTGACAATTCTATAATAGACAAGGTCTTAGGAGTAATTATATTAATTCATGTCGCATATCGAAGTGAAATTATGTATAGTTCAGGAAATTATGATGTAGAAAATGTTGAAAATCTTAAACAACTTGTTTAAACAACATTTTCTAATGCATCTTACTTATATTTTGTGTATAATTAGCGTCATAGAATATTCATATCTAACTTTTAATTAGACAATCATATAATAAGCATAATTAGGAGTACTTATATTAATTTTCATGAAATTATATGTACTTATGCGAAAATGTTGAAAATCTTAAACAACTTGTTTAAACAAATGCATTTTTAAAAACTCAAACAACTTGTTTAAACAATAATAAGTATAATTAGGAGTAGTTATATTAATTTTCATGTTGTATGTAGTTATGCTTTAATGCATCTTATTTATGTCTTGTGCAAAATTTGTGCCGTACAATGTTCATATCGAATCGTTAATTGGATAATCTTCTAATAGGTATAATTAGGAGTAATTATATTAATTTTGAAGAAATTATGTGTAGTTATGGGTCAAAAAATGTTAAAAATCTTAAACAACTTGTTTAAACAGCAGTTTCTAATTATCTTACTTATATTTTCTGAAAAAATAGCGTCGTACGATATTCATATCGAAGTGTTATTTGGACAATTATATAATAGGCATAATTATGAGTAATTATATTAATTTTCATGAAATTATGTGTTTTTATGCGGCCAAAATTTTTGAAAAACACAAACAACTTATTTAAACAGTTGTTCTTAATGCATCCTACTTATGTCTTGTGCAAAATTAGTGTCGTAGAATATTCATATCGAAGTGTTAGTTGGCTAATATTTTAATAGACATAATTAGGAGTAATTATATTATTTTTTACGAAATTATGTATAGTTATGAAGCCAAAAATGTTGAAAAACTAAACTTTTCTAAATAGCAGTTTCTAATGCATCTTACTTACGTTTTGAGAAAAAATAGTGCCCTAAATATTCATTTTGAAGTGTTAATTAGATAATCTTATAATAGGCAAAATTAGGAGTAAGTATATTAATTTGCACCAAATTCCGTGTAGTTATGTGGCCAAAATTTTTCATAAAGCCAAACAACATGTTGAAAAAACAGTTTTTAACTCATCTTACTTATGTTTTGTACATATTAGCGTTATAGAATACTCATATCTAAGTTTTAATTGGGCAATTTTATAATAGTCATAATTAGGAGTAATTATATTAATTTTTATGAAATTATATGTGGTTATGCGGCAAAAAAAATGAAAAACTCAAACAACTTGTTTAAACAACAATTTTAATGCATCTTACTTATGTTTTATGAAAAATTAGCGTCATGGAATATTCATATCAAAGTTGTAATAGGACAATATTATAATAAGCATAATCAGGCGTACTTATTTTATTCTATATGAAATTATGTGTCGTTACGGTTGAAAAAATATAGAAAGATCAAACAACTTGTTTAAATAATAGTTTTAATGCATCTTACTTATGTTTTGTGCAAAATTAGTGTTGTAAAATAATCATATCGAAGTTTTAACTTGAAAATCATATAACATCCATATTTAGGAGTAGTTATGTTAATTAATTTATAAGAAGTTATGCAGCCAAAAATTTTAAAAATCTCAAATAACTTGTTTAAACAGCAATTTTTAATGCATCTTACTTATGTTTTGTGAAAATTTATGTCATAGGATATACATATTGATGTTTTAATTAGAAGATCTTATAATAGGCATGCTTAGGAGTAATTATATTAATTTATAAGAAATTATGTATAATTATAAGGCCAAAATTTTATAAAATCAAACAACTTGTTTAAATAATATTTTTAAGACTCTTACTTATCTTTTATGTATAATTAGCGTTGTAGAATGTTCATATTGAAGTATTAGTTAGATAATCTTTTAATAGGCATAATTAGGAGTGATTATATTAATTTTCACTAAATTATGTGCAGTTATGGGGCCAAAAATGTTGAAATACCCAAATAACTTTTTTAAATAACCGTTTTAAATACATCTTACTTATATTTTATGAAATAGTGTCGTAGAATGTTTATATCGAAGTGTTAATTGAACAATCTTATAATAGGCTTAATTAGGAGTAATTATATTGATGTGCATGAAATTATGTGTATTTATGGGGCAAAAAATTTTAAAAATCTTCAAACAACTTGTTAAAACAACAGTTTTTAATGCATCTTACTTATGTTTTGTGCCCAATTAGCGAAATAGAATATTGATATCGATGTTTTAATTAGATAATCTTATAATAGGCATAACTAGGAGTAATTATATTAATTTGTATGAAATTATACGTAGTTATGCGGCACAAAAATTGAAAAACTCAATCAACTATTTTAAACAATAGCTTTTTAATGCATCTTACTTATGTTTTGTGCAAACTTAGCGTCGTAGTATATTCATATCGAAGTATTAATTGGATAATCATCTAATAGGAACAATTAGGAGTCATTAAATTAATTTTCATGAAATTCTATGCATTTATGAGATAATAAATTTTTGAAAATCTTAGACAACTTGTTTAAACAGCAGTTTCAAATATATATAATTTATGTTTTATGAAAAATAACTGTTATAGGATATTCATGTCGGAGTGTAAATTGGACAATCATATAATAGGCATAATGAGGAGTAATTATATTAATTTACGTGAAATTATATGTAGTTATGCAGCTACAAACTTTCAAAAACTCACACAACTTGTTTAAACAGCTGTTTTTAACGCATCTTACATATATTTTGTACACAATTAGTGTCATAGAATATTCATATCTAAGTTTTAATTGGACGATCATAGAATATTCAGATCTAACTTTTCATTAGATAATCATATAATAAGCATAATTAGGAGTACTTATATTGATTTTTATGAAATTATATATA
Organism: Schoenoplectus tabernaemontani; assembly: GCA_037127355.1. Taxonomy (NCBI): domain Eukaryota; kingdom Viridiplantae; phylum Streptophyta; class Magnoliopsida; order Poales; family Cyperaceae; genus Schoenoplectus; species Schoenoplectus tabernaemontani. The sequence continues at coordinate 12,400,759 of CM073749.1, forward strand.
GTTATGCGGCCAGCAATTTTTAAAAACTCAAATAACTTGTTTAAACAACTGTCTTTAATGCATCTTATATATGTCTTGTGCATAATTTATGTCGTACAATGTTCATATCGAATCGTTAATTGGATAATTTTCTAATTGGTATAATTAAGAGTAATTATATTAATTTTGAAGAAATTATGTGTTAACAAAATGTTAAAAATCTTAAACAACTTGTTTAAACAACAATTTCTAATTATCTTACTTATGTTTTCTGAAAAAATAGTGTCGTACGATATTCATATCGAAGTGCTATTTGGACAATTATATAATAGACATAATTATGAGTAATTTTGTTAATTTTTATGAAATTATGTGTTTTTATGCGGCCAAAATTTTTGAAAAATACAAACAACTTGTTTAAACAGCTGTTCTTAATGCATCCTACTTATGTCTTGTGCAAAATTAGTGTCGTAGAATATTCATATCGAAGTGTTAGTTGGCTAATATTTTAATAGATATAATTAGGAGTAATTATATTATTTTTTACGAAATTATGTATAGTTATGAGGCCAAAAATGTTGAAAAACTAAATTTTTCTAAATAGCATTTTCTAATGCATCTTACTTATTGTTTTGAGGAAAAATAGTGCCCTAAAATATTCATTTTGAAGTGTTAATTGGATAATCTTATAATAGACATAATTAAAAATAATTATATTAATTTGCACCAAATTCCGTGTAGTTATGAGGCCAAAAGTTTTCATAAAGCCAAACAACATGTTGAAACAACAGTTTTTAACTCATCTTACTTATGTTTTGTGCAATATTAGCGTTATAGAATACTCATATCGATGTTTTAATTGGGCAATTTTATAATAGGCATAATTAGAAGTTATTGTATTAATTTGCACGAAATTATATGTGGTTATGCAGCCAAAAAAATTAAAAAACTCAAACTACTTGTTTAAACAGCAGTTTTTAATGCATCTTACTTATGTTTTACGCAAAATTAGCGTCATGGAATATTCATATCAAAGATTTAATAGGACAATATTATAATAAGCATAATCAGGAGTACTTATTTTAATTTATATGAAATTATGTGCCGTTACGCGGCCAAAAAATATAAAAAGATCAAACAACTTGCTTAAACAGCAGTTTTTAATGCATCTTACTTATGTTTTGTGCAAAATTAGTGTTGTAAAATAATCATATCAAAGTTTTAACTTGAAAATCATATAACAGCCATATTTAGGAGTAGTTATGTTAATTAATTTATAAGAAATTATGTGTAGTTATGCAGCCAAAATTTTTAAAAATCTCAAATAACTTGTTTAAACAGCAGTTTTTAACGCATCTTACTTATGTTTTGTGCAAAAATTATATCATAGGATATACATATTGATGTCTTAATTAGAAGATCTTATAATAGGCATGCTTAGGAGTAATTATATTAATTTATAAGAAATTATGTATAATTATAAGGCCAATTTTTTTTAAAAACTCAAACAACTTGTTTAAACAACTATTTTTGAATCCTTCTACTTATCTTTTGTGCAGAATTAGTGTTGTAGAATGTTCATATTGAAGTATTAATTAGATAATCTTTTAATAGGCATAATTAGGAGTGATTATATTAATTTTCACTAAATTATTTGCAATTATGGGGCCAAAAATATTGAAATACCCTAATAACTTTTTTAAATAGCTGTTTCTAATACATCTTACTTATATTTTGGCAGGAAATAGTGTCGTAGAATGTTTATATGGACGGTTCTAAAGATATTTTTGTGGTTGTGATATTTAGTTTGTTAATGATACAACGTATTTTAAAAGCCCTAAGTGGGACGACTTGTGAACTTTGTCTTCATTTATTTTTCTTGGAGCAATAATAAAGTGGAAAAAGTTAAACATGTTTCTAATTTATTTCAAAATATGCCTATTTAATATCTTGAAATTCATCATTTGAAAAAACAATACTATTCCATGCGAAGGGAGCTACACGCCTACACCGTTCATCAAGAGCATTGATATTTATAATTGTTTTGCATTTTATCAACTTTTTTAAAAATTTCAAATGACTCTTAATAAAATACAAAATGCAATAAATCTTAAAAGTTCAACAATATACCTATAATTAATAACTTTTATCTTTATTTTTTTACCCTATATATTTCAAAAATTATTGTCAAGATCGTCAACGAGTGTCTTAAACTTGTAGGACAAGGAATTAACCTGTAAATGATAAGGCAGTCTTAAGATGATTAGTATATATCAATTTTCCAATTAAATAGGAAAAAATAGTTTATCTATGTATAAGGAAAAAAATGTTTCACGTTTGTACCTTTGACGGCGACAAGAATATCGCCACAGGAACCCGGGAATAAGGAAAATAGTAAAGTGAATAATAGGGGGAATACTATTCTTATTTTATTATTTTGTCAAATATCAACAACCACAAGCAGTAGCTGAACTTGTGGAGAATTTTAGGAGGCCGACAAATTTTAGGGGCGTGAATTTTATTTTATCCAATATTTAGAAAATTCGAGTCATAATTTTATACTGTACACTTTTTATATTAATATAATATTTAAAAAAATCAAGCTAGTATTCCTTGAAGCCCGGATGATCCTCAAATGATCCATTTCAGTTTTTTTTATATATAATATTTATAATAATTATATTATTAATAATAAGAGTGATTAAATCAAAATTTTAAAAATACTAATAGCAAGGCGCACATCGGTAGTGGCGCGTTGTTGCAAAAACATCGCTTGCCCGATGGCGTCTTTCATTTTTTTTCAATTTAAAAAAAAAAGAAAAAGACGCTAGTGGGAGTGACATTTTTCCACTGGCGCATGGGAGAAAGCCTCATGGTGCAAACACAAGGTGAACTAAAAAAAAAAACTAAAGGTGCAAACGCGCTATGGGCAGTGGAAAAAAAAGAATAGCTGTTTTAAAATTTTTAATTTTATCACTCTTATTATTAATAATATAATTATTATGAATATTATATATAACAAAAACTGGATCCATTTTAGCAAAATTGAGTTGTAAAACTTTTTGAGGATGAACCCTATAGGAATATCTTCGCGTATGCTTGGTTTTTCCATAGATTACCGGCATATAGACTTGCAACACTAGCTCTCGAGAGAGAATATCGATACAAGATCTAATGCTTTTTTAAATTTAATGGCTTGTTCAGGAATTATAGAATTATAGAAATCATCTATTTGATAATAATAATAATAATAATAATAATAATAATAATAATAATAATAATATTTTTTTTTGCTAGAGCAGGAATTTAGTTTTGACTAATTAAGAAAGCTTTGAGTAACTTGTCGACTTTTGATCTCCCTTTATCAAGGTTTGTACTTCTGATATTTATTATGCTTTCCACTGTTGCATGATGCAAAAAAAATGACACTAGCATTTACTCTCTTTTTTTTCACTTTTGATTTATTAATTTATACAGTATACATTCCAGTCGTATAGTCCTGATAATGATGTATCCCTCAGCGGTAAGGTTTTCAATTAAAGCGTTTGCTTTTCATAATATGTGAAATACGCAGGTCTTATTTAATGAGGATGGAGGAAAATAAATTTGCCCAATTCCGCTGTTGCTAGCGCCCTCTTTTTTTGAATCAGTTTGCTCATAGCATCAAAGGCCTCTCTCGAGATCAAGCTTGAATGTCACCAACCATTTCAACCAAGCACATGGAGAAGGATATGAGGAGCATAACCGAGAATCTGAAAGCAAGCCTGCTGTTTTCAACCCTTGACTTTGTAATGGTGCTGCTTTAGGAACCCGCCCTCTAGAATCCGTTTCAGAGAATGGATGCATGGAAAGGAGCCTCACCCCAAAGTTGTCCTACAAGGAAGCTTGACCAGATGGAGGGAGAGGGAGCAATGAGGTTCCCTTTTCAAGGTGAGGATCTGTCTTTTAAGAAGCAAGCCATAGCCAACGCTAGTGTAAGGCAGGTAATTCTCTCTATATGGCTGGAAATGCATGCTCTCACTCCGAGTTTCAATTCAATCTTCTCTGCAAAAAAGTAATATGTTTAAATAGGGAAGATAGGCTCCGACAAGTATATATGCGCCACCACTATTCAGCACTACGTAATTCTATTTGCCTCCATTAGCAAAGTACTATATAAAACTGTAAAAAATAACAATGAATTAAGCAAAGGTAAAAAGTATAAAACAAAAAAGGACCAACAAAACAAATAAACTTAATAATTTTCAAAAGACTAAAAAGAACCACATCACAGCCAATAAGTAAAATGCCTTGAAATACACATCTATATATACATTTTTTAAAGGGTAAATTTCTTGGGAGGTCACTAAACAATAATTCAAATTTATATTTGATTAATGAACTTTTATTTATATATTTTTAGTTACTAGATGTTTGTTCAAATTTAGTTACTCTCGTAGTTTTTCCAACCAAATTTAAAAGAAATTTTATAATATTATATATGGACATGTAATTAATTAAAAAAATTCAAGTAAAATTGATAAATTATACACTTTTTGCACAAAAATTTATAAATTAACTTATTAAATTATATGATCAATTGCATAAAATATTCTATGGATAATAAAACAATAATAATTTATCAATCTTATTAAAAATAATTATTTAAATACATATTCATGTAGAATTATATATTTTTAGTTAAATTTGTATATAAAAACTATCAAATTATATATTAATAAATATTATAATTTAATGATTACAAGTGAATAAATAAGGAAGCATAGTTCAGCGACCCACAAAATTTATGTGTCAGATTGGCCTTATATGCTCGGCCTCCGACAACAAGTAACAATTTTAGACGAAGCAAACGCCTAAATCGGATCAGGAGGAGGAGGCGTTGCGCCACATCTAGTGGTTTGCTAAAATCCGGCGGGTACAATCATACCCGTGAATCCGTGCCCATTATCCGTACTCATATCCGTGCCCGGGTATAGGCGGGTAAACGGTACACATGTACGGATTTGAGAAGGACCGGTCACCATTTTTTTGGAATAAACCCGTTGTACCCATATCCGTTTACCCACCGCCCGTATCCGTACCCGTGTACCCGCCGCCCGTACCCGTGAACCCGTTAAATTCAAAATTCAAAAAAATTCCCCCCGGTTCACATAAAATCACTGCCGAACCCGTGAACCCGCCGTACCGGCTAGAACGTTTTTTTTATATAAATTTCAAATTTTATTCGCTCCAATCAAAACTCTATAAAACACCCCTCTCCCTCTCAATATTTTCACCTTCTCTCAATCTCTCAATCATTTATTCTCTCAATATAATATTATTCTCAATTTTTAAATTTATTGTTCCAAAAAATATAGTTATAAAAATACGCAAACAAAATTACAAAGGTATCAAAATTATGAAATTCGGCGTCTCCCGCAAGATTTTTCCGCGAGATTTAAAGGTTATATTTATTTGATATTATATTATTTTTTTTATAGAGTAAATTTAGTTTATGGTAGATTTATTGAATGTTAAGTAATTAGATTTGTTAGATTTATTTTATGTTAGATTTATTAGAGTTATTGAATATGTTAGATTTATTTAGTTTATGTTAGATTTGTTATATGTGAAGTAATTATATTTGTTTTGAATAGGTTAGATTTTAATTTTTAAATTCGGATTTATTTTTAATAGGTTATAAAAATAGGTTAGAATTATTTTTTTGAATATGTGAAGTAATTAGATTTATTTTGAATATGTTAAATTTTAATTTTTAAATTCAGATTTAAGTTTAATAGGTTAAGAAAATAGGTTATTTTTAGTTTTTTAAAATTCAGATTTATTTTATTTTATGTAGGTATTGGAAAATGAAAATACAAAGTTCGGCAACGCCCGCAAGTACAATTTCGTGAAATTTGAATGTTACATTATTTGACATATAGTTCACTTTAGATTTAATTTTATTAGATTTAATTTAAAATTTAAATTGTATGTTAGATTTAATTTGTAAAAATTGTTAGATCATTTATTTTTAATAAGTTATTTATGACGTTTTAATGATTTTCTCTAGTAAGAACTGTTGCAATACTATGAAAAAACAATGTCTAAGAAAAATTATGTCTAGGAAAATCGGAACTCGTAGCGTATCTTTTGTGATATTTGGTTTTCTTGGGAACTTACTTGGTTGTGATTTCGTGTATAATAGTAACTGGTTCAAAAGACAACCATTAAATTTTATAGATAACCTATTAAAAATAAATATGTTAGATTTTATTTTTAAAATTGTTTCAAATTTTTTTACATATGTTAGATTTTAAAAATGTCAAGTTATAACGGAGAAGTGCAAGAAGACGTCACGAGATTTTTTGCAGACCTTTTTGGCCCAAGCATACCATCTAACTATGAATAAAATTATCCACAAAATTATCTTGCTAGTTCCTCCCAAATGCCACCACCCAATTATCCACAAAATTATCAAAGAAGATACCAAATGTTAGATTTAAATTATCAACAACCCCCCAAATGAGTGCACCTTATTATACTTCAACCGATACGAACGTATTCATTCTACAAGGTGCACTTCAACCGACAACACCGTATGCATATGGAGGTACTTCTTCTTTATCATCGAGCCAATTCACTACCCATATTTCATCTACTCATTCAACTGGTGTCTCTGAAATTCAAGAAGCAAATGTCTCTCCTTCGAGAAGTGCCCTCCCCCCCCCCCACACAACAACCAGCAGAACAACCAACAGTAAAGAAAACTAAAAGAGCTCCCGAATACAATCAGTCTTGGTTGCCCTAGTATAAGGTGTCCAAAGACCATGATAACATTTTGAAAACTCTTGATTGTAAGGTACCAAATTACAAGAAACCTTATTTTGTGTATAAACAATCTAGTGGTATGACCAGCTTTAAAAGACATGTTGAAATGCACCAAAAAAAGGGTGAGGTTCCAAGTGAAAATGCTGAACCGAGATAAATCCAAACCCTTATGCAACCGGATGGTACCAGAACTCACCCAAAATTCGATGAAGCAAGAATGCTTAGTGAAATGGCCCGGTACATTACCCATAAAGAACAACTAATAAATGTGGGTGGTTGCATGAGTTTTGCCCGGTTGATCATTCGGGGGTGCGCTCAACCAATGTACAAGAAGATCCATCATAGAAAATTGATAGGTGAAATAAAAAACCAGTTTACCACCATAAAAAAATGAACTCCGAGCTATATTTGCATATCAAAACAATAAGGTCTCAATTACCTCTGATATATGGACTGTCGGTAAACATGGTCTTGGGTACTCTTGTGTTATCGGACATTGGATCGATGATAAGTGGGTATTACAAAAAAAGATATTAAGTTTTAGAGTGTTGGAATCCCCACACACTGCAAATGTAATTTTTAAATTCATTATTGAGGTTTTACAAGAATATAATCTTAAGAGGGATATGGATAACAAGGTTTTTTCTATATCTTTCGATAATGCTAGCAACAATATAGCTTCCATTGATATTTTTAAACGATCACTAAACCCAATTATGAATGGTGTAATGTTTCACCAAAAGTGTGCTTACCACATACTTAACCTCGTTGTGAAGACGGACCTTAAAACAGAAGCCGTAAAACTATTGATAATTAAATTTAAAGATGCTCTCAACCACATTGTTTCAAACCAAGAAAGAAAATAATGGTTCGCATTGATGTGCGTAAACTATGGATTGAGCAAGTTGAGAGTTCCTTGGGATATAGATATCCGTTGAAACTCTACCTATAGATTTTTGCATCGATGTCTTCCTTACCATACTGTTATTGGGGAGTTTTTGAGAAGCTCCACCCCAGAGGGAATGGTATTGGAACTCAGCGTTGAGGAATGTGAGCAACTAAAAAGACTTCGAAAATTTCTAGAAACTTTTTTTAAAGCAACCGTCAAACTATCCTGCTCGTACTCACCAACTTCATTTGAGTTACTGAAACATCTCTATAACATCTCCAAGGTGTATCGTGAATTAGAACAAGCCGAAACCCATGATAAATCTCTCACGCCGATCATAGATGTCATGAAACAAAAATTTCTAACGGAATTTCGATAATGTCACTGATCCCTTTTAATAACGAAATTTACTAATAACCATTATTGAACGGGTGTTGGCTAAATCTCTTTTATGCTGTAATGGGTGGATGGCTGAATGAAGTGAGCATTAGGTACTATAAATATATATATGATTTCCATCATATAAAATTTATATGAAATAAATATGCATACCAATATGAACTTCATTTTAAATGCTGACGATGATATTAGAACAATAAAAATAGTATAGTAAATGGTCTACTAATTCAGGTGCTGATTAATCAGAATGGACTTCAAAATTAGATCGTGGATTCAAATCTTGATGAGCATGATTGATATTTGGAAGCAAAAAAAAAGTATCGTGATGCTATTTTCATATCATGTTCCAATTAATACACTGTAAAAAATGACACTTGATAATCAGTTTTCAGCGACATAATCAATGCTTCTCGTATGAAAGTCGCATGTACGAAACTAAATGAATATTTATTAACATTTAAAACTGTACGGCTTAAATCCGCCGCGTCGCTAATTATGTAGGCGCTAGATACACCAATTTGCATAAATAAGTTCCTTAAAAGACTGACACGGAGATAAAAGAGGGCTTTGGCAAAGCATATATATTTTAACTAGCAAAGTGCCAGCGCCTAATTTAATACTACATACTCTTTTTTTTTCTGATCCCCATGTAAAATTTAAATGTAATACAATTATTTCCCTGTTTGTTTGTTTATATTTCAATTATCTCGCAAGCTCAGAATCCAACTCATTATATTATCGCTATATTAATGTTTCAGCTAAACTTCAGGATCAATTAAAATGTTTCATCTAAACCTTCTAACTATGATCAATTCTGAAATTATAAAGAAACGAATAGGGCTGCAAGTGAGCAAGCCACGAGCGAGCTGACATCAACTCGGACTCAGCTCACATGTTATACGAGCTAGATCGATTGAGCTACACAAAACACATCCGAGCTAAAATTTCAGTTCGAACTCAGCTCACATCAACTCGAGCTGGCTCGTGACTCGGTATTTTAGCTCGCTTTATCAATAAGTCACCCAACAGCCAACACATCAGAGATAAATATTGTTTTTTGGAATTGATTAGCAATAAAATACATAACACAACATATAAAATAACATACGAGACACAATGCATAACACAACCATACAAGACAGCAAATAAAAAGCATAAATTCAAAATACAACCACTGTAACTTCTCTAGCAAACTAGCTCAATTGCACAAATACATAATACATAACACAAATACATCAATTCAAATCACAAATTGCAAAGCTCAAAAAGCATAAATTCATAATAATAAATAAGACGTGCCAGCCAAAATAGTACCAGAATAGCACACCAGAACACCAAAACAACACCAGACCGCCAGAACAGTACCAGAATAGCACCACTGCACCCAAAACAATACTAGAAGTCCAGAACTAATTAGTTACTATTAAAATTTGGCAGAATACTTGAATAGGCTAATAATATCATGACCTGAGATAAATAATTGGTCAGACCAAATAAGTACACAAAAATGTAAAGTGTACTAATGAGCATTTAAAACACCTTACATAAACCCAATTGATGGCTGAAGCTCCAACAGAACCATGTAATATGTTCATATTTAATTCACTATATTCTAATAAAACTTCAACTGTGTTAAGCCCACGAGTGAACCAAAATAGTAACTTATTAGAGAGAGGGAGATTCACCTAGGGCATAAAAACTGAGCATCCTATTGGCATGATACCTACAAAGTCAAATAATTATTAGATTAAAATGTCTACAATATAATTTGTTGCATGACATATGAGAAAATTACTAAGTGGCATTTAAGATTCAAAGTTCAAATCCTATAAAAATTGTTGAAAAGAAAACATAAAAAAACAGACTCAGCATGTGTGTAAATCAAATTCAAGCTCAGGATTATCTTCCTAATTCTAAAACAAACCTAATTGAAGCTTAAAATGAAGTTGAATGCTTGTAAATAATCCCATCGATAGAAAAACCAGTCCCACATTAGAACCAAATGGAAAAACATATTTTGTGATGAAAATCATGCAAATTGAGCATACAAAGTTACAAATATCTTGGTTATGTCAACTCTTACAAGTTACAAGTACTAACTGAAGCTTTTGGCCTTTTACCCAAACAGTACTAACTGTAATTTTATCTTTTACCCAAACAGTACTAAGTACTAACATATCATGTGATTTGACCTTCTGTATTTCATACTTTCATATACTTATTTTTTTCATTTAGCATAAGCTACAAGAAAACATCATACTACTGTGTCAGACTGTCAGAAGAATAGAAGATAGGCGCAAGGAAGAAGAGAGCTTCTCTTCTGACCAAAGAATGAAATTGAGTCAATGAGAAGCAAACATCAGATAAAATAACAACAGAAAAATTGTGTAGTCTCAAATCAGTTCCATAATTTACCAGTAAATGAGAAGCTTGTTGTTAGGGATCTAGAGAGAAAGAATATTCTGGCAAAAGAAACTTTTCTTATTATTCTCATAACTTAATACAATACATACGTTTATTCACCTTAAAGAAATAGAAAAAAAAAACTCCCAATAACCCTATTACACGTTCTACCCAAAATAGAAAACTCAAAAATAGAAACAACTAAATAGATGTGTAGCTTTCATCTCCTGGCTGTGTGATTGATCATGATGGAGTCGCATCACAAATCTCCACCTCGACTTCATTCATGAATCCTAACTCCATGTTTCCTTTGCCCTTAATTTTGTTGACCTTTCTCCTTGCTACACCAAGTTAACCAAATCCAAACAATGTTTGAATTTAGTTAAAGTAAGGACTTTTGTCAACATGTCTGCTGCATTGTCATTTGTACTGACTTTCTCCACAATTATGTCACCTTCGGCCAAAACTTCACGCAGCTTGTGATATCTCACATCTATATGCTTAGTACGCTCATGAAACATACTATCTTTTGTGAGATATATTGCACTTTGGCTATCGCACATAATCCTTAACTTCTGAATGCCTTGAGTTAATTCGTCATGAATATTTCGAAGCCAAATCGCCTCCTTAATTGCATCCGAGAGGGCCATGTATTCTGCTTCAGCAGTAGATAATGCTACACACTCTTGAAGCCTTGATCTCCAACTTATTGCACATCCTCCAAAAGTAAACACATATGCTGATGTTGATCGTCGAGTATCTAAACATCCTGCATAATCTGCATCTACATAGTCTATCAGGTTTGTAGTATCTCTTGAAAATTCGAGGTGGCTTGAATGTGTGCCCTTGAGATATCTGAATATCCATTTCACTGCTTGCCAGTGTTCCTTCGCTGGATTTGCCATAAAACGACTCACAATACTCACGGCATGTGCTAGATCTGGACGGGTGCACACCATTGCATACATCAATGATCCCACTGCGCTTGCATATGATATTTTTACCATTTCTTCTATCTCCTGTTGAGAAACAGGTGCTTGTTGTTTTGACAGTTTAAAATGTGCTGGCATGGGTGTGTTTACTGGTTTTGCTTTATCCATCCCAAACCTCTCCAGAATTTTAAGAACATAGTTCTCTTGAGATAGGTACAATTTTGAATTCTTTCTCTCTCAAAATTTTCATGCCTAAAATCTTTCTTGCTGCCCCAAGATCCTTCATATGAAATTCAGACTCTAACTGCAACTTAATTTCCTTGATCTCCTCCAAACTTTTGGCAGCTAAGAGCATGTCATCAACATATAGTAACAAATATGCAAAAGAGGTATGACTTCTCTTACAGTAAACACAAGGATCATAATCACTCCTCTTGAAACCAATTTGTAAAACAAAATTATCAAATTTCTTATACCATTGACGTGGTGATTGCTTAAGTCCATAAAGTGACTTTTGCAATTTGCAAACTAAATGATCTTTTCCTTTAACATGGTTACCTTCCGGTTGCTCCATATAAATCTCTTCGTCTAATTCCCCATGTAGAAAAGCTGTTTTAACGTCTAGTTGCTCCAACTCCAAATCATCTCGAACAACCAACCCGAGGAACAATCTAATTAAAGTATGCTTGACTACTGGGGAGAAGATATCATTGAAATCAATACCTGGAATTTGACTGTACCCTTTTGCAACTAATCGAGCCTTGTAGCGCATGCCTTCTACCCCCGGTATTCCTTCTTTTTTCTTGAAAATCCACTTGCATTTGATTGCCCTTTTGCCGGGGGGTAATTTCATCAAGCGCCACGTTGAATTTTGTTTAAGTGACTGCATCTCCTCCTGCATTGCCTCCACCCATTTGTCAGAATCTGGGCTGCTCAATGCTTCGCTATATGATGTGGGTTCGTTAGACTCTAATTCGGTTGCCACTGCACATGCAAAGCCAACAAAATTTGTTTCTTCAATCAGCCTCTTTGGAGCCTTTATTTCTCTTCTTGAACGATCAGCAGCAATTGTTTGTGTTTGAACACCTCCTGGAGCCACAATGGACTGTTTCTGGCCTCTTTCTTGCACTTCACCTGAACTAGGTCCAGGTCTGACTTGATTTTCTGGAGCGATGGGCTGCTGCTGGTTAGTCGTGTCAGTAGAGGTTGCATGCTGTGTCACCTCACCAGGGGTTATACTAAATTGAATAGTGGCATCAGGTAATGTATCAGAGAGTTGGGTCTATTGTGTTTTCTCCATCTGATCACCATCAAAGGATAAAGATTTGCTTGATTCTGTAATGTCCTGCTTATTTTTCAAAACTGAATTTTCATCAAAAACTACATCTCTAGATACAAGTATCTTAGATGTTTGAGGGTTCCAGAGTCTGTAACCTTTTACACCAGGTGAGAACCCAAGAAAGATACACTTCACAGAACGTGGATCAAGTTTACCCTCTCTTACATGTGCATATGCATGGCATCCAAAAATCTTCAAGTCACCATAATCTGTTGGTTTTCCTGACCACAATTCTTCAGGTGTTTTCATGTCAAGAGAAGCATGTGGAGAACAATTCACAATATGGGACGCGGTATTTACCGCTTCTGCCCAAAATCTCTTTCCCAAACCGCAATTTGAAAGCATACACCTTGCTTTCTCAAGAAGTGTACAGTTCAATCTTTCTGCAACTCCGTTTTGTTGAGGGGTATATGGAACTGTCATATGTCTAACAATTCCATTCTCTTGACAAAACCGATTAAATTCCCCCGAACAAAATTCCATCCCATTATCGGTTCTTAATTTCTTTACTACACGACCCGTTTGTTTTTCTATCATAGACTTCCAGACTTTAAAATTACTAAAAACATCTGATTTATTTTTCATAAAATAAATCCATACCTTTCTTGAAAAATCGTCGATGAAGGTGACAAAGTACCGGGCCCCATTAAGCGATGCTTGACGCGAAGGCCCCCAAACATCAGCGTGTATGTAGTCTAAAATGCCTTTTGCCACATGTTTAGCGGTTCGGTTGAAAGATACCCTCTTCTGTTTTCCAAACAGACAATGCTCACATAAACCAACTTTGAAGATATTGCATTTGCTAAGTAAACCACGCTTACATAATTCATTTAAACCACGATCACCCATGTGGCCTAGGCGCAAATGCCATAATTTTGTGTCATCTTTAACCTCAACAGCATAAGCACTACTCTCTATTGTTTCACCTTCCAGTATGTAGAGGTTGCCTTTCCTTATGCCTTTCATCACCACTAATTGACCTCTTGAAATTTTCAAAATATCATTCCTTGCTGAAAAATGAAAGCCTTTATCTTCCAAAGCACTTAAGGAGATTAGATTCCTTTTCATTTCAGGAACGTATCTCACATCATTTAGAGTGAGAACTGTGCCTTCTTTAGTGCGAATTTGAACTGAACCTATTCCTTTAATTGCACAAGATGCTTCATTTCCCATATATACCACCCCATTTTCTACAGCGGTATATCCTTTAAACCAACTTCTATTTGGTGTTATATGGAAGGTACATGCTGAATCAAGAGTCCACTCCTGTCTCCTCTTATCCCTTAAATTTTCGACCAAAAATGCATTTGAACTCTCACCATCAATATTTTCTTCTACCATTAATGCGAGATCATCAGAAACATAATCTGCACTATTATGATTTGATAAATTTCCTTCCTCTGCCTTGGCCTTATTCTTATTTTGCAACTTAAAACAATTCTTCTTAATGTGACCTTTCTTCTTACAATAGTTGCAAATAAGATTTTTATGTTGAGATTTCGACATATACCGTGTTTTCCCAGAATTGTCCCTCTCAGTGGATCTACCCCTTGTATACAATCCTTCTCCATTATTCTCAATTTTAGATGAGTCCATCATATCCTTTGATAGAAGGTGGTCATGACCTCATCTAAAGTTATGGTCTGCTTACCATACAAAAGGGTATCCCTGAAATGAGTATAGGATGCGGGTAGATGGTACAACAACAATATGGCTAAATCCTCATCATCTGTTTTCACACAGAGGTTTTCTAGGTCATTAACTATCTCACGAAATTCCTCTAAATAAATTTTCAAAGCTTTACCTTCCATCCTATGAGAGAAGAGGCGGGCCTTTGCATACAGCCGCGTTGCGGGTGTCTTTGTCATGAGCAGAGACTCCAACTTCTCCCATAGACTCTTGGTGGATGTCTCCTTGTGAACTTGTTGTAGAATTTCATTTGAGAGATTTAACATGATCTGTGCAAGGGCTTTGGAATCTTTCCTCCTTTTATCGTCATTTGTGCCTGTCATTTTGTCGACACCAAGAAGAGCTTCTTCGAGGTCTAGAGAAGTTAGGAGAGATTTCATCTTAACTTGCCATAGATGGAACTTGGTGGTGGAAGTCAGCGGTGCCAAGTCGATTCGAGAAGATGCAGATGCCATTGAGGAAGCCAACCGAAACCCTAATGCGTGCGTGATCGATTTGAGAACTCTGGAACCACCAAACAGACTGTCGGCAGCGAACCTGGCTCTGATACCAGTTTTGTTAGGGATCTAGAGAGAAAGAATATTCTGGCAAAAGAAAATTTTCTTATTATTCTCATAACTTAATACAATACATACGGCCCTTTATTTAAATAGGAGAAGTGAACCTGAAAAATAAAAGTTACAGGCCACATTTTCTATTCTTAGCAAGAATGTGCACCTTAAAGAAATAGAAAAAAAAACTCCCCATAACCCTATTACACGTTCTACCCAAAATAGAAAACTCAAAAATAGAAACAACTAAATAGATGTGTAGCTTTCATCTCCTGGCTGTGTGATTGATCATGATGGAGTCGCATCACACTTGTTTTGTGACTTTTGTCAGTCAGAGGTCTACTGATCTACTCGAGATCTGGTGAGATGAGATCGGGTGAGAGAGTCAGAGAGGGAGTGGGTGGGAGTCCCAAACCCTTGGGACCAACAATGGTTCCAAGACATCTTTCAACCATCGGATTAATATCCGATCATCAATCTCGATGCAACTCATTTTCAATTTCATATTTTATCTGAATCTCAATATCGATCCAATGGTTGAAAGATGCCTTAGAACTAATATTGGTCCCAAGGGTTTAGAACTCCCACCCACTCCTTCAGGGAGGTGTCGAATTGTCGATTAGAGCCGGATGTGGTGTTGATTGTTGAGTTCTTTCATCAGTTAGGGGTGAAACACTCGCTTCCAATGCTGAGATGCAAGAGCAATCGGGGCGACGGGGACTGGGGGGGGAGAACCGGAGAAGTGAAATCACTGCCAGTGGAGTCGCAAAGAGAGGGAGGAGAAATCAAGAAAGAGGAGTCATCGCCGCGCCGGTCACGTGCGTCTCAGAGAAAGAGTAGTAGAGCTGACAAGATGAGAAATCGAGAAAGGCTCAAAGAGAGAGCGACAACAAGATTTGTGAAATAGATTTAGGGTTAGGGTTGACTGAGTGTCGTAAAAAAGAATTGCTTTTATATAGACAATATATGAGCGAGTTCACAAGCGAGTTAGTATGAACTCGGGATCAGCTCATTTATCACCGAGTCATATTAGCTTGAGTCAAATTGGTTTGAGTCCGAACTAAATCCGAATTGAGTCACGAGTCCGAACTTTTTTATGCAGTCCTAAAAATAAATCCAAAATTAGATATGTTCTTTACATAGAAATATCAATTTCGTACGAGTATCCATGAAAGATAACGGTACAACCGGTACCAATTTGAAAGGTATAGAATGAAGCTCAAACCACATAAGGTCCTTCTAGCTTACCAGATTCATACCATATTACCCCGGGCTGTTAACCTCGAGGCACCTCTCGGATCTTTAAAAGGGAGAAGCAAATAGTATAGTTAAATGATGGTCAAGTGGTCGTCCTGGATTCACCAGAAGGTTAACCTAGTGAAAGACGAACCTACTACAGACGGTTCGGTCTTTACCACCTCGAGAGATAACCTTACTACGCATCGATTAATCTCTTCGTAGGGGTTCGAGGTGAGTCTACTACGAACGACTCAACCTCGCCGATCTAGAAGATAAACCTACTCCGAATCGGTTCGATCTTAACTAGTCAACAACCAATCACACAAAATACAACTCGAAGCACTAAGCTAGGTTGATCTTGAGGTTGGTGAATCGGAAAAGGGTGGATTTGGCCCACGTGTTTCTTCTCACCGATCTTCTAGATCATGAATTCCAAGCACTAAGTCGATTCATAAACCTAGGAACACAACTCGCGCACAAAGTCAAACTCAAGCACTAAGCCGGCTTAACATTGAGGCATGTGTCGGTGACTACGTAACGGTTCACATTCACTGTTTTGTGGATGAATCTACTACGTAACGATTCAATCTCACAATCTCGGGAGATGAACCAGAAGACAAACTTATCGACGGATGAGTTCAGTCTTACTAGCCCAACTAGTCATGAATTACTTGTTCATGACACCGAGTCATTAAGATGTCACTTCCTTCGGACATCGTAATGGTCTTCTCTCTTGAAGTCGACATATCTCTTCATGTTGATGTCGCAGCCTTGGTTATTCTTCAACGAGCGTCAAGATGTTCTTGTCCCGACTAATTGTCCTGAATGTTGCATTACTTGTGCAAGATCACTGTGTTACTCTACACCCCTTGTGTGAGCGTATTTGTTCACCTCTAAAATATAAAAAGATTATTACATTTTTATTGATTTTTATATTATTATTGAGATAATATCTTTCATTATTATCTTTATTACAAAGGTGAATTTATTTTTTTATTTTTAAACTCTATTTATTTCTGTAGAAGATTACTTACAAAAATAATAGGAAATGGGTTAGCTATTATCTAGAATTTTATTTAGATTTTTGGGATTTTATAATAGCTAAAGTAATAGAATTTTGTTTTTATTATTTTTAAACTCTATTTATTTTTGTAGAAAGTCACTTACAAAAATAATAGGAAATAAGTTGGCTATGATTTTATTCGAATTTTTAGGATTTTTATAATAGCCAAAGTAATAGAATTTTATTATTATAGTTTTTTATTATTTTTAAATTCTATTTATTTTGTAGAAAATTATTTACAAAATAAAAGATGAATTAGCTATTTTTATTTTGATTTTAGAATTTATAATAGCTATTTTTATTTTTATAGAAAAGACTAAAATAATACTTTATTCAATATTATTATTATTTATTCTCTTTTATAATTAAAGAATAGAGTTTATCTTATTATTTCCTATTAAATATTATTATTGTCATTATTATTTTATGAAAATCACTTGAAAAATCAGTAAAATATATTTAATCATTATTTAAGATTTTATCTGAATTTTTGGAATTTTATAATATTTAAAATAACAAGTCAAAGCTAAGTCAAATAGGAGAAAGCAAACAATGTCATTTTGCTTTTAAATTATTTCAGTACTGTAATATTCTTAAAATTGAAATGTTTTTATATAGAAAAATACTATGAAAAACAAAGAATTTTTAGAAATAAATTTGAGTCAATTTGGAGTTTAATAGAGCCTCCAAATGATTTATTTACTATTTATTTTTAACTTTCTGTTACTAATTGACAGTTGGGCTTAATGAATTGGGCCGAGTTAATTTTCTTTTGATTTTGCTGCTGCTGGGCCCATTTCGGATTCTTTTAATTTCTCTTGATTGGGCCTGTCCTTTAGTCTGAGTTTTAATTTTGCTTGGGCTAGTTCTTTTATTTTACAAATTGGGCCTGGATTAATTCTTCTTCTTATTCTTGAACCAACTGCTCTGAACTGAGAGAGATGAAAGGTTGTGATGCCACTTGTTAGACTTTACTCATGTACGCCATCTGATCTCCTCCAGATTCGCGCAGATGTGTGAAGATTCGTATTGACTGCTTTAATACCCGTGTTGCCAGATCGTATGTCTCCGCTTCTCCGACAACCCTGCGCCGATGATCTCCACTTCCGATGGGGGATCGGCTTACAGAAGAACGATCGCCCTACTTCCCTGAAATTGACAATGAGCCTTGATTGAGGATCGCTATGGTGGTGGATGATGAGAGGCAGTACCGTTTGGTCTCGCCTTGCCTGTTTCGGTACCGAGGTGACTGGATACCGAATTGACCTCAATTGATCATCAATTCTTATGATTCCTGCTTCACAGCGCATCGTCTTTGAACGCTTATCAAGTTAGTGTAATGCATACTCGTCAAGGCCTCTTCAAGTTTCGAGAAGGAGGTCAATAACACCCAGTCTCATCGTTACAGTGAAATTTCACTGTGTCCGGTATTGAATTGGGCCCCTTGGCTTGTTCAATACCTTTGACTAGTGTCACTCGTGCCTAAAGGCTCACCCGACTCTAGTCAGGGCCAGTGGCTCGCTGAGCTTTTTAATACTCTTGATCAATCCATATTCTAACAGTAGGCAATATACCAGATCTGTCAGAATCAGTGCTTTTGCTGTGAAAACTGATCTTATTATCTAGGAGATAAAGCAAAGAAAATTAAATCTTGCCTCAATGCTACACTAGCACCTCCCTCTCTTTATCACCTATCTATTGTTTAATTGGTTACCCTCTCCCCTCCTCTCTCTTTGTATCTACACAACTAATCGACTGAAGGTGTGTGTGTGTGTGTCTTCTTATAAAAAAAGGAATAGAATCAATGGTTATTGCTAATGGGAGGGTATGTGTTGTCTCCTCTTTAATCTCTTGACTGTCTAGGTTTATATAGGGGTTAGCTTGGGGTTAAACTGATCAGTTGTGCCTTCCCTTAGCACAATTTGTGCTTTTCCTCTCCCACGGATTGATGACATGGCAACATCTTAGCCCTTGTTAAGTTGATTGAATGGCTGAGATCACTCTTGTTGTGTTTATTGAGATTAAATCTTTTGGCTTGGATTGCCAGCATGGCACAATTAGTAGTTTTTTCTGTTTTTCTACCAATTTCACTTCCTTTTCTCTCATTTGCACTTGTTCTTTCAACTCCTGATTTAATCACTATCCTAGTGTTCCCTGTGGTCTACTGAGCCATCTTGAGGCAATTGTTAACTTCCAGCAACTAAGATTGGTAGTTGTGAGTTTGTTACAACTTTAGTAGATTTTACACTTTTGCCACTCAACTGCCATCTGTATAATTCGCTCCTTCTGGACTCTTCCAGAAACTTCTAGGCATCCACACATCATCTCAATATCCTTCTTAATGGGTTTGGGTAATAGGAAGATCCAATTAGGCGCCCTAGACCTCTATTTCCATCTAAAACCTGATTTAAAGCATTGGATCAATTTCACTTATCTCTTGGTCAATTCTTCCAATTGCAAGCCTTATTAGTATCACACTAGCCCTAGGGATAAGCTCAATTCACCTGCTTGGCCACTTGTACAATCTGGCACTGATTTTAGGCATTTCATTTTATGGCGATTGGCAAGTTGGTGAATCTCGGGTCTAGAGATGTTGAGGCTTAGGTTTGAAGGTCTAGGCAGTGTCGTGAAGGTTCAGAGATACTCTCTGAGCCATTAATTTGAGTGATTAAGCTTTAAATTGCCTCAATTGAATTTTGGCCAAGCAACCTTCACCTTGGATGCGAGTGCATTATGAAGCACTATTCGGCAAAACAATGACTTCACTATGTTCTCCTCCTTGCAAGCTCTTGATTGGTGTATAATGAGGGGCCTTCCTATAGAATTTTCTTGAACACCATTTTCACCTTCAATGTCAGAGAAGAATCGGGCAGAAGAGAGGAAAATCGGGGAGGGAGATTGAATTTGTCCCTTACACAGGACAACATCCAGAGTTGGATTATATCTTTTTATTGTATTCTCTGTTGTTTAGATATACTTTGTGGGATGTCCTTGATCTTAGCTCTCTGTATCTTTTCTACATTTTTATATGCCGCAATGAGCGGCTGAGTACTTTAGTTTTTAGGGATCTGGAATGTGAAACTCGGATTTTGAATATTTCTTAAAGATTGCTTTGAATCAATAGTTGTGATTATTATGTTGTGTACTACTGTCAAATTGCTTGTCTGATTTGTTTGTCCGACTGCTAGGATTAGGTCTGAAGTCGAGGCCAGGCTCTTACACCATTCAAGGTTCGATAGTTTATCAAAAGGTTCTTTCTAAGTACAGTAGATAGATCTGAGACCCGAAATAATAGATCAGGTTGTACATGAAAGGTTGAACCTGAAAGGTTGAACCTCCGCTCAGATTGAGAGATCTGAGCGTGCCTATAGGAAATCATGCACTCAATTTAAGTAATCTAAGCCAAGAAGCGACAGCTGAGGTTTAAGAAACTTAGGAATTCCGTCCGACCATACGCTAACTAGCGAGCCATCGACCCCTTGCTATACCAACATATGCCGTGCGTTTGCGGCCGAACTAAAGTAGTGTAAGGGTATTATAAATTTTAAGAGCCGATCGCGTGCGCCCGACCAGCGTGCGCGCATCAGTAACTACAACCTTTCGATCTTGATGGTCTAATAAAATTTACTTCAAAAATTCTGATGAGTGGTTTTGCAAAATTAAAAATTAAAATATATCATAAAATTGAACTCAAAGCAACTTGTCACAAAGATATTCCTCTGCTGACATCCGGGGCGTGCTTGTTTGCTCCAAGTGTCAACTTCTTTACACAAATTGGAAACGATTCAAGCGTGAAGGTCCTAATGGTCAAGAGAAAATCTGCTGGATCCTCTATCAATAATCATTTGAAATTGATGTTCAAATGAACAAATCGATCTATAATTCTTGAAAATTCAAGTTATTAGAAGGTTCTGGTTATAAATTAGCATAATCTATCTTTTGAACTATTTCCAAAATTCAAAAGTCAAATTGTGCAAACTCAACAGCATTTTATATTGTTATGTACATGAATTCAGGAGAAATAGATGGTTGCACTAAATATAATCTATTGTTGTTGTTTTTTTAAAAAAAATTATACCGCCACCAAGTTTGTGAATCATTATTATATTCTTCATATTCATTTATCATTGCGTTGTTCAAAATAATACAAAATTGTACATTGTGCACGTCCTTTGTGAAAGAAATCAAGATCAGCAATTTAGATCTTCATTGTTTGAATTTCAAAATCCTGTTGTAAAAACCTCATCTAAATTATGAAGCACTAAATGTTCAATTTACAACTTTTTTGCGTGCATGAATTCTACAGATCACCATAGTCGATGATGAAAAGCTAATCGACTAAAATGAAGTGTAAGGGGAATATAAAGCGGTCAGACTTAAAAGCTAATCAGTCTGACCTCTTCATTAGTAATATAAATTTGTTTTTTAGCAGAATTAATAAAAATATATGAAAAAAATAAACGAAAATATTCGTGGGATTATTTTAGGGCTTCCCATCTCCAGGCCCAATAAATTCACCTTGGATCCGCCTCTTCCTCTGTGAAGAGGTCTCTGTTCCTCTGTGGTCCACTTGAAAACTTGGAAATTGGAAGTTGGGTGCAGTGAGATGCACCATGGATTGACACACAAAGTTTCGCCGGAGATAAAACACTTTCTCAATAAGGTGAGTCTGGTTACGGCTACACCTCTTTCACTGCATTGTAGGGTTCTTGTTGGTACCACCTGTCAGCAACAGAGCGCGATTGAATGCTACCGCAGTACCGCTTCTTCTTTCAATCAATCCACTGTTAACTAGTTGTTAACTAGTGTTTTCAAAACCGTGCTATGGTGCCTGAACACAATATGATAAGGACATGGTATGATAAGGACATGTCGGCACGGTTAAGACACGGCACGTGATACGTGCCGTATCGTGTTCATGTCGTGTCTTAATCATGCCGCTTTTTATTTTTCTACTATAGAGCACGATACGGTTAAGAGGCTTACACGGCACGATATGATACGAAACACGATACGATTAAGAGGCTTACACGGCACGATACGACACGAAACACGACACGATACGACACGGAAACACGACAAGACGCGACACGATTAGACACGACTAGGCACGGTTTTAAATTGAATTCAAATATTTAGAAATGGTTTTTGAAGAATACCAGTTTTAATTCAAATAAACTTTTTAAAACCGATACTAAATCAAATATTCATTTTAAAACATAAAACAATATTTCTGAGTTGTTGTTTTATTTTTTTGAAATGGTTTCTCTAAATTTTGATTAAATAATTTCAATCATCACCATTAACTATTAAAATATATTTCATTAATAAAATGATTACAAATAATTTACGTACTAAAAGAATCTGAGAAATTTTCAATCTATATATACAATTTCCTATCTATAATTCATAAAATTGAATTCGATTTTTATAATTCATAAAATTAAATGAGAATTGGTTTTTAATAAAAAATAGCGAATTAGAACCGCTTTTATTATAAAATCGGTTCTAATTATAAAACCGATTCTAATTAACTCAATTATTGAATTGAAATCATTTTTTATTAAAAACTGATTCTAATTGAATTAGAACCGATTTTTAATAAAAACCGACTCTAATATATTCTTTTAGAATCGGTTTTCTATTTCACCGGTGTTAAATAGATAGTTCTGAATCTTTTTTTATATAGTGAGTCCTTGAAAATGCACCCAAAACGACAAAGCTATTTAGATTCGAATTTTAAAATAAAAATGATCAAAATACCCTTCCCCAACAGACTATTAACGGTTATATTAGATGGCTATTTTGGTAATTTTCTTACTAAAACTCAACTATAAATATAGCCATAATTCATCGAACTCATTTCATCCAAATCTATCTAACTCTCTCATCTCAACTATCACTCACAATCACTCGTACTCATATTCTGCTATATTGAGTTCTCAGCCTCTCACTTTCAATTTAATTTTCAAATTTGGTAGTCTTTTATTAGAGGTACAAATTCTTTAAAATCTTTTATTAGAGGTACAAACTCTTACTGATTTTCATGTATTTTCTGAAAATAATTAATTAACTTTTTTCTATGCATGGTTTTTTTTTCAAAAAATTCAAAATATCCTTTGTGTTTATATTTTTTTGTTTTTCTACCAATCAATCAAATATCCAAACCCCAACATGAACTAGATTGAACAAGTAAGTGCACAATTAGGCATGACATCAGAGTATGCTACTAATCCGATAATAGAACCAAGCGATGTAGATTTGAATGTAACATACAGTCTTCCACCACGAATTTTACATATCGGTAATGTTTCAGTCCCATCTATGTTAGTTGGGTCATCAACAACCATGAACCATACATTACATGAGCCCCCTCAAACCTTGGAGGGTAGTGAAGATCAGAGCCAACGCAACACTACCAGCAAGAGAGCTCGATAAAAAACATCACCGGCATGGAAAATCTTTAAGGAGATCAAAGCTCCAAATGACACTACCATTGCAGCTAAGTGTTTAGTTTGTTTAAAAGAATACCCTTATAAGGTTGATCAAGGTACTGGAACACTACTAAAACATAAAACAACCCATGTTAAAAAAGGTGAAAGCGTTTTATGGTCCAAACACAACTTGGTGTTGTGTACGACCCCGACAAGGTTAGAAAAATTTTTATCAAGTATTGTGTATGAACTGAAAAACCATTATCAATGACATGCGACCCTTGTTTGAGGAATTTATTACTAAATCTTTACATCCCCAATTTAGAAAATCGTACCATAAAAAAACCAATGACAATTTGTTTAATATATTTTGGACCAAACGGTCAGAATTGTATGATAAATTTAGGTATGCCAACTATAAGGTATCCATAACCTCCGATATATGGTCGGTAAACATAACATGTCGTATTCTTCTATTACGGCCCATTGGATCACCCAAGATACCAACTTTAGTACATGATTTCTAAATAAAAGATTAATTGTTTTTCGTCATTTGCCTTACCCACATGATGCGACCATATATTTGAATATATATTACAAGTAATTGAGAAATATCAAATAAAAGATAAGATTTTTGCTATTGCGTTCGATAATGCTAGTAATTGTAATGTCGCAATTCACCTTTTATGCAACACCCTCCAACCCATGATGAATGGTGCATTTTTTCACACGAAATGTGGTTGTCATATTTTAAACTTAATTGTTAAAACGGGTATTGAGGTTCGACAAGTTGAGGAATTACTGGAAAAATATAAGGATGCTCTAAGGTATGTAGATTCGGGCATGCGCAAGAAACAAGCTTTTGCGAGTTGTGCAATCGTATGGCCATCCGCGCAGTTAGGATTCCTTGGGATGTCGACACTCGCTGGAACATCACATACCGATTGCTAAGGAAGATGTTACATCTGAGACCAGTCTTGGATCATGCAACAAGTAGGACTCCTCAGGGCCAACAGTACCGACTGTCTCATTCCGAGTGGGAAGCAATAGAGCAACTAGTTCCATTTTTAGAAATTTTCTACACTGCAACCGTGAGACTTTCAACATCTTACACGCCGACAACAAGCTCTCTATTAGCCGAAGGGAATGTTTATGATGAAGTAGAGAATATGTTTGAAAGTGTATATAAAATATACGAGCAGCGTCACTCTCAGGTAGATTATAAATTTATATTTTTTTTTTCATTTTAATTTACAATCACTTCAAACTAAATTAATTATTTATGTGAATCAGACTAGAGCGGCATCGAATGCACCAACACCATCCAATCCTTCATTAAGATGAAGGAGTATCATTTCTCGTCTCAAGAATATTATCAGCAAAACCAATGACGCACCTTCACTGTCAACTCCAACAACGACTAGTACAAAGATACAACTCTACAAATCATCAGTCACAAAACATATCAACATAAACCTTGACGATGAAAATTTCAGCATTATGCAATATTGGCACCAAGTCAAGGGCGTGTTTCCCATTTTATCATCCATGGCTCTCTTTCCGTTTCCACAGTAGCTTCTGAATCTTGTTTTAGTGCAGCCAACAGGGTTCTAACTGACAAAAGAACGAGATTGGGTCCAGACGTATTTGAGGCACTAGTTTTACTAAAGGATTGGTACGATGTAGAAAAAGACTTCAGGATAAGTCTTGGATGCATGCAATTGACACTGAACAATCAAGTGCTAATCCAGATATACCAGATGGTCCAGATCCAGAGCCAAGTCAGCAAGATCCATATGTCTCCAATTCGTAACATGTACAACTACGAAGAATATATATGCGCAATGTACAATCAACAACACTACTTCTAAGGACTAAGGTATAATTTTCATTTCAATTTTAATATTTAAATTTATTTTTTCAAAATATACTAATATATTTTTAAGTTTTTAACTTCACCTATGTTTCTAACATAGTCGGTCCAAGCCCGAAAAAAGAAGGAAAATTTCTAAATGTAAACATAAACTTTGAATATTTACCATATTTTAAGAAATACATATGGTAATTTTTCTTTTCTTTTGCATTTCTCCATTTTTTATAAATTATTTCTGAATTTTGAAAAAAAAATATATTATATTATAGTATGTAAAATAGATATGCATTTTCTTTATTTTTCTGTTTCTTCCATTAAAAAAATATTTTTTGTAAATTTCTCTCATTTTTTGGCATTTTTTATTTTTTTTAATTTTGTCCAAATTTTTGAAAAAAAAAACAGAAAATATAATATTATAGTATATAAAAAGTTAGAATTTTTTTTTCATATTTTATTCTTTTTAGATTTTTTTAATTTTTTATTTTTTTGATCTTTTAATTTTCGATACGATTAACACGAATAAGATACGCTATGTCAAATCAACACAACACAAACAAACACGATACGGTTAGGCACAAATATGATTATACACGATATGATTAGACGCGGCGTATTTTAACGTATCGTGCCTTAACCGTGCCATAACAGTTATTTTTAATTTTTGACACGACACAATACGATACGATAAAAATAATAAAATAATATTTATGCCGTGTCAAACCGTATTTAACACGACACGTCACGCAACAAGATTTTGTCGAACCTCAATCCACTGCTAACCTTTCAAAAAAGAAAAGGGAAAATTAGTATACTACTGTCCCCTCTCTCTTTCCGTCTTCTCTCAAAATACCGAAAAGGGGGCGGAGCTCACGAAACGCTTTCCATTCCTCTTCCCTTCACGGGCGAACACTAATCGTAATCGACAGGGAAAGCAACGAATCGTGTAAGTAGCTGAATAGCGACATGGAGGAATCGCCGGAGAGCGGCAGCTCGCCGCCGCCGCCTCTCCCGCCGCTGTTGCCACCTGTCCCGCCGATCCAGAAAGGAAAGTCATGTAAGGGATGCCTCTATTACTCCTCGGTGCTCAAATCTCAGTCGCGGAATCCTGTTTGCGCTGGTATCTCCAGGAGTATTCCCCAAGGTGAAATTTGGATTCGTTTTGGAACGATTTCAACCCTGCCCTTGTTTGAAATTTTAGTTTGTGAAAGGTTTCGTGTAAGGTTCTTGTTCTATGACTGCTGTTATGTGGGAAAATAGTTATTCGACAAATGAGATTACTCAGTACATACTCGTTCCTTGGTTGAAGTTACTTATTCGACAAATGAGATTATTGCACAAGGACATAATGGCTAAATAGAAAAACGAGTATTAACCCTAGTTATACTCAGAGATATTTTAGGAGCTAGCTCTAACATGATAAAGGTGAGGTGTATTATTGTATAGCACTTGAGATGACTTTTCTAGTTGTAAAACTGTTAACAGTTATCTGGCATTTAGCTTTACTGACAAAAGCTGCAGTGAATTTACTAATTTCTTTTGTTTTGGGTTAGCATGGCTTTACTGAGCTGTTTTAACAATTTTCAATCATTATTCCCAAATAAAGGCAAATGAATATTTTTAGGACATACTAGATATGGCTGTAATTATCCAATAGTATTATACCAGTTCAGGAGCTGCAAAATTGTTTATATGTACCAGCTAATGCTTACATCTTCATTCTGTACTGGTTACTCCCAAACTGGAACCATACATGATTTTCATGTACAGAAAAGGAGTATATTCTTATCACATATTTATCCTTTTGGTTTGCCATCTTTAAGTATTTAATTGTATTGTTGCAACAGTTCCGGATTACATAGTAGGTGAATCTGAGCTAGAGGCTGCTAAAGAGGGAAGGAACCTATCTGATTTCAGATATGCATGTGTCGGCTATTCATTGTACTTGGATAAGAAGGAAAAAGATCCTTCTGACAAGAAAGAGAATCAAGCTGAATTGCCATTCTGTGTTGGCCTTGAGGTGAGAGTTCTCAGCCTTTTTCCATCTACCTTCAAAATAAAGTGTGTTAGCATACTTATTTCTGGCATCATTTGGCTTTGGAACTCTTGTAGAAAAATTCCTGTTGGTATGACACACTACCTGGTTTATTCTTTTCTGTGTTTTTTTGGTACCAGACAGGATAGTACCTTTGTAAATTCAACTTCTTATTTTATGTATGAAGGATGGCAGAGCTATGTTGTTTTCTGACAACTGCTTATGATTAACTTGGGTTCTCATATGCTTACTGACTACCTTATAATATATTTAGTTTTCAATTAATCACCATTATTTGAGTTAACTTCATTTATTTTTATGTTGTTATTGTTTTCTCTTTTAATATTCTAACAGTTACTCTGTGATAACATGCAGATATTGGTGGATAAAAGACCATCAAAACAACATGCACCAGCAAATAAACACAAGGAAGGTAAATATTAGGGGTACATCATAATTGCTAAAAGTGTTAATATCACCAATACTCAAGATTGTTTCTAAATTCAGCTGGGGAATTGGAAGGATTTTGTTCTTTATTTTAAATAATGAAAACAATATTCAAATCTCAATTCTTTATTTTAATTTGTAGAAGAAAAATCTCATCCACCTGAACAACGAATAAAAAGACCAGGACTCATCTCAGGGGAGGATTTTGTTGGCAAGTAAGTTTTTTTTTATGAACTCTCTTAATCCCGAGGTGATTATTAGTTTTAAAATATTGAATTGAAAATTTATTGTATCATGTGGCAGATTTTGGAGGAATGCTGGTTTGGTGGCATCAGGTGTTGCCACAAACCTTAACAAGGTTGGGAACTATGTAAAAGAAACTGTTGACGATATTTTGTATCCCTACCGTAAGAGGCCTAAATAGAATGGATTTGGATCTCTGTACATCTTCAGAATAAAGCAAATTAGGAATTAGGCGGCTCTTATTCTCCTGCCTGGTTTTGTAACTTATTCTGTTATATTATCCTTTGTGTGTAATATTTTAAATTTTGCAATGAATACGAAGGTTCATTCAAATAAAAATATAATTTTGGAGCTAATTAAGTGATTCCAAAAATGAATGGGGTCATGCATATGCATCTCATGATCCCGTTGGAACCGTTTACTTCATATTGTTGGTTGTTTTCCCGATGAATTATGCACGTTGCAGAGTAGACATGATATTCTGAGCATGGTGCAGTGAAATGCCAGAAGGTTCACTTTGCGAATCCAGGTAAATGATGTTTGAATAGTTTTCCTTCTTAGCTTTTATGGTGGGAATGGTTTCACCAGATGAGGTGGAGACGTTAAGTTGTGAGGTTGAACAACTCCAATAGGACTTAAAACCTTTATTGAACTGCATCTGATTGGAAATTGCTTTTTGTTTATCGAGCTACTGGCCTACATCATTTCTTCCCTATTCAGCAAATAATTTCTTTTATAGTAAACATGCTAACTTTGTTGTCGATTACACCAAATTCTGACATCAGAAGTCTTATAAAAAAATAATAATTGAGTGCTTCAACATCCAAATTTAACCTTTTTCACTCAGTTGGAATTAGTTCTAATTTTGTTTCTATTGGTAAAGTATTATAAGTTGGTCTTACTATAGACGTGCGACAATTATCAATTATCAAATATATAGAATTTGTTCGGACTTCAAATTTGGTATTTCTGGTACCAAACTAATTACATTGGCTCTTGACTTGTTGACTGAACTTGTAGGGGAGATCATTTGTGATCCTTCATATAAAGTTATTGTTTCAGCTCCTATTTTATCGTGGAGACTTCGACTGGGGCATACTGGCATGTGGTTATGTGGGTGTTGCAATGTTTGGATTTTGTTTGAGCACCTCCTTGTGTGAGGCATATAAATACACAAACTTCATTTGGCAACTCCTTAATTTGTGGCAATTTTTTTATTTGGTCTCTGCATGATTTTATATTTAATTACTTGCAGAAAACCGAAAATAATTTGCACTGCTTTAAAGAATGTGCATGACAACCACACTGTCACGCACATTTAGTTAGTCATTTTTTTTTCTTTTTCAAGCTTTTTAGCCTCCAATTTATATCTTACCGACGTGCCCGGTGTGTTAAGATAAATACACAAATGTAATTGACTAATTGGCCTGTACACGTATAAATACCAGTACATTCTCTCCATGGTTTATCTATCATAGATATAAAATTATTGCATTTATCGGATGACTTAAGTAGCATCTTCTTTTAAAAAAAATAATAAATATCCACCATGTCCGTTGAAAATAGACTGAATAGTAAAATAGTAATGACCTAGAAATTATAACTTGAGCGTTAAGGTAATAAGATAAAAGATAAAAGTCCATAAACTGAATATTAAACTGATCATATAACATAAACATTGTCCTAAATGTTTAGTCAAATAAACGTAATATCTAGACAAAGAATCTGAATATAAAGACTAATAAATACAAAAAAAATGAACTTAATGATAGATGACTTGAAGTTCGTTGTAGGCTTGTGAATGTTGGACTGACTGCCAAAAGGTCCGGAACATTTGACAAGTTTGCTAGACCACAACGCAAATTCGTTCAAAATTGTTCATGGTGTTTTCTCGTTAAAAAAAATTAACTAGTCAACCTATTTTATAATACTAATAGTAATAATAATAATAATAATAGTAATAATAATAGTAATAATAATAATAATAGTAATAATAATAATAATAATAATAATAATAATAATAATAATAGTAATAATAATAATAATAATAGTAATAATAATAATAATAGTAATAATAATAGTAATAATAATAATAATAGTAATAATAATAATAATAATAATAATCATCATCATAATAATAATAATCATAATAATAATCATAATAATAATCATAATAATAATAATAATAATAATCATCATCATAATAATCATCATAATAATCATCATAATAATCATAATCATAATAATAATAATAATAATAATAATAATAATAATAATAATAATAATAATAATAATAATAATAATAATAATAATAATAATAATAATAATAATAATAATAATAATAATAAGAATAAGAATAAGAATAAGAATAAGAATAAGAATAAGAATAACAACAACAACAACAACAACAACAACAACAACAACAACAACAACAACAACAACAACAACACCCAAGCTCTAGGCCTAGCCACGTTTGACCTGTTTGAAGGAGAACCGCGTAACAAAATTAAAATTTAATCACGCAAGAGTCGTAAGAGTTCTCCTGAAGGTCTTACCGAAATCTGGTAAACCAAAAAAAGAAGGAAAACCATACTCGTGATTCGTGAACGTAGGAATGAAGTGCTTGCTCATTGTTTGCGCTTGGTCCAAATCTCTATCAACTTCATAGAAAGGCTAACAGCGTAATCAATACTGATAAGTGTAGCGGAAAAAACTGTACGTTTAATGGGCCGAGTCCGTTCAAATCTACGTCTTAGACCAGGACAAGATGGATAGAAATTTTCCGTACCATTGTCATCACCTCTCGTGCTGTTTAGATAACGGACAAATCCAGTTGTATAGATTCGCTCAACTGCTATATTGCTATTTGCTATTCAACCTGCCGCCGCCACACACCTAAACATAGCTGGAAATTTCCAGTTTACCATTAACCGAAGATTAGAGTTACAAGTTTTGCGTCTCGACTTGGTCTTGGACCCTTTTGCCATGCCATGTTAAAATTTTCCCGGATCATGAATACCATGCAACACCAACTCTAGCTCTATGATGTATGGACCCCAAAGTTATGGTACTTACTCATAAACTCCAAATTCCATGTCCTTATAAAATCTGTTCCGTAATCACCGACCTTTCACTTCCGGGAAAAATGGAAATATAGAGGGAGCGAAATATACTGATGCTTTAAGCGGATCAAACAATCTGAAATTTTGAAAAATTCAAACTGAATTTCTCGACAAAATCGGGGGCTCGACCAATCAAATTGTCCAAATCTTTTAATTGGCCTTTCATAAATAGTCTTCTCCCTCCATTTCCCACGCAAATCCAAACTCAACGACATCCATCACGAAATCCCTAATCTCCCTTTTTCTCTGGAAGAAAAGAAGGGAGAAGCAAAGAGAAAATCAAAAGGGAGAAAAAATAATCAAAAGACTCTCCCTTTTGATCTCTTTGAGCTAGACTCTTTAATTTAGCTTCTTCCTTTTGATCTCTTTGAGCTGAACTTTATACAGCTCTTGTATTGGTTTGCTTGGGATTGGGGATAGATTGGAAAGATAAAGACATGGTTGGTGCTGTTGGGTTGGTTTGTAGGAGGGGAAGTGCTGCATTTGGATTTGCATATGGTTCGTCAATTGATAATTTGACTTATTCGTCAGCTCGAGCAATTTCTCAGCTTGTTAAGACCAATGGAAAGAGGGTTTTCTTGGTTGATACCTTCGCCTTGGTAAGGAATTACTTCTGAACTTTAATTCTTCGGTATCAGATAGCGGGTTCATTAATAATCTAATTGGTCAGTATTTTTCTCAACTGAGAGCATTTACTCTTTTGCTAAATTGCCTGTTGGCGTACTGATCAAATTACAAGTGCAACAAGAAGAAATTGCTATTTGTGTTAAATGTGTGTTTATGGCTTGCCATAGAAATGAATAAATAGTGGCCAATTTCATGTATAATGCCTCCCTGGTTTAAACAACCAATCCCATATTCCCAAGGAATCCTGTTATTCCTAGTTCTGGTACCATTTTTCTAATTCTCTGGAAAACCTTTTTTTTTTTTTTCTTTTCTTTTTATGGATGAATAACTTACTGGCCCCAAAATACTTAATAGAAATTTTAAAATTTACTGGCAAAAATATTTAATAGCCATTTTAAAATTAACTTGTCTACCATTAGCGAATACATTCGGACTTTGTTATAACTGTTCATCCTCAGCTGGAATTTGCATAACTTCCGGACTTTGTTATAACTGTTCATCCTCAGCTGGAATTTGCATAACTTCCGGACTTTGTTATAACTGTTCATCCTTCAAGAGAACATTTTGCCATGCCCAACTAAATATTTGTGAACATCTCATTTTGTATCATTTGCAAAGGTATGAACTATGAAGGCGTGCCATTAATCCATTGTGTATTGCACCTAATGTGTTTGAGAAAATGCTTAGGTGAGAAGGTTGGAGAACGAGGGGATCCCTTCAAAACAAGCTGAGGTAATTACAAAATCCATAACAGAGGTCTTGAATGACAGCTTGGAGAACGTGGCAACATCATTCGTTTCTAAGGGCGAGATGCAGAGGGTAATTTGGATACTGTTGTTTATGGTTAAGTTTCGCTAACGGTGTTGAAAGTCTTAAAGATAAAGTCTATTAATAAATCGGCATTATTACATGGGACATATGCAATGCCTTTATAAAAAATGAGAATTCAGTGCATTATGTCCTAGCATTGATGCATTATTAATTAATGTTAAAGTTGTATCATATTATAGAGGCAAACTATATATGTCCAATCACACACCTAAACTTTAATAGTTTTAAAGGTTTGTTTAACTGATTCAAAAAATAGGGTGGGGATTCCTTGACATTGGATATTTGTGACAATCTTGACAATGGATTTTTAAATAAATTCGAAAAAATGTTAAAAAGTTTATAGGTATGTTCTTTTACTTATAGATTGATAGTGTCTCAAATTCCGTACAATTTCATTATTGTTTGATAGTCTAGCAAAGACCATAATTGGAACCATTGCAAATTGCATGAAATTTTGATAGTCTTTGATGGACTATTAGATAATGAAACTGTATGAAATTTGAAACACTATCAATCTATAAGTAAAATAACATATCTATAAACTTTTTTTTATTTTTAAGATTTTTTTATCATATGCATTTAAAGATCCATTTTCAACATTGTCAAAATAACCCATTGTCAAGGGATCCCTAACCTAAAAAATATTGTCCAGTATCAAGGGATCCCCAGGACCCATCATTTTCTTTTTATTGCCTGTTTCCTTATCATTTTTGGATAAGTTCGAATTGTAAACTTTTCAGCTGTTTATATTTAGTTAAAATTCTTTTACTTTCTCCAGTGTGAGATGATACAAGAGTCAAACATTTCCAAATTCCAAAATGAAGTGCAGAGCTTGCAGGTATGGCACCCTAAGCTTCTGACTTGCAATCATTTTCTTATACAGAGTTTACATGCATCACTTTGATTTCAAAAAAAAATTCATAACAATTTTGTTCCTAAAATAAGCTGAAATTGGTATTAGAAGATTGTAGTATATATGATTTTTTTTAGAGCAAAGTCTGTTTTTGTTCCTAAACTGTTGCTTTTGATTAAAATAGCCCCCTCAACTCTTTTTTTGGTTAAAAATTGCCCCTTGAACTATTCAATTGACTTATTTAATCCTTATGTTAATTCTCTGTTAAATTCTTGACATCTAGACTTCTCTTTTATCCTTCATCTACTCGTTGGTCCTAATTATTTTCGGGGCACCTTTGCAAATGTATGGTCGTGATCCGCATTTCAAATTTAGCATCAGTTTGACTGAATAAACCTGTTTTGGGATTGGAATTGTTTCATACATCCATCAGGTCAGGGAAAGTCTTCAAATCTACACAACATCAACCTATATCAGTAGCAATCTCACTAGAATTAGGTTCTTTGACTTCTTACCATAGGCACACACGAAAAACTATGACCCAGGAAATAAGCATGTGCTGTGCTTTAGTTCTGAAGTATTATATGTTGTGTAAAACTGGTGTAAAGCATAGAAGTTGAATCGCATTTTGTATCGTGAATCGTAGTATTTTGTATCGTATCGGTGTATCGTGTATCGTATTGTATCGTTAAGATACGCTAAACTTGTCTTAAAATGAATAGATATTAACTAAATTTAATATGTAGTGAATTTTTTCTCTTGAAAACATTATTATTTAGTGTTTTATCATATTTATATTAGTATGTTGGCATAATTTATACTATGTGAGCTATTTATACTATGTGAGCTATATATATATATATGAGCATAGAGTTTTATTATAAATCATGTGGTAATTTAATGATAATTATTAATTAATATCTAAGGAAAATAAAACAAAATAATTTTATGTTAGCTAATAAAATCACTACAAAATAAATTACAATACAATAAACACATGTGAAAGAAGTATCTAAGGAGAATAAAATAAATACAATCAATTAATTTAATCTAGTGGTCCTAACTACATTATCTAAGTCTTCAAAAATTAATATAATTACATATAGTTTTGGATTCTTCATAGAAACACTATTTATATTTGTGAGATAGAGATATGAGAGTAGGGGCAAATGCAAAATTTTAGTTAAAGGGGGTCAATAGTCGGATTGTAATAACTTATTGGGTTCAAAGTCATTAACTAATTGGGTAATAACTTAACCGAAAGCATTACTTTTTAAAATCTAAGGGGTCAACTGATCCCCTTTGGGTCTTACTACATCCGTCCATGTATGAGAGAATAAAATAAATGAAATAAATAAAAATTACCCACTTACACTGTCTCGTATTTGAAGTTTATGACTTTTCTCTCTTAACCACTAGTATATTTTTCCTTTTCTTTGTCATTTTTGGTCTCCTTTTTGCCTTTTTTTCTCATACTAGGGTTTTTTGATCGCCTAATAGGATGTGTGAAGTCGAACAAAAGAGGTAAAGTCGAAAAAAATATATGTATCTTAAAATTATTGTATCGTTGGGATACGTATCGTATCGAGATACAAAAAGATACAGACACGATTCTTAAGATTCTTCTCTCTAGAGATACAAAGCATAGATTCGTATCCTTATCCATTTGTATCGTATCGAATCGTAAGATTCGTATCGTGAATCGTAAGATACTAACTTCTATGGTGTAAAGTATTAATTTGAAATGTAATCTTTGTGTTTGGTGATTATTTAGTTTCCTGCTCGAACTTCATATGACCACGTACCATTCTTTTACACAAAAAATTGAAAAATGATAGACAATATAAAACTAGTGCCTCCAGTAAAGCTTAATTCATATAAGCCCGTAGTTATTGGAGAGAGCATCTGTTCCAAAAAAAAGGAGACGAGGAGCCAACTAGAGGGAGAAGTTGAGGCCACTAGAGAACCGCCACACATTGGTTAACTCCTTGGTTCAGCCACCGAGCCTCAAGGTTATAGTGAGTTGTTACAAGGGATACAAAAAGAAGGAAATGGTGCCAGCACAAAAGAGAAGAGAGAAGTGGACGAGAAAAGTTAACAGAGAACTCACATGAGGACTTAAATGAATTGGATTGAATAGTGAAGGGGTAATTTGAATCAAAAAAGAGTTGAGGAGGCAATTTGAACCAAAAAATAAGAGTTCGGACCAAAAATAGACTTTTTTTTATTGAATAGGTTTGACTGACAATGTTTAATAGACTAAAGTGATAATGGGCTAACTAATATGAGTCCCTTTGATATACTTTCCTAAAAGTACCTACCGATATTTAGACTTGTTTGAAACTCCAATTGAAGCATGTGGAATTAGTGATTTTTAAATTTGAGTTGGCCTATTTTGCTTTTTAATGAGCACACTATCTCAATGCAGGAAACTCATTACTCGTTGCTACAACGTGAGACTGAGAAACTGCAGGGTGATATTGAGAAGATGCACAATGAGCTTAAGTTTGTATTTTATACTTCTGTTTGCTTTGCCACACACTTTAAAAAAAGAAGGCACAAGTAGTATGAAATGACACAACTTTTTAGTCTAAATTATGTATACATATTTTTAAACAGACATGAGATAGACAAGGTCACAGCTGGCCAACGTTTGGATCTCAACCTTGAAAGAGGGTAAGTCAATCTAAATGTATATTTTAACTGGACAGTGCCAAGGCAATTGGGTGTACAGATAGATGTACCGGAACTGTACTGCACACCAGCAACAAAACTTTTAGTCCCAAATAAATGTATCAGTTAGAGGTGGCAATCAGGCAGGTCGGATTCGGGTTCGGGTTTGGATTCGGACGGGTCGGGTCGGATAAATTTGATCAAAAAAATTTGTCAGGTCATGGATCAGGTTCAGGTCGATTCGGTTCGGGTCGGGTCGGGTTTCAAGCCGAACACTATCGATTTTTTCGGGTCTTGGATCAAGCTGGGTCGGGTTTCAGGTTCTTATGAGCTTATATCATTTCGGGATTCGGGTCATTCGGATCCGGATCGGGTCAAGTTTCGGGTCATATGATATCGGGTAGTCCAGGTTTCAGGTTGCTTCGGGTCGGGCCGGCCCGGACCGAATTCTTTTTTATCATGTTTTATTTCGGGCCGGATCGGATTTCGGTTCGGATTGAATTTCGGGTCATTGGACTTTAAAACTTTCTTTTCACTTAATGGCCCATTGTCAGAAAGAATCCTCCTAGGGTTGCCGAATCTGTATAAAACAAGTGTGCTGGAAAAGTATATAATGCCTTCTTAATTAAAATACACAATAAAAATAATAAAATTAAAAAAAATTGTGCATGAAATAAATATACAATACATAATTATAGTTCAATTGTATTTAAATATTTTAAAATCAGGTCGGGTCGGGTTTTGGGTCGTCTGATCTCGGGTCATCTTGGGTTTTGGGTCATTTGGGTTCGGGTCGGGTCAGATTTGAGTCGTCTAATTTTGAGTTGTCTCGGGTTTCAGGCCGTTCGGGTTCGGGTCGGGTCGAAATTCGAGTAGTCTGATCTTAGGTCATCTTGGGTTACGGGTTGTTTGGGTTCGGATCAGATCGGGTCACGTCGGGTTTCGGACACTAATATCGGGTTATCTCGGGCTTCAAGTTGGACCAGGTCGGGTTTGGGTCAATTTAACTTTTTGAAAAAAATCAGATCGGGTCGGGTTCGAATCCGAACAGAATTTTTTTAATCGGATCAGATTTTGCCACCTCTACAACAGTACTGTACTGCGCACCAAATAAAATCCAAATGACATCCAAGTCTTTCCCACTTTGGCTGTAGTGCTGGCATAATATACTCATTTTGTGGAGTTTTAATATGTTGGTAATCAACAATATCTCAAATCTTCTTATAGAGATTACAGTACGATGTCTTCCACACATGACAAGAACAGTCAGCTACATATGATGGCTAATTATCTCATGCAACTTGTATTGAAAAGAGAACATGTAACTAATGTTTCACACAACTCTTTTATTCAAAAGAGATCATAACCAATATGAATTTCTGTTATTTGAAGCCAATATTTTTTCTGTTGTGGTTATTTGAAGCCAATATTTTTTCTAAACATGCCACATAAGTATGAATTTCTGTTGCTAACTCCTGAAGATAATATACTTTTTTAAATTGCAGGAGAATTCGGGATGAGCTAACCAAACAAAGTGTGGGAACAAATGAACTAACTAGCAAGCTTGATCGGGTAAGCATAATTGGAATATCAAAGAACTTATATCTTGAGAAACTTTTTGTAAATTGATATTACATAATTACATGTAACCAGTGCTTGCTGTAAGAAACTGAATTTAATTTATCTGCACAGGAAATTCATTCACTGAAGGCCCAGCTGGAGGCCTCAAAATATGATGTAATAAAGTATTGTATAGGTTCACTCATTTCAATATCAGCTGTAGGGCTTGCCGTAGTTCGAGTCCTTGTGTAATTATTATTCTTTCCTTCTTTATTTATTCTCTCTAGCCAATCAAAATAAAAAGATATGGCTGGAGATTATCAAGTTTCTCATCATATTTGTCGAGAGATTCACGAACTGCATCATTCATTGTATCATTATTTAGTACACAGTTTTAACAGTGTAAACTCATTGGTTCAAATAAAAAATCAAAGTTTAGTGTATTCAGGTCTGGATAAAGTTGTTGTTGCTTCCTTGAGATAGAAGATACATTACATTTAATTGCAACTTTTGGAAATTATATTTCTGTACATCATCATAGTGCGGTGATGGTCCTACTTATTTCTTAATCCTTGTGCGCTTTTGGAAATAATTTGTGTTTATCCTGCATATTTAAATATTTAACAATTGTAACAAGATTGTATAGATGATTGCTGATTCCTGACAGAGGGCAACACCTCACTATTACATACCTTTCAAACATTTCTTTGTCCTTTTTTATTCGATAGGAGAGAAATAAGTTATTAGGAAACAGAATAGATTCCTTCACGTGGTATTGTGTGTGGTTTGTTCTTTATATCTGCTATTTTAGCTAAATTATAAAAATACTAGTGCTCAATTTCAGCCTGTGTGATTTGAACTTGATGAACTGGATTGCATGGTTCAATCCGAATTACTGTTAGAAGTATTTTAGTACAGCAATGAGAAAGAAATAAAAAAAAATGGTTCAACTAACCCCTCTTAAAAGACATTAAAAATCCAGGCTCCACACTGTTATCTGCACTTGAGACTTGTTTATTTTATTGCAATTCCTGATTATAGTAGTTGGAATTTCATTGATGCTCCAACGAATTGTCCCATTTCACTTGCTGAAACTAATAAATGCGAGTTTAATATTGATGCAGCAGCCAACCAACTGGTGCCCCAAAAGAAGAACATTACAAAAGTATTATTTATTCAATAAAGAAGTTCATCAATAAGATATTAACACAATGAGTGTCATGTGATAACACTTTTTAATCCTGTTCTGGTACCACTAATAGCACATGAACACACCTACCTTCAGAGAACGGCACTTATCTGCCATGTCACATCTTAAAACCTAATCTGTCATTTAGTGGATTTAAAACATCTATCTTTTGGGAATTACTGATGGAATAAGGTTAAAATAATGCTTTTCTAGTGAAGAACTACTTTCAGAATGTATATTAATTAAATTTTTTCTTTGATTTAGTCAATTCTCCTTTTTTTTGAGATGTCAAGATCTTGAAACTTGACAAAGATCATGTTTAAAACATTTTGACATCTGTCACTCCACAGAAGTCTTGAGTTACATAATCAAATCAAACTGTAGCTAAATAAATGATGGTTCAACCAACTTCTTGTACGAGTTCACTATAGAACGAGAATGAATTGGGCAAGTAACTGTGATTAAAAATGAAAACACAGGATTGATATTTGCTTGACAGATCTTATCAGGATCAAGAAATACATTTTATTCGGTTCAAGATGGTTCGTTTCTGATTTGAGACAAGGGATTGAGATCATGGTCACTTCAAATGCCCCACAATATGATATGTGCATGTACACACCTATTGCTCACTTCGATTATTTTCACACGTGGTTTTTGTGGTACGAAGAGAAGATGCACAATTGTATTTTTTGTGAAAGCAAAAGAGAAAGAACAAGATTTCTGAACAGATTCCACAAGAGTGTAGAGCCTGGCTCCACATGGACTTGCAAAATCAACGCGTCCGAAATATTTGCTTTTTGTTTTCTATTTTAATTTTTATTTGGCTTATTCTGTAATTTGATGATTGTAACTTTAACGAAAGAGCTTAACAAAATCAATAAAATTTGAGGACTCAACTCCTGTTTTGTATTAATAAAAAAAAGGTGATTTATATCCTTCACAATATATATTTTGAGAAATTGACAGTATATTTCGAAATTATGCTAGGAAATTTGTATAAATATCTTGTTGATTCTATGAATATATCGTATATATAATTTTTGCTTCGGCTTATTTTGTAATATGACCGTCGGAGCTTCGACGAAATCAATGTGATTTAACCCTTCTCTTTTGAATTAAAAAAAATAAAGATGAATTATATAGATATTTAAAAAAAATACAATATATTTTGAAATTAAGCTAGGGAATTTCAATAAATATCTTGTTGATTTTTGTGAATTAATTGTATATCTAATTATCCACTCGCTCTTTTAAAAAAATTAAAATCGGAGACTTAAAAAACTCAAAACACTCCAAATTTTTGCATCCCATAAGATTTTCATATAAAGAATTTAATGAGTATATATATATACACCGTGAGCTTAAGCTCACGGAGGCCTTCCGTGAGCTTAACTCAAAAAGTATATCAAATTATCACCAAATTTCAATTTATCATACTCATTAAATTCTTTATATGAAAATCTTATGGGATGCAAAAATTTAGAGTGTTTTGAGATTTTTAAGTCACCATTTTTAATTTTTAAAAATCAGCTCTAAAAAAAATAATAAATATTTAATGTTTGAACATCATTTTTAAAAATAAAAAATGATGACCTAAAAAGCTCAAAACACTCCAAATTTTTGCATCCCATAAGATTTGCATATAAAGAATTTAATGAGCATGATAAATTTAAATTTGGAGATGATTTGGTATATTTTTGAGTTAAACTCACGGAGTTTATATATATATTTCGATTTCAGATCAATAAACTTTCTAATCATAAAAAAACAAAAAAGTTTTAAAAACAAGATGCAAAATTTGATTTTTCAAGTAGATTTTATATAGAGATCGTGTTGAATAATTTTGGTCGACTGTTTAAATTATGAAATCCGGTATATGAATATGAAATGAATTATATTTCGTGTTCATAAAGCACTTTAGATAACTTTAATATATATCATATAAAAAGTAGGATGGCGTTCAACCTAGGGTGCAAACAGATTGAATTCAGACGGATAATGGTTTTATCATATTTATATTCATTATAATTTTTTGGATACAAATTCAAATATAGATAGTTTCAAATACAAATACGGATCAGATATTCAATAGACGTCGCATATGGTTCGGATATCAGATGAATATGGATATAAATACAGATATATTTCAAATATTAAGTAAAAATATTATATGTATCATTGAAAATAATTATATTTTTTTATAGAATCATTAATTATAAAAGTTAAATAGTAATTAACATTATATTATCTGTTCAAATGTATGAATTATAAAAAATAATATTTATTACAAATTAGATATAAAATTAGTTAGATTTATAGTGTACGTAAAAAAATCTAATTAAAAAATATACAATAATTTTTTTGAATATGTATTTAGATAAAATCGAATAATATCGGATCAGATACCTTCAGATAATGTCTGATATTGATGGATAATAGTTAAACAGTAAGTTAAAATTTTTCAGATATATATAGTAAAGATACCGTGAGCTTAAGCTCACAGAGACCTTCCGTGAGCTCAACTCAAAAAGTATACTAAATCATCTCCAAATTTTAATTTATCTTGCTCATTAAATTCTTTATATGAAAATCTTGTGCGATGCAAAAATTTGAAGTGTTTTGATATTTTTAAGTCATAATTTTTAATTTTTGAAAATTAGCTCTAATAATAATAATAATAATATAATTCATATTTGAATATCATTTTTAAAAATAAAAAATGGTGACTTAAAAAGCTCAAAACACTCCAATTTTTTGCATCCCATAAGATTTTCATATAAATAATTTAATGAGCATGATAAATTAAAATTTAAAAATAAATTGATAAATTTTTTGAGTTAAATTCATAGTTTCTTTAATATATATATATATTAGACTATTGTGAAAACGTTCGCATTTCGAGCCCAAGTGCATACGGATCAATTTTTATCGTAACATGTCCGAAATTCAAAATTATCATTCTCATTAAATTCTTCACATCAAAATATTAAGGGATATAAAAATTTGGGGTATTTCGAGTTTGTTTTGGATTTTTGAAAATCAGTACTAAAATAATAATAAAATATTGAATTGTTGTTGATGATTTTCAAAAATTCAAAACAAATACTTAGAAAACTCAAAATACCCCAAATTTTTGTACAGCTCAATATTTTGATATGAAGAATTTAATGAGAATGATAATTTTGAATTTCCGATATGTTACGATAAACTTTGAGCCGTACTTGGGCTCGAAATGAAAATATTTTCATAATAGTCTAACTATATATATATATAGTAAAGATACCGTGAGTTTAAGCTCATGGAGACCTTACGTGAACTTAACTCAAAAAATATATTAAATTCTTTATATGAAAATCATGTGGGATGCAAAAATTTGAAGTGTTTTGAGCTTTTTAAGTCATAATTTTTATTTTTTGAAAATTAGCTACAAAAATAATAATAAAATATTTAATATTTGAACATCATTTTTAAAAATGAAAAATGGTGACTTAAAAATCTCAAAGCACTCCATTTTTTGCATCCCACAAGATTTTCATATAAAGATTTTAATGAGTATGATAAATTAAAATTTGGAGATAATTTGATATATTTTTTGAGTTAAGCTCACGGAAGACCTCTGTGAGCTTAAACTCACGGTATCTTTACTCTCTCTCTATATATATATGCGAATATCTTCGGATACGAATATAATTTGAATAATTTTTATTATTTTTTAGATAGAATCATAGATAAAATCAATTATTTTATTATCCATTTGCAACCCTAGTCAGAAACCTTTTTTCTTCGTACCAATTCATGCATGTAGACCAACTGTGAAATACTTCTGTTTTCTGGTGAGCTGTTTTATGGTGAATTCAAAATAACTTTCACTTGGATATATATTTATTGAGGAGACAAATAACATCATATAATATTAATTCCCTAAAATGAATATGTGAATTAATGTTGCAATTTGAAAAGTCCTTATTTTCTCTCAAAAAAAATTCCAACAGAAAAGATTCGTTTCATATCAATGATGCAACAATATATTTGTAACTAAAAGGCTTACATCAAATAAAAACAAAAAAAAATCAAATGAAACGAAATAATTTCGCAAATATCTCGTCGATCCTTGTTAATTAATAGTGCATAAACTTAATGCCATTCTCAGAGGGCGAACTCTAATTTGCTTTTTTGCAAGGTCTGAAAGTTATAGAATTAATATAGAAGTAATTTAAGAATAATTATTTGTCTGTAATACATATCATATAAATTAATATATTGATATTTTTGCAAAATAAAATAAAATTTACTGAAAAAATATATCGCGTTGTTCAACCAATTAGTTAAATTCACTGGTAATTTGAAGATGTTAAAACTGTTATTAAGAAACTTTATCATTACATGCCATGTTATTTTGACCCCCTACATGGACAAAGTTTCTATCCATGCATGCAACTACAGAAGATCTCCAGGAAATTTTTTTTTAAGTGAAAGAACTCACCATATCCTGCATCCACTGTAATGGCCCATTACTAATGGGTCCATGCATGGTGGGCCCATATACCATACTCGTTGGTGATAATGGTCCAGCCGAACAATATCTACCCAATAGAATAATGCAGGGGATAAGCTTAATCATATGGATGCCTAGATTCATTCACAGAACAAAATTTATCAAGAAACCGAAGGACTGAAGGAGAAAATGTGTACTTTATTTTTTTTACCGTGACTTGCTTCCGTAATTATATATCTATTCCATGCTCCAAATAGTAAAGTTTTAGATCTGTTTGGATTATTTTTGTTTGATAGTTGTTGGGATAGAAAAAAATCTAGATGAGGTGTGGAATATAATACTGGAAATAACCCATTTCAGACTAGATGTAGAATCGGCATGACCAGCTCATATTATGTATCACTAGAGTTGTCCTGATAATATAATTTTTAAATAATTAATTAATAATATAAAAATTTAAATATATTTAATAAAATTTCACATTAAAGAAAATTTAGACATAATATTTTTAAATGCTAAATATTAATGATAATTATAATAATATAATTAAATATATAATAATTTATAAATGATCATATAAAAAAAGTTAGATCGTTTTAATAGTTAAGTTTCACCATCAGTATATTAAACACATTATTTAAATAAGGAGAGAGAAACTATTTTATATGAACTCTTGAAATAAAAAAGATGAAAAGATTAAAATAAAATCAATGATGAAAAAATGATGATGTGACATGCTTAAAAAATTTAAAAGAACCCTCTTTATATATTATAAATTATAAATTTCTCCCTATTTATTACAACAAGGGACAGATCTATAATCCATGTTCAGATTCAGATTCAAACTCAGCCGACTAGTAAATGCTCGAATATTAATTA
The DNA here is from genome assembly GCA_037127355.1 of Schoenoplectus tabernaemontani. Classification (NCBI taxonomy): domain Eukaryota; kingdom Viridiplantae; phylum Streptophyta; class Magnoliopsida; order Poales; family Cyperaceae; genus Schoenoplectus; species Schoenoplectus tabernaemontani. The sequence goes on from CM073749.1 coordinate 12,445,313, forward strand.
GGTTGGAGGATATATACAACTAGACTCGATGTCACAATTCCATGTTAAATGATGATTATATCAATCAATATTTCAAAGCGTAAGGTCACCGAGGGCGTAATATAAGTATCCTATAAAATATTGTCTTTTATTAAAAAAAATAGTATATGAGAACATTTTTCTATCTTATCATATTTTGCATTATATAAAAAATTTATGGAACAATATAATTTAGAGATAGTTAATTAAGTATATTTTTAATTAAAATCGTTTATGGCTTCCGTGAGCTCTAACTTATAAAGATTTTTTATTTATTATATATATAGAGAGAGAGAAAAGAGAGAGGTTATGGTGTTTCATATTTGTATTTCGGAATTAAAAAGTCCAAACGGACGATCCAAATAGTTAAATATGATTTTCATATTGAAATATCTTTGGAGAACAAATTTTATATATTTTTAATTTTTTGTTATTTTTTAGATGGATACAAAGTTTACTGATATAACGATTTTTATACCATCCAATACTAGTGATTTTTCACCCATCTAAAAAATAATATTTTTTTTTCAAAAAAAATATAAAATTTGATCTCCAAAGATATTTTAATATGAAGATCATATTCAACGGCTTAGATCGGTCGTTTGAACTTTTAAATTTGAGATACCGACAATCTTTACACACTTCACACACCTTCAAAAAATTAAATTCTCCATTATCTATTTTTAATTTCTAAACTAATTAAAATTAGCAGGCACTCCCTGCTTTATAAAAAAAAACTCTATTCTTTTCATGCTAAATATATGTCTTAGAGACATCTCGTTACAAAATCTACGTCATTAAGTAAATATTTATACGCAGGAAGTTATAAACTAAAATTTTATGAAATTAGTTTTTTATGAATATTTATAATTTAGTAACAAACTTTAGAATCAAAAGGTTTTAGACTTAGTAAGACAAAAACTGAATATATAAGGTGTCAGTTCAGCGGGAAAAACTTAGATGACGGAGATGTTAGTTTGGATGGATGAGTAGTATCTATGAATGACACATTTCGGTATTTGGGATCAATGTTGCATAGTGAAGGAGAGATCGATGAAGATGTTAGTCATAAAATAAGAGCTGAATGGGTAAAATGGAGACAAGCATCTGGTGTTCTTTGTGACAAGAAGGTCCCAAACAAACTAAAAGGCAAGTTCTACAGGACGGTGATTAGACCAGCGATGTTGTATGACGTAGAATGTTGGGTTACAAAAGGACAACACATCCAGAAGATGAGTGTAGCTGAAATGCGGATGTTGCGTTGGATATGTGGCCACACAAGGAAAGATCGAATCAGAAATGATGATATTAGGGACAAACTTGGGGTAGCACCAATTCAAGAGAAGTTAGTCTAACATCGTTTGCGATGGTTTGATCATATCCAACGAATGTCTCCCGAAGTATCAGTACGCAGCGGTATTTTAAGTCGTTTGAAAATACAAGAAGAGGAAGAGGTCGACCGAGACTGATATGGGAGGAAGCAATAAAAAGAGATTTGAAGGAATGAAATATACTTAAAGAGCTTTGCTTTGGATAGGAGTGCGTGAAAAATAGCGATTCATATATCTAAACCATGATTTAGGAGTTAGAGTCTAATAGTAGAGTTATAGACTTCATATTCTTAGATTTTTTAGGATTTTAGGATTTAGAATTTAGAAATAGATTTCAGAAATAGAGGTTTAGATAGGATTTTAGGATTTAGAATTTAGAATTAGGTTTTAAAATAAGATTTTAGGATTTAGAAATAGATTTTATAATATAGGTTTATTGTACTATTATTATTATTATTATTATTGCTACCATTATTAGCATATTATCATTATCATCTTTATTTATATATTATTATTATTATTACTTTATTTATTTATTTTTTTTTCTTCCATCATATTCATTATTATCACTGATCTTTGATCTTATATTTTCTGATTGGGTTTCATTTCTAGTCTACCCTAATTTATTTGGGATTAAAGGCTTTGTTGTTGTTGTTGTGTTAGTAACTTTGATCCCATTTATATAAAAAAATAGAAGTGAATATCGGTGTGTACACGGAGATGAACTTTTATTTTGTTATTTCTTAAATTTTTCCCAAGACTAATGTGTTTCCTCCTTGCTTTGGTAGAAGTGAAGAATATTATTTCCTGAGATGCGAATGCACTCAGTTAGTGGTGCCTAAAGCATATCAATCGCACACTTGTCAATTAATCCGAGTGGTCCCATTTGCTAAGCTTAATAAAGGCAAAACAAAAGATAAAATAGAATAACGCCCACAAATCATGATTCTAATACTCATTTTTCGCAAATACAATCTTATTACCAAAAGGTCAATTTTCGTTTGTGTGAACTATAAGTACTTTATTCTTATTAATGTAGGCGCATTTTTTCACTTACTAGTTTATTTTTTCAGTAATTATTTTTTCCGTCATGTTTATCTCGTGACTGTAATTAAGACTATAAATCCTATAAATGTATATTTTCTTTTCATCTATTTAGAATATCTTTTTATGCACATGTTATCAGCATGCTTATCTCAATGTTCCGTATCTTCATGCAAATTTAATTACACAAAAAAGTAGTTCTATAGCTTGATCATATATATAGGAGAGGCATAGACTACAAGATCTTATAAAGAACCAAATTTCTTATGTAGAATTCAGTTGTTTTATCTTTTTATATTCAGATGACCTATCAAAGCCATAAATATCGAAATGTATACTAGGCCGAATATGGTTTCTTATACTATTTTATTAAAGAATAAAAATTTATTTTCATTAACAGAGTAACACTTAAAACGCAGTGAACTTTGTCTGCACAAAAAAAGAAGAAATCTATGCAACTTTAATATATATATACAGAGAGATATATACTATTGTGAAAGAGTTTGCATTTCAGCCGATATGTAAACGGATAAAAAAATATTTTAAAATCTCAAAAAATTTAATTTATAATTTTCATTAAATTCTTCATATGAAAACCTTATGGGATACAAAAATTTGGAGTGTTTTGATTTTTTAACACATTCTTTTGAATTTTTGAAAAAATAACTCTAAAAATAATAATAAATATTCAATGTTTGTGTTGTTTTTTCAAAAATTCAAAAGAATGACTTAAAAAACTCAAAACACTTCAAATTTTTGTATCCCACAAGATTTTCATATGAAGAATTTAATGAAAACCATAAATTAAAATTTTTGAGATTTTAAAATATAATTTTTTATCTGTTGCATATCGTCTGAAATGTAAACGTTTTCACAACAGTCTATATATATATATATATATATATATATATATAGAGAGAGAGAGAGAGAGAGAGAGTAAAGTTAGTGTGCTCCTAGGAGTACGGTGCATCTCCGTGATTCTAGCTCAAAAAAATATATCAAATGATTTTCACATTTTAATTTATCACTCTTATTAAATTCTTCATATTAAAACATATAGGGTGCAAAAATTTGAGGTGTTTTGAGTTTTCTAAGTCACTCTTTTTAATTTTTGAAAATCAACTCTAAAAAAAATAATAAAATATTTAATATTTGTATATTATTTTTAAAAATTAAAAAGAGTGACTTTGAAAACTCGAAACGCCCTAAATTTTTGTACCCCACAAGATTTCATATGAAGAATTTAATGAGAATGATAAATCAAAATTTGGAGATTATTTGATATATTTTTTGAGCTAGGAGTACGGAGCCTGTTTTGTACTTCGCGTGGTATCTCCCATTTTCAAATTTAAAATACCGATCTGACCGTTAAAAATGTTCTCCATATTGAAATATATTTGGATTCCAATTTTTTTTTTTTTTATAATTTTTTTTTTTTTATTTTTTGAGGATTTGAAAATTATTCTTATTAAAAAACACAAATTCAATGCATTTTTGTCCTCTCAAAAAAATAAAAAAATTTCTAAAAAATATAAAATTTAGTCTCCAAACATATTTCAATATGGAGAACATTTTTAACGGTCGGATCGGTGTTTTGAATTCAGAAATTGGAGATACGATGCGAAATACAAAAATATTTTATACTTCACAATAACCGTAGCATATATATTGCGCGCACTAATGTACTTTATAAAGCACAAAATGTCTTGTACTTTCATGTTCATATTTTATATTTTAAAATTCAAATTCAAATTTTAAATATAATCTTTGTACAAAAATCTTTTTAGTGAAAAAAATAATTATTTATTAATATAGTATAAGAATACCTCGCTATCCTTGCACTATCCATTACACCGTGCAAAATATATTCGGGCGTATCAGCCTGTATTTAAGTTAATACAATTGATTAACAATGCCACATCAATCCTCAATTGTACACGCACACCAAAAAAAATGTTACTGTCTACATGCAACTCTGAAAAGGGTAAAATGCAAAAAGGTTGTTGTTTGTCATTTTGGGATAATTTTCACTACAAGGAAAACAAATTCTTGCACGGACAAATAATTTGATAGTTCAACTAATGCGGTGACTTGTGAAAAAAAAGTCAGATGTACTTAAATAAGATACAAGAACATGAACAATTAAAATTGGTGAGAACATTAAGTACAATTGACACTTCAAGACAACGTGGCCCGTTTATTAGTAAATGAGGAAAAGCACCACCGACAATTAGCTACACTCCTGAAAGAAAATGATTAATTATTTATTTATTTAACAAGTACTGAGGGCGCGTTATTTATGATTGCGTAGCGCAATTAATTTCGTGCTATGAGAACTAGAAGATGAAAAAATGAGTTATGTAATTTTCGTATTAATTAATTAAAATACGAAAAAAGAAATTCAACAAAAAGAATGAAAATTTTTGCATATTATAAGGGGAATTTTACAATACATGATTTTTTTTTTCCTGACAGAAATATAGTTTTCTTAAATAAAAGTAAATACAAGCTATTTTAGGGAGGGTTCTCTATCAGTGACGACTAGCAAATTAATGGCACTAGTGGTATCTCTATATTACATCTTGTAATAATTATCAACATGTTAGTTGATTTAATTGTTGTATATTCTTGCAATCTAAGGATATTTGTGTCTCTTTTGACAAGATCTAAACTTAAACAAATGATCGATTAGCTAAGGAGGCCAAAAAAAAAAGAAAAAGAAATGAATATCATTTCAATTAATTGCCACTAACTCGGCAAGTAGGAAATCTTTTATTAGTCCAAAAGTTAATTTCCCTCGTGAAAATAAAAATTTGTACCCCGAATTTCCGCAACAAAGAGCTGTATCCTCATGTGAAAGGATTTTGATTGATTGAACTTTTCGAAGAAAATAGAATTATAACAAACACAACTTGTACTTTCGCTCGTCGGAATGCTCGTATACTTTCCAATAGATATTCAATTCATCTGCATTCGAAACTGATCTGATTTGTTTTTTTCAAACAAATTAAATTAATTCGATCTCATTTGAGAAATAATTTATTATTTAATTAAAATTAATTTAAAATCTAAAAAAATAATATATAAATTAATCTAATTTAATCTGATTTGTTTTTAAAGACCAAACTTATTTGATCTAAATTATCTGAATCCAATTTAATCCGACCCATCCGATTATCATGTTTATGCTATATCTCCAAGTAGCAGAGGGATTGCAAAAATAATGACAGCCGCTCTGCATTTGAATTTGTGTCTTATAAAAGGTAGATTGAAATCCCTAGGTCTGTTGGAGTGGGAATGTAACATATATTCGAATATACAGTGCTAAAATCATATTTGTATCTTGATTTTACTATGAGATGCCAATATTTAACGCAGCATGCACAAATAATTCGAATATATACATTAGAATAAAAAATAAAATTAACAAAATTGATGAAATAACATTTGTATATTATTTGACAGTTAGTTAACATAAAAGGACAAGTTGAAATGCACAATCCCCCCCCTCAATTTAACATCATCTTGCAAAGAAAAAAACTTTAAGCGTCCGCTTTATAGAATTTCAGTAATTTGGATATCTATGGTACGTACTCGCATATTTTTTACAGATTCCAGGCGATATCTACCTATAAATTCACATATCGTCATGCATGTGCACAATATATAATAAATTGATAGTTAAAATGGAGAGGCAAAACCCACAAAACTCTAATTTTAATTCTTTTTAGTTTTTATAAGTAGTTAAAGATAATGCTTTAAAAGTAAAAAAAAAAAAACTAATAATTTGACAAGTAAAACTTACTTCTGAGATATCCTTTCACAATAGAAAGGAATCAGGAAAATGGTTCTTTGTCTTAAGAAATATTTCTCCGTTATTGAAATACTCATTTGATCCTTTTTTTGTTTTTGTTTTCAGCTAATATAACATGTTTCATTTGACCGTTAATAAATTCAATGAAATAGCCTGTATGTATATTTAATTAAAGGTAAGAAGTAATATATTTGAAGTGGCCTTCCTTTTTGCTAATTTATTTTGTTTGTGTAATAGAAGTTGAAAATAAAATACACTGACAATATAGTATATATGTAAACTACGCACAATAGAGAAAAATGAAGAAATAAGAACTGTCCCCTGAGGAAATTAATTGATAAAATCAAATTTATAAAACTAGAAACAAAAGATAAATAAATAAAGGAACAACAAAATGACTGTGAGAACCCGTTTTTAGTCTAGTAGCAAAAGACAACACCTTTTGTGTGAGAGATCGTGGGTTCAAAACCCGGATGAGAGGTCCTTATAAATAATTATGAAATTTGAGAGCTTAATTATCATCTTTCCGATCAAAAAAAAAATGCCGTAACTAATTTAACTAATTAACAGTTTGCAGCTGCTGCCAACCATTGGAAAAAAACTAATTAAACTAATTAAATAAAGTTTCCGATGAAATATTTTGTTCATGTTCGTAATATTTATCAAAATTTAATATGAGATAAAGAAAAATCAATTATTTTAGCTTCAATTAAATTTGAATTTGTAACCTCTGTATGAAATACATTATCATAGTCACAGGAACAAATTATGTCTTTTGACAAAACTTGTACTAGCTAGGATGGCTTGATTCATTCTACTATTTCTATTTAATTCTTTTTGCAAGTTCTAGCAAGTAATTATAATCATTATATTACGAAATCTACCATCAATGACAGGGAAAATATTTTCTCAAAGTTTTACGGTTATCATTTTCATAGATAATTAGTTTGGACCAAATTTATTTATTTAGTTCCACGTTGATGTAAACGTGGAATATCCATATCATTTTTATTATTGATCAAGTGGGTGATAAATTCAACGATGATATGGATGTGTGTATATATATAATATTTTTATCCACATCAAAGTTCTATCATCAAATAACCGTGATATTGATTTGTGTATAATAATAGCACTTCTGTTGTAATTTGCATCCAATAATACAGTGACGTTTTAATAATTATACAGGTAATTTGTTCGATTTTGAAATTCATAAGTACGCTTAAGTGTTAACAATTGTCAATGTCGTCAAATTGATCTGATGGTCATGAATTTTGGTCCAAATAATTATTTTCTTTTCATTTGGAATAAATATGTGTCTGGCTCTTGAAATTAACATGTAAACTAATAATTTCTAATTGATATAAAATATAAAAAATAAGAGAATCGCCATTTTGAAAATTAAGAGAAAGTAATAATAAATACTCCATAATATAATCTCTTTGTTCTTTCATTTTTCTATGTCATCTCCAAACTTACTCCGAGATAAAATTAAAATTCAGATATATATTTTGGGTTTAATCTTCTAGCATGTCACTAAATTTTAATGTTTATTTATATTTGGTCACTGAACTTTTATTATCTGTTTTTAGTCACTAAACTTTTAATATTTATACATATTTGGTAAAAAATAATTGAAATAAAATTGTATTTGTTGTCAATAATAATTGAAATGAAAAGTAAATAAATAAACTAAAATTATATTTATTTTTTATTAGTTTTTAATTATTTTCGAATAAAAAACTAATGAGAGTGATTAAATATAAATAAACATCAAAGTTCAGTAACTAAAAAAATAAATAAAAATTCAGTAATCAAATATAAATAAATATCAAAATTTAATGAACTGCTAAAAAATTAACCTATATTTCGAGTACATATGTAAACAATATGGACCAGGGTGGATATATAATTTGACATAGATATTACAGAGTTTGGTTGTTTCTGTCCTGCCACCACCGCACATATCACTGTTACATTGTATCTGGTAAAGGACACAAAAATAAAATAAAATAAAACAAAGAACTGATCTGACCATGTTTAATTTACAACAACTAGGCCTTGGCCTATTCATATATATTAATATAATAGGTGGGTTTAAGGAGGTCTCACTCCAGTCTTGTATGAGCTGGAGATGAATCTAGTAGGGAAATTTTGTCAGGGACCAGTGAAGAGATCTTGAACTGATAGAGATTTTCTGTGTTGCATCAAGCCCATACCTCTTGGATAGAGATAGATATATAGGAATATATAGGCCTCTACTTTTTGGTTAGTTGAACTATATATCAAATGAATGCACATAATTATTATAGCACCAGTTGACTGCAGTTTATATGCTTTCCTAGGTTACAGAAACTATTTGAAATAAACGAGTGATCCTCCTTCTCCGGAATTTTATTAAAAACACCAAAAAAGTGGGGAAAAATTCAAAAAAGTGAGTGCTACTGAAGGTAACATTTCACAGGTGTAAGCATCTTAGAATACTTTTTCAGCAATAATTAGTAAGAAAATATAAAGTTGCAAAATTTTAACATAAATAAGATTTTATGTTTGTCTTTCTCTAGGGGTGTTAATGAGTCGGGTCGGGTCGGGTCATATTATTTTATAATTTTTCTTGATTCGATCCGAACCCGACCCGATTAAATTCGGGTCAAAAAATCTTGACCCATATCCGACCCAATCCGTATAAAATAATTAATTAATTATTAATTATTTTTATATAATTTTAAGCAATTAAATATTAATTAATCTTAATTAGTGTATATTTAAGTTTTATTTAGTGCTAAATCATAAAATTACTTCAAAAAACATAATTAATCGGGTCGGGTTGACCCGATCCATTTATTTTCGGGTCAAAAAAATCAAACTCATATCTGATCCATTTATCTTCAGATCATGTTGGGTCGGGTCGGGTCATTATCATTAATTGACACCCCTATCTCTCTCTATATATGACATCCGATTAAATTCAAACATTGCAATAGCATAGTAGATTTTTTAAAAGATTATTCTTAGTTTGATTATTAATTAACTATTTGATTCTAAATTTCCAATTGATTACTGAATATATAATTTGCATGTACAATATCATAATTTCATCACAGCAAATTGGAAATCATATCTCAAATATTATAAAGGAGGTTGTTCCGTAACATAGCAGAGATGATCATTGTAAACTTGTAATTGACTAGAATTTTTTGAAATCAGTTTACTCAATTCAACAGGATTTAAATTGATATTTTAAAGTTGTGGTCCCAATCAACAATCTAGACATCTCTAGACTTCAGACTAAATCTAAAATAGTAAAAATGCTAGATTTCAGGATGACTCAGCTGGAAATAATAAATATCGCTTTAGTCCACATTTTAGAAAGTTAGTTTTGAGCTTAAAATATCCGGTCAAGCAATTTATATATTTTGTTCAAGTAGGGTTCAAACTCTCTCTTCCTTTAAAGCGGTTCTAAACTACTTAATCAATTATTTGATTGAAATATATAAAAGCTAATTGAATTCAATTACGCTCAATTACCATTTATGAATTATCCTTAATAATAATTAAATTAGTTTAAAGTGTCAAATTAAACATGTTGATTAGAATATACTTCCGAGTCAAACGTATATATTTTTAAATTCATTTTGAATATATGGAGAAGCAGAACAAATAATTCCAAAATTTGGACAAATAATAAACTTCTATGGATTTGAGAATTTTTTTTAGTACTGTCAATTCTCATTTTAAAGACGCATCTTCAGGCTGTGATTTTTTTTTTTTGTACACAATGCTATTTAAGAAAAATATTATACACAATGCTTTCTTGAAAATTCTCATGGAACGGAACAAATTCTAAAAATTTAAATTGACGGAGAAAAATAATAATTTGGTTGTATGAAATAAATCAAATAATGCACTGCCAAGTATTAAAGAATTGGATGCGTTCAAACTAAGAAGAAGATTTAGAATAGATCTAGAAAACTAGACGATTAACTAGGTCTAGGTTACTAGGTGTACACAATTTGATACAAAATCAAGCAGAGCCATTATGATACATGTCACAGTATTAGAATCTGATCCGATCTAAAAATCTATCAAATTTGTTCAGATTTAAACTTAATTTGATCTGATCTATTTTTTTTTTAAATCAAATTAATCCGATCTAACTCGAATATGAACTGATCGAATTTGATTTAATCCGAATCTAATTTGATCTAATCTGAGATCAAATAACATACAAATTAATTAAAATTAATTTAAAATTAAAAAAAAATATATAAATTAAGTAGTCCTCAATCTGACTTATTTCTTTCAAAATATCAGATCGATCCGATCTGTCCGAAATCCCAAGCCGATCCCTTTGCCACCTTCGTGTCATACTGTGGTGTCCCTTTGCATTGTTCTACGTCTATACTCAATGTCGTACTGTGGTGTTCCTTGCGCACTATAGGCTTTTATAGGATATTTTCAATTGGAATGTTTGACATTTTTTTTTTTTTTTTTTACATTTTTTTCAAGGACTTGTCATTCTTTTTATAAAGATTTTGTCATATCTTCAATTCTGATAGATATATTCCGTTGTAACAAAGTTAAAATAAAATAGTTATGAGTAATTTAATGTGGCTTAGTTTTTTAGGTGATTTAATTTTTTACTTCACTTTAATTATACTACATTTCAAAGGTATATACCGAAAGAGTTCTATCAAGATTCAAGAGGCAAAATCTTTATAAAAAGAATGACAAGTCGCTGGGAAAACATAAAAGAAAGAAAAAAAGAAAAGAAAATGTCAAACATTCCAATTGAAAATACCCTATAAATGGCTGTACTGTGCTATTCTTTTTTTTTAGACAAAAATAATCGTTATAATTATAATTGTATGAAAATATCCTTAGTATCTCACCTCAGCACTGTTGAAAAATTGCATTCTTCTATCGTAGTTAAGACTGGAGAGAACTAAAAATGAGAAATTTAGGCTCAGATCAGGAGTATAAATTCCGGGAATATTTTTCTCCTGATATACATGATATAAAATTGCAAAAAGATCTATATTTCTCTCCTTTTTTTCTCTCTCACACAGACTCTCCAGTCCTACAAGTCTAAAACGCACCGTTAATCTTTTGTATCTAGCATAAAAATGCTAGTTGCACGCATCCATTTGCAAGAAAACTTATTCTAATCCCCTCCATCGAGAATCCTTCCTCATCCCCACCACTATGCTTAGCTTATTCCCAATCAACCCTGCTACAATCTCCTTCTTCCTCCTCTCAAACCCTCTCATTGACCCATAATTCCTCTCTCATTAATTCTCTTTTCCCTCCTTTCCAATATTATTCCTAAATCATAGAGGTTGAGATGAAGGTCCAGTGTGATGTCTGTGGCCATGAAGAGGCCTCGATCTTCTGCTGCGCTGACGAAGCGGCGCTCTGTGATACATGCGATCACAAGGTACACCGTGCCAACAAACTCGCCGGGAAGCACCGTAGGTTTGCCCTCCACAAACCTGACTCTGATGATGATTCTTCTCCAAATTGTGATGTGTGTCAGGTTAGTTGATTAATTAGGAGCCAATAGAAGTGATTGAGCTGACAACTTGTTTTAGGCAGTTGAGTTGTTTGGCTTGTTTCAATAATTATTTCTTTTGAAATAAGGCATTAATCTTGTTTATTAAGTACATGGCTGATCCAAATCTACTCAGTAATTTCAGTCATTATTAATGGCAATAGCTTATTTTTTGTCATTAACAATATATAAATGTCACTAATTGATCCTTGTATATATAGTAATGACACGTCTGAAATCTATTTATTTTGATTAATTGTCAAACATTATTTGTTCAATTAAGGAAACGGGAAGTTTCTTTTGCTATCATCTTAGTTTCTTACTGTGCTTATCTTCACACCAGCATTAGCCGTCTTAATAGTCTCACAATCACCGTCATTGTCATAGGTAATTAAAACTTGTTCCAATCCTTCTTTTGAAATATAGGAAAGAAGGGGGTACATATTTTGTCAGGAGGATAGAGCCATACTATGCAAAGAGTGTGATGAACCGATCCACAGTGCGAATGAATTAACCAAGAAACATAATCGTTTTCTGCTTGTTGGGGCCCGCCTGTCGGTGCAGCCCATCTCCTCTTCTGTTCCTGATTCTACCTTACCAGAAGAATCGAATGAGCCACTTGTCGACAAAAATGGAAACATGAAGAAAGAACTAGTTAAAAGGAATCACGAGAAGGCCAGCATGGTCAACGACCACAATCCGGCAGCGAAAGCGACCGCAACTACATTTGCAGCAACTGTGCCAATGACAGCTGCAGTTGCAAGTAATGGAAGTAGTATATCAGAATATCTGACAAAAGAGTGTCCCGGTTGGCATGTTGAAGATCTCTTCATTGATGATGCTGCGGCAGCAGCGGCGGCTGCTACTGTGATGGTCCGTAACTTGTCAATTTTTCTCCTTTTCAAGGCTAATTCTATTGTAATTTCTGTTTGGGCTAATTTTTCTATAACGCCCCATATCTTCTATTTCTTAATTTCCAATTTTGGATTGGCAATGAGCCATCTAAATATCTTTCAGTTCTTCATTCTCTGACATCCATTCAGTGATATTTAAATCTCTGTTTCTTTGATGCGGCATTGTCATCAAACCAAATTTACCTTGAAGGATTAGAATGAAAGAGCCATCTTGAAATTAAGAGGCGGTATATTCTAAAAACAACATAAATGCCTCCTAAATAGTTAAATTCTCCATAACATCATATTTATCATGATTACCTTTTCACGTTTCGATTTCAGGGTAACCAGCTGACACCATTCATGGAGGCTGACTTTGAAGGAAGCGGCTTTGACCTGCCGATCTGGGTCCCACAACCAACTGACTTCACTACAACCACTGTCAACAGTACAACAATGCCACATTTTCATACTTCTATTGTGGGGCCCAAGCTGGTGGGCCCCACCATGAAATCAGGCAGGGATTCCTGGAATGACGACCTATTCACCGTCCCACAGATTTCTCCCAATGAACCGGTCCCGCCGAGCAAGCGGTCTCGTCCATCATTCTGGTACTACTAAAGGAGCAAAGGAGTAAAATCAATGCCCCTATTTTGATCAAAGAGTTATATATGGAACAAAGCTATCTAGTTGCTAGTAAGAGTTGTTGATATGTTAAATTAGTGAAGTTTGTTCGTCTATCTGAACCATTTCATTTCTCTTTCTTTTGGGGTTTTATTTTTTCTTATCTTGCATTAGGAGTCATAGGAGTCTGAAATGACATATTTAACTGTTGTTGGATGTCATGTAAGGCTTCCGTTGCCTTCCCGGCACAAGTCGAACAGCTATCGATCCACTGTACCACTGTATAATACCGTAACTTGTGATGCGCTTGATTGTTGTACCAGAACTTTAATTTGTGTTATAAGTGAGAACTTGTAGTGGTAGTCACTTGCTCAAAATAGGAAAAAACTATCAAGTACTTATTTTTTGTTCAATTATTCTTGAACTTGTTTGATTTCTTCTGCCTGCATTGTGAAAAGTTTTTTTTTCTTTAAACATGAGTTTGTGATCATCATCCTACATTTTTTATTGAACAAAATTACAGTTTCAAATAACCTTACAAAGAAGAGGGATAAAAAGGATAAAAATAAAATAATAGAAGTTTTAAAACAAACAAACAGTATGCACAAGGACAACTAATTAATCATAATTTATGTGTTTATTAATTTGCATAATTCATTCCTGGTGGCTACTCCTAACCATAAGCAACGCCATTTTGCACTGATAAATTGACAAACATTGCACAAATGAAATTCAATGGGAAGTGAATTTCTTTGTTCGATTTACGTCTTACCTAAGAAAAGGGGAATGCATTTGAGATAGAGCTAATTAGTTGTGCTTGAAAAGGACAAATTTTTCCTCCTTTTAAACTCATGAAAAGGACAAGATTTTCATTTTTTTTTTCTTTAAATACACGAAAAGGACAAATTACACCACTAGAAAATTGGCACCACTCGTTTTCCCAAGCAGTGCGCAGCTGGAGCCGGGAAGTTCAATTTAATTTTCATTTTTTCTTTGTACTAAGTGGCGTACTAGCATTTTTAATGCCAAGAGCTCCTCACCGAATAGTTTATCAGAATTAATGCTATCCTTCCCTGATCTCCTCTCTTCTCCAATTGTAAGATAATCATTGGATAATGTTTCAGATTTTCGTAGTTTGTTTGTTTCGCATTGAAAGAGTTCAGACTTCAAATGGAGTCTGTACTAGTCTGGCTGATATTTTTTTTTTCAAAGAAATCAAGTTTGATTTGAACTGTCTATATAAATTGCATCTTGTGAAGAGCATCCATTGATTCATACAAGATAATCATTGGATAATGTTTCAGATTTTCATAGCTTGTTTGTTTCGCATTGAAAGAGTTCAAATTTCAAATGGAGCCTGTACTACGCTGGCTGATTTTTTTTTTCAAAGAAATCAAGTTTGATTTTAACTGTCTTAAATAAATTGAATCTTGTGAAGAACATCCACTGATTCATGCATTTGGAGAGGATAAACCAAGAAAAATCCCCTAGATTATGAAGACAGAACACAGAAAAGTTTAATGGTGAAAAAACAACAAAACCAATAAAAGAAGATGTGACATGTATTTATGTTTTAAGAAATATTAAGATATGAAACTGCAAACACAAAAAATATCAAGCTTTTAGATGCGCACTTTAGTGAAATCGGCAGACGAAATGATTCAGTACCAAAATTTAGTAGGAAAATTAGCTTTATTCTATTTCATGATAATTATTTCATTTAGTTGTTTGATCGTTCGGCTGCTTTTAGTAAGAGAATATCAGCACTAATTGTTGGGCTCATTGCACTAAAGCGTGATATCCGCCTACAGTTGCCAAGTTTATTGCACCTAAAGTGGATTGCACCCTATGAACTGCTTTGCTTGTGTTAATTTGTCTCTGTCAGAAATCTCCCTTTTCACTTTCACCATCTTTGTTTAATAAAAAAGGTGGCCTAATCATCATTAAATTTTGTGATATCTCAACTTCAATTTTTCTAGTCGATCGAGTAGGACTTGAGTTCGTGATGGTAACTAAAAGATTGGTCGTTTTTAACTGAAATGTTGGGCTAATATAAATTTTCTCTAAAATACATTAAATTACTGGGTCTATAAGTGTACAAATTAAATTATTGTAATATAACTAGGGATCGATTTATGGAGATAACTTTCAGCACTAAATTTTCAATGTTCAATTATCTAGACAGTAAATAAAAAGTTTATAATCTAAACATAAATTAACTCTAAAGTAAAAAAAAAAAGTCAAGTTCATAAAACGGAAAATATTTAGAGTATTCCGGTTATAGTTTGATATATATATATATATATATATATATATATATATATATATATAATTCAAATTCAGTTGCTATTTTCTTATGCCATTGTAACCGAGAGTTTCTTAATTCTAATTTAAATTCTGTTCACTTTCATGACACAATCCTTCTATTTAGGGCAATTTTTTTGTAGTATATCCTAAATGCACTAAAATTTTGTGATAATTTAAGTTGTATACTCTAAGTCATCAAGCTCTCTAATATATCCCCCTAAAAGGGGGAAGAACTCTGATCCCTCAGACGATACACGTCACCCTTTTTCCGTCAGCCATCGGATTTCCGTCGAGATTAGGTTATTTTTTATGTACGGATTGGATTGAGGCCCTTTGTTCTTATCCGGAGTCTCTTATCAGTTCCCGGTCTCTTCTCTCTCCTGAGCATGAATCTCTTTCACATTCTCCCCAGCTCTCTCCCTTTCCCGAGCCCTAGTTGCGCTTCCTTCGGCTTCGCGAACGCTCGCGCATGTCGCCGCTATTTTCCTCCGCCTCATAATCTCTCTATCACTCGCGACCATTCTCTCCCTCTTCTTCGGTCAGAACCAAGGGGCGGGCAATGACTAGAAAGGAAAGAAGTCTGAGCCTTGCTTCAGCCGATGCCGCCTCGCCGTGCTCCTCCACGGTTGTGCGGATCTCTTGAAGGCATTTGGTACGACATTATTTTTTAACTTTGTATTCATTTCAGTTTTCCCCCTTTTTCTTTGTTGTGCGCCGTGCAATTTAGCTGAAAATAGATATGGCCACTTATTTCAATGCATAATATCCACACAATATTATCTTCACATCTCTTAAAGAGTATCCCTTTTACACCATTTGCGATTTGTTTTTATTATTCAGACTCTCTTTAAAAACATAGATGAGGTAAGGTCCTAAAAAGTTTGCTCCTTATGGTGACAGCAACAAGTTTTACCATAATTTTTTGTTAATATTTTACTATAATTCTTATCAAAATAATTGGCAATTTAGATCAAGAGAAGCCAATATGCTTTTGTCAATCCTACTATTATATAATTATTCATGCAGGAGCTAATAACTTTGGAGTAGCTCTTGCGGATAATATCAAATGTACCTTCTGATTTCAATAGTTCATATGCAAAATAGATGAGTTATTCAATATGTGTCTGTTGTGTTTGTTGTGCCTTTTTACATCTATGTTATTTGTTAAATTTTTACTATGCTTGAATGAAATCGTGCAAAGAAATTTGGTTACTATGCTTGAATAATTTTGTCGTTTGTCTGTTGTGTGCAGGGACCATCAACCTTTTCAGTTGATGCTGGTCAGCTCAGTTTCGAGTATGCTAAGTAGAGAGGCATCTCTCTGCAATAGAGGTATGACTGGGACACTTGTGACGATTGAGGCTTGTCTTGTAATTATTTAGGTTTAATTATTATTGTTTATGTAATTAAATTAATCTTGAGATACTGATTTATTTCTCTTTTAATTTTAGGCGACAAACCACTGTTGCAACTGTCATAATATTGTGCCATCGATTTTTACTTGTGTGATGACAAATTTTGATTTTGTGAGTATCATGATATCATGATTCCCCGCAAGTTGAATCTTCTGAAAGGTAGGCTCCATATCTCTCTACTATCCTCAAGGTAGGCTTCAGTTTGATTGGCCTCATCCTTACAATTATTTGCATGATGTTATTGTTGTATAGTTATCCGTACATCTGATTATGACTATGCCGTACAGGATGGAGCATATAAGCCCAATACTTTTTATTATATATGCAAATAGTAAAATATCTAAAATTAAAATATTAGTCATCATCTTCTATGATATTCTATTCTCTGTGATTTAACTAATTATAGAAATGTTATTTGTTGCTTCCACTATTTTTGTTGAAGTGTGGAGTCAGGAGTAAAACAGAACTAGGATGCAATGTTGTTGCCTTGATAGACTGTAAAATCCTATTATTACAACATTTGTGCAGGAGGCTTTATATGCAAACAGAGTTTTATCAATTTTCTTAAGAAAAAAATATTTTGGTCATTTTTATCTTGATTGGAGTTGTATACACATATCATGATGAATGAAATTACTGTCCTCTATTTCTAGCAATGCAACATGAGATCATCTAAAAATGGGTCCCTTCCAGTATATGCTCTATCAAGGTGACAAGCACTTTTTGATCATGAGGGTCTACTTAGGTATAAATAATTAATCTTGCATTGTTATCTTTTATGCAGACACGATGGAAGTGGCCAAACACAAAATAGGCAATATGCTTTTCTTTGCCGCTGGCATCAGCTTGGTGAGCCTCTCTTTTACACTATCTCAACTCTATTACATCTCTCTTTTGTATTGCATGAGTTCCCATTAATGATCAATTTGTATGGAATTTTTCATCTTTATTTGGCATAGCATATGTTTATGTAGGAGGGGCTTCTAAGAGGGGAGGGGGCACCACTTATTCCAAACTGAATCGGAGAAGTTGATGAAGTTACCCACATCTTATCTATGGTGCTGGGTTAGTCCCACTCTTTCTTTGGGATTAAACCAAATTCTTTGACTTTGTTTCATTTTTCCCCTTTCATCCAATACGAAGACATATTTTTCTTGTAGGTTATTATTTTTTCCATTTATTTGAGTTTCTACGAGGTGCTTGGGAAGACCATGCAAATCATTTACTAATACATTGTATGTTTTTTTTTCATCTATAATTATTGTAAGAATTGACCAGCCTGATTTCACAAGAGATAATTTTCTTTTTAACATGTTCCCCTTTCTTTGCACTTACTTTATTTGAAATTAATATAAGATATTGGCTAAAATATAACTGCGATTTATTTGTTGATTATACTGATTTAGTTTATTCGGACATGAGCAGTGATGATGGCAATTTTGAATTACTATTATTGGCTAAAATGCAACTGTGATTTGTTTGTTGATTATACTGGTTTGGTTTATTTGCACATGAGCAGTGATAATGATAATTTTGAATTATTCCTTGTGATATCTCGTTATTTTAGCTATATTTCCGACCAAATCTTGTACCAAAATCTGTGTCCAAAACTATAAAATCATGTTTATTTCATTGAATATCTGTAGAATGTGGTACTGCTGCAAGTTTATTCTTATTTTGCAGGAATCAGGTGAAATCGAGGAAGAATATGGAATTCATAAGTATCTACACGGTCCGTGTACCATCTCACACGGACCGCACAATCTCAATTTGACCGCCTATACGACCACAGACGCGACCGTGTAAACACGCAAGCACACGGTCCGTGTGGAACCTTACACGGACCGTGTCAAACGGTGCTATAAACAGTTTCTGAAATTAGAAAGAAGTTTTATTGATGAAAGGTCGGCCCAAAAAGGATATAAGCGGGATTTCTCCATCCAGGGAGGCATTTTATCACAGAGAGAGTTTTCTAGGGTTTGGACTTGACGGCTAAGCTTGGAGACGAAGTTGAGAAGTGAAAGACGCAAATTTCTTCATGGATCTTCTTCGTTCTTCGAGTTTTGTGATGGATATCTCTTTTATCTTTTGTTTTATCTGTTTTAGAACCATGTTTGAGTAGATTTCTTAGTTTTTAGGGCTGTGATGTAATCGAATATTTTGTTTTGCATGTTAGCTATTGGATTTTTGTATTAAAATTTATGTTTGCTTGATTTAGTTCAAATTTTAATTGCTTAGAGTAAATTATTTGATTCTTATTGGTTTGCCAATAGGTGCATGGCCACATCTATAGAGCAAAAGAACTCTTAAAAGTCTCTCAACCAATCTAAGTACATGAGGTAGGATTTAGGATCCGAGAGGTGAAACTAAGTAGTAGCCGAAAGGTGAACTTTTTCTCATATCGACGGATAGAGGATGCCTTTAGTATATCAAACAAGCAACTAGGTAATTCAGACCAACAAACGACAATTGAGATCTAGAACCCGACGAGGGCAGATATTGCAATTCCATACCAAGTTAATGAACCAATAAACGACAGTTGAGGTTTAGGAACATTAGGTCTGGTCAGTAGAACCCTACACAAAGGAACAATACAAGAAAACAGTAGCTGCTGCATTCACTCGAGGAGCCACACGGACCGTGTACGACAGTACACGGACCATGTACACTGGACACGGACCGTGTACACTGGACACGGACCGTGTACACTGGACACGGACCGTGCATGATACTGCACGGACCGGGCAACTCGAGGCAGAACTGAGATGAAGTCATAACCATGGAAACGCCTTTTTAATATAGTTTAAAACCAAGTTTGTTAATTTTTTTGCATTTAATTACTGTCATTTAAACTTTTAGAACCTTAAATACCTAAAAACCAACTTTGCAGAACTTCTAGAATAGAGTTAATTTAAGTAGAGTCCGGTTTGTTTCACCGTCCCTGTGGATCGATACCCGAATTATACTACTCGATAGGATCTGTACACTTGCAGTCCGAACCGAGGGGTGTAACCAAGGTTAAAAGGTACAGCTTGCTGTACTGAAACTTTATGCATACGCTTCCGTGTGAACACCTTGATACAGAGAGGTTTTGTATATTTGTTCTCCTGTCATTCGGTTCTCTCATGGTATTGTAATAAGATTTTTTTTCTACTTTTAGCACCTCTCTGTCCTTTTTACATTATAACATTTTAACTATTTTTTGTTATCTTATTTTTTTATCATTTGAGTATGTTGTCATATGTTTTAGCAATGTTACTCTTAGGATCGGCTCCAGATGAGATGCATGCTGTGGTTACTTTGGTTAATTCATGTTTATTATCTTATTGTTGGTACTAATCTCTATATATTTTTTTCCCTTTTACTAATCTTCTAATTTACTTGATATCCCATTTCTTACGGATTTCAAAATATTGAAGCTTTTACATAATAGTCATCAGTTGATTTAATTATTAGATATGAAGCTCTGGAAAAGAAGGATAACATATATTTGTTAATGTAATGAAATGGACATAAGTGTCTTTTATCAAAAAAACATAAATTATCTCTTAGTTGGCTCTTTAGTTTCTCTTCCTAATCAAATCGAACTTCAAATTTGTTGGTTCTAACTGTGGTCTTGGATTTTTTTTTTAGAGATTAATGCAGAGGTAGCAGAGACTTTTTGAGAGAGGAAGCATAAAAACTTAAGAATGCTCGATTGACCCACCTACTCTCAAAACTCGCACCATAAATGTAGTGGGATTGATCTAAAATTGTGATGAGGTATTACAAAGTACAAATCATCCCTTTGATATTTTTTTTTTTTGCTAATTAATTTAATTAGTCATGGTATTATTATGATGCCAAATTATTGAAAAATACTGGCTATAATCCTGTGTCAATAATCTTAATGTGTAGTTTCACCTCCTTTCAATATTTTAACATGCTTTCTAATTTTTTCCACTATAGTTAGTAGCTTTTGATCGAGAAGAAAAAACACATTTGTTTTGATTGACCTTATGCAAGAATTTGGTATGTAGAGTTGCATGTGGTGGGTGTGTGCCAAGGAAATCTATCACAAAGTGTGGTTGTCAAATTATTAGAGGTTTTCACAGACATGTTAAGTGCAAAACCATGTCAGATGAATCAAAGCATCATGAAAAATCTGTCTTATGCATGTGTAGTGCTTCTTAGAAATGTGATTGTCAAGAATGAACTATATTTTATTATAAAGGTCTCTCTTTTTTTATTTTTTTTGCACCACTGTTAAGACATGACTTTTATCTAATTATAGTTGTATTATCAACTGGAGCAAGAGAGGAAAATAAATGTCCATATTGAAATCAACTCTTCATCTATTAACTTCCCTTATGGATGAACCGTATTTTGTTAGGATAAGGTAATTGTTACACAAAACATATGGGCCATATTTTGACTATCTAAGATGATTATTTTTTATCTTATGTATGGTGGATTAATGAGTACAGTTTATTTTGGTAAAATAATATAGGATGTAAGAGCAACTTGGTTATACTTTAGATTGTAGCCCACGGACACCATACCGTATAATGAGGATGCTTTTTCACGTGCAATCGACAAAATTTGGCTCATCTTATTAACAAAGTCGGATTGAGAATTTTCTTAGAAGGTGTATCTCAGGTATTGGTATGTATTTTATATTTATAAATGTTAGGATTTCTTATGCAGCTGAAAAAATATGATTATCCACAATTGTGAATTTTTATATTGTGTATCTGAATAATTATTTCCTTTTTCTTTTTAAGAGTGAATTTGATGAGGAGATTTTAAGCAGCACAATGACACACTGATAGCGGAGAAGCTAAAAAAGATCCATCTCTTACATCTAAAGCTGATGTTGGTTGTAAAAATTTCTGGTTATTTTCATAAGCACCTCTGTTCTCAATTCTCTCACAACAATGTCAAAGTATGAATTATATAGATCATGCCTTTTTTTAATTGAATTATTTATACTTGTGGTTTAATATACGCCACAAGTACATATTTAATATGCAAAATGCAGACGGTTTGTAGTATATGTGTGAGGATGCAGTAAGACCCGATTGATGACTCGACAAAAATACAAGAGAGGTCATGGATAACAATTGATGATGTTATTCTTTTAAGCAGTCATCAGAGTTTTATTCCAGCTTTTTGTTGAAATTTTGGATGTCGGTAAACCCTCTCCAAAAGACAGTAAGGCAAAAAAAATGATGAAAACGAAATAAGGGAAAAATAAGAGCAATAGTAAAACCTAAATGAAAAAAGTATTGGAACAATTTGTTGGGTTGATCTTTGATGTCATGTACTTATATATCATGACTACAATTTTTTTTTTGATCATGTTCAAATGGTTACTAAAATATCAGCCTATGTCACAACTGAGTTTACTGTTAATTTAAAATACAATAGACACCAGCTCCAACAAAATGTACAACCCCACCGTGAAGTGCGGGCGTGCCACTCTAGTGGACCCAATAACAAAATTCAAATATGAGTATCTGAAGGTACTAGGGCCTCTGATGTGAGATCATTTTTCTAAGTTTGAGTATGAAAATCAATGTTGATTTTCTGTTCTTAGTAAAAAAACTTAAAGTTTTACTTATAAAATTCTGTTTTATCATTTATAAATAAGTTTAAGTATGGATCATTACTTAACATAAATTCATCAATTAATACATAAGTAAATCACAATCTCAAATGAAAGCAAAGCAATCATCAAACAAACACAACATAATTCAAATTAAACAGACAAAATATCAAATTATATGTCCTAAATCTGGAAAAAAAATTATAGAGAGAGAGGAGAGGAGAGGAGAGGAGAGGGAGAGGAAAAAAGTGAGAGAATAAACGAGAGGAAAGAAAGAAAGAAGCGCTCCTCGGGAGCTGCTTCAGTACAACCCTAGCCGTCAGCCCTCATCTCTCCACTCTGATCTTTTTTTCTTCGATCTCTAATCTTTTTATCCTCATAGGCGGAGCAAAGATTTTAACTTAGGGAGGTCGAGATCTGAAAGTTCAAGATCTAAAAAAAGTTGTGATAACAAGATGAAAAAAATTATATAACAATTACAACTTTAAAGACTCTAGAGTAATGATATTTTAAGGTCAAAAGAGTGTAAGAATATAAAAAATTTAAGGTAGAAATATAGCAATCAAAGAAGTTAATTGGGGCTTAGTGTTCAAGTGTAATGGCAGTGGAAGATAATTCAATTCAATTTAATTCTCATAACAATATAGCAATCAAAGAAATGAGAGAAGAAAAAAAGATCAAACAAGAACACAAGATGTAACAGAATTCGGTTTAAAATATCTACGTCTCCGGGACTCTCAATCTCTAACAATTGAGGTTAAGCTGAAACACTAAAAAATAGTTTTACACTTATAGAACTTGGTCGCTTACACAAAAATGAACTGTCAAGCCTATCGGTAACATGAGTGACAACACTAAAAAAGATGAGTGATAACACACTCAAAATAAGAGATGAGTGACAACATATTCAAGAAAGATTAGCACTACAGCTCAAGAAAGGTGAGCACAACAGCTCAAAACAGTTTACAAGAAGAGTAGATCAAGAATGATCGAGTTGGGAGAATAGAGTGAAGCTAGATTGAGCTTAAATAAGGATTTGACTAATTGACTGTTGACTTATCTCTCTCACTTAGTATATGACTAGTAAGCTCTCTGGAGTAATGATTTAGCTAGATGAATTTGTCTTTTGATTAATTAGTGAGAGAGGTGATTCTTTTAAAATAGATCTTTTAAAACAGATGAAAAAACTATTTTTGGCCTGAATCATTATAACGGTTTGGGAATCGTTATAACGACTTAGAAAGAATAACCGTTGGATCTGATTGAGCCGAATCGTAATAACGATTCACTAAACCGTTATATGTTTCATAAAACGTTACAACGATTACTGAATCGTTACACATGATACATTCTGGCTTCTTTGAGAACTTTTCTACCTTAGAATATTTTTGAGTATTGAGATGAACCGTTATAACGGTTACTGAACCGTTATAATAATTTACTGGATTGAAGTATTTTTTTTTGTTATTTAAGCTCAATTTATGTTAACTAATTCAATCAATTTTGAGTCTAACTAAACCTAAGTATAATACAGTCTTGATTAAGATCTTATATTTCATTATTAGTCTTGGTTCTTATATACTAATTCATTTGCATTTTAACCCCTACATAAAATTCAAACAAGATAAATTATAAAATTCAAAATTGTTTTACAAATCGATAAATAAAAGAAGATATTTAGTACAACAAAAAATAAGACAAGAATCTAGTAGAAACAAATTCATTCTGTTGGTTTGAGAAGCAAAATCCAAGAGTGAGTCTGGAGTCCAGAGAAATCGCCTTCGCCTCAATCCTTAGAGAATCGTTGGAGCAACGAGAGTGGGTTGCACAGAAAATCACTGGAGAATGGAGATAATGATTGTTCCCTGGATAGTTTGGATTATCGTTGTGTTGGAGCCCGAAGGGAAGCGAAACAACAGAGCCTGGATATTGCTGAAGCCTTTTACGGAGAAACACTCAGAGAAATCATTTGAAGGGAGCCAGGTCCATAAAATTTTAAATTATTACCGAATTAAGTATAATCTTTGAGTTTTTCTAAAAATATGAGGGGGAGGGGGAAGGCAGGCCCATCCCAGTCACTCCCTAGCTCTGCCCTTGCTTGTTCCGATCTCTTTCTACTCGCACCTCTACACCCCAACCTCTCTTTTATTTTCACCTCTGTTGTGACCTCTTCGCCTGACAATCCATTTGCTCCGACTTTCTTCCGTCGCCACCTCAAATCTACTCCACCCCTTTCAACCTACTCCACCACTTCACCTCAACCTTTATCTCTTACTTCAGTTTCTTCTGACTTTAGCTTGAGAGAGAGAGTGATAAAGGAGCTTTGCTGCTAGGAGATGGAGGAGGGAAGTCGGATTTTCAGCTTTTCCAACAGCCACCTACCTCTTGACTGCAGTCTTTCTCCTTTTCATATCTCTTGTTAGCACCCATCAAATATCGGACACCTAAACCCTAGGCAAGGGAGGTTAGCACCGGTCTCCCCTTGTCGTCAACATTAGCACTGAAAAAATGGCCCAAAGATTTTTAGTCCTTTCGCTACAAGTTATTTGTGTACGATGGAAATCAGTCATCGCAGTGTATTTCCAAATTATTCCTGATAGAGAGGTACAAGAATTTGACAATCGCCGTCAAGATTCATAACGAGATGGATGATGGTGTTCCTCACCTTGACAAGTCAAGAATGAAAGTACTAGAGAAATTTGCAGAATTTTAGATAAGAGATGTTGTGGACCACACTCACTTCTTGTAATATTATTTGATGTGCTTGTTGTTATTTTAGATGTTGATGTTGCGATGATAGGTAATGTAATGATGTATTCAATGTAGTTATTTGATGTGCTTCGTTTTACTAACATTATTATTAATAAATTATCATTATTAATTTCAGTTTTTAATTATATATCATTGTTATTCAATGATACTATCATATATTATTATTTAATTATAAATATTTATATATTATAATTAATTTTT
Organism: Schoenoplectus tabernaemontani; assembly: GCA_037127355.1. NCBI lineage: Eukaryota > Viridiplantae > Streptophyta > Magnoliopsida > Poales > Cyperaceae > Schoenoplectus > Schoenoplectus tabernaemontani. Next base: position 12,470,870 of record CM073749.1, read on the forward strand.
TAATATAATTATGATTATTAATTATATTATATTATATTTAATATCATTAAATATTTATTTTATCAATTAATTATTATTATTATAAATCTCTTAACATCAACAATAATAATATAATATGCTTGAACATCATAGTTGTAATAATAAAATTATTATTAAAAACAACAACAATAAATAATAATAATAATAATAATAATAATAATAATTAGTATTAATGTTATAATATGTTGTGACATCATCATCTCATCATAACATTTATTTTTATTAAATTATTAATAATATATTATATTATATTTAATGTAATGACATAAGTTCTTCTTATTCTTTCATTTGCTCAATCACAACGCTCATGTTTGGTTTGAGCATAAAGTTAAGGAGGCATAACTTCTTATGTCAAGTTATGACTCCATAAAATATTTTTGTTTGGTAAGTAATTGAAAGAATAAGAAAACTATAATGATATTGATAATTTTATTTTTATTTTTATTGTTGTTATAATTATTATTATTATTATCATTGCTATTAGTATTACTAATATTATAATTATAATTATAATTATAAAATAAAATATATCATAAATTGATAATCATAATTTATTGCTAATATTATCATTATAATATTAGTTAAATAAATAATAAATAATATTTCTATAATCATATTAAAAATATAACAAAATATTAATTATAATGATAGTACAATAATAATTAAATTATATATTGAAAATCATATATGCTTCACGTAATTTGGTGAAGAAAAATAAATGATAAAAAGAATGCATTATTATTAATGTATTACTAATATTATCATTATAATATTATCTAAATAAATAATAATAAGAAAATATATTATTTAAATACCTCTATAATCATATTAAAAATATAATAAAATATTATTCATAATGATAATACAATAATAATTAAATTATATAAAAATAAAATTAAAAATATATTAAAAATATAAAATAATAAGAATATATTATTATTAATTGAAATCATATTACTATTATAATAGTACATTATTATTAATGTATTATTAATATTATCATTATAGTATTAGTTAAATAAGTAATAATAAGAAAATATAATATTGAAATACTTATATAATCATATTAAAAATATAATAAAATAGTAATCATAATAGTAATGCAATAATATTAGTTATTACAGTAATTATAATAATTATTATATTAATAATATTATTATTATTAATTATAATTATTATCATTATATTATTAATACAAATAATTATTATATTATTAATACTGATAATATTAATAATAATTATATTATTATTATTATTATTAATATTAATAATAATTTCATCATCTTTCATATAAATTATGGGCCCTACCGAGGAATAACTTATGAAATAATTTAAGGAGCTTTGAGAGGCTCTTTAATTTATGGATCCATTATGTCATCTTCTTCCTCTTTATTTCTTATTTAATTATTAATGTTTGGCTCCATAAAGTGAGGTGTAAGGACTTTATTTCTCACTTATGCTTCAATCAAACATGACCAACAAGAATAATTTATGATATGATAACTTTATATAAATAGTTATGCCTTCTTAACTTTATTCTCCAATCAAACATAGGCTATATAGATTTTTTTTTCCCACAACATCATAAGGCTATTGATTTCGGCATCTTGACAGACTGATATTTTGTGCTTGCAATTGCAATAACTCTCTCAATACTTATTTAAATGATGATTTCTAGCACTTTATGAAAATCTTACTATGAAGTCTACAACATTGATAAAGAACATCAAGTCATTTGATCAATGAGAAAGACAAAAAAATTATGTTATATTATTAGGTTGTCTAAAATTCCTTCCTTCGTCATTCATTTTGCGTTATTTTCTTCCAATTTCTTCTTTACTACCATTTGAAACACGTAGAGGATGGTAACATGATTTTGAAGTATTTCTTAATTAAATATGAATAAAATAAAGAAATTTTTGCTCTAATTTTATATGTATAAAATGTGTTCATCACTAAATGAAGTATTTGATTGCTTGATCTGTTGATCAGATTCAACGAGCCCAGTTGAGTAAGGCCTATTATTTTGGGCTCAATACTTGTATATTGAGCCCTGTAACATGATATAGGCTGAAAGGCATATAGCATATGTGCTGTTGTTGGATACTTGGATGGATCATGGAGTCATGGAACTCAATAACATTTAGAACTGAGAAGCAACATTAAAATTTCATGACATTCTCCCCGCTCCTATCGGGAGTGCTTCTCAGAAAACCAAAGATTAATAATAATAATAATAATAATAATAATAATAATAATAATAATAATAATAATAATAATAATAATAATAATAATAATAATAATAATAATAATGATGATGATGATGAAAATATACACTAAGAATCTACTAGCTGAGTGAATTGGATTTCCTCTAAGCATTTTATTTACAAGTGGGAAAAATGTTTTTACGAAATTATTACTTTTTTTTCCAATTTTATACCGGTACTCTATAAAATTATGTTAGGAATTACTACTGAAGGGACATACAAAATGACATATACAAGTATAAATATTATAATTAATTTTGTATTATCCCCACTTATTATAGATACCAAACCTATGAATTACATGTTGCAATTTTATAACGGCCCCCTTCTTTAAAAAAAAAAACTCATAAAGCATACAACAGTGTTGCCCAAATTCGGCAAAACAGCAACGTATCCCGTATCGGATACATATCCGATACGGGTGCGGGTGAAATTTATGTGCGATACGTATCTGATATTTCAATTGGCGTATCGAAGTATCCTGACAACTCTATACGTCCCGATACGTTCTGATACGCTTCGATATGCCCCCGATACGTTCATGATATTTTTTTTTCAAGATATTTTGGTGGATTCGGTCAAGAATATGACCCGATACTCGTCGATATGCCTCGATACTCCTCTGATACGTCCCTGAGTGAAATTTATATCATATCCTTTGTTTTGCTATAGTATTTCAGTTATTTATATATCAATAGAATATAATAATTTATTCTCAATTTTATTTATTATATAATTTATTTATATTTTTATATAATAATTTATTATATATTTAAAGTTTTTAAAATTTTTAAAATTTTCATATTGCCGCATCCGTACCATATCGAATACGATACTCGCACCCGCACCCGTACAACATAAGTAAACAACAATTTTTTTCCCATTCAAGTGCAAGGAAAAGAACATCGACCCAAATGCAAAATAACAACAACAACAACGCCGGCGGCACTTCGATGTCGTTCATTGCTAAGTTGCTAACGTCCTCAAATATTTAAATTTATGAATCCATAAGAAATTCAGAATCTTTAATTTATGAATCAATAAGGATAGTCAAGGAAAAACAATTAAAAATAAATAAATTGAAGGCCTTTGAAAGGTTGTATCGTCCCAAGATGCATCATGTAGTGTGTTAAAAAAAACCGTCCGGGAAAACCCGACCCGCGGAACCCATCCCCGCGACCTGCCCCGACCCGATCCGTGCTCAAACCCGTCAGATCCGTGACCCGTTAGAACCGGCGGGTCTAGCACGGGCGCGGGCAAAAAAATTTGAAAAAAAAATCCGTGTTAGACCCAACCCGTTTTAGACCCGTCTCGACCCTACCTGACTCGTCCAACCCGATCTAACCCGTGCCCGACCCGACCCGGGAAATCCGGGAATCAAACTCGTCCGACCCGACCCACTTTACCCGTCCGACCCGTCCCAAACTCGCAGAAATTCAAAAAAATCAAAAAAATCAAAAAATATCAAAAAAATAATTCAAATTTTTTTTTCTTATAAATACCACCTCATTTCATCTCATATCCTCACACAAATAACTTTACTCTATCTCTCTTCTTAATTCTCTAAACCAAACTCTCCCTCGTTAATTCGTTAATCATTAGATATTAGCAATTCTCTAATTATATTATTATAGTAATTTTGTTACATTATCCAGAAAAAAAAATCAAAAATATTTATATTAGTGTTATTTAGTTATTATTGTCAATTTAGCATTCATTATATTATTTATCATTAATTCATTTTAAAGTTTCGGGCTTTCGACAATCTTTCGATTCAGACAAAAAAAAGGTTATTTATTAGTATATATTATATTTTATAATTAGTTTATATTTTTTGGTAATTAGTTTTTTAAATATATATTTACATTCTTTTTTTGCCATTTGTTTCTTTTAATTAGTTTTTATTAGATTCTATATTTTTTGTAATTAGTTGTATTTTAAATTTATAATAATTAATTCTTTTTTTATATTTATAACATTAATTATATTTTTTTAATATTTTTTAGCAATATTAAATGACATCTCTCAATCTTTCTTATGCCGAAGAGATGGCACATCGATTGAGCATTGAAATTTTTGGTGAAAATATGCCACGTTCTAACCCTCTGAACCCATACTATCAACAAAATCCTAACCCTCTGCATCCTTATTATCAATAAATTCCATCACAACGATATTATCCATCACAACCGCATATTGATCCTAATTACAACTCACAAATCACTTCATTTAGTGCTGGACAAGGTTCGACCTCATTTCCGTCAAGTTCTCAATATACATCAAGTTCTAATCAATATCCGCCAAGTTCCCAATATAATACCGATACAACAACTAGTGGTGGACTTCCACCGTTACATCCAACGAGTGAAGGATGTTCCACACCAACACCCGACTCAAGCGTCCCGGAATCCCTGATCGAATCCGAATCTGAGAAGATAAGGAAGATAGCTCCCCCAACTTATGATGCACCTTGGTGACGCTATTACGAACAAACTTTAGTTCCCGACGGTATTCTAATCAATGCACGATGTAAAGTAAATAATTACAAAATTTCGTACAATTATGTAATAAAAAATGGCTTAAGTCAATTTAAAAAACATGTCGATAAACACATAGCAAAAAATGAAGAACCCCAAGAAAGACCCGATACTCATTTGGTACAAAGTTATTTGAACTCGGACGGTACTAGAACTCTTGTCAAATATGACGAGAAAAGAATGTTAAATGAGTTTGCTCGATACATAGCGAAAAAAGAATAATCAATAAGTATGGCATATTATACCGATTTTGTCCGATTGGTAACAAAATGGTATCTGAGTTAAAAAAAAATAATATGTTGAACAAAAAAGTGAATTATTGGCCATATTTGCAGTTGCAACATATAAAATATCAATTACATCTGATATATGGACCGCCGGTAAATATGGTCTTAGTTATAGTTGTGTTACCGCCCATTATATTGATCATGATTGGATTTTACAAAAAAAAGTATTAAGTTTTCGAACCATGAATTATCCGTATACCGCACAAATTATTTATCAATCCATTATAAATGTATTGCATGAGTATAATTTGAAAAGAAATTTAGAGAACAAAATATTTTCAATTTCTTTTGATAATGCAAGCAATAATAATATTAAATCTTTTAATTATTTTACACGTGCACTAAACCCAATTATGGATGGTAGAATGTTTCATCAAAAATGTGCATGTCATATTCTTAGTTTAACTGTTAAGGCGGGTTTGAAAACAACTTCCGTCAATAATTTAATTTGTAAATTTAAAGATGGTCTTCATCATATTTATTCTAATAATATAAGAAAACAAGATTTTCATGTCTTGTGTGGACGATTAAATTTGAGCAAGTTAAGAGTACCATGAAACATAGATACACGTTGGAATTCAACATATAGAATGCTACACCGTGTCCTTCCATACAAAATTGCTATAAGTGAGATCATTCGTAACTCACCCGAGGGATTACCATTATTATATCTATGGAAGAATGGGACCAACTCGAACAACTTCACACATTTTTAAAAGTTTTCTTCAACGCAACCGTCCAACTATCATGCTCGTACATACCATCCGCACATCAATTGCTTCAACATCTCTATTTGATATCAAAGGTTTGTTTTTTTCATCTTGTATTTTTTTCGTTACAAATTTTAAATTATTTCATTACTAATTTTTTTATTTTTTTCAAGGTGTACCATGATTTTGAGAATATAGATCTTCGTCGAATCGCGGATGATGTTCACGGTGACTCACCTCTGTCATCGATTATAAAAGTCATGAGAGAGAAATTCTTAAAATATTGGGACAAAGTTCATCTCATTACAATTATTGTCAATTGTCTTCATCCTTCATTCAAGAAGAAGTATACTATAAGATTGCTTGAACGGTATAAGAAGAATCTAAATTTATCACATATCGGGGAGGAACAACGTGTGACATCCGCATTGAAAGAAATGTTCAACCTATACAACACCCAACTTTATGCAAACCAAACGAATCAATCATCTTCTTCAAATCCTCGTAATATTAGGTACTAAAATCTAACATATTTATAATATTCGAACTCGTTATATTGTGAGACTAATATTTTCAATTTCTTGAAATATGTCAGGAGCAATAGTCGGTCTGCATTATTGCGAGACTTGGAAGAAGATGACGACTCACAAATGCAAACAAATATGAATGAATTAGTTAGCTATTGTTTAGGAAGTATGGAACCCGACGGTATTGACATTCTCGATTATTGGAAGAGGAATGAAACTGTATATCCAACTCTCACCATGATGGCACGTGATATATTTGCCGTGCCCGTGTCAACCGTCCCTTCTGAATCTTGTTTTAGTTCAGCAAACATGATATTAACAGATAAACGCAGCAGATTGGGTGTAAAGACGTTTGAACGACTTGTATGCTTGAAAGATTGGTTTGATGTAGAACAACGTAATCAACACGCACCCGTAGAACAATCATCCGGTGAATTTATGACAGAAATGGATGGAGACTCAGATGGCATGCTAGAAAATGATCTATGGTATATGAACTCGAATTTTTAGACGGTATTTTTAAACACTTATATTCTTTATTTTTTTCCCATTTTTATTATTTTTCTAGCATTTACAATCCTTATTTGATTTTTTTCAATAAACTTTACTAACCAAAAAAAAGTTAGAACTCTGCCTATGTATTACATAGCCGGTTCAAAGCCCTGAATAAAGGAGGAGGGTAATTTTATTTTTAACCCATTTATTTTAATTTTTATAATATTAAAAAAATTCTCCCTTTTTTTTAAGTTCTATCATTTTATTCCAATTCTTTAAGATTTTATTTAATTTTTTACTTAAATTATTTCATTTAAAATTTTATTTCAATTTATTTTGAGTCATATTAGTGCCTGAACCGTTATAACGGTTTAGAAATCGTTATAACGGTTTGCTGAAACGTTATAACGTTTCATAAATCGTTATAACGGTTTATAAATCGTTATAACGTTTCATAAATCGTTGCAACAATTTATTGAACCGTTGCAACGATTTACTGAACCGTTATAATGATTTTTGAAATTTTCATAATTTTAGAAAACAAATTTGACCTGCCGACTCGTCCCATTCCCGACCCGACCCGCCCCACCCTTGGACCCGACCCGCCGACCCGTCCGACCTGACGGGTCGCGGCCAAACCCCCCAAAATAAACCCGTCCTAACCCATCCCGTGTAAATCCGTTGACCCGTCTCATCAAAACCCGCCGACCCATCCCGACCCGACCCGACCCGACCCGACCCGTACCGTACCGTACCGATTTTAATACACTACACCCATGTCCGTTGGATTCTCCCATTTCTCATGAATTCAAGACTTCTCTTTGCCTCTCTTCCCCGAAAAAATAACTACAATCACAACACCAGAAACACAGCTTCCAACTTCCTCCAAACCCTAAAAAACCTTAGCTCCGCCATGTCAAATCTGGCCACCATTGACATCGACCCGGACGAGCCGTATGCGGCGACTTGAACAATGGCAACACCATCTCCGACCTGTTGGAGGTGGCGCCGCCATCGCCATTGGACATGCCGAGTCGGGTGCTTACCGGAGTGACGCGGGTGGAGCGGGCGTGGACCCACTGGAAAGCTCTTGGCTCGCCTCGATTGGTGGTATCCCCCATGGTGGACAATTCAGAGCTACCTTTCAGGATTCTGTGCCGGAATTATGGTGCCGAGGCAGCTTATACGCCTATGCTTCATTCCAGAATTTTCTCAGAGAATGATAAGTATCGATCCATGGAATTTACTACTTGCAAGGTTAGAGGGCTGAATTGATGTTTCCATCTGTGAACTTTCTAATATCCAATAAGTGTAATGTAAAAACTTTGTTTTCTACCCTGCCTACTTAAATTAAATTATTAATTACATAGCATAGCGTAGTTTAAATTAAATCATGATTATTTTACTTGTGTTTGGTTTAGGAGGATTGGCCGCTATTTGTTCAGTTTTGTGCAAATGAACCCAAAATCTTGTTGGAAGCTGCAAGAAGAGTAGAACCATATTGTGACTATATTGAGTTATTGACATTAATCTTGGGTTAGTTTAAGCATTTACTTGTATTAGTAATCAGGCTTTACTGTTGGAAAAAATTAGGAATAGCAATTTCTTTTCCTTTCAGATGCCCTCAAAGGATTGCGAGACGTGGCTACTATGGTGCATTTCTAATGGAAAACCAACCTCTCATAAAATCCCTTGTAGAAACCCTAGCTCTGAACCTTGATGTACCAGTCTCTTGTAAAATACGTATTTTCCCTAATTTAGATGATACTATATCATATGCCAAGATGTTAGAGGAGGTAGGTTGTTCCCTTTTAGCTGTACATGGCCGTACCAGAGACCAGAAAGACAGCAGTAAATTTAAGGCTGACTGGTCTGCAATATGGGGTGTAAAGCAAGCTTTGAAAATACCAGTTTTAGCTAATGGAAACATCCGCCACATGGCTGATGTCAATTCATGCTTGGAAGAGTCTGGCGTGGATGGTGTACTGTCAGCTGAAACACTTCTGGAGAACCCTGCACTTTTTGCCGGTTATAAGACAGTTGAATGGAGAGAAGATGGAGATGAAGAAGGGTATGTGGATCAAGCTGTATTGGCAATGGAATACCTGAGATTGTGTGAGAAGTACCCAGTACCATGGCGGATGATACGTTCTCATGTGCACAAGTTGTAAATGAATTTTAGTGCTACTGCTGTAAATGAATTTTTTTTTTTTTTTTTTTTTTGGGGGGGGGGGGGGGGGGGGTATTTCATTTTTTTCTCCTGGGAAATTTGTGGAGTTATAGTATGCATTGTCATACCATTGCAGTTTTGAGGCAAGATTCAAAGTTTTGTAATCCCATTGATTTTTAGGATAGTAGCATATATTCTATGATGCTAGATTGAATGAGATGGAAATGTAACTTTAGAATAAACAATTTTGGCTTACTAATTCACAGTATGATTATTTTTTTGGTTTTACGGAAGTGTTACTGATTGGTTTACTAACACGCTGTTCTTCTTTATTTTATTTTTATTGCACCTACTTACAGCAAGTTTTGTGTGTTTTATCATTTTATAGTTAAGAATACCTTAGCAAGCCCTTGCAACTATTTTGAGGATAAAAGAATGCTTCAGTGTTCTCCTGGTCGGTCGGTTACTTGACATATCAAAGTGTGTTTTTTAAGCTATGACAACCCAATTTTTGCCATTCTCATTTCCTCTCTGTCCTCTAATTATTCTGTACTCTCAGTAAGCTCCAGAGGTCCAGGCTTGTGGGTTGTACGAAAGATCTGATATCTCAATCGCATTAGTTGTGCCCAGTTGACCTGATGTCTCCAGTGAAACTGTTGTGTGACAGGTTTAGTATCTTATGTTTTCCTGTTTTCCAGTTTTCCAATCAATTGACTGTTATCCTTCACTACTAACTGGTACAGATTGGTCTTGGGAGATTGTTATATGACAAATATACTTCCATTATTTTGAGCAAGTTCTTCAATCCTCTACCTGTAATGCCAGTACCTACTAGTCAGTAGCCTTTAAACAAGTAGTTAATAATGCCATGTCTGGAGGTCATGCAATTGGTAATCGCTTGAAGGATGGGGCCCTATTAATTGTTCCAGATAGTAGCTCTGTTTAGTTGCCAGGTGTGGAGGGAAATTTTTCCCTGGGAACAATCAAGTCACAAATAGTTGATGGAATTTGACCGGTTATTGAGTTATCAAAACGACTTGCTTTGTCAAGCTTTAGTAGAGAACCAATTTATGAGGTTAGAATGCAGACCTATTATCATTCATATTATATTTCTAATTAGGGAAACAAATGGATTATTACACTTATTTCACGTTCTTTGTGCTGTGTATACTATATATCAATCAAACTTTATAATTATAACCATTTTATTGAAAAATAGTAGAAGATTCACTACCCGCGCATAGCCATTTGCATAAATCCCAAATAGCAATCCTAGTCTACAGGCCCAACATGAGCCTTCGGTCTGATCTGATCAACAATCATTTGCTCAAGGAGTCATGAACATGCTACCATCAGAAGTCAAACCAAATAGAATCCTCATCCTTTTCCTTCTCTTTGCTCACTAAAAAATATAACCAACATTTTTTTCCAACGGTTCTCTTTATATTTAACCTCCACATGGTGGTAATTGATCACCGCAAAGCCCAGCATTTCCACTAAACTCAACTGCTGGCAATGGTGTTTGATCGTGTGGTGGGATGAGCCCCGTAAGCTGATTGCCAGACACGTCAAACTCTGTCAACTGTTGAAGATCAAGCAACCCATTTGGTATTTCACCTAACAAGCCATCATTGGGCAATCTTACTTCTTTAATGCTGACATTTTCGATTTCTGGAATCTGACCACCCAACGGGTTATATGAGAAATCTAACATTTTAACAACTTCCTATGCTGCCATGTCCCCAATATTGTCATCAATTCCACCACTAAATTCATTGCGCGACACATCCAATGTTTTGTACTGGCCAAGTGCTTCACTTATTCCTCTGGCTAGAACTGGTGAAATTTGTCTGTAGAAGTTGTTGAAGTAAGACAAATCTAGGTCCATTTGCATTACTAAGTTCTTGACTCCATGGGATTGTTGAATGGAATTGCATTTCGAGAGAGGTTTAGAAAAGTGAGACCTGTCATGTTACCTATCCACCAGGTAACTTGCCAGAGATGTGATTACTAGATAGATTCAGAGCTGATATGGAGTTTGCCAACAGGAGCCAGTTTGGAAGTGGTCCCGTGATGCCAGTGTGTAAGAATTACCCAGCAGATGGTCATTTCCCCTAACTATGCTGGTAGGGAGGTGAAAAGGATCGGATTATGGCACAGGTCTAATAATTGGAGGTTGTGAAGGTTTGTGAACTCATGAGGAATAGGCCAGATATATGGTTTCTGACAAGGTCTAATGTTTGAAGGTTCTTTAAATTGCCAATGGAAGATGGGATTTTACCAGTGAGCCGGTTTTTAGCCAAGAATTTATAAAATGTGGTTAGACCATCAATTAAGCTCGGAATACTTCCACTTAATGCCATTGTTCTCAAGAACAAACTTTTGAATTCTAAAAAGGTATCCAATGGATTGAGGCAGCCTTCTTGTCAACCAATTGTACGAAAGCCGGCAAAATTAGAGGGAAATCATACCAGAGATGGAAAATTCCCAATGGATGCTAGGATGCCACCAGTGAATTGTTTCACAAAAAAAAACCTAGTTGAATCAGTGATCTAGAGGAGAAGACGGAAGATGGAATGTGGCCCGAGAGGCAGTTAAAGTTGAGAAAGAGCTGCCTGAGATGATGTAACCTTGCGAGAGATGACAATATGGCCCGGACCCGGTAAGCTCATTGGATGAAAGTAGGAGGTCAGTAAGGTGTGACAGGTGCTCAATTGTTGTCGGTATAGGACCAATTGCCTGCTTTAGATTGCTTAAGTCAAGGACACATAGATGAGAAAGTGAGCCAAGCGCAGGTGAAGGAATGCCGACTAATGAGGCATCAGTTACAAAGTCAGTACCCGAGGTAAAGCCCTGTCAGGTTCGGTTGACGACATGGCTGGATGCTGGCTCACATGCAATGCTGGCCCATTTGGTACAACAGTCGGAGGTGTGTTCCCAAGATTGTAGAAGGCCTAATGTGTCAGTGGTGATGCTGGCCTTGAATGTGTGTAAGGTCGTTCAGTCAGTGCAGTGGCATGACATGCGTGATGAAATTTGCTATTTAAATATTATTTTAGATCAAGTTTTCTCAATTTTTAAGATCATTTCAGAATCATCTAATTTAAATTTAAAAATATATAATTTTATTACTTTTGAGCTTTCAGAGATACGCAATCATACTGATACTGAGTTTCTTAATTCACACATTAATCTTTCTCAAAATCTGATAAATAAATCAAGAAAAACAAACATAATGCTGAAAGACTAAATAATTTTTATATCTTACTTCAAAATTTTTGAAATACTGAACTGTACCATATAACTGTATGTTTCTGTGTATACACGTGTATATCTGATTGTATCTTATTTTTGGATGTTTAGAATCATTAAATAGACACCTATTTATAGGTAAATTTTACCTTCAATGAATATCGGTTTGCATTTTTTTTTATTACAACCAATCATAATAGAAAACAAGGGTTCAGTTCTTATCCGATGGGCGACTGAATGCGATCATCAGTATTTGTAGCCTACGGAATAGTGAAAAAATCAACCATTTTTAATAGGCCACTTGATTTGTTTGTTGTATTAATATTGCCAACAAACTTTATTTTGTTTGGCGCCAACTAAATTAGCAATTCATTCATTATTTTACTTTATGGATCATTTGTCTCCATTTAATTGATAAATGGAGAGTCCATTTATGATTGATTTTCAATGAAACAAGATTTCAGCCATTCAAGTATTCAACTTTTGACAACTATACATGTGTTTAATTGCGTTCTTCAGGACCAATTGCTTTGTAACATCAAATATTAATTTTGTAAGATTTAGAGCATCACTAAAACATAAAAATTATAAATATACATTCTATACATTAAGAACTCTATTTTCATGATACGTATATTATCCCATAATATATTTAATTTGATCACTTTAATTCTGATTTTAATCAGTTGATAATCCGTAATTTAATATATAATTATATCACATATATATATGTTCATAAAAAAAATTTAAATTAATTAATTCCAACAATGCAGTGATTGAAAAATGTGAAGGAGAGAAGTATGAGTTTGGATGAGTAAATGTAGCTAATAGCCATGTTGGACTTGGAAGAAAAATTTCGTGGGTTCTGTGTTGTCCATCTACAAAGGGAACGGTTTATGTTTTGAAAATGGTAGCGACAGCAAAAAAAGGTTGGGGAAAGATATCAGCATCATCAAAGAGATTATTTTATATTGCGTGAAAATGGCAACCATGTCTAAGAGACAAGGCAGTTTACTCCATGATGCCATAAAAGATGGAACAAAGAAGAGAAATAAAAAATGGGGTAGGAATCTATATCTCCCATAGTATTTGTCCTGACCGATCTGATATTTATACAGATCCGACTGTTTAGATTTATGAATAGATGTTTTACGTCCGTAAAGTACTCTCTAGATACTCACCCATAGGGTATTGAGTTTTCATTATGAACAGATAGCAAAGAACATGGCGTGGAGAAATGGTAACCTAAAAGTTTCAATTCATGGATCGTACTATGATTAAAGAAGAGAGTAGAGAGGGAAAACATGGGGAGCCAGTGGAGACTGGAGACAGATGATTAATTGCAATGCTCTTTTTGCCATATGGCTATGATTTTGATTTACAAAAAGTCTGATTTCATAACAGCGAATCAGCAGGATGGAATTCAGTATGCTGCTTTTTCTTTTTAATTATTCCATGGATAATGCGTTCTCTTAAATAATTAATGTTGTCATTACTCATAAGTGCGTTTCACACTCCGTGACTGTAATGGGTCCACATTGGACCATCTTTTGACTATATTTAGTATAGTTCTCTTTGTTTTATCCTGCGATATTTCAGCTCAAATTAAAATAATCAATAAACCTTCGCAAATAAACATATAAGCAAAAATATTAGAGTTACACATACTGACAAAATAATTAAGAAGCGATAGTGCATGAAACCAACATAACTGCTGTCTTAACTAATTTCAGATCTTATTAATTAGAAAGGTTAGAAATGATAAATTACAATTATTCATACATATATGCTACAGAAACCTATTTACGAGTCCCACCCTCCTATCCTCACTCCAGGAGAGTGAGCTGATTCTACATATATAAGTTGCACCAAATTTTCTAAAACAAAGGTAAATAGCATAATTGAAATAATTGAATAATCTAAGAAGCTTCAATAAAACGATAAATAATAATTAATTATCAAGACTAAAAAACAAAAATCTCAGGCCTCCAATCAGACTTCTCGGCACAAAGCATTCCTTCCTGATCCTTTGAGAAGGTGAGTTGTACCTCCCAGTGTAATGACTTCAACAAAGTTTCTACTTCACTAACTGTTGAAGGATCATCACGTACTATAATTTTGCCACCTGGCCTCACTATTCGATCTACTTCTACTACTACTGAAAGAATTGGACACCTGACACGTACAGAGGTATTTTCATCAGTTGTGCTGCAAAGGTTATATACTAATTGACAATAGGTGATCATCTTTTATACCTGTCTCTAATCTTTGAAAACAAGCGGTCAGCATGCAAAAGGTCATATGTCCTTGGATAGGTGCTGAATGACTCACACCAGTCATGGTACATGCCAAACAGCCCCCTTTCGAATATTATTGGTAGCGTATCTGGTGCATCAACATTCACCACATTCATAATCCACACCTTCTGATCTTTCAATGCTGCTGCAAACCTAAAACAATTAAACACCCACAGGTCAATAAAGCTGCAAATTTTCTTTTTTTTTTTCATTTATACACTTGTACAAACTAGAAATTGTGCTTTTACCCTCCATAGACTGCACGCATGTCCATGACATTTCTGATGCGAGACCAGTTAATACCAAAGCCTGAAAGGTATGACTTCATAACGACACGCTTCCAATGCTCTGTATCAGTCAGAAAATCTTCATTAGGTGGTTTACCATATATGCCGATTGGAGAGTTACTTAACCAATAAGGAGCATCCTGCAGCCGACGGGGCCATTCTTGTGGCCAGTTGGATCCCCGATCAGATTCATTTGTTGGTATCTTGTGCATGCAGGTCTTCAATGGGATGTACCTACAACAAAAATATTTATTGGGTGAAGACTGAAGAGTTAATTCAGACCATAAAATAACTCTGGCTGATGACTGACATTTTCTTCTGTCAAAGACACTTTCACTTGTTAGTTAAAGATGCTCGATCACAATGGGACCACAAAGTATATAAAGTAATACCATTGTACAAAAATATATATTTTTCAAGAGGAAAAAACTAATAGGACAAAGGATCAATTTGGTTTCACAAAGGTAATTTAATTAAATAAACTGTTTAACTGCCCAAAAGACATTGGGTTCAGTTTGCAGCAGTGAAAAAAGATTTAGATGACAGGATGAATTGTGGTTATAAAAAGCTTGACAGAGGTTTTAGTTTTAGGGTTTATACAACAACAACAACAAAGCCTTTAGTCCCAAATAAATTGGGGTAGGATAAGGTTTAGGGTTTATAGTAAGGTTAAAAATTTTGTACCAAGCAGCATTTGGGTCATCATTCTCTTCACACATGGGAGGGCTCTGATGCCGTCTCTCAATGTAGCACTCATTGGAAAGCGGTTTGCGAAAGAATGCAGCACCAATTCCATTCAGCCGATCCTTCTTGATCGTAACAAGATCCCAACACATTGATTTGGTAAGAGATTTCATGGCTGCAAATTATAGGCAGTATAGTTAAGAAAATTATGTTTGTTGGCCGTTAATTACATTTAATTGTCGCTGACAAATTGCCTTGCAGAAATTACCCTTCCAAATTTCAACGTCTTCCTCCAGCTTTTGATAGACAGGAGTTGCTGACCATACAAAGTATCCCCCTGGGCGTAGTACACGGTTCAGTTCCAACAGTAACCTACCACCTGTATCATTCAATTTTGTCATCATCTGGCAAAGGCATTTCGGAAATAGAAAATTTGAAAGGCTTTATGTGTTGTGTAGTGGGAGTGTGAGACATGTATGTACCAATTTATGCAGCATTAAGAAGCTAGCAGATTGAGTGCAAGCAGTTTTTAGTCTCTATCTAAGGTTTTCTAGAGGATATGAATGTGCATACTTATACTGAATCCCACTGATATGAGTCAATTAGTACTATTCAACTAATTAATACTGTCAAGACGAATAACCTAAAATCCAACAAGATACAAGCAATTACCATCAGCGTGCCAAGGGACACGGCACCTGGCGCAATGAACAATATCAAACACATTTCCTGGGAACAGGAGGCGGTGGGCCCCCATGACAGCTGAAATGGCTGGAATACCCCGCTCAAGTGCCAGTTGTACCTGTGCCTCGTGCTCGTCCTTGGGAGCAAATGACATTGTCAGAACATCTCTGTCAAATAAGTACCCTCCAAAGCTGGCGACCCCACAGCCGACATCTAGTACTACTCTTGTGTGCTTTCCCCAAGCAATTCCTTTGACAGACTAATAAAGACAATGGGAAAAATTAGAAGTTATATGCAAAAGCCAAAAAGTTTCCAGGTCCAATAGTCATCCCAGATTATACTTACCTCTTGAAGGAAGTCAATGTAATGCAAAGCACCATGTATGAATTGTGTGCCACCACCTGGGAAAGAGAGGTACTGGCCTGAAACCTTAACCCAGTTCTGGTGTCCCTTAACATCAGCAAGTTTAGTATGAGGCACATTGTTGTACCAAATCTGCAATACAATAAACAGCAACCATTGAAGAAACCAAGAAAGACAGACCACATAAATTCCAGAAAGAAAATGAAAAAAATAATAATACAAAACTTACCCTATCTCTACTCTTAGGCCACTCAACAGACCTCTTGTACCCCTTAGGCAGAGGCACAAGACAAGTCGGGGCCTCTTCAGGGCAGTGTCGTTCCCTATGCTCGTAATGCCGGTAATTTTCTGGACGTAACATCTTAATTGCCTTTATGTTATCTAAACATGGGATGTAGTCAGGCCCTGTACTGGCATTACATAACTTCCAATCATACTCTTCAGAGTGCTCTCCACCATCTGAATGCAATCCATCTCCTTCACCACGGTCAGAACGCCTCTCCTTTTCCTTCTCAGATTGATCAGCTTGTGTGGCCCAGGACCTCTTCTCACCATTGCTCTCAGCACTGACCTCCTTTCTGTCTTCGTCAGTTGTATGGGTCTGCTCAGTGGAGCTGTTTTCATTGGTTTCTTCACTTTCAGTTTGTAATTCAATTTGTTGTTGGTTCTCGCTACTGGTTTCGTCTTTTCTATACTCCTCAGTGTCCTTCCGATTTTCATCAGGCACCTATTTGATAAGATTGGCATATTATGAAACATTCTAGAGATGTATGTTAGATATTATAATGAGTTTCTGAATTATGAAACATCTTACTACTTTGGTAATTACTGAAGTTAAATGTAAGATGAAGGTAGTTCCTTTTATTTCCATTTTTCATCATTTACTTCATTGAGAAAACATAACATGGTTATTACCCTAATTAAAAAGAAAGAGTTCACTAAATAGTTATGCACTAAAGTTAAGTAGAGAAGAAAGTAAATAATAACCTCTAGGAAAGGAGGCTCAAGACCATTTCACTATATAGATAAACTAAAGTTCTTTAAATTTTCAGGAATAGCCTTATGTTCAACAATTATGATGCCCCATGATACCAATTGTGGCCTTGAAGGATCTAAATGCTTGAGTAATGCAACTAGACGAGCCAAAAAATGGACTACCCTAAGATCTAGCAGGTGCAATATACCAAATTGTCATTGTACAAGGAAGCTCCTTGGGCTGCAGTTCATTATGATATTTGCAGGAACAACCTATGTGTAACCTTTCTGGGAGATTTTTAATGTGAATAATGATAGGGGGTTGTTTGTAAATTTTTCTTCTGTCTTGGATTTTTCCCATTATGCTTGTGGTCTGTCTTCAGTGAATAGGCAATATTTATTGAGTTTGGCTGCTATTTTTTGTTGAAATATTTGGAACTTAGAGGATATTCAAGGATTGTGAGGGGACTCGGGCTGTTATATTACTTCATTCTACATTATGCTTGTTTTCTTTTTGGACAGGAAAGGATAGTCACCTAGATCATGCTTTTATTCCAGACGTTGTTGATGCTTCTGATAGTGATTTAGAGGATCAGGAGGCGGGGGCTGGCGCTGCTGCTAGCTCTGGTTAATGTACTTTGCAGTGGTTAATGTACTTTGTTTTTGATATGTTTTTGGGTGTTCTGGTAATTTGATTGTTTAGTATTGGTTTACGACTTGGTTGCTTACTTCTTTATGTTGATGCATGGCCTTTTGTTTATATTTTGGCTATAGATGTATGTTTTTATTTTGTTTGAACTTGTTATGCTCCAAGCCTGGTGCTTGCAGTATATTGCTATTATGTAATCGCTTTTAGTAAGAAATGAAAGTGGTTAACTACTGTTACTTCAAAAAAAAAATTATATATTGCAGGAACAAAGTCAGATTAGGCCAACATAATCTGAGAGTAGCTGTCTAGTTTGACAATTTTGACTTGGTCAAAGGGAAGAAAGGAAGATAAATATAAGAGGATGAGCCAGCCTTTGAAATTGGGCTTTTTGTGGGCCAGGATTGATCATGACAAGAAAAAACTCACGAGAGTGACAGGTGGGACTGACACTGTTATAAACTTATAATTAGATTAGTTCAAGAAAGCAATAGACAGACAGGTAGATCCACAAAGAAAATGGAAGGAAAAAGAGCTAATGACACTGCAAACTAATGCTCAGCCTGTCAGAGTGTCAGATGTGTCACTTCTATAAAGAAAAGCAAAAGAGAACTGACTCAGGAAACAAAACAAAGGCAGGAGATCTGTATAGTAGTATCCACACTGTGGGACAATTGACAGAAGAAGTGATCAAGTACCATATTTGAATGGAGAAATTATGAAGTAGAGAGAGGAGGAATGCTGATGAAGCCATTGAGTTTGTTAGAACAGTACTACATTTAATTGTTTTTGCAATTTACCCATTTTGCTTATTCAGTAAACTGATGTTTTTTGCAATTATCCAATATAGTAATTCAGTCAAAGTGAGATGTAAAACTCACAATATATAATGTAGAGAATACATATTTTGTTTATGTTGAATAGAATACTGAATGCTCTTCACCAGACCAATTCAGAGTAGGCCACATTTTATCAGAAATCCCATGAATATTAAATCAGACAAATTGTTATAACAAGCAAAGAACAACAAACCTGTTCTATGGTCTCACTGGTCTGTCCCCCACTTTCATTTGGTTTCTCCTCCTCCCTGGACTCGCTTTTCTCTGCTGTCTCAGTATCTTGCCGCCTGTCATCGTCAGTCGGTTGCTGCTCGTCGTGTTCCTGCTGAGCCTCATCATGGCGCTTTTGCTCCTCCTCCATGCCACCGTCGAGGCTGCTCTCTTCCCTCTGTTTCTGTGTCAGCTTCACTTCATGCTCATGCTCTTGATCAGAATGCTGATCAGATGTTTTGACTTCTTTTCAGTATCTTCTTCTTTGCGGTTTTTGCCTCCATCTATTAAATTAGGTGATGAAATTGAGGGTGACTAGAAAATTGATGAGATAGCTTAAAATAACACTCACAATAAAGGGCCTCAGTGCACTTTAAAGGATATATAAACTGCACAAGAACTAAAATAAAAGAGAATAAAAGAAATCATTTCAAAATTGATGCAGTTCTTGCTTAATACGGAACAATGATTTCAGACTAAAGATCCTATATTTTTTGTGAAGTGTTCAGGGTTTAATCACTACAGAAAAGGAACTTGAGACTGAAGATTCATTCTTATCTGTCATATTATTAGTAAATAATGCTTTGATGCTCAATTAAATCTTATATTGAATAAATGCCTGACTTGATTTAAAGTTTCAGTAACTAACCCTCAACTGCACGATTGGCAAGGATTAATCCAACATTAAGCAGGTAATATAAATTATTACAGTGAAATACCACAAGGCATGAATTCCACAGAAAAAAATATCTGGCGCAATGAAGCACAGGCAACTCCTGAGTTCCATGTAAAACTGAAGTCGAGGAATTGGAACTGATCATAATGTAGCTCAAGATTTGATCTTTTAATAAAAATAAATAAAAGAAAGAAAATTACCTGGTTCACCTTCATTCTGCTTCTCCCGGTCCTCAGAGAAGACCTCTTCC
Organism: Schoenoplectus tabernaemontani; assembly: GCA_037127355.1. Classification (NCBI taxonomy): domain Eukaryota; kingdom Viridiplantae; phylum Streptophyta; class Magnoliopsida; order Poales; family Cyperaceae; genus Schoenoplectus; species Schoenoplectus tabernaemontani. Next base: position 12,491,065 of record CM073749.1, read on the forward strand.
TGCAACTCCTTTTGCTGGCGCTCCGCTTGCAGTACCTCCACTTCCACCTCCTCCTTCCTCCGATCCAGATCAGTCACCTCTCCGCTGCTCTCGCTTCCGTCGCTATCCTTTACGGTCTCCTTCTCGACCGGATCCTTTATAGTCTCCTCCGGGAGCTCCCCTTGCGTGTCCTCCATCACCGGTGGCGGGTCCGACTGCGAAATGGAGAGAGCACGAACAATGTGGCTTTGGCTGCCAGATGACGTGGCGCCGGATGGAAAGATCGAGAAAGAACCAAGAAGCCACGCTCCGGCGATGCATATTACGACGAAAATGGCTGTGGTGAGGTAGTACGCACAGGGGTGAGAAGAAGACGGAGATGAGGAAGAGAAGGAGCGCTTTCCACCCCTCGAGTTTCGGTTGAAACCCGCCATTGTTGATTGGTTCGATTTGGTTGCTAGAATGGGATTTGTGTTTTTTTAAAGGGAATGTGGGGGGAGGGGATTGGGGAGGGGAGAAACAGGGAGAGGAGAGAGAGCGCGCGCGATTCTCGAAACGGAGAACACAAATATAGAAGGTTAAATCCTCTCCATTTCTACGGTCGTGGAAAGATGAGATTTTTTTTTAGTAAATAAAAAAAAACGCTGAAAGTGGTTAAAATCCTAACACATTTTGCACCAATAGTCTGGCCCAAGTTTTGAACTCAGATCCGAGACTTGGGACTGAGTTCAAAACTCGGGTTTGGCCGATGCACACAAAAACCCCCCGAGCTCACTCTCTCTCTCATCTCCCACTCTCTCCCTCTACCTTCTTCTTCTCTTTAAACGAAAATTTTTTTCTCCAATTTTTTAGATCTATTTCATTTTTACTCCAATTTATAGACTGTTTGTGCGAAACTTCTTATCGTTAGAAAGAGAGTCGGAAAAACTAGTTGTTCTGTCAATTTCGTCGTCATTTCGAAGGTAATTTTTGATTTTATATTTAAATTCGAATTTACGAAAATTAGTAATTTTATTAGATTTAGGTAGTATAATTATAGTGATAATTGAAATATAGTTCGATTGTGTTGATTTTTAGTGTTAATATTGAAATATATTGTTATAATTAGCTTAATTATGTATTAGTACCAACGAGGGTAATTATTTTTAATTTATTACATTATTACATTAAATTAGGTCAAATATTACATTGGTTAATTATGTGAAAATTTTCAATTATACCAAATTATACCGAATTGTATCGAATCGTACCAAATTATTTATTTGGTGCAAAAAATTAAACCAATTATTGCATCAAATTCTAATTGCATGAAATGATACCAAAATTTACCAGATTGTATCAAATTGCATCAAATTAAACCAAATTGTATCAAATTTATAATTAATTTAATTATACTAAAATTGTACCAAATTTGTAATTTTTTCAAATAATTGTAGTGAAAAAATGAAGTATCCCCAACTGTTTGTCGTGTCCCAAAATGAACATAGATCACAGAGGGTCAAAACCGATGTAAGTATTCTTTATCGTATAATATGAAAAAAATATATTTATAATTAATTTTAGCATGTTGTATGTAATAAAATAATTTATATAGCCTCATAGCACTTTCCGTTTGAACGCACATCGTCCGAAAATACCATACAACGCGCAGATGGATCCATATCTGCATCGTTTGGGTCTGTACCAGATGGCAATTATGGGTGATTGTCAGTTAGATAAATCACTCTGACGACGGCGCTTGTCGAGAAGGTGGCGACCAGAGACGTCGACATTTCATCTACCAGTCGGCGAGCTGATAGTGACGCTAGAGGACGTGTGTTGTCTATGGGGATTGCCTATCAGAGGTATTTTAAATTTTTAGTATGTTATTTTTTTTGAAGTATAATAATCTGATTTTGTAAATTCAAAAAATACAGAAAAACCCATAACAGAGGTGGTCGACGACGAATGGAGCGAGACGGTCGAGATGCTACTTGGGTTGGATACTGATCCATACAGTTACGATGACATCACCGATAACCTGTGGCCATTTAAGACAAGGAACAAGGGGAAAGAGAACGACTACATTCAGTATCCGACTCGCGTGTTTGCGAAAGAATTTTCAAGAGTTGCCCCCTTTATTCAGATGAAGAGACCGTCCAACGGTACAAATTTTACTCAGTCCATGCATTTATTTACATACACAGGAGTAGTAACTTTTTTTGTAGGTGCACACAAGCATTTTGTTTGGATTTGTTCGGGTCTGTGATATTCCTGAATAATAGTGCAGACTCAGTGCCGGTAGTTTATTTATCATTCCTTGACGACATGCTCAACATACCCAAGGAGGGCTATGACTGGGGGCATGCAGTACTCTCTTGTTTGTACTTCAACCTCTCTCGGTCATGTCTCGAGCCGGCCGATTGCATAGCCGGCCCACTGCTTCTACTTCAGATGTGGTCGTGGACGCCATTCCCGATTGGGAGACCGAGGTAAATCATTTTTACTCACCTCAATTGAAAAAACCATATTTTGTTCATATTTTATTGGCGGTGCAGGTGCAAAACTGAGGAACCTCCACTTGGCGGTCCCGAGACTCAATTGTGGCCTCCATACGGTGTCAAATGGGCGACTCGACACTTATTCAAGTACACGCCGCGACATGGAGGATCCGGACACTTTCGGGATCAGTTTGAAAATTTACAAGATGAGAGCGTCAATTGGACGCCGTACAGTACCTACCACGCCGACTTGCCTTCGGTGTACTACGCGCATTTCAATCTGTAAGTTTCTAAAATCAATAAAATTTATGTAGTTCAATTGGTACATGAATTTCATTTGCTAACTTATGCAAGTGGAAGTGTCGTGTGTGGATGATTCACTTCTGGATGGTTGAGAATCACTATCCAGATAGAGTCATGCGGCAGTTCGGTCTATTCCAGCAGGTTCCTCTGCCAGCACCGATCGATTATTAGCAGGTGCTTTGAATTACCGTAAGAACAAGCACACGTCGGGAGGCGGTGAAGGGCAAAATGTCGATTGGGCGTAGTATTATTGGTGGACACAGGACAAGCCTGAGTTGCCTATCACGGAGTCTCGACCGTATGACTATTGCCAGCACTACACGTACATGAGGTGGTACTACAAAAGAGGGATGACTACAATATGGTACGGCATGAACACTGACGAGCAATTGAGCCAGCCGTTATCACACCCCGAGGAGCATATGGATGAGTTATCGTACGTACCACATTCACACCAGACTGACTGATCGGTTAACACTTAACCAATCTATCTTTTCTTAATTAAACTCTTCACATAACATGCGGTATATAATAAAAAAAAATTATATATGCAGATATTTCGTTTGGTGAAGAATACAATCACCGCCATTAGTTGGCTTACGACGCCCGGACATTCATGATTTTGGCAAGCATGAATTGCGCCAGATAAAGCATTTGATGGGTGATTTAGGTCATCCACATATTTTCACTGCGATGCTTGCTTCTGCAGGTCAATATTTAAATTTTTAATTTTAACTTGTAGGTATTTTTGTAATTGATTTTTGATAATTTAATTCATGTAAATATGTGTAATTTACTCGTACAGGTCTTCTGACGGATCATGACGACATCGATATCTCTATCGATGACCGTCCGATCGATGGTCCACTCGACCGGCCAATGAAGTCGATGATTGATGAGTTCGACTTATTCTAGGGAGATTTCATATCGTACTCTCAGATTATGAGTCAGATGAGTCTTGATTCGGGTGCTAGGACCTCTCGTATCCAGTACGATGCTCCACACGCATCATCGTATGACACTCCTGGTCCGTCCACCCGAGTGTCCGAGATGTAGGCACCGTTGGAGGCAAGACATGAGCACCCTCACCGTGAAATTCGGCCGAGAGGCACATACAATCCGTCTCTCATTCGGAGGATGTTTCATAGGCGTTGATGTTTTTTTTCCCATTTATGATTTTAAATTTATTTTCTTTATTTATGTTTTTACATTAACTTCTTACAAAATTTTCATATAACATAATAATTTTAAAATCATTAACAATAAAAAAAATAATAATAATAATTTTATGTAACATATAATCATTTATGCAATATAATTTCATATAACATAATAATCATTTACATAACATAATTTCATATAACATAATAACTAACTAACTAACTAACTAACTAACTTAAAAGAAAAAAAATATAGGCCGGACCCGAGTTTTGAACTCGGTCTCAGGTCTCGGATCCGAGTTCAAAACTCGGGCTAAGCTATTGCTGCAAAACGGGCCCAAATTTTAGCCACTTTCAGCGTTTTTTTTTTCATTTACTAAAAAAAAAATCTGTTGAATGATACCTAACCGTAAATACGTTTATCTCGTCTTATTTGACTAATTATGATTGATTTTTATCCGAAAAAGGGGAGTTTACATGTAATGGAATTGTCCGTTTACATATGAACGGAGAGAAATGTGGGAAAAAAATACTGTGGATGGAGAAGTGCTGACAGCCGTGTTGTTGGCGTGACCGACAGCTAAGTGGAGCCCGCCTCTCAGTAGCATAAGAGAGATTAGACTATGATATCATCATGGGCGGATGCAGGATTTTAGTCAGGGGGCAAATATCGGATTGTAATAGCTTATCGGGTTTAAATCCATTAACTAATCGGGTACTAAATAAAATAATAATAATTTAATATATATTCTCACCTAATAAAAAAATTATTAGAATAATAACATTTTATATATTAAAAATAACAATAAAATAAAGCTCAAAGTAATAGATAATCAAGTTGATGAAGAAAATTTTCGTCTATAAAATTTTATATTTTGATATCTTTGCATAATTATTTCATTATACATGATATTAAATATTTTTTTCTCAATAAAATTAATCGGACAATCCAGGGGATATCATTAATAATTTTGAAATTTACTTAGTTACAACGTACAACGAGTGGTCTTTTCTTGAACAGTCCAACTCCATTTTAGATGGATCATCAAAAATGGCCAAGTCTATTTTGGATTTATATTTTAAGGACAGTTGGAAAACATTTTCTGCGAGTAATGCAATGTAGTATTCTAGTGGAATAGCAAATTGTATTTGTTAAGAGTGCAAACTACAACCTCACTTCTTGTTAATCTTGTTTTGTAAATTTGATTCCTTATTAGTACAAATAAGAAAGTGCATGTTCTTGTAAGAGTCATAAAAGGCCGAGTAAAAAAAAAACACTTCCGTTTGAAAATTAAGGTAAAAAATATCTGAGTGAATCAACTAAATATGGCCTACGGGCCCTTCATCAAAAGAAAATCAACAAAATATGCCTACAAGTACATGGCACAGAATAACTTTATAGTGAAATATGAGCTGGCGGGGACCCACACTGCAGTATGTTTGAAAAACAGATCTACCTTGCAGGATTAGATGTGGCTACCGCCGTGTGGAGACAAGCGTATTTAAAGATTTTTTTTTTCCTTTCGGACATATTTTTGTTTTCCGACTTCAATAGACTGAATAAAATGTCAAGTGGAATAAGCCTGAATGAGTATATAAGATCATTTTATTATCCTCATAAATCATAGTTTATTAAATCAAAATTCTACATATTTTTTTATAAATCTTCTGTATGATAATTAATTAAATTAGAAAATAGGTTTGTCTAGTATCTTTTGTAAATATTTTCTTCTTAATTTAGTAAAAGAAAATTGTGACATTTATTGTGAAAGGAGAATATGTCGGAATATTAATATACATACTTTGTTAACCATTTAGTGTCAAATATTTTGATAAGTTAATTAAAAAAATTCAGCTAAATAGAATATAGGATAAGAAAGTATTATTAGATATATACTATTGATGAGTTATACTTTAATTGTTCTTTTTTTATATATAAGAAAAAGTTAAGTCAACAATCCAATCATAATTTTTTCCAATTTTCATCAATAACTCTTTCATCGAGAAGCAAGTGCAGATATATTGTGATTTTCCTAACAAACCATCCTACTTACTATTTGATTTTCAATGGTGATGAGGTCTAGTTATTATTTGGTCTCATGGTATCTAGTTTATAATTATGTCAACTCTAATTTATTTACTTTTTAAAATATTTCATACTTCTTGTTGCTTTATTTTGGAGAAATTATTTCATGTTGATACTACCGAACAGTGGAGATAAACATAATATACAACCAAATTTGTTGGCATTTCAAAAATTCTCAACTAAATCTAGTAGCTACATAGATCGATACAAAGAAAGCACTACAGAAAATCCAACCTTCGGTGTGAAGTGCTATACTACGTACGGTACCACCGACATTGTCAAGTGACCGCTTGTTGTAAATGGATTGGTGCCAAAATTGTATCCATCGTCTAGATGCAGATCACCATATAAATTCATAAATGCCATCAGGCGAAACTCCACTAAGTTAATTTGGTAGCACTCCACATGCACTCTTCAATTGAATGTTTGAAATGGACTCAATATTAGTTTGGTAACAAATTCTTATTAGTGATGACGCAAGAAAGAACCGCTCTTGTTTCTGATGTGTTAGGCAGATTACTGATTGTATTTTCATAAAAAAAAAAGCAAAAATTATTGACAATAAAGAACCACTCTTTGTAATTCTCTAAAGTCTCCGGCCCTCGTACTATTTTATTTTTTTCAGATTTTTTAAGATGATTTTTTTGACAATGAATATATAGCACTAAGTAAATTAGATATTTAATCGACAGCTTTTGCAAAGGAAAAAAGCAAAAGACGGATATACATGTGCCATTGCGCGTCTACCGGTCTACACAAGTACAAAAGCTAAAGCTAGCTTAATTATATGCTTAGGAGTTTTGGGCAATGCACTGGCGTTTTCTGAAACAATTTTAACTTGACAGCCACCCAAGATTATAAGAAAAGAAATGTTTACTGGAGCCATAACCCAAAGGGATTTTTATTTGGCTGGATAAGTCAAAACAAATTATCCAAGAAATTAATTAAAGGAAAATATTATGAAGACATTATTCAACATAGATGTTGTTAATACAAATGGTAACTCATTTAAATTAAATAATGATAGAACTATATAAAATAAATTATATTACAAAATTATTAATACAAATAATATTATATTTAACGTAAATAATAAAATCATATGGATTTTGTAGGGTGTTAACGGATCGGATAATATCCGATTTTATCAGTGATCCGATCTGTTACACTTAACATCTTTTTTGATTTGTCGATTTGCAAAATAATCTTGAATTTTACAATTTTTCTTTTTTGAGTTTTGTGCAGGGATTAACATGCAAATGGACTAGTGCACAAGAACCAAGACTAGTGCTGAGATATAAGAGCTTAATCAAGACTGCATTAGGCTTAGGTTTAGTTAGATTCAAACCGAGTTGAATTGGTCAAGATAAATTGAGCTTAAACAACAAGAAAATTGCATACGCGCCGGGAATCGTTATAACGATTCAGTAAACGTTATAACGGTTCATCTCAATACTCAAAAATATTCTATGGTAGAAATATTCTAAAAGAAACCAGAGTGTGTCGTTATGTAACGATTCAGTAATCGTTACAACGATTTGTGAAACGTATAACGATTCTGTAATCGTTATAACATTTCGTGAAACGTATAACGATTTGATAAATCATTATAACGTTTCAGCTCAGTTGATCCAACGGCTATTCTTTTCAAATCGTTATAACGATTTATAAAACGTTATAACGGTTCAGGCCGAAAAATAGTTTCTTCAGAAAATCTATTTTAAAAGGATCATCTCTCTCAATATATGTTGATGAGTTGGAATTTAACAGATCTAGCAAAATCATTACTCTAAAGAGCTTACTAGCCATATACAAAGTGAGAGAGATAATTCAATAGATTGATACACTCAATTCTCCCAACTTGATCCTTCGTGATCTTCTTGAAAACATTCTTTTGAGCTGTAGTGCTCACATTTTCTTGAGTGTGTTGTCACTCACATTTTGAGTGTGTTGTCACTCACCTTTCTTTTGAGTGTATTGTCACTTACCCTTTTTGAGTGTGTTGTCACTCTTGTTACCGATAGGCTTGGCAACCCATTTTTGTAAGGGACCAAGTTCTATAAGTGTAAAAACCCTTTTTAAATATATCGGCTCAACCTCAATTGTTAGAGGTTGAGGGTCCCGGAGGCGTAGGCATTGTTAAAGCCGAACTCCGTTACATCTTGTGTTCTTGCTTTATCTTTACTTTTTTTCTCACGTTTCTTTGATTGCTATATTCTTGTGAGAATTGAATCATTTTAAATCGTATTCCACTGCCATTACACTTGAACATTAAGCCCCAAACCGGTTTATACATTTCTACCTTAGGTTCTTTACATTCTTGCACTATCTTGACCTTTCAACATCACCATCTTAGGGCTTCAAAGGTCTTTCACGATCTGAAAAATAATGAAAATTATCCGATCCGTATCCGTATACGGAGATATTCATATCGGAATCCGTATCCGAAATTCTTTTACGGATGAGGATACAGTAAAACCCTTATCTATCTGTATCCGACCATTTAGCTATTATTCATCAATATCCGACATTATCCGAAGGTATCCGGTCCGATATTATCCTATTTTATCCAAATATGTATCCGAAATATTTCTATTACATGATTTTTAATTATATTTTTAGCATTCATTATATATCTAATTTATTTTATATTTAATTTATGTTAATGTATCATATTTTTTTTTACAATTCATTGATATATTTAAACTATTAATATAATAATAAATAATATTAAAATTTTATAATTAATGATTTTATCATAAAATACTATGTATTGTTTTCCCAATGATACGTACAATATTTTTATTTAATATCCAAAATATATCCATATTTGTATTTATATCCATCCGATATCCGTCCGTATCCAATATTCGTTGAATATCTAATCCGTATCCATATCCGATACTATCTGTATCTGAAAAATTATAACGGATATTAATACAGTAAAAATATTATCCAGACTAATTTTAACTCAACTCTAGTTGTTATTTTCTCACACAATTACAATTAAAGATTTTTTTTATTCTAATTTAGGAGTTGTGCACTTTCGTGGCACAATCCCTTATCTAGGGTAAATTATATTTTGTGGTATATTCTAAGGGTCCGTTTGGAAAATCAAGGAATAGGTTTGGAAGAGTGGTAATTTTGGAAGAGTGATAGAATAGTATTTTTTTTGGAAGAGTGGTATTCTTGACTATTCGGAAGAGCAAAAATATCGTTTGGCGTTATTACTCGAATAGTTAAAATATGAATAATTATGATGATGATAATAATAATAATAGTAAAATAATAATCATAATAGTAAGATAATAATAATAATAATGTAATAAAAATAATCATAATAAATAATAATATTATAATAGTAATATAATAAAAATATAAACATAATCATAATATAGTAATATAATAATAAAAAATTATAATTACAATCATAATTATAATAATATAATAATAATAATAAGTAATCATAATTTTAATATAATAATCATAATCATAATCAAGATAATAATAATTATAGTCATAATCATAATAATATAACCATAATCATAATCATAATAAGATAAAAAAAATAATCATAATCATAAAAATAATTAAAAATAATTATAATTATAATAATATAATAATAAATTAATCACAAATATAATCAACATATAATAATATAATATAACATAATAAAATAATAATAAAGTAATAAAAATAATCATAATAAATAATAATATTATAATAGTAATATAATAAAAATATAAACATAATCATAATATAGTAATATAATAATAAAAAATTATAATTACAATCATAATTATAATAATATAATAATAATAAGTAATCATAATTTTAATAATATAATCATAATATAATAATAATAATCATAATCATGATAATAATAATTATAGTCATAATCATAATAATATAACCATAATCATAATCATAATATATATAATAAAAATATAATCATAATCATAAAAATAATTATAAATAATTATAATTATAATAATATAATAATAAATTAATCATAAATATAATCAACATATAATAATATAATACAACATAATAAAATAATAATAAAGTAATAAAAAATAATCATAATAAATAATAATATTATAATAGTAATATAATAAAAATATAACATAATCATAATATAGTAATATAATAATAAAAAATTATAATTACAATCATAATTATAATAATATAATAATAATAAGTAATCATAATTTTAATAATATAATCATAATATAATAATAATAATCATAATCATGATAATAATAATTATAGTCATAATCATAATCATAATAATATAATAATAAAAATATAATCATAATAATATAATAATAAAAATATAATCATAATCATAAAAATAATTATAAATAATTATAATTATAATAATATAATAATATAATACAACATAATAAAATAATAATAAATAATAATCATAATCATAATCATCATAATATAATAATATAATAATAAATAATATTGATCATAATAATATAATAATAAAATAATTATATTTATATTCATAATATAATAATATAATATTAAAATTATATTTATAATAATAATAAATAATATAATAATACTAATGGTAACAATAATATAATAAAAATAATGATAATAATAATTTAATAATAATAATATAATGATAATAATAATAATAAATAATAAATAATAATCATAATATTAATAAAATAATAAATTATAATCATAAATATAATATAATAATATAATAATACTAAATCTTAATCATAATCATAATATAATAATATAATATAATATAATTAAATAATAATCGCTATTCCGATGATATCGAGAGCTAATCCATTTCACCTATAAATTGGTATACCGGATTAACACTATTTCACACTCTTCTACTTAGTCTAAAATTCGTTTGGCAAATTAATTCATCGGAATAACTATTTTATTCCAAAGTTTTTATTATTCCATTGAGTGTCAAACACTCCCTAAATATCTGTATCCGATCCGTTTACACCCTAGGATTTTGTATCTGCGCAACAGCGCAAGAAAACAAAAGATGACAGAAAAAACAAAGCTGTACTGGCGCAACCCTTGGTTTTAAATGTGCATTGGTATTGCGGGCCTTATGAATACAATATTAAATGTATATAGGCTTTTATGTCAAGGCTTTAATTATTGAATGTATGCAAGCTCAGGCCCATGCGCTTCTGAGTTCTCACATTTTATCACTGTGACATTGTTGGAGTCGGTGTTGTGTGTTGGGGGTGGGGGATTCAATCGTCGGCTACGGTATTTTCTGATTTTTTTTTTGTGTGAAGAGATATTTAAAGGTTAATTTCGATGGATGTAGGAAAAAATAAATATAAATTTTAATGTATAGAGATTTATTATTATTAAATTATTAGCGTTGATCGGACAGTTTAAATGAAAGAAATCATAGACGGAGTTTTTTTGCGCTCCAGAGGATATCGATTCCAATTGCCATTGTCATGCGAAAATTCATATCTTATGCAGTACTTCATTGGTGGAGTGTCGCTCATAGTCATAGATACTTCTTCATGAATTTAAATCACACTGTCTTGATCATTTTACTCGTAATACAAAATTAATAGTCAAATGAGCATTCAGACAGTTATTCCGCATATGAAATACTCTAGAGAATACAAACTTACATATTCAGTCTTTACATTACTAGTAATGAAAATTTTCTTTTCATATATAACATGCATTTTCATTGTTACAAGCGGCATAAAATTTTCAAATCTTTTAGTTATCATTCTCCAAATAGAATCAATCAATAACAAAATAACAACACACTGTATTTCAATATATAAAATATTGATTAAAAAACTTCCAACGGGCAACGGCTTGATGATAAAATGACTCGCTTTTTACATGCGCACACAATGACGCGGCTTAGCGAATCTGAACTGAGATTCATCCAGTATCCACAATTACATTGATAAATGTTGCTTGCAAGTTGCAAAGGATTTTTTTTAAGCGTTGAATTGTTTGATTTAATTGGATAGTCCATAAAATATTTCACAGTAGTCGCAACTTTAAAAGAAATATATTCTTAGCCTAATTTGGTTGCTATTTCGGTGGTAAAAAACGTAGTCCACGTGTAAATAATTTAAATTTTACCTTATTTCCACGTGTAGTAGTAGTGATTTACTGTCACACCCCGGCTGATAGGGCATGACAGGACCCCGCCACAAATACATAATCCTATGCATCCGTAAGACTTTTTACTAGACATATCCAATAAAACTGACAATATAACACCATAATACCGTATTAGTTATAATATGTAATTTCACGGATAGTTGTATATCATAGTAAGGTAGTGAAATCCCGAAATAATCACAAACATTATAAAACAAAATTGAGTTTAACCAACTGGAATACAAAATAACACTGATACAGTATTATAATATATACAAATAAAAAAACCTACACATTGCCTGACCCGTCTTGTGAGTCACTCCCAAAACTTGTAAAAATATTTAAAAAAACGTAGTGAGAAATAAAATTTCTCAGTGCGATATTTAGTTTCAGTCTCGGATTTACAAGAAATCACGTATCTGAAATTAAATACCCACAAATGCATATGCAATTAATAATATAATCAAATGAATATCAACGACAGACAGACAATAGAAAATATATATAGTCTCTATTTTATCTAGTATAACATGGTACCATTTTAGGTCTGATTTTTCAAGTCAGGATCATATCACAACAGATAGCATAATTTTCAATTCATTTCGGTCAAATGACAGAATATCAGTCAATCGACCTAGAGGCAAGCCCAGCAATACATAGGCCAAGAATAAGTAATATAACTCTCTCGCCCAACCGATTTTGGGCTACAATAAGAGGACGAATCCAATATGCGCATAGTGAATCGTTTTTCGAGGTCAGGTTGCGACCCTTTACCACGTATATATTACTTTACTTTTTCAATTCGGTAGATCAGATACACACAATTCCATTCCCAGAAAATCAAAATCGGAGAATAGACAATATGGTTTACCAGTCAAAATGAGAATCATTTCATGCAAATTCCATAAATAATAACAATGCAAATGCTTTTCATACAAAAGATGCAATTAAAACGAAATTTAAAATGCAATAACGAAGTATATAATTTCAAAAAAGAAATTTTCTGTAATGCCGAGAAAGAAACTACGCACCTGATATGTACTCACTCACGGTATTTATGTATCTATCGATCCCTCTTGATTCTTTGTGATATTATTTAGACCTAGATATAAGATAATGAATTATTTTAGTCTTTTTGTTATTTTGATTTTGCTTATATCATTATTGATAAAATAATTTATGAACTGGAAGGAACAAAGTACCATTGATTACTAAAATATAATTGAATGGCTATCGACTCCTAAACACCATTATATTAATTACCATTTTTATATATCAAGAACCTAAATTACGAAGAAATGTGGAAGTTAAATGGAATTCTTAAGAATTCTGAGTCACAACTTACAAGAACTATTTCAATATGAAGCAATTTAGCGCCATATCCGTTATCAGATACCATTATCTTAATATTTATACACAACACCATATGCTATCATGATCTTAATTTGATAATAAGGATAAGCACAAGTCAATAAACTTACTCACCAATTTAATTCATCAAAACTAACGACCGTTATTGCTAACAATTACTGATACCGATCTTAAAGTATAGAACAATAACTTAACCAGACTACAACAACATGAACTGAAATTAGGAACATATGGTTAGCAGTAACCGACAACTATAGATGCTACTAATTGCCAACATAAGCAACATCGCATGGCTCAATCCCGGCCTGCTCAACGACATACCCCACCGGAGCAAAACAGAAGAACAAACTGGGTTTTAAACCATACCAGTAAAGCAGTGAAACAGCAAAGGAAAGATGAATCAACTGGGGTTCGGTTTTCTGACAAGCTGCTGGTACCGGTCCAAGGCGGGGAGACGGGCGCTCGGCCGGCTTGCGTGGGTGACGCTGGTTGTTGCTTTTTTTTTTCCCGCGACCTCGTCTCTGGCAGCAGTAAGAAGGATCAGTTGCTAGGTGCAAGAGTGGCCAGGTCTGTGAGTGGTCGAGTAACGAGTAGAAAGGGGAAGAGAGATACTGAGAGAGAGAGAGAGACAAAGTCGGTAATGAAAGTAAAAGAGATGAACTGGATTGGTGGATTGGATAAAGAAGCATCGAGAGAGTGATTAGGACAGAGCAAGAGAGTCGGTAGGGAAAGAAGGGAATTAAAAAAAAAATCATCGTGGGTCCCGATTATCACTCTCACAATGGATTTTGAATTTTTTTATATTTCATGATTTTGATTCGTTCTCTTACTTCATCATCTCATTTGCTTTCTGATCTTGATTTGTCATTTAATTTATTATTTCGAAACAATGACTTAAATTCTTAAGTCTCATTTCAATTATTATATGATATTACTAATTTAACGTATTAGCATATAGCATACTAGTTAGATGTATATTATATTTTACCTTAATTAATGTTATTATTATTATTACCTAGTCTTCAATTTAACTTAATATTATTAACTATCACACTCATTTTAAATCATCTTCTAATTCTTATTAATTTATTTGATCTTATTATATTTTATTTTATTTTCTTGGAAATTTTATTTTTTTAATTTTTTAAGTCCTCTTATTATTATATTATTTATTAAGTTTAGTATAACATTTACTATAAAATAAGTTAAAGAATTCGTGGTGAATAGAACTAAATCATCAAGTATTATATATTTTAACATTTATTATCATCACTACTTCATCAACTTACTATATTATTATCAAAACACCAAAGCTTTAAAATATATTTACTTAATACTAGTAACAGTAAGATAAAGATGTATTTTTATAAAATGAGTTCGGATGTTTTTTTTATAAATGATGATAAAATTAACTAATATATTAGTTGCTTTTTCTTTATCTATTTATCTTTATGAGTAAGAATAAGACATGGATAGTGGATAAGGATAGGATATATATGGTTAAAAATATTTTCAAATAGGTATGGTTATGAAAATATTTCTATCAATTCATACTTATATCCATTGACACCCTATGGGCTACGACTATGATAATTTTGGAATTTAATTTAATGAAGTTAGGAAAAGTACAATTGTCTTATGAACAATTTGTCACAAAATCTACGAATTAATGACAGTATGGAATTGACATATCAGGCAGAATTAATGAAGTTAGGACCAACAGTACGAATTAATGACAGTACGGAATTCACAATGGTTATGATAATCTTAGGGTCACTTGCAAAAATATTAAAAATAGAAAGGATTATAAAATAATAAAAAATATATATATTCTACACGTGTCCGATGTAAAGAATTTATAAAGTGAGGTGAATTAAAGAGCGAGAAAATTAGAAGCAGAGTATCACATGGCTTGATGGTTCCCCCTGTGTGACATCTCAAATAATTAAATTCAAAACGGTATCAAATTGAAATACATATATAATTAATGACTGTGGAAGTGTGGAGTGCCTAAAACTCAGGGCAGCATCAACAAAATGCAAGCACCGATGATTCAACATTCTTTTCTAAATAAAAAATTTAATTTGATTTTTTTTTATTATTTTTTACGGAAATTGAATACATATCGCTGTATAGGGGAAAATGTAAACAAAGAAAAAGAAAAGAAGTCAATACATCAATGTTTACCAACGGTTCATAATATTTTTATATAAATATATTTTTTATCCAATCTGTTCAGAAATGACTTTTTATATTGCATACATACAGTTTTGATTATATTTTTATTTATTGATCAGTCGATCAGGACCCACCTCTCCATAATTAAATCCGCTGTAATAATCGTTGATTATAAAGTTGAGAGTTGAGTTTACGGTCCAAATCACATGAAATAATTTCATAAAGAACCAGAAAATCATGTAGTTATGATATACAGAGTTTTGAGGAAAAAAAATATGATGTCAGTTTCTGAAATATGCGGCATAATTCTTGAAGACTATAGCTAACATAGTTTACTTCTTTATATTTAATTAAAGAAATTAATTAACAGTTAGTTATACTCAAGATTTAATTAAAAAAATACATGCAATCAAATAAGAGAAATATTCATACTCTGATTTTGAACAAATTAAGGGTGTCGTGTTCTTTTTTTTTTCTTTTTTCCAAATTTCCAGTCTATGCTGGATTTCGATCATGTAATGGCCGCAATTAACCTTCCACATGAAAGATGGTTTATTTGCCTACAGTTTATTTCCCACTCAAAGTTGTTTAAGAAATAGCATCAAATTTAATATTCATAACTCTCATATTATCACATCTAGTCTGGCCAACATTACTGACCAACACAATGTTCTCTGCGTAGAATTGTGCAAGCTTTCAACACTTGCTGCATTATATTGTGAAATAGATTAGTGAGGAGGAAATGCAGTTCTCTTCTCTAGTCGTTTAATAATTTATTATTATTAAACTAATACTAAGATCCATATATCTTTCTCAAAAAAAAAAAGATCCATATATCAGAAAAATATAATAATAAGGTGAAAAAATGGTGAATTTTACATTGCAAAAAAAAATTTGAAATTAGATTTTTAGAAAAAAAAAAGTATTGAAAATAAGATTCTGGAGTTGTACTTTCCCTCCATTTTTTGTTTTTTTATGAAAGCCCGTAGTACTTTCCCTGCATTGAATTGTAATCAGAAGTTTGGTCCAAAGAAAGTACATCTTTTTTCATCATGCACGAATTTCGGAGGCACCTCTCAAGGCTTAAGCTATATATCACCACAAGCATGCTTTCATGTCTACAGTTATGCTCAACTATGTTTTGTCACTTGCAAGTTGCAACATCAATCTAAGTATCTAACACAAGTACCAAAAGGGAGCTACTGTCCT
This sequence comes from Schoenoplectus tabernaemontani, assembly GCA_037127355.1. Lineage (NCBI taxonomy): Eukaryota > Viridiplantae > Streptophyta > Magnoliopsida > Poales > Cyperaceae > Schoenoplectus > Schoenoplectus tabernaemontani. The sequence goes on from CM073749.1 coordinate 12,507,969, forward strand.
CTAGAATTTTACATCATTGCCTACAGCCTTAATTTAGGTAAAAAAAAAAAAATGAAAACCTTACACATTATTTTCTTTTCAGAGAAGCTTTGTCCTCTAGCTAAAAGGCCAAAAGAGAAAAGACGGAAGTATTTAGTATGAGTTTGAAATTGGATCATATCCTAGGATCATATCACTACCAAATTAATTAAATTTGAGGAGTAAAAAAAACTTTGTAAGGTAAGGTCAAATTAATTAAAACCGCATTAGTTTCCAGTAGGCTAGCTAGCATATTAATTAAAATAACAAATTTTGTAGATTGCGCCTGAATAATAGTAGAGGAGGGGATCTCTGTTAGGTCATGTCCATGTTCAACTCAATTTAAGAATATTCTGTAAAAAGAGAAATAAAACCCACTTGTAAGCCATCCAACACGACAGTGCCTACTATCATAGGATTTCATCTCCTCTACATTTTACCAAGGTAACTATATAGATTTGACTTCTCCCAAAAGCACCTACCTCCCTTTGCACGCTGGGCAGTTTGAGCATGTGAGTTGCTGATTACTTACCAGTTACCACTTCTATTCGATACTGTTTTCATACTGGTCTAAGCTGTGATACCTCATGAATGTTTGGATTTAGCAAAAAGAGAGGGAAATATGTAAAGTTTCAATCTTTACTTTGAGTGCGTCATCGATCGGACCAACAGTTGCATTGTTGAAATCGATTCGTGACGGCTAATACAGTTTCGAACCCTTCGTGATGTTAAAATCAGTTAGACTATATCTTAACAATTTTGACAATAGATCTTTAAATAGATACGAAAAAAATCTTAAAGATAAAAAGAACTTATAGATACTTTTTTTCTATTTATAGATTGATAATGATTTAAATTTTATATAATTTCATTATTATTTGATAGTTCATCAAAAACCGTTAATTAGAACAGTTACAAATTATATAATATTTTGATAATTTTTTGATAAATTATCAAATAATAATGAAATTTATTTGATACAGATTCCGATTGCGACCACAACGTCCGAAAGAAAGTGACTTGTTGTAAGTGCAATTGACTAAGATCAACGTGAGAATATTTAATTTTTTAGTTTATTTCATTCATGATTGATGTCAAATCAACATTTGTATACATACATTTCGATTTACAGTTATATATACAACTAGAGAACAGCCTCGCGTTGACTCGGCATGCCTTTGATGTATTGGTAAATATGTTCCACACAATTCATGATTTGTTTTTAATAAATTGTCAAAATTAAAAAATTAAATTAAAAATCATTAGAATTATTTTTTTAACTATGCATTTTTTAAAATGTTTCAAATATTGTACGCAAAATATATTAAAACACCTAATTTTATTTTATATTATTTTTTATTGGAAAAAAGGTTTGCAGACTAAAAAAGGGTAAAGATTTTTTGTATATAATTTTTCATAATGAAAGACTAATTGAATAATACTATAATATGTTGAAAATAATATAGAACAAAAAATAGATATGTTTTCTTCAATTTTCTGTTTGCGCATATTTGAGTTTGGATTTCATATTCACGTTTCTTATATATTTTGAAAATAAATCATACTTTAAGTAAAGAAAATATATTACACAACTGTGTACGATTCAAGTCAAAGTGAATTTTACAATAAAATTTTATCCAATTTAAAATATTGATGTATAGTTTTCTAATGAAAATAGAGAGTGATCTACTTCTTATACTATTCAGTAAAAGAGTAATGTACGTCCATGAAAAAAGTATTTTTGTAACAAAATTTTATATATTAAGATACCTTGAATACTTATTTATTAATTTACTTCAAGTCAAACTGTTATAATTTTGTATGGCAAGACACAATGCGGTACTTGAGTGCCTGATTTATATCACAGCCATCACAAATAGTGGGCTGTTATTGTAACTAATACTGTAGAAGTACTATAGAGATACAGTGCCGAAAGCCATCCAAAATTATATAATATAATATAGACTTGATGTGTTATCTCCAATTTGAAATAGGGAATTCTGTTCACTATGAAATGCCAATAATATTAAAATATTATTTTTTTAAAAATACTCTATGGATGAATAAGTTTTTAATCATAAATTTTGATTGATATAACCTATTCCAAATTTACTGTGTTACATATCATATAAATTATTTCTTTTTTATCAAATTCGGTAATCATCCTTTAACAATGAAATGCTAATAATTATAAAAAGAAAATGATTGGGAGATACCGTAGTTGCTAGCATCATCGATATCACAATATATAATTTATTTGTGCAATTTATTTTGTACAATAATTTTATTATTCAATTGAAATACAAAAATTTTGAATAATAATTCATTTAACTTGAGTAAGAAAATATTATATAAACAAATTGCATAATTAAGTCAATATTATGAATAATAACTAATTTAGCTTGCATAATAAAGATGATATCGACATTGGTGTTATATATCCGGCCGCTTTCATTATAGAATATATATATAGAGAGAGTAAATCTAGCGTGCTCTTAAGCTTATGGTGGTCTTCTATGAACTTAACTCAAAAAATATACCAAACATCTCCAAATATAATCAAATTTGATATTCCATAAGATTTTAATATATAGTTTATATTGGGTGAATTAGATTGAAAATTTGAACTTTTATTTTGTGAGATATTTTAGGCCAAAGTAAAATATCTCTTTACTTCGTGAAGCACCGTAAGATCTTCATATATATAGTAAAGATACCGTGAGCTTAAATTCATGGAGGCCTTCCGTGAGCTCAACTCAATAAGTATATCAAATCATCTCAAAATTTTAATTTATCATGCTCATTAATTTTTTTATATGAAATCTTATGGGATGTAAAAATTTGGAGTGTTTTGAGTTTTTTAAGTCACCGTTTTTAATTTTTAAAAATGATGTTGAAATATTGAATATATTATTATTTTTTTTAGAGCTCATTTTCAAAAATTAAAAACCATGTCTTCAAAAAATTAAAACACTTAAAATTTTTGCATTCCATAAGATTTTCATATAAAGAATTTAATGAGCATGATAAATTAAAATTTAGAGATAATTTGATGTACTTTTTGAATTGAGCTCACGGAAGACCTCCATTAACTTAAACTCACGGTATCTTTACTTGAAAAAAAAAAATCGATTTATGGATGTTGTGTGTTTTAATCATAACAACACATATATGCATGCTACAATTTTTATGTTTTCTTTAGTGGTATTCGGTTGTTAAATTGGTCAGCAAAATCTATACATTTTTAAGGGGGATCCGTTGACAATCGTTATTTCATGGATGTTGAATATTTTATCACAAACAACACATTTATATCTACGACTTTTTTTTTGTTTGGTGGAATATCAGTTCTTTTAAGGGGTGGGATTGTTGACAATGGGTTATATTAATAATTTTAACAATGGGATTCTAAAAATATAAAAAATAATAAAATAAAAAATTTATACATATGTTTTCAACTTATAGATTAATAGTCAAAATTTATGTAATCTAGTTATTATTTAATGGTCTATCAAAGACCATCAAATTATAACACTTGCAAATTGTATAAAATCTTGATGGTTTTTGATGGAGTAACAAATTATATCCCAATTATTTGAAATTTAAAACATTGTTGATCTATAAATTAAATAATATATCTATAAGCTTTTTTATTTTTAAGATTTTTAATATGTTTAATAAAATTATGGTTAAAATTATCAAAACAATCATTTATCAAAGGATCCTTGCCCTTGTTTTGAAGGCACTTATTCATTCGTAAAAAAAATGAAGGGTTGTTGATGTGAAAAGGAAAGAAATTAGGAGAAAGAAAGAGGTTAATTGGAAAGAAAATAGAGAAAAAAGATTCTAAAAAGGAAGAAGACACCACACGTTACAGTTTAAAGCAAAACTTTCACCAAAATGGAAACTCTTTCCTGTCCATGATAGGCGCGAGAGTCTCTTTCATCCCACTTCCTTTTAGATAACCCTAACCATCCCATCTAGTTTTCTCTTGCTCCATTCTTGGACTTGTTCTATGTGGCACGGTTAGCTTTTTATAGTTTCACCCTTTTTTTAAGAATTGATTTGGATTAAAAAATATATATTCTGTCAAAGAAAATATATTGGGGGTACGGTTAGTTGATTTCTCAAGACACAATATTTTTCTGAATAAATGTAATTTTAGTGTCTATAATTAAGTCCCATGGCCTCTCATCATACTGTGCCTTCTTAATTAATTAAGATTTGAATTCGAAACTATTAAAAGTAAACATAACTTACAATTGAGTTATCTGTTGGGTTAATATACATTATGAATCATCTGTGGGAGATGAGTATTAGAGCCTTCATATTATCATGTTCACTGATGGTTTTCTATTGAATTTTAAACTTATGTCTTCAATAAAGAGCTAGGTATAATGTTTTATTATATCAGTAATAATACAAAATGAATTTATAGATATATTATTGAACATATAAGTATAGTGACAGAATCAAATTTCATACAATTTAGAGATTATCTATTAATGATTTATTAACGATCATTGATTTCAAACTATACAAATGTCTATATATAATATTAATTATTAAGCAATGATCCAATAAAATTTAATATGAGCACAATTATATAACATAAATCAAAATAAATTTATTCATTTATATTTTTACTCAATTAAGCTAAGAAATATAATGTCATATACTGCATTTATAGTCGAACATCAGAAAATTGAAAGGAAAATAATACACTTGAAAAATGAAGCCTGAACACTGGTTGGGATTTGCTACACTATAGATCCGCCCTGCCAAGCAATTGGAAAACTTTGGTAAGTCCATTTTAATGAAACACAACTTTTGTAAGCCACGTCCATTTATGCTCTCACCATCATCCAAACTCTCCCAACACACATGCTTTATAGAACCTCCTCTTTCCCCTTTCTTGATCAACAGCATCAATTCATCCCCCCCTCCATTGTTACACCTACATCTCAACAAAGGAGATAAAGATTGATCAAATCAGTTTGCAAATGGGGAGAGGCAAGATCGAGATCAAGAAGATTGAGAACACAACAAGCCGACAAGTGACGTACTCAAAGCGTCGGTCGGGAATTCTGAAGAAGGCACGTGAACTCACCGTGCTTTGTGATGCACAGATTTCCATCATAATGTTCTCCAACACTAACAAGCACTACGAATATTGCAGCCCTTCCACCGAGTTAGTCGCTCTTTTTGGGAATCTTCTTTCTCTTTGGTTTATATACAGCAGTAGCTGAACAAGATAAATGGATATGTTAGTGAGAAAGAGGAGAGATGCAAATATTCGTTTCATCATTTGAACTTCAGTTAAATGAGAACTAGTATTGGTTAGATCTATTTTTTCAAGAAAGATGAGTGCACAGAAGGTAAGAATAAGATTGTAGAGAAAAGTGGATTTGGAAAACCCTAGAGGTAGATTGGAAATTATTTTGTTGAGAAATTATTCAGTGTTACTAAATTACTTTGCTTCTCATTTTCTCCTTCACAAGAAATAATATAATGCAGATTTTTTGTAATTTTGACCAATCTTAATCTGCTTTACTTTTCATCCTATTAGTTGAGTTTTAATTTCTTTATTTTATGCATTCTGATGTCAAAATTTTTATTCATTCTGGCAGTATCAAGAGAATGTATGACCGCTATCAGCAAGTCACACAAACAGATCTCTGGATCACTCAATATGAGGCATAGAGACAGCTTACACATTTAATTACTAGCACTTTATTTTGTAGAGAAAAATGATTGTATTTAAATGTTTGATTCTACGCTCATTTATATTTTGAAGTAGCATTCAAGTTGTTCATTTCTGATTTCTGTAGAAAATGCAAAACACTTTGAGACAGCTCAAGCAGGTCAACGAAGATCTTCACAAGCAAATAAGGTTGGGAGTTCTCATCTGAAATTGCATATCTTTCATAATATAATTATAAGTATGATAAATTGGTAACTCTGTCAAGTTTTCAAGTAAATGTGAATGACAAAATTTTATCTGAGAAATTTTCAGGCAGCGGACTGGTACAGAGGTAGAGGGACTTGATATGGACAAATTGCGGGACCTTGAAGCAGATTTAGATCAGTCACTAACAACTGTTCGCAATCGGAAAGTAAGAATAGAAAATTGTTCAACTGCAAACCTAATTTCTGTAATTATTAGTTGTAACATTGGAAGACCTTGCTGAAACCTAACATATGTAGCTCACTTATGTACTTCTCTACCCTGTTCTTCTTTTTCACAAGGCAGATTGTGTGTGTGCAAGTGGGCTTGCATTTTGTTGACTTATTCAGTTATTTGTGATGCTCTTGATTAACTTCTCCGTGCTAACGAATCCAATCTGTTTGTATCGCAGTTCTCATACATCCAAACTCAGACTGACACCTTCAAGAAGAAGGTAATATGATGCCCCACACAACTTGTTAACAAATTATTAATTGTTTTCTAGCTTGTCTTGTTGGTAATATATAATTGATTAACACATACATCGAAAACAATTCATTAAAAAAACTAGGTTTAGAGGGATAAATGAAGATAGATTAAAACAAATAAGCTTTTCAGTGTGGAAGAAAAACATAATAGAATTATCATACAAATTTGATTTCAGAAGGTCCCTTCTATGCATGTGCTCATATAATTAATTCAGAAACAGCAGAAAATATTCAAGTCAAATGCCTCTTCAAATAAATGCTCCAAAATTTTTAATCTATCGATCAATCTTTTCTTGTTCTTCTCTTTTTTTTTTCCTATTAAAGTATGATTAACATTTGTAGTTTTAAATACATTTTTTTTGTTAGAATCTAGTAACACACTATGTGCTCAATAACAATGATGCTAAATTGTTAAGATATACATTAACTTCAGAATGATGTACAAAATGATGTCAAAAGAGGAAACCAAATATATTGCTATTCAGTCTATATCATGGTTGAACTTTAGATTATTATACCATTTATTCAGATTGACTAAAGTGAAATAATATACATATGATCTACAATCCTTTTGAGTATTTTTTTAATGTCGTTATTCTTTATGAAAAAGGATCTCTTCTAAACATAAGATCAACAGAAAAAATAAACTACATTGATCGACAAAAAAAATTTATGATATATATAGCTTCGGTAATAAGATATTTATTAAATAATTATGCCTTTATGCGTACTTTTTTCATTCTGTAACCAGAAAAATACTTTTTTTTTTTCCAAATGTTTCTAATCTAGACTAAATTTCTTAAATTAAACATAGCTTGTAATATAATAAAGTTTAGATACTAAATTTTGTACTTAATGAGCATTATATACAGTAATGTGTACATCTTGTATTTGTTCAGTTTGAGGTGCTTTTTTTTTTAATTATGGGCGCATTTTTTATAGTCACAGGGAGAAAAATTAAAAGAATATTAGTTTTATACTTAAATCTTAAGCAAAAGTTTATTAAACTGAATTAGATGACATATACATATATATAATAATATAAAGCGCCATGCTTTCACAAATAAAATCTATATTTTTTCTCCTAAAATATTCTGCTAATTCACAATATTAAAACATTTAGCACCGCATAGTTTTAGAATCGGTTGTATAACCGGTGCTAAATCCTTTATATAATCGGTTCTAAAATATTTTTTTGTGGTAGTGTAGGAAGATGGTTTAAATCCAAGTAAAGAGATGTACTTGATTTCAAATTGGATGGCAGTGATTACTTTTTATTTTGTCATTGGTTGTAAAATTAACATAAACAGATAAAATAATGTCATTGCATACGTACAGTAGCTTCTTGAACCAAATAAATTACAGCAATTATTTGTTCTCTACTCACTACAGTACTAAAATCTTTATATTTGATTATGAATTTCATAGACATTAATAACACATCAATAGTAATGCTAAATTCTTTCTAATATTGAGAAACTCAACAATTATATACAGATCAATTGTAAAAACTAAGAATTTTGAGCTTGTTATCCCACATCATTGCATCTTTATCATTTCATAGTTTGCAGTAGGAGAATTGAGGCATGTCAAATAGAATCTTATTTCCATCACATGTTGAATTTTAAATCGCTGTTTATGATCAGTGAGAGAACCACCACAATCTCTTAAAAGTTAAAAAAAAAAATCAAAATTTCAAACTAAGTAGATCTGTAGAAATCAAGGTCAAGGACATCCAGTGTTTTCTGGTTTTCCCTAGAGTTAGCAATCCAAGATGGGCCTATTTCTTGTATCAACCTTGGTTCAGCTGTTTATCTTGTGTGTATTATATTCTACATGTTTTATTTTATCTCAGTGGTCTTTTCTCTTTAATACTGGGTTAAAGATATATGCCTGTCTGCATGACTGCTACGTACCTTTGGATATACGTTTCTCGTGTTTCCTTGGGCTTTAGGTTTTCGAGCACTAAACCAAAGAGGGTAAAAAATATATGTATATTTTTATCACCTTCAAGACTGTTGAAATGAAAGGTCAACATGTCGCATTGATTTAACAGGTACAACAGTAAACTAAACTAATTTGCTGAGAAGGTTCTTTGTTTAGTTATTTATGCTAGAACAGTCTCTCTGTCCATTATGCGCCAAGTAAACATTTACAATACTTTACATATTTGATGTGGTGGAAAGCTATTTTATGTCATTAATCAGTGGCGGATTCAAAGCTGGCTCTCTAATTTTTTAAAAACATTCAAAAATATATGTATAATTTTATAAAAGATTTAAAATTTGTATATCAAATCTTTCTAATATTTTTTTCTATATAGTAAAATATCTGACTTCTTCAATCTCCCCTCCAATTTAAAATCCTACCCTGCCATTAATGGTCCCCACATTGGAACTTGGGAACATCTTGTACTGTCTAAGATGCTTATCTTTTGAAATTCTATAGGTGAAGAGCTCCCAGGAACAGTATAACACCTTGGCGCACAATCTAGTTGCTATGGTAATGTCAACTACTCTTTTCATTAAAAACAAATCTATCCAGTTAAAATTACTTACAACAAATTATTTATTGCTTCAAGCAAGTGATCATACTGCATATTTAATATTTATAGTTTTGGGTAATTTTTTTGGAGTTCACTAAACTATATCTCAAATTCATATTTGTTCACTGAACATTCATTTATCCATTTTAGTCACTATATTTATTCAAATTTAGCCACTCTATGAGTTTCTTCATCGAAACTTAACATGAACATTGTATTAAAGTTTAAACACAATTTTATATAAAATTTAAAAATATGACAATATAAGACACAAATTAATTAATTCTATGTTTTAAAATTAGAATTTTTTATGTTTTCAAATGTTCTATTTCTTAGAAGTAATTATATTATTTAGAATATGCGTTCTTAGAATAATTTTTAAATTAATTAATTAAATAAATATAAGTTGTTATATATAGTGATTAAATCATAAAATTGAAATATCATTAATCATAAAATTTTAATTTTTAATTATAGTATGATGTTAATATCTCTAAATTATATATAAAATTCAAAAATCTTCTTCAAACAAATAAAATTAGATGGTTAATATAAATTACCTTATTAAGTTATATGCTCAATTACATAAAAATATACTATATGAATAATAAAAACAATAATAGTTTATCAATCTTACTTAAAAAAATAATTAACATACATGTTCATATAATATTATAAAATTTTCATTAAGTTTGGATGCAAAAACTAATGAAGCGACCAAACTTAGACAAACATCAAAGTGTTGTGATTAAAAATGGATAAATAAAAATTTGATATTCAATTATGAATTTGATATATATATAGTTTAATGACGTCTTAAAAAATTACCCTTACAATTTTACTGACTACACAATTGTAATTCTACAAACAGCTAGTATATACTAATTCGATAATATTCACTAACAACCGAATCCCCCTAGCAGGAGATGAAAGAAGACCACCCTATTTACGGCTATGTGGATAATAGCCCGAACAATTATGACAACACATTGGCTATGGCAAACGGTGGAGCCCACATGTATGGCTATCCTGTGTTGCCAAGTCAGCCTAATCTGCATGACATGGGGTTCAACTTGCATGATCTACGACTTGCTTAATTAGTATATCAGTATTGTATATGGCATCTCGAGAGAGGTTATTTATCTGTGTTTGTTTTCATTAAGAAAAATTAACCTCGAATTGTGGTTGGCTATATATGTTAAAACTTAGAGGTTTCCTATGTTAAAATTATGTTATTTTACGTTGAACACCGTAATTAATTCTAGAACGACTTGTACGTGGTAGAATTAAATGTACGTATGGATATCAATTGCCTGCCGTTTAATATGAATATCTGTTGGTTAATGTATGATTATTTTAGTTTGATGTAAAAATGCATGGTTTTCAACTTGGTGTTTGTTGTCCGGATATATATATATATAGAGAGAGAGAGAGTAAAATACCGTGAGCTTAAATTCACGAAAATCTTTCGTGAGTTTAACTTAAAAAATACATTAAATCATCTCAAATTTTAATTTATCATTCTCATTAAATTATTTATATTAAAATCTTGTGGGATGCAAAATTTGGAGTGTTTTTAGTTTATTAAGTTACCATTTTTAATTTTTTAAAATGATGTTTAAGTATTGAATATATTATTATTATTTTTTTTAAACCGTTTTTCAAAAATTAAAAACCATGACTTAAAAAACTCAAAACATTCCAAATTTTTGCATCCCAAAAGATTTTCATATAAAAATTTAATGAGAATAATAAATTAAAATTTGTAGTTGATTTGATATATTTTTTTAGTTAAGCTCACAGTATCTTTACTATATACTATATATATATATATATATATATATATACTAGCTATATACCCGCACGTTGTAGCAGACTTTTTTATTTAAACATTAAAATATTATAAAATAAAAAAATTCACATTTATCTAATATTAAATTATAAATTCACCAAATTATAGAGAAAACCTATAATAAAGACTATATTTAATCTTGGATGAGATTTTTGCACAATATGAGTTAATAATTCATGATTTTTATGCCAAGAAAAGTAAATTATTCTAACATATATTATCACCATTAATTTCTTACCAAATATCCACAAGGTTTCTAAATAAAAAAATAATATTATGGAAATAATAGAATTTAAGGGAAAGAAATGGAGAGAAAGAGAGGATCAATGGACGCGATCACATACGTTCGATCAACCAAAAATAAATATTAGCCGTCTAATTGAGGGTTAAAATGGGTATAATAAAAAATTACCATGACAAAAAATGGACTCTCCAATTCTTAGATGCTTTATATAATAGTATATATATATATATAGGGAGATATTTCGGTGCACAAACAAAGAGTCATTTTGCTTCGACCCAAAAAATCTCACAAAATCAAAGTTCAAATTACAAATCTAATTCACCCAACATAAACTATATATTCAAATATTGCTCAATACCAAATTTGATTAAATTTGGAGCTTTCTAACTATTTTTTTCAGATTTTTAAAAAATATCCCAATAATAATAATAAAATAATGATAGACCTACAAAATTATCATCTTTTAAAAATCCAAAAAAATAGTTATAAAGTTTCAAAAATAGTAAAATTTGATATTCAATAAGTTTTCAATATCTAGATTATTGAATTAGATTGATATTTTTAGCTTTTGGTTTATGAGATTTGAAACTGAAGCAAAACTCCTTATTTGTTTCGCGAAGCACCGTAAGGTATCCCTATATATATAGAGAGAGATAGAAGAAGTCTAAAATGCAATGCGTTACACGGATGCGCCCGTACACCACGTTAAAAATAACCTATCTAAACCGTTCAATTTACTTTTCATATCAAACTCTTGTAGAAAAATCAAATTTTATAATTTTTAAACTTTTTTGCTATTTTTTTCCAAGAGAAAGTTGCTTGATTTAATGATTTTGGATCGTCCAATAGTGATGATTTTCTTTCTATCCAAAAAATAGTAAAGTAATTTAAAAAATATATATAATTTGATTTTCTACAAGAATTTCTACAGAGAATAAATTAAATGGATCAGATCGGTCATTTTTAACTTAAAATTTAAGATTTTAATCCGTGCAACGTGTTGCATTTTAAACCTCCTATATATATATTATGGAGAAATGGTCTGTAGCACACGGATCATCCGTACTACGCATAGCACCCTAGCCTAACTTTCTCTCTCTCCCTCTCTCTCTATATATATATAGAGAGAGAGAGCGAGAGAGAGGCTATCGTGCTTTGCTAAGTACAAAATCTCTCGTGCTTTACGTTAGTATCTCAAATTTGAAAGTCCAAATGGCCGATCCAAACCGTTGAATATGATCTTCATATTGAAATATCTTTGTCAAATTTATTTTTTTGAAATTTTTTACTATTTTTTAAATGGGTACAAAGTTTGTTGATCTAACGATTTATGCACCATCCAAAACTAATAATTTTATACCCATCTAAAGAATAGCAAAAATTTTCAAAATATATATATAATTTGATCTCCAAAGATATTTTAATATAAAGATCATATTCAATAATTTGGATCGGTTGTTTGGACTTTCAAATTCGAGATACGGATGTAAAGCACTGGAAGTTTTGTGCTTCGCGAAGCACCATAACCACACTATATATATCAAGTTTTTAAAAAACATTTAACGGCTCTTAACGATGATGTGATCAGTTAATGGTTAATGGTTTTAACGAATTTATACGGTCGTTAAATTCAAAATCGGTCAATCCTTTTTTATCTATTAATTAATATTTAAAAAGGTTAAGAAATACATTCTCATATCATTAGTACTTAATAATTAATAAAATTAAGTAAAAATAATAATTATAATATTAATTAAGTACTTAATAGTTAAAAATCATAAATTATATTAAACTATTATATGACTCTACACAAATTTTGAAAATTCTTACTATTTTATGTCAAATTATATTGAACCATCACAAGAAAACCTAATAATTAATACTTCGGTCTTTTTAAGGCATCGAGGTAATACCAGGGGCGGACCCAGGTAAATCCAGGGGGGGCACGTGCCCCCCCTGGATTTTGAAAAATAGTGCTTTTCGGTAATGTTTTCGGCACGTGCCCCTCCTGGAAATTTTTTTTGCCCCCCTGAATTGTCTGGTTATTTTAATTGAGAAAAAAATATTTAATACCATGCATAATGAAATAATTATGCAAAGATATCAAAATATAAAGTTCCTTAGTCGAAAACTTTCTTCATCAACTTGATTATCTATTACTTTGAGCTTTATTTTATTGTTATTTTAATATATAAAATATTATTATTTAATAAAAAATTTATTAGTTAAGTATATATATTAAATTATTAATTTTTTATTTAGTACCCGATTAGTTAATGAATTTGAACCCGATAAGCCATATAATTGCCCCCTAATCAAAATCCTAGATCCGCCACTGGATAATACACACACGCACTACGTGTACTTTGATCTTTTGATGAGCCATTACAATCAGGTATTGCTAATGCTATCCTATTGAACTGCTTAAATAAGTAGCCCCTTAAAGGTCGTGCAGAGATTCAGGTATAGCAGAGAAAGCACCTACGTAGACATATTCATGTTTGTTCCTCGCCTCTTGCAATTTCATGCTAGCTATATTCTGCATGCTCCTTTGAAATTAATTACCCCCGTTTTGCAGTTTAAACTTCCTCCTTTTTGTTTCTAAAGAAAAAACAAAGTAACAAACAACGTATATTTCTTTTCTCGCGGGTAGCACTTGAAAATGTTATTTACTTGCGACCTACTAAAGATATGTTTTTGCTGTTTAATTGAGCCCATTGCCTGTGGCCCTGTGCTTTGAAAACTGATGTTGCGCTGCATGATGCATTTCAATACACGGACGGTTTTTAGATATAAAGGTTTTTTTTAGTTTGATTGACGCGGATCTCAAAACAATACTTTACAGATCGGACGGTCCACGTGCATTGAAGCAGAGAGAGAATTCCTGTGCTTCATACTGGACGACCTTTTGTCACCGAAATAAAAGTGCAAAACCAAGAATTTTGGAGGCCATTATTTGAGCACAACGACTGTGGGTGTGAACAATACGGGCCGGCCTTCATCAACTAGGCCTGGGCCTAGACCCATTACCATTAGTAATAAGGCACAGCTCATGATAGGAGAATAAGATGTCGGTTTAGAATGGAAAAAGAGTAGATCAAATAGTGAATTGCAGTAAAACTGTAAAACCTGGATCCGTATCTGTAAATCAATCAGAACAGGGTAATTTCAAGGGAGCATGCAGAAAGTAGCTAGTTCTTTCATCCAAACCGTCCAATTGAAGAAACGGCTAGAATCTGTCTGTTGGAATCAGACATGAACTATACTGGTATAAATTTGGAGATGCAAAACAGTTTGAAGATTCATGTGTACAAAATGGAGAGAGATAATATAAGCGATGATGATATGGATGAGTTACATTTCTGCTGGCGCAAATACATTAGGAGCCCATGGAAAAGCTGACACACTAGCAGATAAACTAGCAGATATAAACTGATCATCATGTCAATTGAACTGTATTAATCAACATTATATATAATTCATAAATCAGGTGGTTATGGTAAGACTCAATATAGAATATAGATTACGTAGCGCAAAATACATGGTCCTAGACCAGCCTGCTCAATCCAGGTATAAAATTTCACATATTAATTAAAATGCACTGGATTCAAACGATTCAATGGAATATTAAAAAGTCCTAAGAAAAAAATATTAAAAGCCTTCAATAATAATAAATATGATATTTCATTAAATATCAGAATATAATGAGATTTGAGCGACTTAAATTGACAGTTCAGATTTGGGTTTTCAAAATTTGAGTCCAATGCCACTGTCTTTGTCCTCTCTGGCCCCCTAACATTCTAATGAGATTTGAGCTCTACTTTCATTTGAGGAAAAGACCAAGCTACTTAAGAATGCCAAACAAAATAATTTATATCGCACGATTGTGGGTGTGAATATCGTATCCACAGTGCGAGTGCGGGTACTTCAATTTTAAAAAGTTTGACATGCAGGCACAGAAATATATAATATTTTTTATATAAAAATAAATATATATAATACATAAAAATTTTAAAAAAAATATATCTATTTTGTTAATGACTATTATATATATGTCAAATAATAAACTAGTAACACAAATGAAAAAAATAATGTAGTGGTTTTATGTATTAATAAGTGTAGCTTATTTTTTGATTTCAAATCTTACCTATGCACTCAATTTTCTGAATTTTATATGACGTACGGGGATAACATAGAAAATAACAAAAACAATGCATCTCTTGGTCGTTTTAATTAATATTCTAGGCTTCCGGACGCTGCTCTAGAAGCAATTAATTAGCAAATAGTGAATATTCAATTTAGTTAATTATATTAATTAAGATAGAGTAGACTTTGCTTAAGGTTAAAATAAACGTGCGTCCGTACTGTCTCCTATTAAGAAACACTAGAAAATTCTCTCCTTGGGGCTCAATGTTTGGCAGGGAAGGTGCCCAGTTGCAGCTTTGCACTGCCCCATACACATTTTCTAGTAATCACCAATTAGTGGATTCCTCTGCACCAATCCCCAAGTGTTCCCAGACTCTCTTATCTATGAGCTGTATGATTAAAGAATATGTGGACAGAACAGTGTGCCAATCAGTGAAACAGGACACTGCATGCAATGTATCAAATTATCAATTTCCAACAAATGAAATATGATATGGAGATTAATATATGTATATCAGTATATGTATTGCAACATCACCTAGTTGATTTAAAATCTACATTTAAAACTAAGACAACCCAAGCAGAGGTTATTGTCCAATGTTTTTGCTCTCAGTAGTTCTGGACTGGAGAGTTCAGGGTTGGCCCATTGGAAGAAAGTTACAGGGAACAGTGCACTGGGCTGGTCAGGCCTGCTTTTTGCACCAGTCAAGATAGACAAATAGTGAAATAAGAAAGCCTCGTAATTCGTGCAAAAGTAATTAAGGTTATGAGATAACGTGCGCCCACGTTTAATTATTGGTTATGATACTGCATGTGCATCTCCATTCTCCAAGCACACTCCTGTCATTATCTGATAAAATAAATAGAATAGCTTGATTACGCTTTTTTTTTATATTCAACTAATTTGTTCTACTTTTGTGAAGCCCGTCACATATCTCAGATTGAAACTTTGAATTGCTAATCAATAAATTGCTTGAACAGTACAGACTTGGCACCGCTAAGAGCATATCGGATTCAGTACTCTATTATTATACTGTACTGTATATAATTAAAAAACTTAATGTATCTCCAATATATTACAAGACTGTATAACATCTATTTCTTTTCCTCCTAAATAACTAAAAAAAAACTTCATTGTCTCCAGCATCTTATAAGATTCCTTGGTCGACACTAAGTTATAGTACATACAAACACTGCATTTAAGAAGTTAACCACTTAATTAAGATCCATCATGGCTGGCACTAAGGTTTTTTCATGTACCAGCTATTAGCTTTCTTTACTCAGGTTGACTAATATGAAAATGTCTACATTTCGGCCAAGTTCACGCGGCTCAAATTTTATTGTAACATGTTTGAAATTTAAATTTATCATAAATCTATAGATAAAAATATTGGGGATAACAAAAATTTAGAGTGTTTAGAATTTCATAAATATTTAGAATTTTATAATTTGGCTCTGAAATAATAATAAAATATTAAATTCTTTTTTTACATTATATTTAAATATTCAAAATAAATATCACTTAATATTTTAATATGAAACTTTTAATGAAAATGATAACTTTAAATTTTGAACATATTTTGATAAAATTTGTGACACGTACTCTTCAGCTGGAAATGTAAATATTTTCATATTAGTCAACCACCTTTATTCTATAAAAGTACTCAAATAGGGAATTCTGCTTCCATTACTTTTTGAAATCACAAAATTTATTATCTTGTCATAAAACACTACTCCATAAAGCCAGAGATAAAAGAAAAGTAATAAATTAAATCGAGAACATAACAGTCATTGTATTAACTTAGCAGTCCAAGATATTTCGATTAGGCTTAAGAGAAGAAAACCAAGAATTCTACGAATTTGAACCTAACTTCAGGCAACACAAGTTTCTATAAACCCGTTAAGTGGTAAAAAGAAGGATAAAAAAATAAAGACGATATATGTTATGGAATATTTTTTTGTTGCCATATAAATCAATTTTGCTACTTGAGATAAATACCAAAACCAAAATGTATATCAATTAGAATATACACAATCTTAAACCAAAAAAAAGACCAGGACATTATAAATGCAAGAAAGTAAAACCAAAATTTATTACATATATTTTTTCGGTACACTAAAATTATTTTGATGTATATCAGTACCAAATAGGAAGACCTACAAAAGTGCACAAAGCATTATATTAGGTTTCGTTGTCAACCATTATGAATTGGGGAAGACAAAAGGTGCGGTGGTAACTGACCTCTAGATTAGGACCTATATTTATGCAATGCATATTACATTAACAAAGGTCATATAGCATCGATCTTAGATTTGTTAGGCTTGGATCTTTCTCTCATTAATTTGTTGCAAAATTTGGTTTTATCTTATTCACACACTTATGGAATCTAATGGCATATGGTCCCCTACTATGACTAGCTTATCTTAATTGCTAGTTACATAGAGTTTCCAAGTGGTCCAAGAAGGCGCATCTTTAGGAAACCAAATCTAATAACTGTCTCATGTGCATCTTTTTTACCAGAACTTTCGATATATTCATAATTTATACATTCTTTTGTTGAACAAAATTAAAATGTACAAAGACGAGCAAAACTTTGGTTTAAGGGAACCGACTTTTTTTTTTCTGCGTCTACGCTCACCATGCCTCTTATACTAATAAAAAAGAACACACCATATATTGTTTTTCTTTGTACAAAAAAAATTCTGATTTTTCATTTTTCTATGTTTCTCTTCAAGAAAAATTATAATAGATACAAAATTTATTCAAAATTCTTTGAAAGAAATAGAACGATTAAATTCAATATTTTTCTGAGAAAATAGATGGGGACACTAAAAATAAGATATATGGAAATTAGCAAAGTTGCATGGCTAATTTTAACGGACAATATGTTATTTAAAGAACCGACTGATTTTAGAATAATTTCCTTCAGAAATTGCAGCAGCAAGTCCTTTTGCATTACATAAAAAAGTGCCAAACCAAAATTTCAAGGCACAAACATCCATTCGTTATATGCATTGCAATGTTCCTGGAACAATTTATTTCTTAATGAAAAAGGCACCTAGAACTTTCATATTTGGAAACATAAAAGAAATCTAGAATGTATGAATGCATTGACAAATAGTAATAATGGTGTACCAGAACAAAAGAGAGTTCCAACTATTCTATTGATATACTACTATCTTAGCAACTTCATGTACTTACGTGTTTCATGGTGACAAACAAAAGATGTTAAAATATTATGGGTTTTTTAAGATCAGAAATCCGCATCATCTAGAAAAACAGATTAGTTAAGTTGCAATCAGGCACTTAATTAGCTCTCTAGATACTAAAGAGTAGAGTTTCTGACCTTTGAAAATGATGGAAAACATCAATATAAATATTGTTTCTTAAAACCTTCAATTAACTGAAGAGCAACAACTAACTTATAAATCACAGTTAAGTATACTGAGTAAAATAACAGACCAGTACAAGAAGACTTATCACTAAGGGCATTGACCGATAACTAGGAATAGTCTATGATGCATGGTATATACTTCAGGGAAATGACAGTCTATACTGTGAAAAATGAAAACAGAAAAAGATGAAACAAACTAGAAAATTAAAATATATCAATAGTGAGCCTATATAAATATAAGATTGAAGCCACAATTGTTTTGCTAGAGGAACATTCTCGCACCGTGCATGGCACAAGTACTAATTATGGGAAACAACAAGCAGATGCAATACATTGTTCGCTGGCATTTTCCATTTTATTTATGACTCTTGACTAATTCACAAGGTTCCATTTTGGCTAAATAAAGAGGAAAAAAGAAATGAATACAGCAATTAAATGAAGTTATTATCAATTAAAACGTCATTGAATTTAACACTTCAAACTATCGATCCCTAAGTAGAAGTAAGCCATTATAAGAGTTATACATCCCCCAACTATTTTTTTCATTACCACACAGACAAGTGATTAGGGAAAAATGTTCAAGTGTAAAAGGTACTAACTTACAGACCATGTGATAGGGATAATGTTACACAAATATTAAGGTACTAATATAATTAAACAAAAGAAAAAGCTAGAAACTGTAGACACATAAAGGAAACTAGCTACATGTATTTGATGTTTCTTCTTTTTAAACTTAAACTTATTTGATGTTTCATGCAGCATACTATATCAAAAATATCTTGATAAATTAAGAAAATTATTTAAATCAACTTATTTCAAATTGAGAGGAATTTAGTAGAGTCAAATTAATTCAGAGTTGAACAGATCTATATGAATACTAGACTAAATATAGAGGATAAAAAAAATTACAATATAGAAGCAAGAAACCCAACATAAAGAAAATGACAAACAAAAGTTGTTTGATGCTGTTAAAGTTGAAACATAAAATGTTTTGTGTACTCGAAGAGAATCTAGGTCATGTATAAGTATATATAGTTTGAACGGCAGTGAATGATGTCCAGAACTTATCTTTTCAAAAAAGGAACAAAATAACAAAACTACTTGGGGATGCTGTTAATACAATACATGCAAACATTCATACATTTAAGGGCGTAATTTGAAGCACAGAAAAGTCGGAAAAGCTGGAATATAGTAACCATCATAACACTACCGTTATATTTTTTCTTGGAAACTTACACTGCAAGTGATTTGGCTCAGCATTAACTTGCTAATTATGAGGTACTCCATAACTACTTTAAGTACCTTGAAAAAGCAAAAGAGAGGACAGAAACCAGCTAATGCCTCAAAAGCGATTTATGTTGTCATTACTTACCTAAAGTTACTCTTTTGCTGCGAGGGAGAGAACCTTGGCTGCCGCGCGCTGCCAAGCATTTCAGAGAAATAGAGAGAGGGGAAGGAGAGTGCCTACGGGCTTTCACCCTCAAAAAAAAGGGAGGAAGGAGAGAGGGAGAGTTAGAGGGTTAGAGAGCTTATATACAAAATACAAGGTGAGAATCAGAAGTGTACTCATAAAAGAATCAGAAGAATCAGAAAAGATTGAGAACCATAATTGCAAGAGGCGCAACCCTAGAAATACATTATTTTTTATATGTAAAACAGTTTTTCTAATGGATAAGAAATTAGAGTAATTTAAATTTTCAATTCTTTACTGAACAAGCAAGTCAGAAAGAGGTACTTTTATGTATTTTCCTTCTGTAGTTTGAATACACAGTGAAAAGGTTTAATCACAATATTATATATAAACAAATAACATTTCTTGAAATGCTACACCATTCCGACCACCACTTCAGAGAAATGTGCATAGATGTTTTTCTATTATTTTTGTTTTGGTTGGAACTGGGAAGCATGTAAGCAATAGATGTACGTGCATATTTAGTTTGTGGAAGCTGCGACCAGAACCCAAGAAATCAATCACAGCTACATATCAAAGTCAGAGAATTAATATTCTGAAGAACACAATTGATAAATATCCGAGAGAGAGAGAGACTACATTTTTAAAACCCTAGCACAGGACCAAGAAAAATAAAATAAAAAACCAACAATAGTTAATCGTTTTTAAGATGAATCCAAGGGAACGAAGAAAAAGGAAAACGAAAAGAGAACCTCAACTCCTATATCCATCACAGATCTCTGTTTCTTGGCTGATGAGGGAAGAACTGGGTCCCTTGCATGAAGGCGCCGAGCGGAGTCGGGTAAGGATCCATTAACACTGCAGCAGCTGTTGTGGCAGCTTGACTGCCTCCTACTCCACCACCCGCCTCACTACTATTAGCAGCAGCAACACTCGGAGAAGATGCCGGGTCTCCGCCATGCACTTGGTTATAATCGGCCATCTCGGGACCATGATTTCGAAGAATGCCCTTGAATACATGGCCGCCTATGCTCACAGCCGTCTGATACGCCAGCTCATCATCGTCAGCCTCATCCATCGGACCGATTTTCACGCACCGGAACACCGCCTCAGAGCTCACCTCCGCTGGAAACCTCCCAGCATCTCCTGAAGAAAATTAACATTACCATTAACATTAAAATAAAAAGTTGAGAAAGTGTTTACTGTCCCTCTTTTTGAATTTTTGTAGTTAAAATGAAAAGATAATAATGTGACCGCATTTGGAGGGGGTAAAGCCCCACTGGATATCAAAATCACGTCTAATCAAAGGAGAAAAAGTAAAGGCGGAGACAACGGTGGACGCACACGCAAGGGATTCGGTGCAACAGTGAAGTGTGGTAACTCCAAACAGTGCAACTCAACTTGCACGATATTTTGAGTATTTTTTCTTTTTTTACTTTTATTCTGCTGTTGTTTTTCCTCAATTTCCTCAAATACATCATCTCAAATATATGATCAATCCTAACACAAATCATAACTTCAATCAGGTTTGTGATACCTGATGAAGAAGTAGTGGCAACCACAGTTGTAGGCAAGCGGCCAACAGCCCGCATAGCACCAGTCGGATCTCGGGCCCTCTTCGTGCCTTCGCTGGTACCGCCACACGTACCGCTTGCCAAGAGTTGTGCTAGCTGGTGTTGTCTCTCCCGCCGCTTTGCGGCAGGAACCCATGTGCTCTTGACATGAGTCGGGCAGTGTAACCCTCGGCTTCGACAGCAAGTCCTGCACCTGAAATGTATGCAATCCTTTTTTGCGTTATTTCCACAATCCTGACAGCTCGTTCCTGCACGGGCACCGCTTGATGAGGTGGCGCCGATAGGTGGATCATGAGAAAAGGAGAGCACAGTAGCCGGTCCCGAGGTGCCGGCTCCAGGAGAAAAGAATTGAAGATGCTGAGAGGGGTGTGGGGGCCATAATTGGAAGCCACCTGTACGGGAAGAGGTGCGTGAGTAGAGGAGGATGCTCTCCGTCGGCACAGAAGAGGTGTCGTTACGGGTTGTGGTGGGGCCGCCTCCGCCTAAATGGAACCCCGCCATGACCAAAAATCCATAGCACAAGAGACTAGCCCAGGTTTTCGGGTAGTCTGGATATCTATCTATATCTTTTAGAGGTCGCTGTCTGTTGTTAGGTTAATTTGTAGAGAGGAGAAATAATAATAAGTGTGTATGTGTATGTATGCCAGTTATATAATTTACCAACTGCTACGGATGACAAATGGAGTCCTGAGGAGGAGGAGGAGGTCTTTTTCGTAATTATTCAAATTTGGTGGGGGTTGTAATCGGAAGAAGGATCAGAATGGAAAAGAGGGGAATTGACACGCCGCCATGGAGGTGGCTCCAACGTTAATTCCCATTTATTGCTCGCAGATTTCTCTTGCTCTCTCTCTCTCTAGGTCAAGCTCTTCACTTCTGCTCTCTAGTGAAGAAGAGGAATAATAAAAGGGCATATCTTGTTTTTCTTACCTCACACAACCTTTGTCTTGGAATTAAGCCCAACTGAAAAAAGATGGTTGTTTACTTTCATGTTTGCTTGTTCGGTTCATTAATGTTACTTACATTACAGATTTATTTAATTTGTTTGATGCTATATTATACAAAGCATAGGTAACTTGTGGTAGAAAGATATTTTATGGGGAAACAAAAAATGACAGTTTGATACTGAATTTTTTTCTTATCATATGTACTTTTTCTAATAGAAAAGAAAACAGAAACACTATTATAAAAAAGACTTTTAGAACTATCTATTTAGTACCGGTAAAATATAAAATTGATTCTGAAATGGTAAAATGACAGCATGATAATTTAAATGAAATATTTTAGAACCGGTTTTTACAAAATAGTAGATAAGAGTTAGAGCCGGTTTTCATGACAATTGATTTTGGAGCTCTATTTTAGAACTAATTTTTATAATCTTTTTTATAAAATCGGCTCTAACTAAACTATTTTAGCATAGATTTTTGAAAAACCGATTCTAATCAAACTATTTTACAAGTGGTTTTTGAAAAACCTACTCTAACCAAACTATTTTAGCACCGATTTTTGTAAAACCGACTCTAACCAAACTGTTTTAGCACCAATTTTTATAAAACCGACTCTAACAAAATATAAAATACTTTAGATCTAGTTATTAAAAAAATAGAGTTTTGATTCAAAAAACTTAACTAAAGCCTATTTTTATTAAAACGGGTTCTAATTAAAATTCACAAAATTTAATTAGAAGTTATTTTAATAAAAATTGGTCCTAATTATAATTCATAAAATTTAATTAGAATCGGTTTTAATAAAAATCGATCCTAATTAAAATTTATAAAATTTAATTAGATCTATTTTTACTAAAATCGATCCTAATTAAAATTGGTTTTAATAATAAACGGTTCTAATTAAAATTCACAAAATTTAATTAAAATTGATTTTAAAGAAAATAGTTCTAATTCATAAAGTTTAATTAAAATTGATTTTAGTAAAAAAAATTGATTCTAAATAATGAGTTAGAGCCGATTTCTAATTTATACGGTTCTAAATGTTAAATTTTTATTAAAAAAACATTAAAGTAAAAACTTAGCTCTAAAATTTTTAGAACCGACTCTAAAGAAAATCTCTGACGTAATTGTATCAACTAATAAAATTTCAGTCTTTTACTCTCACGGATTGCTATATTTTTCAATATAACCGTTCGTTCATCCCTATCCGATGATCTAAAAATCAAAATTCAAACATCTAAGTCCCACAAATTATCATTCTCTATCCTCCTATTCATATATAAAAGAGATCTTGAGACGGAGAAAGAGAAAATAATGAAAAAATTAAAACCGAAATTCAATCATCTTAACTTCAAATTGTCATAATTTTTGATAAGAAACTCCGATTGAGGAGTTTTGCACAGCTACAAAAAGTTTACGATGAGATCTACAAGATTAACAACTATCATCATTACAACCATTTTTTAGACCAAAAAATATCGTCTTGCCCCCCCAAAAATGCATTTGGAGCTTTCTTGAGATTTCTTCTTAGAATTGTAAATATTTTTTTCCATTTTTTTAATATTCTTACATGAGCAAGATGTATTGTTGAGTAAATATTTTTTCATTGTATGAATAATTATATTTTTTTCATATTAATTATTGAATAAATAATATATTTGTTCTTAGTATTTATTCTTATAGTTTTTCTATATTAATCTGTCTTATAGTGAAGTAATATAAAAAATAGGTTCTAAAGATTTAGAGATGATTTTCTATTTTGAACCGGTTCTAAAGGTGCGTTTAGTGCCTATTTTGAATAAAAAGAAATTAAAATCAATTTTTAAGCGACAATCAATTCTAAAATAGAACTCAAATCAGTTCTAAAAGAGAACTCACGATTTTTAATAAAAAATAATTAAAATTGGTTTTCATAAAAAAACGGTTCTAAAGGTTTTTATTAAAAAAAATTAAATCGGTTTTCATATAAAATTGGTTCTAAAAAATTTTAAGCTGGTTCATACAAAATCGGTTCTAAAGGTTTTTCATAAAAAAATTTAAGCCATTTTTTATACAAAACTAGTTCCAAAAGAGAACTCTCTGCCCTTTAGAGCTGATTTTTGGCTCATAACCAGCTCTAAAGGATTCATTTAGAGCCGGTTACGAGTCAAAAATCAGCTCTAAAGGGTAGAGCTTTTGAAATGGTTATTCAATTAATCGGCTTTAAATGCCCCTCCCGAGAAGCATTTAGCACCTCTCTTTTGGCGTTGTATTTAAAATATTTAGCACCGCATAGTTTTACAATCGGTTGTATAACCGGTACTAAATCCTTTTGTGGTAGTGAAATGACCGATATTTAAAGCATAATTATAAAATAAGTATTTTATGATTTGTTTATTTGGCCAATATATCCATATATAGTCAATATTGTAAGTTTTTTATGAGCTTTGGAAATCTTGATATAAGTAATAATTATGAAAGTTCACAGAAGAATATATTAGAAAGTTCACAAAGGAAATATATTATCTGGAGCTATATAGCCTATCGGTGCTTGGAAAGGTTGAAGACTGGTTTTAGATGAAAATTTATCTTAAATATGGAATTATATATTTAGGTTGTTTTTGCTAATATTGTATGTTCTGTCAGAATCATTTGTGTGTATAATTTAATTTGCAGCAATCATCATAAATTAGGGTTAGAAGTTTTTCTAAACCAGTAGCCTAAATATTTGCATTCAAAATGATTGAACAATCAATTCATCATGTATTTAGTGAATACAAATTTACCTTCAACCATTTTGAATCGTTCTTCAACATGAATACATTACAGGCTTCATGACCTTTTAAAAGTTAAAATATGTACAGTTGAGAGGGTCTGTGTAGAAATTTCCTAAGAAAATGTAGGGTGTCAAATAGAAATGTGCAACACCAATAAAAGTAGGAATTTCAGCATAGTGAACCAAAAAAAATGATAATTTTTTTTTTAGTAAACTCAAGACTGTTTTCTGTTGTTTGCCTCCTTTCTATTTGCTGTTCTGTGAACCTACCGTTCTTCCGTGAAGCTCTGCAATCCTTGTAGAAGCTTCAGTGCAATTATTGGTCTTTCCAATCCGAAGGACTTCCAAATAACTTATTTCTTAATAAAGATGTGCAACCACACGATTAGGATACATTCAAATTTAAATTAATAGACCGAGCTAA
Source organism: Schoenoplectus tabernaemontani (assembly GCA_037127355.1). Classification (NCBI taxonomy): domain Eukaryota; kingdom Viridiplantae; phylum Streptophyta; class Magnoliopsida; order Poales; family Cyperaceae; genus Schoenoplectus; species Schoenoplectus tabernaemontani. The sequence goes on from CM073749.1 coordinate 12,533,712, forward strand.
GGAGATTTGATTATTCTGCAAATAGAAGTCTTGATCTTCAAATTAAGAATATAAGCAAAAATAAACCAAACAAGTTCATTTAAACCTAGATAATAATTAAATAAATATCTAATAGCTCAAATGATAGCTAACTAATTTGACTCTAAGGATCATAAAATAAAATATCCATGAAATATTAAATCATCCAGGCTAAAAATACACCACGAACTCATTTTTATAAAACTAAATAAATTATTTGGAATTCAAAATATATTACCTCTCACAAAATGTATTTCATAAATAGGTATATATTATTTCTAATTATCTTCTCCTCCAGAAGAGATTAAAAACATACTAAAATTCAGAATGGCGTACGGAACATGAAATAAGAAAATTGTTCGTCAACAAACAATTTGATGATCAACAGTTAACGCTGAGGAATTAAAAACTTTACTAGTTCAATTCGGCAGATAATTCTAGATGAACCAAATAAACTAAGTTTTCCTAGTCTCCAAGTCTCCAACGGTTGTAATTTGCATCCTGCAGCTGACTGTTCATGCAAGATTGAGCCCATCAGTGGGTCCCTGTTTGTGTCCGTAAAAGGCGCTGCTTGACCGTGACACTGCTCTTCCCATTAGTGCCCATTGTACCTCATTTAGTGGTCGTGCTGTATAAATGGAACAAATACCATATTTTGCAAATATATATGAATTTTATTGGAGGTCACCGACTTACCTAACAATATATGTCGCAAATTGGTAATTACAAACCTGTCATGCTATTAATTAGTAAGTACGACAACTGGGAATTTCACTTTTTTTTTTTCAAACAAATTACGAGGACATATATTTTTTAATGTCTTGAACTGATTTAGAACATGTGTAAGAGTTTAAGACTTTTCGCGATATATACTAGACATTTACATAGTATTGTTTTCTTGATTTTTCTAACTCAATTTTTTATTAATAGTTTCACACGTTTTTAAAATTTATGGATTCTTCATGGCATGAACATTTATCGATCTAAAATTCAAAACCCAAAATGAACATATAAGAGTTGCAAATAAAAAATTGAGCAATAATAATTAAATATTACTAAAGGAAATTGATTTAAATTCCGGATATTGTAAAAAAAAAATAGACGCACATTAGATTTATTTAATAAGACGCTGTTTTAAGCTACTTACATTATTGATTCACAGTGACGTGAATGTTGGAGACCAATTGTACCTACGCTTGTAATTATATTTATAAGAATTTTTGGGACAAACTTTAAAAATTATTCTCAGTACGTGGCAAATATTTTTTGTACATGTTCGTAGAATCATGGCTGAAATGCGTTTGATATTGATGCATGATACTAGATATGTGATTAGCATGGAAGAATGTGTCAGCCAATTCTAAATTGATTGTTGGTTTTATTTTACATTACTTTACTTACATGTCAACAGTGGTTCTTCATTGGTAGTCGTAAGGATAGACCAAGTCTCTAGGGTCGTGACATGAAAATAATATAGTTGTGGTATATTTTCTTTCTCGTCCATGAAATCCGTGTATTTTCACTATTTTGTATGTGACCTTGCAGAACTAAAGTTCTTTTTTATTTATAGTGTTATAGTGTTAATTTCGTGGTTTTAGTAGAAATTTAGTCGATATATAACTTTCCGGTAGTAAAATGGACGTAATAAGGAGTGCTGAGATTTTTTAGGACCTCGTTGTCTGCGCCCTGCCTTTTTATCTGTTAAAAAATAAGATCATATTTAATTGGAGAATTAGTGAGAAATAAAGCGGTTAAATTCTTTCTGAGGTTATTCAAATTTATATTTCACCCACTTTAAAATTATTCATTTTTAATATTTAAATTTGGTCACTCCCTGGTTTTATCATTTAAAATTCTAATTTATTGACATGAGATCCTGCATATATTAAAGCTTTAAAATTCAATTTGGAAGTTAAAATAGAAACACATATCAACTGTCAGGTAATGTCTTCGTCTTGTATCGATCGCTGTGCTGCTAGTTCTCCTTTTTGCTTTTGTAGAAAAGAAGTTTTTTTTTTCTCTGTCCTCCCTCAGAAGAAAAAAAAAGTTTTTTTTTTTTGTAACGGAGAAGGAAAATGCTTGCAAAGAAAATGGTGTATAGCAGAGAAGGGTGAAAAAAAGATTCAGTCTTCAACCGGAACAAATTTGCTTACAGAAGAGTAAGTGTGTTAAGTTGGGAAGCCAGACTTAGGGAGCAAAATTTTGATTTTTATTTTTAGTGGTCAAAATATTTAAAATTTTCTTTAATATAAATATACACTACAATAAAAATGGCATTATTAAAATATTGATAACTTTTTTAACATAATTTTTAACAAAGTAACGTTGTTAAAATAGAGCCAAACAACACTAAAAAATTACACACTCATTTAACAAAAGTTCTTTCAAGAAACTGTTGTTAAATACAATATTTAGCAATGGTTCCTTGAAGGAACCGTTGTTAAATGGTGTGTCAATTTTTCTTTTCTTTTACTATATTTTGCAACGGTTCCTTGAAGGAACCGTCATTAAATTGGTGTGTTAATTTTTGTACCCCATAATATTTCAATATGAAATTTTTTATGAGATTGATAAATCAAAATTAGGAGATCATTTAATTTTTTTTTCACTTACCATCACGAAAGGGCTCTATGCTCCAAGAAGCACGCTAGCTTTACTATATATATATAGAGAGAGATAGAGTAAAGATACCGTGAGCTTAAGCTCACAGAGGCCTTCTGTGAGCTTAGCTCAAAAAGTATATCAAATCATCTTCAAATTTTAATTTATCATGCTCATTAAATTATTTATATTAAATCTTGTGGGATGCAAAAATTTGCAGTATTTTAAATTTTTTAAGTCATGATTTTTAATTTTTGAAAATCAGCTCTAAAAATAACAATAAAATATTTAATGTTTGAACATCATTTTTGCATCCCACAAGATTTTCATGTAAATTAAAATTTGAAAATGATTTGATATATTTTTGAGTTAAGCTCACGGAAGACATCTGTGAGCCTAAGCTGATGGTATCTTTAAACGATCATAACTTTTGATAAAAAAATTCTTATTGAGGCGTGCTACGCGGCCATGGAAAGCTTACGATAATATCTATAGTATTAATCATTTATGTTGTTACGACCATTTTCAAGGCCAGAAGTTTTCATATTCAAGCTAAAAACGCATTTGAATTTTATTTGAAATTTTTAGTTCAGTTTTTTCTATTTTTTTTTTTTTTTCGTAGAAATATATAGATTTTCATATTATTGAGTAAGAAAGATATATTATTTAGTATATATATTTTTCTCATCGTATGAATAATTATAATTCTTTTATATTATTTATTAAATAAATAATATGATGTATATCATAATGCTTATCTTTTCTCATTTGTTCTTATATCATTTACCGTTGTTAGTTGTTTTGTCATCTGTCTAGAATGTTAAATTTGCAAAAAATAAAATAATGGACCTTTAGCAACGATTATGTGCCAGAATCATTGTTAAAGGTGTATTTAATGTAGTTTTGAGCTCATAACCGTTGTTAAATACCCCTTTAACAATGGTTCTGGCACATAATCGTTACTAAAGGTTAATTAAAAAATAATTCTAAATGAGTAATTTGACCATTGCCACATAGATTTTTTGTTGTAGTGATATTTTTTTAAATATATATATATATATATATATAGAGAGAGAGAGAGAGAGAGAGCTTATGGTGCTTTGCAAAGCAAAAAATCGTTATTGTTTCGGGGTGAGATTTCATATCCCGAGTGTCTCAAATGGTCAATCTAAGTTTCTCAATAATTTTTTCATATCAAAATCTTGTAGGATATTAAATTTCATGATTTTTTGAGCTTTCTAACTATTTTTAAATTATTTTTAAAACATCCCTGAAATAGGTTATTTTTTTATGTTAAACAGGACTGTTTTTTAAAAATAATTTAAAAAATAGTTCGAAAACTCAAAAAATTATAAATTTTAATATCCTATAATATTTTGACATGAAGAAATTATTGATATACTTAGATTGACCATTTGAGACCTCACGATATGAAATCTCATCCCGAAGCAATAACGGTTTTTTGCTTTGCAAAGCACCATATGCTATCTCTCTCTCTCTTCTTCTATACATCAAATTATCTCCAAAATTTAATTTTTCATGCTCATTAAAAATTTTATATGAAAATCTTGTTGGATGCAAAAATTTGAATTATTTTAAGTTTTTTAAGTCATGGTTTTTAATTTTTGAAAATTAGCTCTAAAATAATAATAAAAAAATATTCAATATTTGAATATCATTTTTAAAAATTAAAAATGGTGACTTAAAAAGCTCAAAATACTTTAAATTTTTGCAACCCACAAGATTTTCATATAAAGAATTTAATGAAGATGATAAATTAAAATTTCGAGATCATTTGATGTACTTTTTGAATTAATCTCATGGAAGGCGTCTGTGAGCTTAAGCTCATGGTATATAAACAAAATATCACTACAACAAAAAATCTATGAGTAAAGAAACCATGATTTTAATCTCACGAAGGCCTTCTGTGAGCTTAACTAAAAAAATATATCAAATCGTCTATAAATTTTAATTTGTAATGCTCATTAAATTCTTTATATGAAAATCTTGTGGTATGCAAAAAATTGAAATATTTTGAACTTTTTAAGTCATCGTTTTTTATTTTTGAAAATCAGCTCTAAAAAAATAATAATATATTCAATACTTGAACATCATTTTAAAAAAATAAAAACAGTGACTTAAAAAACTCAAAACACTCCAAATTTTTGCATCCCACAAGATTTTCATATAAAGAATTTAATGAGAATGATAAATTAAAATTTGGAAATAATTTGATATAGTTTTTGAGTTTAAGCTCACGGTATATTTACTCTCATATATATATATATATATAAAGATTTTTTTTTAAAATAATAGGGGTCAAGTTACCCATGCCACCATGTAGATCCCCTGAGTGTGTTATGTGTAGTGAGGTGACTTCTCAATTTCTATCCATCTCCATTAGATCAAAAGGAGACGGAAAAAGGTGGAGGCGAACGGAGTAGAAGTAATATTTTACATGAGAATTGATAGTTGTCCCTCATTTTAACATTCAATTTGAAATTAATTTTTTTGTAACAGACTAACAGTCCATCTCTAATTGATCTGGTCACATCTCTAATCAGCTAACAGTAGTGCTACAGCATGCAATCCATGTATTTTTTTTTCCTTTTTTGATAAAAAAACAGGCTTCATATTCTGTCGTTTCCATTTATTTTCATAAAACCGTACAAACGTTTAGATCATAACATAATCTGTGTAAAATTTGGGTGGTCACTTGGAATTACCTAAACTTTTAGCAAGTGCCACTAGCTCCACACAAGATGCTGTATAGCAAGTTGGCCATGTACATATCCATATACATTGGGGTCATTAATCATTAATTAACTTCATCTTGTTCTTTTCATCCCCAGAGACTCTCAGTCCAAATAAAATCATGCCATATATTCTTCTTCAACCATGCAAATCAGAAAACACCCACCCGTACACTACATTGTCTGTAAATTAGAAACACCAAATATACCAATTATTGCCATCCATCTTATTGACACAATCTGACATTTTTACATCGTAATTATTAAAAGTATAAAATTACCTTTTTCATTTTTTGTGTGAATAATTTCATTTTTGTAATATTTGTCAAATTATTCGGTCCTTGAAACAACTAAAATTGCCTACAATTTACAATTTTACTCCTCAATTATACAAAATTGAAAAAGGTTATATTATGCTTTTAATAAATACAATAATGATTTTTTTGAATAATTTCATTATTGTAATGTTTGTCAAATGTATATTGGTCTTTAAAACACATTAAATTGCCTACAATTTTTGACAATTTACTCCTCAATTATACAAAATTTACTCGGTGATATGTACGGATGCTGGTACGTCAAGATATAGTTGTTTTATTATTTCTATATTTATTTTATTTTGCTCTCATACTTCGCTGCTGTATATATACGCGATCCGTTGCATATTTTAATCTCACGACCTTTTGTAATTGACTGATTACATGTGGTTCCTTATCCTAGCATATATATGTGTATATTCTTTTCATATATATACGCCGTACTGCTAATTAATTAGATCTCTTATATTAAAATAATTTAAGCGTGCGTGCAAGCAAACCATATAAAAATGGTGAATTTTTGGATCGAGTGGCTACAAAATAGACAGAAATACGAGACAATCTGGAAAGTGCAGCGAGGGAAGATTGGTTAATTTAACGGAGAAATATTTTTGGTTGGGCTCATGTGAGAAAATATTTTATCGACCTATAAATTAAAGATGAATTTAACCCAGAATGGATGGAGAAAAGTGAACCTGTCAGAGGACGCAAAGCATGGTGCCTGGTGGTGTCCCAATAATTGAGAGAGAGAAGGAGATGGAGAGGAGAGGAGAGAGAGAGACACCTCGAGCCCAGTGAATCGGCCGAAGTTGACTCTTTATTTCCTTTCTTTCAGTCTTCTTTCTGTCTCATCCTTCCTTAAAGTAAAAAATATATAATTTAATCTTTTTTACCCCCTCCACTGCTCCAAAGACATTTCCTCTCTCCGGCTCTCCCTGCGGTCTCAGTCTGACAGTCTCTCATTCTCATTCTCAGTCTCATTCATTCATGCACACATGGGGAGGGGACTAGCTGGTGAGTGGTGACTGAGACCGAGGCAGACTGACAGTGCGGGCAACAGCAGATGGTACGAAAATAGAGAATTTTTTTAAAAAACACAGGACAACATCAACACCCGGAACAAAATAACTGTTAGAAATATTACGAAAACAGTATTAATCAGCAAAATCAGAGCGGATCAGTGCTCCAAGGATAGTAAAAATAAAAAAATTATTTAGTATTAATATAAAGTAATATTAATATTAAATAAAATAAATAAAATAATTAATTATTTTAGTTATTTCTTCTATTATTTTTAAGTTACCATTAAAACAGTAAAAAGTTAATTCTATTTTTATATTTTTCTTGATATCACTAACTTCATTTCAATCACTAATTAAAAAAATACTATTTTTGCACTAATCTTTTCACCATTCAGACACACTCAATTATAGATTTTGATAAGCTTCTTGTTTCATTTCCAATATATTATCCATTCAATTTTTTGTCCTTCTTAGGTTTTGTTCGAGCTTCTCAGATTCATTTCTACTTTTTTATCACATATCTTGAAAAGCCCAGAATCATATTGCATTTTTGCCTAAAACATAATTTTTTTTGAAATAATTAAAAGCACTAGTACCTTTCTCAAATAAAAAAAAAGTGTAAACTATTTCTTAACACATTTTCAACAAAGCAAATTGAATGTGTATCTTCTCTTTCTTCTAAATACAACGCATTTAACTTTATGTTATATTCAATGTTTATGAAATTATGATATATCTTTTCAAGAAATATTGTTGAAACAAAAACTTTTAAAATCATAGATTTGTTCCTAATAATTTAGGTAGAATATAGTATTCAATTTGAAATAATTTTAAATTTTAATTCATCATTTATCACAATATTATTGAAACTCTATCATTAAAATTTTGAAATTGTATGATGAGCGGCAAAATCTCTTTCAAATTGACTAAAATTTAATACATATTCTATCTTAGTGATTAGGAACACATTTATAATTTTTGAGTTCCATTTGAATAATATTTTTCAAAAAGAATGTATTGGACATCGTTTTTCTCTAAATTGAAATATATATATATATATGAGTCTGACTATGGTGTTTTGCAAAGCACAGAGGCGTTGTGTGCATTGCGCTCTATTTTCAATTTCAATATAATCTTCATATCAAAATCTATTACTAAATCAAATTTTATATTTTTTGAATTATTTTGCTATTTTTTCTGATGAGGAGAAAATAACTTGATATTCTGGTTCATCCAAAAATGACGGTTTTCCTCCTATCCAAAAAAATACCAAATAAATTCTAAAAAATATAAAATTTGGTTTACTAATAGATTTTAATATGGAGATTAGATTGAGCGGTTTGGATCGATCATTTCTGACTTAAAATTAATAATAGAGCGCAAAACACACAACGCTCTTGTGCTTTGCAAAGCACCATAGTCTAATTCATATATATATATATATATATATGCATTCAGAGTTAGACATAGTGATTTCAATTTTTATCTCATAAATTAAGTGTCATTCTTATAAGTAAAGTAAGGATAGAGAGATAAAAAATGAAGAAATTAAAAAAAAATCAACTCATATATGAGATTTCGTGAATTATTTTTAATTGCATTTGTCTTGTAAATTAATATGATTACAATTCTCACAAATAGAGTTTAAGTTTCAAAAATTAATATTTTTTGAGCATAATCAATGACATAGATATTGGGGTGTCAAAACTTAAGCTGACCCAATTGGTGCAACTCAACCTAACCTAATCCGAACCTACCTCGATACAAAATGATCCGAGAATAAATGAATTAGTATGAGTTATAATTTTTTAACCCATCATGGATCTAGTTAGGTATGGATCGACCCAACCTTTTAATTATGTTTATTTATTTAGTTTATGATTTAACATTAAACATATATTATATATACTAGTTAAGGTTAATTATGTTCTAATTGATATTAAAATTACTTAAAAATGTCACATCTCAAACCAAAAAGAATAGTGCTCGGAGTGACAACCGTCACGTGTACACGAAGACATGCATACACGCAAGTCACAAAAATACACAAGCTATTCAATTTTCTCAATAAAATAATAACAGTCCATTTATACATGCCACCATAAATAATAATAAAGAAAATCAGAGTTTTGCCGAAGTAAAAATAATAAATAATACAAAATGGGATGGAGTTGGGAGGGCAACCAATAATCAAATACAGACTCCCTAATACTCCAAGAAAATAAAGTAAAACAAATAACAGCGAAATCATAGACATCTTTTAAAATCGATCCTCACAATCTGTCATCTAATTCCAAACATGAAACCCCAAAACCACCGTAGAACCTGCGTGATAAGTCACTCACTGCGGGTTTTAGTCTAGGCACCGAGATATCGAATATCTCTAGATTTAGACTTTAACCCATTTAATTTCATTTATGATAGATGCAATAAAACATATATATAAATATATTTGTAGTTAAATTTTTAAGTTGATTAATTGTCCATAGGTATGGTGTAAAGTGAATGCAATAAAGTTTATAAATATACACTACATGAGTGCCATAACAATTTTATATCAAAGAAATAAAAATATATGGGATATAATTAATAATAATATAAATACTGTAACCCTTGATTACCACTAATAATACTAATTTGGTCAATTAGTAAAAAGTGCAAGGGTTAAATTATAATTTTAACAAGTTCTACAACAATCAAGCACAAGCAATTTCTAAACCAAAGAGATGAAATAAAGTAAAGAGAAAAAGTTTAGAAATGCTCAATCAAAGGATCGAGTTGGCACGCGATGTAACGAGGTTTGACGTTATGCGCCTACTCCTAGGGTCCTCGGCTTCCCGTCTAACGGTAACAAAGCCGGTCCGATCTATTCAACCAAATACGAGTCTTGTACAAAGTCGAACTTTGTCCTCTTACACACAAAGGATGAGAGACAAAGCCTAAAGTTAATGGAGTAGCAAAAGCTAGGAGTAGATTTAGCAATTGAGCAAATCACTCAAATCTCACAAGTATTTAGAACAAGTTTAGATCAAAGATCTTGAGTTTTAGCTAGGTATAACAAGGTTTTCTCAATGCTTTTTAATGGTGGCTGTAAGAATGTATTTTGCAAGTGTGTTCAATAGTCGAAGGAGAAGGGAGATGCTCCCCCTTTTATAAAGAGCTGAAAATCAAGCATAACTCACTTTTAACTTTAATCCATTGTACAACGGTCTATACCGTTATACAACGGATTAAGATTCAAACGGTAGGATTGTCAGAGAAATTTGCTCGTTGTTTTGTCGTCTTTGATTTTCCAAACCGTTGTATAACGCTCTAGAGCGTTACACAACGTTCTGTAAAATTTCTCTGAAAATCCAGATAAAACAAACTAAATTTCTTGAAGCGTTACCCAACGTTCTACTCCATTGTACAACGGTCTAGACCGTTGTACAACGTTATATACCGTTATGTAACGGTTTGAGTAATCTGGTTTGTTTTATTTATTTTGAACTCAATTTGATTGATTCTAGATTTGTTTTAAACAGAGTGAAAAAAGACATATTACAATTATTTTGTTGAGATCATCTTGCTTGTATGGTCTTCATCTTTTCCTTGAGTTCTTCAATTATTTTTGCTTGAATTATAATTACTAAATAATCTTACAAGCAAATGGTTAAATTCAAATGTGGTTTTGCAAATCGACAAATACAAAGAAATTATTTAGTACAACATTAGCTAGATAGATCAGATTCAACTACAAGTGAGAGATGTGATCCTTTTAAATGAATCTTCTGAAATAACTGAACAAACTATTTTTCGGCCTGAACCGTTATAACGGTTTACAAATCTTTATAACGATTTAGAAAGAATAGCCGTTGGATCAACTGTGCTGAAACGTTATAACGATTTATCAAGTTGTTATACGTTTCATGAATCGTTGTAACGATTACAGAATCGTTATACGTTTCACAAATCGTTGTAACGATTACCGAATCGTTACATAACGATACACTCTGGTTTCTTTGAGAATGATTTGCCTTAGAATATTTTTGAGTATTGAGATGAACCGTTATAACGATTACTGAATCGTTATAACGATTCACTGGGCAGAAGCATTTTTCTTGTTGTTTAAGCTCAATTTATCTTGACCAATTCAACACAGTTTGAGTTTTACTAAACCTAAGCTAATGTATTTTATATTCCTTAATTAATTAATTATCATAAATTCCTAAATTTTAATTAATATAAATAATATGTTGAATATATATAGAGAGAGTAAAGATACCGTGAGTTTAAGTGCACGGAGGCCTTCCGTGAGATTAACTCAAAAAGTATATCAAATCATCTCTAAATTTTAATTTATCATGCTCATTAAATTCTTTATATGAAAATCTTATGGGATGCAAAAATCTAGAGTTTTTTGAGCTTTTTAAGTTACCTTTTTTTAATTTTTAAAATGATATTCAAAGATTGAATATATAAATGGCTTAAATTCAATCTTTGAATTTTGTTCGAGGTTCTCATATTCTTATAAATGGCTTAAATTCGATCTTTCAATTTTATTCTCACGTATTTAAATTTTTAATTTCTTCTTCCTAAACTATAAATTTTATTATATATATATTTTTCCCATATTTTATTTTAATTATATATTTTTCTCATATTTTATTATTTTAAAAGTTATGGGTTTCACAAAAAAAAATATAGAAATGATTAATATATACACTTAATTATTTTATTCGAACCGTATCGGATGAAAGCAAATTTGACCCAATTTTAACCATATCGATTTGAAATTTTTAACATAATAAAATAACAAGGACCACTAGAGCTACATATACTCACGGGGGTTCAATTGACTCCGCTACATTTACAAAGATTCCTTTGTATTTTTATTAAATTTTCTTTTATTATTTTCAAAATTCTCCTAACATTAATGGATTGACACCAAGAGACTAGTCAAGAACTTCTACTCCGTCATTAGTGTGCCCAATCTTTTACATATAAAAAGAAAATATTAAGAACCGACCTATAAAAAAAATCCATATCCCAATGTTGTTGTTCCAAATATTTATGAAAAAAATGCATAATTGTTCTATTTAGTGTCAAGCGCTCCTCTTATTTAAATTTTAATTCAATTTTTAAAAAAAATTAAAGTTAGATGTTCATGATGACAAAAGATGCATGTCATTATCATACGTAAGCTTGATATATTTTTCACTCTTATTTTTAGAGTGTTAAAATAACTCATCCGGGTTAGACCCGATCCGTCCGATCCATGGCCGCGACCCGACCCGTACTCAAACCCGTCAAACCCATGACTCATTAGAAAAGGCGGGTCTAGCACCGACGCGGACAAAAAAATTTGAAAAAAAAACGTGCTAGACCCGACCCGTTTTACACCTGTCACGACTCGACCTGATACGTCCAATCTGTGATAACCCGTGCCCGACCCACCCCGACCCGACCCGGAAATCCAACCCATCCGACCCGACCCACTTTACCCGTCCTACCTGTCCCACTTTACCCGTCCGACCTGTCCCACTAAACCCGCTGAAATTCAAATAAATTCAAAAAAATTCAAAAAATACAAAAAAAATCAAAAAAATAGATATCATAATTCATTTTTTTCCTATAAATACCACCCCATTTAATCTCATATCCTCACACAAACAACTTCACTCTATCTCTCTTCTCAATTCTCCAAACCAAACTATCTCTCATTAATTCGTTAATCGTTAGATATTAGCAATTCTCTAATTATATTACTATAGTAATTTTATTACATTATCTAGAAAAAAAATCAGAAATATTTATATTAGTGTTATTTAGTTATTATTGTCAATTTAGCATTTGTTATATTATCAGTCGTTAATTCATTTTAAAGTTTCAGGCTTTCGATAATCTTTCGATTCTGACAAAAAAAGTTAGTTATTAGTATATATTATATTTTATAATTAGTTTATATTGTTTTAGTAATTAGTTTTTTAAATATATATTTATATTTTTTTCCATTCGTTTCTTTTAATTAGTTTTTATTAGATTCTTTATTTTTTTTATAATTAGTTGTATTTTTAATTTATAATAATTAGTTTTTTATAGAATATTCTTTAATAATTTATTTTTTAATCAATATTTACATTCTTTATTTTTTTATCATTAGTTTCTTTTAATTAGTTTTTTTGTTATATTCTTTATTTTTTGTTACATTATTTATTTCATTAGTTGTATTATTAATTTGTAATAATTAATTCTTTTTTATATTTATAAAGTTCATTATATTTTTTTTAATGAAGTCATAAGAGATAAATTCCTTTCGTTACAGATTATAGAAGTCATGAGAGAGAAATTCCTAAAATATTGGGACGAAGTTCCTCTCGTTACAATTATTGCCAATTGTCTCCATCCTTCATTTCAGAAAAAGTATACTATAAAATTGCTTGAACGGTATAACAAGAATCTAAATTTATCACATATCGGGGAGGAACAATGTGTGACATCCGCATTGAAAGAAATGTTCAACCTATACAACACCCAACTTCATGCAAACCAAACGAATCAATCATATTCTTCGAATCCTCATAATATTAGGTACTAAAATCTAATATATTTATAATATTCGAACTCGTTATATTATTATAATATTGTGAGACTAATATTTTTATTTTTATGATATTTAATTTTTTTTTCAATTTTTTAAAATTGTATCATTTTATTTGAATTCTTTAAGATTTTAATTATTTTTTACTTAAATTATTTCATTTAAAATTTTATTTTAAATTATTTTAAGTCATATCATTTAAGATTATATTTAATTTTTAAATAAATATTTTCGGATTTTTATAATTTTTTAGAATTTATTTGAATTTTTTGATTATTTTTGAACTTTGAAAAAAAATAAAATAATTTTTTGGTCAAGAATATAAGTGGTTATATATTTTAAATATTTTTAATAATTATTTTTTAATTTTTCAGAATTTTTAAGAATTTATTTGAGAATTTTTTTGGAATTTTAGAAAAAAAAAATTGGACCCACCGACCCATCCCACCCGCCCCGTGCAAACCCGCCGACCCGTCCAACCCGACGGGTCTAGGACGGGTCACGGCAAAATCCCCAAAATAGACATGTCCTAACCCACCCCGTTGTAACCCGTTGACTCGTCCCGCCAAAACCCGTCCCGCGGTAACCCAACCCGTCCCGTTTTTATAACACTACTTATTTTACATATCAACTCCGGAGAATATCAATAATTATATTGTCGGACATGCAAGCCGAGAATTTTAATTATTACAGTGTCGGGGGCACGAAAACAAAAGAAAATAAAAAGCAATGAAAAAATCATTATAGAGAATTTTGATAAAGCAATGAAAAGAAAAGAAAAAGGTGCAAATGAGACGCAAATCCCAAAATTTAACGAACTAAGGAGAGGTGCTGAGGTGGCGTTTTTTGGGTCACGAGAAGAGCATGTGATGGAGATTGTTGGGACTATATAGGTTGGATTTTAATCAACTAGGCCACGTTAGACGTGCCCATTTATTCCTCCTCTTTTAGTTAATTCGCCGTATATTTCTTTGCATTTATTGCCTCTCAATATTCTCCCCTTCCCTTCCAATGCTTGCATTGTGTCGATGTTATGCAGTAATTAATTAATTTCATAATTTGTGTGTGATTCTTGTGCGACCGGATCGATGTATGCTTGTTTACACAACTAGAGATCGATATTGTATCATAATTAGCTTCTGTCTTTTTCCGTTTTTCCTATTTTCATTAACGTTATGCATGCTTTATTTCAATTCAACCAATTCCAATTATGTCCAACAACCATATATTTTGTTCCACGTGCTCAATAACCGGTTGGGAATAGGACTATTTTTAAAGACTTGTATCCTAACACCAAAACATATTCAATTTTTAAGGTACTTCCAGTTCTTGTATTCCATTTCTCAATGATATATACAAGACTCTAAAACCATTTGGTATATTCATTACTCCTTTTTTTAGTGCTTACTTTCTAAATATTCTTTCAGAGTACCTATCAGTTATGTCGCTAATTTGGCATCAAATCTTAACTCTCAAAATTTTTAAATAACGGATTCGAATAAGTTGATATGATGATGTACACAAAATGATGCATATAGGTTTTATAAAATTCTTTTTGAGCTTCGATTCTGTAGGAACTCTTTGATTGTTCTTTTACAGATTCTTCACATAATTGTTTTGTTTCGCCAGTGGTTGGACTCAAGACAGATTACTTTTGTAAAAAGATTACCAAAAGTACAAAATTGAACCTCTCTCTCTCTCTCTCTCTCTCTCTCTCTCGTAGTTCATCAATATCAGCACTTATGTTTGTGTTCAAAAAGGGAAAAGTAACTTCAAAAGACCACCTCTTGCTTTGGTGGAAAGCCAAAATTATTTACTGAACTCCCCAAAATAATGTAACTAATTACAAATATCATAAACAAGCGGAAAAAATAAAACCGTTTTAAAAAAAGGGCCTGGTGAAAAAACCCTAACCAAGCAAATAAAGCATGCAAACATGATTTGATAGGAGGGACATGGAAAAAAAATGCTTTTCCTACAAGCAAATGGAGGCAACACACACTACAACATGCACCTCTTGAGTCTTGACATGAAAGCGCAACAGCAGAGCGGACTTGTTGATATCGATGGCCCACATCACATGGCATTCTCTCTCATATTGGATCTATGTGGCATGGCACATATCACATATGTATGCAGTTACTCGCCCATATGTTTCAAGTTTAATTATTTACTCCATGGAGATATTTTGTTGCAATATACAACAGTTTTTATTATTAATAATTATTATTAAATTAATATTATTAAAAATAAGAGTGAGAACCGTAAATTTTTAAATATACGAATGGCAGCGCGCCATTGCTAGTGGCGCGGACGAAACGCGCCACATTGTCGCTTTGCCCGGTGGCGCGTTTCATTATTTTTATGAAACGCGCCACTAGCGTGTCGCGTTTCGTCCAAACCCCGCGCAAGTGAGATGGAGAGGCGCTACGTGTTTTGTATATATAAGAAGCAAACGTGCCAGCGATGCGGCGCGTTTCGTAAAAATAATGAAACGCACACACCGCCATTCGTATATTTAAAATTTTACGTTTCTCACTCTTATTTTTAATAATATTAATTTAATAAAACTTATTATTACTAAAAACTGAATATACAATCCTAATTGTTAAGATAAATGTATATATATACCTAAAAAGTTTTTTTATTCATAAACTGAATATCATCATTCTATTAAGTATAATGTGATATCTCAGAAGATACGAACAAATCGAATTCCGTTTATGTCCAGCAAATATGGTTGATATATTGTGCTTAATTTTCACATAAATTCCTTTTAATATGAAAACTTCTTTTGGTCCAGAATTCTAAATATCAATTTTCTTATATTTAATCCGTCAAGCATTTATATCCAGTTTTGCATTCAATGATTATACTTTTCTAAAATAATGTCTATAATTGATTAAAAAAATACTTTTTTTGTTTAGTAAAGTAAACAATTCTGTATATACCTAATCAGAGACTGTTAAACTATACATTTAACGTATTTGAACACAATGTATCTCACTTGCAATTGTATATTTTGAAGTATCTACCCCTATTATACACAAAATGTAGAAGATAGAAACGTTATTGCCATTTAAACATATATTTTTTTAAATATATATATATATATATATATATATATATATATATATATATAAGTGTTTTGAGGAGAGGATACTATTATAGCATCTCACTTATAGATAACTATACCATATCAACAGTACATATTTATAATTTGTTGTTATATAAATATTACATTAAATAAATAATAACAAAAATATGACAAATAATTATCTTCAGTGTAGAAATTTATGGCCCTATATAAGTATACAACTTATGCAAGTAATTATCTACTACTCTCGCTTCACCATACAACTAATACAAAAGATCAGGCTCTGTCATCAGTCACACACACAGTGGTCAGTGGCGCACACACTTGATAATTGCTGGCCAGTAGCCACAGTTACAAAATTTAAACACTGACAATGTATAAAATATAAATGCAAGTAATAAACATCTCCCTTCGGTGCTCTTTGTTGCTGTGCTGCCTCCCTCGGACCAGCAACATTACATTACTCCTCTCCACACTCCACACTTATCCTTCCTCTCTTCCTCTATCTCTATATCTCTTGTAACCACCACAGTGTAATAAATGATAGTAATATATATTTTAAAAAAGGACCGCAGCTTCGACTGTACAGAATTCTTCGATATATTCCTCCACACTAATGAAAAGAAAATGTTCTTAATAAAATTCATGAGGGTTATTCTTTCAACAAAATAAACAATGTATCCAATTTAGTCATTGAAGCTGGAAATATAACAAGGAAGGGTAGGGATACCTTAACAATTATTTCCTTAAATTAAAATCGTTACTAACATATATATATATATATATAT
This sequence comes from Schoenoplectus tabernaemontani, assembly GCA_037127355.1. NCBI lineage: Eukaryota > Viridiplantae > Streptophyta > Magnoliopsida > Poales > Cyperaceae > Schoenoplectus > Schoenoplectus tabernaemontani. Next base: position 12,550,888 of record CM073749.1, read on the forward strand.
ATAGAGAGAGAGAGAGGCTATGGTGCTCCTCGAAGCACAAAATCTCCCATGTTTCGCGTCCGTATCTCGTATTTGAAAGTTCAAATGGCTGATCCAAACCGTTGAACGTGATCTTCATATTGAATTATCTTTGGAGATCAAAATTTATTTATTTTTTGAAAATTTTTGCTATTTTTAGATGGGTACAAAAACACTAGTTTTGGATGGTGCAGAAATTGTTAGATCAACAAACTTTATACTCATTTGAAAAATAGCAAAAAAATTTTAAAAAATATAAAATTTGATATCCAAAAATATTTCAATATGAAATCAATTCAAGGATTTGGATCAGCCGTTTGAAATTTCAAATTTGAGATACGAACGCGAAGCACGGGAGGTTTTGTGTTTCGCGAAGTCACCATAGCCTCACTATATATATATATATATATATATACCGTGAGATTAAACTCACGAAAGCTTTCCGTGAACTTAACTCCAAAGTATATCAAATTATCTCCAAATTTTAATTTATCATGTTCATTAAATTATTATTATATAGGGATTGGCTACGGTGATTCCATAAGCATTTCGAGCTCGAAATGCTTATGGTTTGAATTTTAAAATTTTGTGCTCGAAATTTCAATTTAAATATCTCAAAAGATTCTTCATATCATAATCTTATAGATTATTAATTTTCATCAAATTTGGAGTTAGTTTACAATGTTTAATAATTTTTGAAAGATGACTTTAAAAATAATTAAAAATATCCATTTTTATAGGTCAAATGTTGTTATTTTTCAAAAATTATTAAGTATGGTAAACTAACTCCAAACATGATGAAAATTGATAATCTATAAGATTATAATATGAAAAAAAAATTGATCTATTTATATTAAAATTTTCGACGAGATTTCAAAATTTGAGCCATAAGCACTTGGGCGAAGTGCTTATGCAACATTTTTTATTGCATAACAGTTGAAGAAAGTGGCCTTCTGCAACGGTTGTTTAATTCTTTTAGCAACCACATTTTAATAACTGCTTTTAAAGCCAATTTTTGCAGTGGTGAATTCTTTCAATAGTTTAAATTTAATATTTTTTTATGAAACATCAAATGACACTTAAATTGTATGATTCGAAACACAATTAATTCATAAGCTTATGAATATATTTATATTATTTTTGCCATTTTTAAGATTTTTCTATGAATTTATATAAACTTAATTATCAAATTTGTCAAAAATGATTGTCCAAAATATCCACATCCAGGGTCGGACCCAGTAACAGCCAGGGGGTCAATTGACACTCTGGATTTTCAAAAGTAGTGTTTTTAGTCTAATATTTTGTTAATATGACCCTCTTTGAATTTAATTTTTGACTCTCCTAAATTGTCTAATTCTTTTGATTGAGAAAAATTATTTAATATTGTGGATAATGAAGTAATTATATAAATATTTTAAAATTTTAAGTCTCATAGAGGAAAGTTTTCGTAATTGACATGATTATCTATTATTTTGAGTTTTATTTTTATTATTTTCATATATAAAAAAATATTATTTTGAAAATTTTTTATTAGAATAAAATATATATTGAATTATTATTTTTTTAATTAGTACCCCATAAATTAATAGAGTTAAATCCGATAACTGAACTCTTGATCGAAATCTTATATCGGCATCTGCCCACATAACAACGTGCAACATGCGATTGAATTTAGTTGAAATGCATTTCATGCCAGTTCTATATTATTTTTGTCTAGTTTTTCCGTTAATGCATTAGAAATGTTTTGAAAAATAAATAAAAATAATGAATTATCTGAAAAGGTAGTACGGATGCATCGACAACTTGAAGGGTGCAGTTTTAATTTATCTTTTCAGACGTAATATTTAGTACTATCATACCTAATGGCTGATCAAATTTACATAGCGCCTGTCTCAAAGCAGCTTTTTATGCTACTTGTCTGCCTGTAAAGCCGTCAGACGGCTTACAATGCAAAAGTGGACCCCACACGACAGATATATTACTGCAACACATGGATAGGTAGGCTTCAAATTTATTTATTTTATATTTTAGTCTTCATATCGAGATTTCGATTATTTAATTTTAAAAATAAAAATTCAATGATTAATTAAAATTGTTAACTGTCTATATTCATCTTTGCATACTCACCTAAATTATATTGGCATTTCGTTTTATTTTGATGGGAATAAAAACTTGAAACTTCATATACATAAGGAGTTAACTCTCCAAGTTTTCTAAATATGTCATATCATTTATATTGTTTACTGTTAGTTTTATTCTCTCCTTGTATTTATCTTAATCAAATTGTTTATATCATTTATCTCTCTCCTCATTTAAAGAGATGATATAATATTATTTAATTCCTCTCTCCTCATTTAAAGAGATTATTATTATATTATTATATTATGATTATAATTATGATTATATTATTATTACATTATAATTATGATTACAACTATGATTATTATTATTTTATTATGTTATATTATATTATTATATTATGATTATATTTATTATTATGATTATATAATAATAATAATTATTATTATATTATATTATGATTATGATTATGATTAAAATTTATTATTATATTATTATATTATGATTATGGTCATATTATTATATTATTACGATTACGACTATGATTATTATTATCATGATAATGATTATTATTTTATTATTATTTAATTATGTTATATTATATTATGATTATATTATTATGATTATGATGATAAATTATAGTTATAATTTTTTATTATTATATTATAATTATATTTATATTTTTATTATATTATCATGATTATAATTATGAATATTATCATTTATTATGATCATTATTATTATTATTATTATTTTACTAATATTATTATTATCATCATCATTATTAGTATCATAATCATTCATATTTTAACTATTCTGATTAACAACTATCAAACAACATTTTCGCTCTTCTGAATAATAAAAAATATCACTCTTCCAAAATGACACTATTCTATCACTCTTCCAAAATTATTCATTGACCCTAAATATATACAATTAGGGTTAATATATTTATTTTAGGAATTAAAGGGGATCACGCGATCACTCGTTTGAATATCAAAACGACTCGGAATATACTGTTATGAAAGAAAAATAAAATAAAAAGCTGATCAACTTTGATTAAGCTCTCCATTTTGAAAAGTAACGAAGACACCAAGTACCACCCGTTTAATGAGATGAAACCCAGCAGGAAATATAAGCCATGTATGATATATGAAAGGAGCTGGCTTAAAACCATAGAAGAAAAGTGAACAAATTTGATTTATTTTTTTTTGTGGGGAGTTGTGCTTGCTTGTGGATTTTTGAACAAGCATAAACTTCACTACTTCACTACTGTTTCTTAAAACAAATGAAGAGTGCATGAATTGTGGAGATTAAATAATAATTGTGCATGATGATTTATGAGTATGCTAACGGCGTGGAAACATACACCATTAAAATATAACTAGGGGGTACAAACTACTTAATTAGGTATTCATGTTTATTTCAGGAACTATAAAAAGGGATCATACGATGACTCATTTGAGTATCAAAACAATTCCGAATATACTGGTATGGAAAAGAACTCAGTACTCAACTTCGATTAAGCTCTCCATTCGAAAAGTAAACTAGAGACCATGTACCTCCGTTTAATAAAACTAAACCCAACGGAAGCTGGCTCAAAACGGAAGAATTGTGTACCTATGAGGCTATGCTATTATTACAAAATGTGATTTACGTTTAGTTGATAATTGTGTATCCTAGGTTTACCAACATTATTTCTCTGGGTTTTTCATGAAATCTCCACTAGTGACTAGTGAGCTAGAGAAATAATTTACATCCTTCTCTCGGTTTATTCGCTTGAATTTCTGTGCTTAATTAATATATATTTAACTGCGTATTTCTCTAGATATTATCATAAAACCCAAAATAAACAAAAGATAAAGCACAGAAAAAAAGCAAGGAAAACGCAACAAACAATATACTACCGCTAGCACAGAGCATAATAAATACTGGTAATTCTTGATGCAAACATGCATCATATCTAAGAGAGCCCAAACAAGATCAATGAGCTGCATTCTTCCAAAGACCAAAACATAATCGATCCACAGATTCAAACCTAAATGCTGACAATCATATGTATATTTTTTTAAAATTAACCCTTTCTTTAATTAAAAAGCATCGATATGAGCATGATTTAGGGACAGCTCCTTTTGTTTTTCAATGACTTCCACTGTTTGAAAATGTACTGGATAATCTCCTTGAGTGTCGCCTTGCGATTCTCTTTAGCTTTCCATATCTCTTTAACCGAGTGGCGACCGTTAGGATTGTACTCATTCAACTCAAGAAGTGCAGTTTTGATTGCCTCATACACCTCGTCACCGTAAGTATTCTTCACCCCAACAAGCTTCTCATCATCCTCTATTACCACCTGTACTAACAAAACAAGCAGGAAAACACAATGCATTAAGGATGATTGCTTTTTAAATGGTTTGGGATAGGTGAGAATACTGACCTCAACCTAATGGCCAACCCAACTAGCCAAGTACCCAATAATGTGTGGAGTTAGCAGGTACGATCTTCGGATGAGGTCCTTGACCTAGATAAGGATTGTCTGGTTAATTAGCTATTAACCTAAGTGCTTTGCTTGACCCCTAGGAGGGCCCCACCAGACGCACATTTTTTTCTTTTTAAATAAAATCTACTTGCTCAAAAGGTACATGATCTGACTGTTTCATCCTTTTCTGGCCCAACAAGATTCTCTATAAGAAAATTGGCCCACATGAGGCATATGGAACCCAAAAAGACAAGGTAACTAGTACAAGTAGATCTTTCACTGACCAAAACCAACACATTGCAGTGCCAAAAGAAAATGAAAGTAAAACAACTTAAACCAAGAGAATAAGGGTTCTAATTGCCTTTTCATCTCCTCGAGGGCCATCTTTCTTGAATGGGCACCATTCAGGATTCTTGAGCACGTCTTGCCACTTAGCACAGGAAGTTGCGGCCCATGTTTCAGCATTCTGTCCTGGTGGTGCTGATTTTTTAAACACCATTGTGTTAAGCTCCCCCATCCCTTTTAGTACAATAGCTGTGCGGGGTCCCAAAATGTTTCCCAATCCCTGTATATTTAACCAAAGATTAACCTATATTAGATATACTTACATTTACTGGTGCTCATAATTTCCTGTACTTAATTAATTACTATTTTTAAACATGAGGTAATTCGCTTCTGTAATTTTCAGATAAGAATTTTTTTTTTTTTCCTGGAAAGAGTAGATTGATATTGATACCTGGATCAGTTCCTTCCTGGCTTCCTCAACCTCATCTCTGGCTTTGCTCTCTCTTTCAGCAAGACCTTTATTGAGTTCTTCAATATACTCCAATCCCTCTATTTTATCATGTAATTCTTCCTTCAGCCCTTCTATTTTTTCCTTCTCTGCTGATTCATCATCACCGCCTCCGATGTGGTGCCTCACCTTCATCTGTCCTTTTAGCTTCTCTATTTCCAGTTCGAGTTGCTGCTTTGCATCCAATTCTTTTTGCAATTGGAGAATCCTTTTCAGATTTCCCTCTTTCTCCCTCTACCATTGATATAATTCACATTAGAAGTTTGTTGAGAGTTCATAATTGTATCAGGATGGATGATTACAAACTACTTCTGAGTATGCCAAACATGAAAGGGAATATATATTGACTGCACATGGAAAATTGAAAAGAAAAATGGACTGAACTACTGCAATTAGATTTTTGTCCTGAAGTTAATCAATGCTTTTTTGGAATCAAATGTGAGATTTCGGCATTACTTCAATACAATGAAGTCATACAGAAGCAGATGCCAGCCATCCGTACCAAAATTAGAACTACAGAGCAGAGTAATTGATAGGATTAGAGAATGAGAGGAAAAGAGAATGATAACAATCTTTATTATTTTGGAATAATTTGATTACAATGGTAAAACCTTTATTTATAAACTAATGGTCTAACTAACTAATAACTTATCTAGTTAACTAATTCTAATCTCTAAACATCTCCCACATCACACATCACACATCACACATTGACACAATATCTCCTATACAATTCTACTCATCTCAATCTATATCTCTAACATCACCCTCAAACTCATCATGCGGTACGCATGATGAGTTTGCACATATTGTGAGTTATAACATCTCGTCTTGTGATTTTAATCTTCAGTTATATCACGGGTCTCCTTGAAGAAAGAAAATAAAGAGGAATGAGCTCTTATAGCTCTCTCAAAAAAAACCTATTGAATACTTCATGCTCTTTTTGAGATATTTTTGAAACATCAATAGAAGAATATTTTGTCATTTTTAACAACAATTCGAAACTCATTTGAGTTCTCTTGAAAAGAAATGAAAAGAATAGAGGAATAAGGAGAATCGGAGTCCGGTGCATTGTTGGATCAATTGGAATTTGATTGGAAATAGGGTTTTGGTTGTGAATTCTATAAAGGTTTTGGAAAATTATAGATGAAATTAGATGATCATTATTCCATCTTTGAGCTTAATTTGACTCATCAGTAACTGATTATGCAGCAATTGGTTTTGTGGAACCTGATTTTGTATCTAGTTTTGCTGAAACTGGTTCTGTGACAAATGTTAATCCAGTAGGTTCCTTTGTTGTAACACTCTTTTTGTTAATGTTAAGCTTGTTATCAAGTGCAACGAGGAGGTTCGACAACGAGATAAGGGTTAGGCCAAGTACATGGTCCTGCAAGTAGTTCTGAACTCTATTGTCTGTTGAGCATCCAGATCTCACACTATACTGACAATTCCAGCGCATAGACCCAAGCCGCAACGGCTCATTGAACTCTGGTAATGGTATTAGTTGATTCCTGAGTCGGATATAGTGATATTGTCATAATTGTTACTTGATAGATTACCACATATAAGTAGCCAAGAAAAGTGTGCCTTCTTCATTCATGGTTGTCCGCTCTTGATTGGCAGATGAGACTACAACTTGATTGTTGCTGATCACTCAAGCAAGCTCTAATCTTTAAATGGCGACCTCGCAAGCTTGAGGTTCTTTGGCGGTCTTGTGATTTTCAATTTATAAAAAGCTCCTGGAGTTCAGGTAGTAGGGCTGGGGAGAAAAAGGAGGTAGAGGCGGAGTCCTCTAGCGAAGGAAGGGAAGCAAGGTCATGAGCTTGATCGTGAGTGGACAGATTGGCGAAGTCACGAGCTCTTTCTCTCTTGATCGCGAGTGGACAGGACGATGGAAGTGGACAGGACAGATGGAAGTGCAGACCGAATCAATCACTCAAAGAGGTTCTACAAGGCGAGCTTTGAAATTGAGGTACCTCTTTCGCTCAGCGACGATGGTGTACGGGTTCCAATTGCAGAACTAGAGTGACAGAGTAGAGGCGAGTGAGGAGCTGTTGGCTTGTCGGAGAAGGTGATTTCTTGATCAGAGAGGAGAAAAGTAGAGAGGAAGCCTTGTTAGATGAAGCGAACATAGAATGTCGAAGAAGAAACTGCACGATAGAGATACAATTACTCAGATCAGCGATCTGTGAATTTCTTGAGCACTGATCAGCAAATTTGAAGCAACAATGGTCTTGATTGCGATCGAGGAATTAATCAGATCAAATCAAGTAGATCTTGTGGAGAAGAAACACGAGAGAGGCATAATAGAAGAATAGAATAGAGATTTATCGTTGGAATAAAATGTAAGAATAGCATAATAGAAGGTCTATTTATTGGGAATAACTAAGAAAAAGAGAATAAATGCTGGAATAGAATGGGATAAGGTCCACAGATTCTGGAATAGACGTTGACCTAATTCCAACGATATTATTGCTCTTATACCATGATAGGATTAGAGAATGAGAGGGAAGAGAGAGAATGATAACAATCTTTATTATATTGGAATGATTTGATTATAATGATAAAACCTCTATTTATAAATTAATAATCTAACTAACTAACAACTTGTCTAATTAACTAATCATAATCACTAAACCATTGGAATAATAGAAAGACAAACAAACACACTAAAAAATAATTTCTACTTAAACTCTTTTCTTAACTCATTGTATATTAAAGGCATACAATTACATAATATTTTATGATTTATATAGCATAGAACTTTCTCAAATTAACTCTACTACATTCCTAAAATATAATCCACTTTTTTATAAATTACCCCACTAATCCACTACTTTCTAAATACAGTTGTCTACTAATTTTGGCTACGGCCTTTCCTAAAAAACCCCTACAATCATTCTATGTTTTTTGCTTAAATTAGCTTTACCAAAATAAATAAAAAATATTTTAGAAATATATTTTGAATCAATTCTCAACACTCCCCCGTGATTCAAAATTGCCAGCTCCAAGAGCTGATCGATATTGTTCGAGTTAGCTTCCTACTAATGCCTTTGTAAGCATGTCTGCTACCGGCTCAAAATCAACAAGCATACATCTCAACCAAATTACTTGACACGCTGCCACATTTACTACATTATACTCAGCTTCTTTTACCAAATCTTCTTTTTTCGTATATACCATATCCCATTTAATCTCAATCTATTCTTTTTCTGATTGTAACCTCTCTTCCTCTTCACATTGAGCTAATGTTAGATCCTTATTTAATCTGATCGGGATCAACCCTGACACCTTTCTTCCTCTTTAAGCACTCTACATACTTCACATGCTCATTCTCACTGCCAATACTCGCCATGACAGCCTCTTTATTAGGAATTTTAAGCTCCCCTTGCACAACTTCAAAAATTGCTCGTGCCTCTTCACACACAACTGCCTCAGAGTACAATTTCATTCCTTCTGAAATATATAAACGAACTGAGCTTTGAGGATCAACTGCATCTTCAGCCAAATATAATCCCTCAGCTATTGTGATTGTTACCGAATCACCCTCCTTTGTCACGATATTTTATTAAAAAGTTTTTCAACCCAAAATACTTTCAACTAACCATCTCTCATACCTTACTCATGGTGGCACCTGTTGGTATATGACACCACCTTATGTCTTCATCAAAAAAAGTTTATAGGTCTTTAAAAGTTTTTCTTTTACTGTCACATTAGCGATTTTACTCACATATTTTTCTTCAACGATTTTGGCCATAAACAATTGTGCATGATTGTCCTTCTCTTCGAAAAATCTTGCATGTCCTTCCTCTTTTTTCTTCTTATAACAGTTAGCTTGCACATGACCAAACTTATGACAATTATAGCATTCCACTTAGCCTTTTTCCTTTTTCCTTTTGCTTCTTGTAACAATAGGCTTGCATATGCCCTTTCTTGTGACAATAATAACACTCCATGTCTTTTTTCGATTGATTAGAGTGTTGTTGGTTGTCTCTGCTGCTCATGATTATTCTAAGACCTCTTCCGCTGTGACTACTTCCTTTACTTGAAATGCTTTTGGTGAGGAACGCCTTAGAATCATCCTTCTCTTTAGATCTGTTGAGTCGAGCTTCATGGACCTGCAGTGATCCCATCAACTCATCAAACATGTATGTGGATAGGTCTTTGAACTCTTCAATCGCTGCCACCACATGATCAAACTTGGTTGTCAAACTACACAACACCATCACAACTATAGATCTGATTGACTATTGTTGTAACTCATGTGAGAAATGATTGAACCGACTCATCTTGGTTCATGTTCAACGTCTCAAGCCCTACAACTTGATGGCTACTACCTTGGAACTTCTTTAAAATGTTGTTTTCAGAATAGTTCAGGCCTCCTTTGTAGTTTCTGCAACTGCAATCTTCACAAACACCGTGTCATGTACGACTTGCTAAATGAAGAAGAGCGTCTCTGCATCTCTCTTGTTGTGTCGATTGGTGTTGGATCAGAATTCAATGCTCCAATATCTACCAATTCCCATAATCCATGAGATTTCAGCATCGTATACATCTTGATGCTCTAAAACTCATAGTTTTCTCCTTTGAACAACGGTAACATCAGATTGGACATGCTGATGATAACGTTGCTGCTTGCTTCTGCCATTGAAACAGCCCCAATGTGATCGACATGCTTTGATACCAAATTGTTGGAATAATATAAGCACAAACAAACACACTAACAAATAATTTCTATAAAACTCTTTTCTTAACTCATTATATATTAGAGGCATACAATTACATAATATTCTATGATTTATATAGCATAGAACTTTCCCAAATTAACTCTACTACATTCCTAAAATATGATCCACTCTTTTCTATAAATTACCCCACTAATCCACTACTTCCTAAATATAATTGTCTACTAATTTTGACTACTGCCTTTCCTAAAATACCCCTACAATCATTCTATGTTTTTTGCTGAAATTAACTCTACCAAAATAATTTTCTAAATAAAAAATATTCTAGAAATATATTTTAAATCAATTCTCAATATAAACATCTCCCACATCACACATCACATAATATCTCCTATACAATTTTACTCATCTCAACCTATACCTCTAACAGTAATACAAACCTTTTGTTTCTCAATGAGCATCAACACTTCTTCATTTGCCTTCTGCTGCTCAATTTCGGCTCTCTGGGAAAAGAAAAACGAAGAGAAAATGTTTAGCAAGGTAAATAACATTCGGACTAAAGCACACAACCTTTAATGCATGCATGTTAACCTTAAGCACTTGAAAGGAAAGTAAGAGTGCCAGTACAGGCCAGTTGTGTACATTCAATCATTGTGTAGTACAACAGCAATGCACCACAGACCTGTTAGTATGACAAAAAATAACTACTTGCACAAAGTCATTTAAGTGTTTATGTTTCTTAGAATACCTTTTGCCTTTCATTTGCAAGCTCTTGTTTGTTGATTTCATATTGAGAGGACTCGATGGTAAGCTGCCTGTTTTGTTCCTCCAGTAGCCTCCTTTTATATTCCAATTCTGCCCTCATTTTTTCATTCTGTTCCAGTACCGATTGATGATGTACACAGAACTCCTTTTCCAACATTTTCAGTTCTGATATTGCAAAGAACAAAATTCAAGCTATTGGCATTTGCATTGAAAGAAATAAAGTGTTAAGATAAGCTGCTACTCACTAGGCAGAAAACACAGAATTGGACCTGCACAAACCAATGAGATGGTTCTAACAACATCTATCCCTGCTTATACAAATTAGATAATTATTTTTAAAACATATTTTAACATATCTAAGGTAAATTTCTATAGACAAAGGTCTCAAAGAGAGTTCCAACTTCCAACTAGTAGATGGTAGACAGTTGGAAGTTCAAACTAACCTTCATTATAGGTTTGAGTAAGCCTTCCTGTATCCTCCATAGCTTGAGCAAGGGACATGGCAGACGTATTGCACTTCCACTGCATTTCATATATGTCCTGGTTCATGGCATCAATCTGTACTGCTAAGTGGGACACACGAAAACCAGTCTTGGTCGACTCGTCCCTCGCAACATCATCAACTGATTTCAGAACCCCATGCTGCCTCAGATGATCTGCAACCAGACCTGACCTGTTAAAATCAACCTCCATGGCAATCCACCCATGAACCTCTTTTGATTTATTATCCCACTGTTTCCAACTGAGTCGACCCACCCCACTGGAATGGAAATGTTTGTCGAATGACATCGCATTGCGAAAACCATCCCAGTCAGCACTGAAATCTACTATGCACTTGCCAGTGTGCCCCTTGCAGTCCCATACGGGAAAAACCTCAGAAGGGTTGAATTGAGAGATCATTTCTTTGATTTCATCAGCTGTCATGCCCGTGTATTTGTCACCTTTGTACTTGACAGGCAGATTTACCAGAATAGCCTTCCAGGGCCAGACATACTTCTCTTCATCTTTTCTATGAGGGGGGACTGGGTTGATAGCCACAACCTGGTGAGCTAGTTTAGAGTCCACCAAGTCATGCTTCATATACTTGGCAAGAGCTTGGTGCTGGGCTCTAATTTTCGGCCGGTGCTTAAGGGATGTACCAATGCCACTTGCATGTTGAAGGATATCTACATAATGGTATCTTTGTTTTTTCTTGGATGGACAAAAGGGGCATTTGTAAGCACCTGATTTCTTAACCTTGTAGCGTTTTGACTGCAATTGAGAGTAGATTTTTTTGACGCAGTCTGTAATCTCCGACTCACTGATATCAGATAGTTCTTCTTCTATGTCCGAGCTGTTGGTCATTTGGTTATGGCAATAACACAAATCTGGAAACAACTAAAGAACACGAAAAATAAAAAAATAAAAAACAGAAGGGAGTTAGTGATTTGCTCAAAACCCGCATCCATCTGAACATCTAATTTGCATATATAATTGTATATGAATAAAGACAGTAAGAACATGTAATTGTTAAAGAAATGAGCAGAATGGACATTTTTCAATGAAATATACTTAGTTTATACTTTATACTAAATTTGTAAACACATCTTACCCATTTGATTTATTGAGATATTTACCTCATAAACAAGCATGTCAAGTTAACAAGCAAGAATCAATTAAAGATTTAGAGAATAAAGAAAAAGAAATTTTCCGTGACCAGCATAAAGCATCAGATTACATTAATTATTGATTGCTCACCATTTGTTTCACTTCACCTGATGAACTCATAGCTGTTTAAATTTGGTTTAATTTGGTCTCATTTTAAATGTTGTTTAGAAAGGAAAAAGTAATATTATAACATAAGTGACAATAAAATTTGTTGCACCCAACGTTACTAGAATAAAAAGCATGCATCACCATTTAAGGAAAAACAATGCAATAGTACAAGGTAACAAGGTTCTGCTTAATTATATCAAACATAAATTAAGTCTGAAATTAAATATAAGAGTTCAGGCAACTTCAATTCATAAAAATCTGATCAATGCTTCAAAATTCAATAATCTCTCCCACTATGAGGAATTGTAATTTCCTAATTTGACTGAAGAATCATAATTAAATATAATCAAGAAGTGAAACTAATATAGAAAAATTCTTCATATTACAATATCACAGGAGTTATACTGATTACGTAAAGCATTTTAATAACTACAAAGAAAGAGAAAAAAATTCTGAATCACAAGCAATATAACTCATATGTTCAAAACGTTATTAAAATACTCAGGTATTATGATACACCATACTACCATGAAGTTGTTCCTGAATTTGCAAAAGTACCTTTTACATGTCAAATAAGAATGGGATTAAATATGAGTGTGCACTTGTTGAAGTATGATAAAATCCTTACTTAGGAAAGCAGAGCAGTTATTCACCGACTAAGCCATCATTTCTAAGGAAACTAGATGAACAACTAATCACTATGAACAAAATAAAATTATCTTAAAATAGAATTCAGAGTAAAACCAGATGCTGCTTAAGGCTGCAATCAGTTCTTCATATATTAATACAGAATGCCACGCTCTTTCTCAAAAAGAAATATACATAGTATTCCATGACATGCAAATATTACACCAATTGACTGAATTACCCTTTATATTTCATGCATTTTTTAATGCAAACAAGTAGTTAAAACAGTATGCAAAATCCGTTAACTTCCAAAATAAAGACGTGAACTTACAAAAGAAAAGGCTGCTCATTTACAAAAAAATAAAGCTGCTATGCACATATTAAGTCACAGGGGCGGAGAGAGGGGGTGGACAAGCAGGGCCTGGACCCCAACTTCCCAAAAAAATAGTTAAATTAAGTAGTTAGTGAATAATTTTAATAATAAAACATAAGATTTTCTGTACCCCCCCCCCCCCCAATTCTTCAATCCTGGTTCCGTCCCTGTTAAGTGGAGTTCAGTAGCTCAAGTAACTTCTAGTAACCAATCAGAAAATCTAAATCTTTATCAGATGCTTAAAAAACCGAAGAATTCACTACATAGTTTCAATGTTATCTATCAAATTTCAACTCATGTTGGTTAGAGCACCCTTTATATCTGTAGTAGTAGCCATGACTAAATATGACAACCGGGTACAGCACTCTAAATTCTACAGGAGGAGTAGACGTAATTTACAAATTACCACAACACTCGATCAATCTCAAGAAGAAAATGAAAAATAAGAAAATAATCAAAGCACTCAACTCTAACAGTAAAGCTTACTATAAGATAGGTTCCATGAGAAAATAAAGTCCAAACGGTTCCCTGAGATTAACATAAAAAATTATAAAATAGGTTTCAGATAAAAAACTTCAACTATTATATATAGATATACTTGACAAGAAAAGCACCTACGTTTCAGATTTTTATTTTTCTGGAGATTAGGAGGGGGTCAAGCCACCCAACTTTAAATGTCTGTAAAAGATATCCCATCTGAATTTCCAAATGCATTTTGATACCATAAACAGAGCTCAAAATCTGAAATGTTGGAAAATGAAATTTGTGTTATCAAGTAGATGAAAACCTATATTTCAGAAATTATTATTTGAACGTTGATCCAACAATTTCTGACTTTAAGGTCTAGGAGGTCCTAAACGAGCTTAAACCCTAAACCATTGAACCTATGCTGAGTGGTAGCCAAACCCAAATTACCGACAAATTACAGAATATTACACTACAGTAAATTTAACCAATTACAGATAAAATCCAGAACCGACAGCAAAGTTACAATCGGAATTTGGAAGTTTTACGTGAATGGAAAAATGTAAAATTAATTTCTTGGCGTAACAAAAAAAAAGGATTTGGTGCCTCCAAAGCTAGCCACTAAAATAAGTTCGTCAGGAAGACGCGTGCCAAAAAACCTACCTTTTCAACAAAGTCCAGCGTTAGAACCTTTGGTGAATAACAAGCGCAAAAAGAGGAAAGAGAGACGAAGGAAGGAAGAAAGGTTTTTATTGATCAAGTGTGTAGATGGGATTTTTAACACTAAAACTCAGAGAAATCAGTGGATTGACAAAATGCAAGCAACACATAGACGAGCAAAAAACAGGGGAAGAAGAGAATTTTACCAGGCGCTTGGGATTTCTATGGTTTTTTTTTCTTTCTTATTTTGAGAAATTTTGTTCTTGGTTGTTTTTAAATATGAAGACTGAAGAGAGGAGATGGAACTGGAAGGAACGCCTGTCGCCTGTCGCCTGTCGCCTGGCTGGTCATGTTGTACTTTTAACCTCGGTTTTGTTGCTCTTTCTCGTGCTAGTATGAACTATTGGTTGAACTAGGTTCAGTTTTCATTAGTAGACCATTATACAATGTAATGCGTTTAGACTTTACACTAATAGACTTATAGACTGTATAGTACCAATTCTATGATGGCATGTCAAAGTCATAATTGAAGTGTGATGTATTTCAGGAAATAAATTTAAGATTCATTGTCTCTATACCCCACCTGTTTTTAAAAATAACTCAATAGTCGTTAGGTTGGTTTTGTTTTTGGAAGTAGAGAGGTTCAAACCATTTTGAATTAAAAATTGAGTTTAAAATTCTTTTAAAATCATTAATTTTTACATCGAGATTCATAGTTTTAATAAAATTTAAGTTCAAAATTCATAGTTTTAATAAAATTTAAGTTCAAAATTCATACTTTCAATAATCATTATAAATCTCAATGCAAAATTAACGGTTCTAGAAGGCTTTGAACCAAGTTTTTGGTTCAAAGTGTTTTGAATCTCCCCCATCTCCTTTGTTTTTACATTCAAATAGTTAATATGAAAATTTAGTTTTACGAATTCCAAATCTGATGCAATTAAATTTACAAACATTTGATGTTGACTACCATTCAAAAAAGAAACATTGAATGTTGAATAAACACAAATTACAAACATTGAATGGATTTGGTTTTTTTTTTTTTGGGTGGGGGGGGATGGATTTAAAAAGGTAATTTGAATAAAAAAATTCCCCTTTCTATTTCTTGGGAAAAAAAAAGGGGGCATTATTAAAAATGTTCTGCTTTGTACTTCTCACTTGAATTGGAGAAACTCAGAAACATTTCTGATTAAGGTCCGTCATATTATATCGCCTCAATCGTTATCCGAATTCTAATTTTGCAACATATGCCGTTCGCTTTTTGCCAAATATTGTCTGTAATCTCTCCAATAGAATACAGGTGACGTGGACAGTTGACACTAGAGTATTGAAATGGACCGGACGGTCCGACCCGTCCCGGACCGGACCGTGACCGTGGACCGGACCGGACCGGACCGTGGCCGGACCGTGGACCGGACCGTGCCTATCACGGTCCGGTCCAACGGTGGGTCGGTCCTCCCTTCACCCGAAAATGGACCGTGCCGACCCGTGGACCGGACCGGACCGGACCGTGGACCGTGCGGGACCGTGGACCGGACCGTCCCGGACCGGACCCCCGGACCGGACCGTGTAAAAATGAAAATAACAATTAGTGTTTTATGTGTAGTTTTAAATAAAATGAAAATAATAATTATTGGTGTAGTAAAAAAAATGTTCTAGATAACATCAAAATATAATAACTATTATGTGTAGTTTTAAATAAAATGAAAATAACAATAATTATTGGTGTAGTAAAAAAAACATGTTCTAGATAACATCAAAATATAATAACTCACTTCATTTTTAATTAAGCATGTTCATAAAAAAAATTCATTGTATTTCCAAAATTATAATTTTCTAAAATTTTATTTTTTTACAATTTTTTTAATTTTTTAGTACTATTAGATTTTTAAACAATTAAAAATAATAATTCGAATTAGTTAAAAATTATTATTAAAAATATGATAAATTATTATTTTTTCCAATTTATAAAAAAAAAAAATTGGACCGGACCGGACCGTGGACCGTCCCGGACCATCCGGCCCCCGAGGGGAACAACGGTGGGACGGTTCGGGTTTCAATTTGGACCGCTTAGACCGGACCGTGCGGACCGTGCGGGACCGTGGACGTGGACCGTGGACCGTGCGGGACCGTGGACCGTCCGGGTTTGGACCGGACCGGCCCGGACCGGACCGTGTTCAATACTCTAGTTGACACAGACGTCTATTGGGTGAGTATACAAAAGAAGCAATTGTATTGTATTGTCAAATCTGATTTGCTGTCTGATCTGAAAGTTGGTGCATATCTGTCTTACTGTAGGACGGTTCAATATATTCATATTCCACGCAATTGGAGATGAATCAACTAAAAATATGTGGGGCTAATTTTACAATAGATTAAATTTTATATTATAGATATAGTTACATTTGTTGATATCATCATTGCTACGAAATTAATTATACAATATTCTCAGTTATTGTGCATATTAATTATTTTATTATGTAATATATTTGATATTTCATATATATTACTATCATTATCATTATGTATTAATGATATTTAATAAAAAAAAATAGAAGTACTGATGAGTTGTACAATATAGTACACAATAATTTGTATGATGTGTATAGTTAAGCTCGTAACAATGACGGTTGCAATAGACACATCTTCGTGATATATTCTAAAGAGAATAAGATTAAGATTAACAGTTATAATTAAGTTAAATACAATACAGTATTGCAACATAATCTCCGTAATATATTCTAAAGAGAAATATGATTGAGATTAACAGTTATAATTAATTTAAGTACAATACCCACCAAAAATTTTGATACATGCAAGAAGTGCTAAAATAATTTTGAGTGCAGCTGGTATGAAGTACATGGAGAGGTGGTGAGCTTAACTACAAAAAGCAACACATAAGTTTGAACTATCGATTTATGTTTCAAATGTTTTTTTATTTCTCGAATCATCAGTGTAAGATTCTTAAAGTTAAGAAATAAATTTAGTGTGATTTAGTTTATTCTTTATATTTTTTTGTACCTTTTCTCTTAATGTACAAAGAATGAGGTTATGGTGTATTAAAATGTATGGATGTATTTCATAATTGAACCGAATACTCAATATGATCTTCATGTCAAACTTTACTAGGTAGTCAAAATTTATATTTTTTAAATTTTTTTGCTATTTTTTTAGATGAGGAGAAAATATTTTATTTAAAATTTTTAGATCCTTCAATAATAATATTTTTTCTCCATCTGAAAAATAGTAAAAATGAAAAAAAAAAAAAATTTAACTAGTTAGTAATTTTGATATGTAGAGCATATTAAGTAGTTCGGATTGATCATCTCTTACTTAAAATTTAAAATTTTGAAATAATGGGCAAAATATATCTGTACATACCGCGTACAAAACCAATTAGAAAAATAAAAACCTTAAACGTAAATGACACGAGGGGATAGGTCAAGAGATCAAAATCATCCTTTTCAGTAGAAGAGACTTGATCTTCACTGGGAAATTTAAATTTGGGGCATATCTTAGCTTCTTCTCTGTAAAAAAAGGAAAAAAAAATGAAATTCTTGGTTAAAAAAAATGCACATATCCAGGGGAAATGGATCCTGAGCTTCATATCGGGTTTAAAAAAAGGCACATATCCAGGGGCGGATTCAGTTCATACCGGGGGGAGCAGCTGCCCCCTGATTTTGAAAAATAGTGCTTGTTGATAATACTTTCGGTAATTAACCTCCCTTGAAAATTTTTTTTTGCCCTCCTGGATTATCTGATTAATTTTATTGAGAAAAAAATATTTAATATCGTACATAATGAAATAATTATATAAAGATATCAAAATATAAAGTTTTGTATATGGAAACTTTCTTCATCAACTTGATTATCTATTATTTTGAGATTTATTTTGTTGTTATTTTTAATATATAAAATGTTATTATTTTAATATTTTTTTATTATGTAAGAATATATATTAAATTATTAATTTTTTATTTAGTACCCGATTAGTTAATGAATTTGAACCCAATAAACTATTACAATCCGATAAATATCACTTGATCAAAATCCTGCATCTGCCTCTGCACATATCTAAGAGCCCCCACACAAGACCAACAAATTTCATTCGTTCAATAGGTATACGGAGTGAAAGCCAATGCTCTGTTCATCCAATACAAAGTACAGGATGAAAGTTAATGCTCAATGCTAACAATTAATTTACTAGTAATTTGTTTGTGCGTTGTTATGTTGATGTCTTTTAAAAATATAAAAATTCTTATCTTTATAATAAAAATAAAGATATTTTAATAATTAATATAAATTTTAATCATGAATACATAATTAATATAAAATAAATACAGAATTGAGAGAAAAGTTGACATTTAGAACTTAAGGAAAATTGAAATTCATAATTGATGATAATTTAAAAAAATAAAATAGAATAATTATACTCCTAAATTATGTAGCATTTCGTATAACAATCAAAATTGAGAGAAAATTATAACTTCAACACAAATAATCATAGAAATAGTAATACTATTTAACGAATAACTCAATCCGATGATTGATATTAGCTCTAAAAATTTAACAAAAAATCTAAACCGTTACAAAATCACGACATTTACATGCTTAATAAGGAGTAGAGATAAAAATGTATATTTTATAAGACTACAACAATTCTGCTTCCTTTATATAACATAACGAGCTAAGAAAATTTTATCTTTACCTTAAAAAAAATTCTATCTATGAAACAATCCCCATCTCCCTCATTTGCATAACCGGTGATTTTCCATCATGATGGACGATTATTCCTTTTAGCTTTTTGAAGCTTCCATTGCTTGAAGAAGTACTGGATGACCTCCTTAAGTGTCGCCTTGCGGTTCTCTTTTGTTTTCCAGATCTCCTTGACCGGGTAACGACCACTAGAGTAGGGTTGTACTCATTTAACTCAGAAGTGCGGTTTTTATGGTTTTATATACCTCCTCCCCATATAAATTCCTCGCCTTGACAATCTTCTCATCATCCTCTTTGAACACCTTTTAATTAGAGAGAACAAAAAAGAGTAAATAGGCATTTTTCATTGCAATAAGTATATTTGTTTTCTATGCTTGTAGGATTTTTATAGAGTGAAGCACATTGCCAAATGGTTCCTCTCAGATAAGAGTAATAACCTTGATATTGTGTTTTCAATCTGACGAAGTGTTAAGTTATCACACCAGGGTCTTTGGATGAGATTTCTTGGCTCAATTTTTTCCCGATGGATGTTTGTTAATTAGTTGATCGAAGTTTGACTACTTAGCTAGGTTGGATCACCAGACAATTTAATCAGAATATAATTTTCTTACTCAATCATTTTTATCAATTATTGGTCCAAAAATGGTTCTCTATTTTGAATCAGCTTTGCAGACAACAGTTAGAAACCTTTACCATAACACAAGGAAACCAAAATAGTATCATCATTTATGAAAACATACAAACCCTGCTTTATTAACAAAAGCAGATGATGGAAGAAATACAATCATACAAAGAAAGCAAGCAATCTAATTGTTACCTCCTCCTCCCCCTCAGAACCAACCACCTTGAAAGCAAGGTTCGCAAAATCGGAATCAGAATCAGAATCGGCAAATTGACCATGAAAACAGAATCGGAAGAATCGGATCGGAAATTCATATTTTTTTTTCGAAAAAAAACTTATTTTTCATTAAAAATATAAAAGTATAAAAATATATTTAATCACAAAATAACGTTAAAACAACACATTACACTCAAATAATTCACTATATTAATATAATACAAACATACAAACTGATCAGATAACTTGATACATTTTCACATTTAGAACAAAAGGATACAAAAATAAAAAATATTTAAGTAATGATAAATCAAAATACATATAAAAATTCAAATTTAGATTATATAGAATTATAATTTAAATACATTCATTTACTGTTAGAAACTATGTCGAACTGGCTAGAATCACTTCGTCATTATGATTGCATGTTTGTACATGTGATTCTCTGTCAATAGAAATTACAAGGCGCTACCAAGTACTTAATCAAGTTTTCAATTCTGATTTTTCTATGTGTAAATAAATGAAAGAAATAATAGTCAATTAAGCAAAATAAATTTGATAATTATATAACATATAAAACTGTTATCAATATTATAAACATTATATAGATGGCATTTGCAAATTAATACATCAACAACCTATCAAGTATCAATTGAATTGAATCATTATTTTTTTACAAATTAAAACTTTTAAGTTTTCACTCGATCACTATAATTATTTTCAAAACTCTTCCGGCAGCAGTTCTAGGTTTGAAATCAGTTGACTCAGCCTTAACTCGGTTGACTCAACCATGACTCGGCCGACTCGGTCAATTTTGGCGATGTTCTTTTAAAAAAATGGTTAAGGAAGTCAAAGGATGCTTAAGAAATAAGAAGGGCAAAGGTGTTGCTGAATCGAACCATAGAGATTTACGATTATGTGAATAAATTAAAATTCTATCAATTTTTTTTGCAAGGTTAATTCAACA
This sequence comes from Schoenoplectus tabernaemontani, assembly GCA_037127355.1. NCBI lineage: Eukaryota > Viridiplantae > Streptophyta > Magnoliopsida > Poales > Cyperaceae > Schoenoplectus > Schoenoplectus tabernaemontani. Next base: position 12,572,105 of record CM073749.1, read on the forward strand.
CGGAATTACAGGAGAGCTATTGCTAATACTACAGATACTGTTTAGAGTTACCATGCATACCTTCTGTTGCTCAATGAGCTTCAACACTTCTTCATCTGCTTTCTTCTGTTCAATCTCTGCTTTCTGGAAAACAATTAACAAAGTAAAACTAATTAAATAAGTACTTCAAGCATACAAAATCTTGATCCAAAAAAAAAAAGAACTATTTAGATACATCTGAATGACAAAATCAAGGAATGCAACAATACCAGTATGTACATTGACATGGGGAAATTAGCAGAAACAAACCAGCTAAAAGAACTAACGATACACTAAAAGTAACTCTTTTAACTTTATTAATTAAACATTCCTGTATCTCTTCAGGATCAGACCCGTCAAGAGATCACTGAAATCGGAACCGTATCCTCGCGTACAGTGGGCAGTTCAGGAGCGGAAAACAGTGAGGAAAAAAGAAGACGGATAATGCTGTAACTTTTACGGATGATATCGATTCACCGAGATCTGGGATGTTGATTGAGGAGTGTATTTCTTTCGAATGAATTTTATAGATGTGTATTTGATTTTTTTTTTGGAAGAAATATGAAAAGTTATTTTTAACTTGTATAAAATTATTTTATATGCATTCCTTATATAAATTCCACACGATTTTTTTTAGAATATATAGAGAGAATAAATCTAGCGTGTTCTTAAATTTACGGAGATCTTCCGTGAATTTAACTCAAAAAATATATCAAATTATCTCTAAATTTTAATTTACTATGCTCATTAAATTCTTCATATGAAAATCTTATGGGATATAAAAATTTGAAGTATTTCGAGTTTTCAAAGTCATCGTTTTTAATTTTTAAAAATAGTGTACAAATATTAAATTTTTTATTATTTTTTAGAGCTGATTTTCAAAAATTAAAAACGAACATTTAGAAAACTCAAAACACCTCAATTTTTTTGCATCCCATAAGATTTTCATATAAAAATTTAATGAGTATGATAAATTAAAATTTAAAAATGATTTGATATATTTTTTGATTTAATCTCACGAAATATCTCTCTGAGCTTAAGAGCACGCTAGATTTACTCATATATATATATATATATATATATATATATATATATTCCGACTATGGTGTTTTGCAATGCAAAGCACACAACGCTACTTTGCAAAGTACCATAGCCTAATAAACTTAACGTGCTCCTATGAGCACAAAGCCCTTCATAATTTTAGCTCAAAAAGTATATCAAATGATCTCTAAATTTTGATTTATCACTCTCATTAAATTCTCATATTGAAATCTTATGGGGTATAAAATTTTGGGGTATTTTGAGTTTTCTAAACCGCTCTTTTTAATTTTTGAAAATAATATACAAATATTAAATATTTTATTATTATTTTTTTTAGAGTTGATTTTCAAAAATTAAAAAGAGTGATTTAAAATTTTGAAACACCTCAAATTTTTGTACCCCATAAGATTTCAATATGAAGAATTTAATGAGAGTGATAAATCAAAATTTAAATATCATTTGTTATATTTTTTATATAGGATAATAAGATTTCAATATGAAGAATTTAATGAGAGTGATAAATCAAAATTTAAATATCATTTGTTATATTTTTTATATAGGATAACAGAGGGGCTCTTTACTCTTAGGAGCACGCTAGCTGAGCTTATACATTGATACAAAAGTTGATATTAAAATTGATACCATTAACTTGAATATAAAATTAACTTAAATACTAAGTTAAATGCTTGATTAATAAGTACATTAAGATTAACATAAATATCAAGTTTATTAATTTAAATATCAGATGGATCAACTTAAATAACAAGTTCGCTAACTTAAATCAACATAAATAACATAAATATCAAGTTCACTAATTTAAATACAAAGTTAATTAACTTAAATAAAAGGAGAGATAGCGAAAGAGGGCGAGAGAGAAAAACAGAATGAAAGAGATTGAGTGATTAGGAGAGAGATCATTAGAGAGTATAGGTTTATTTAAGTTAATTTTTTATTATATTTAAGTGAATTTAATTTTGATTCCGAGATCAAAAATTGAAGTATAAAAATCTCAATATCAACTTTAATATTGATATTGGTATCGCCCAAATTTTTTCATTGATGAATAACAAATATTATCCTTAATGAATAAGTTATTTGAGGATTAACTATCGTGTAGAAATAATATTCCTATTTCATACGGTACATGGTAGATCATCATATATTGTTTGCTCTCTCTGTACATAGGACATATCTTTTCCGGATAAAAAGAAGAGAAGGATCAGTTGATAATGGATTATTTGACAATATTAACAATGATATTTTAATTAAATTAAAAAAAATATAGATATATTACTTAACTTATAGATACATTGTATTTTAAATTTCATGTGGTTTAGTAATTATTTGATAGTTCATTGAAAAGTATCAAAATTTTATATAATTATGGTTGTAACTCAGTTTTATCTCGACAACATAGTTCTCAAATAATTATTAATTAAAATATATATTTTTAAATATATTTAATAAATAATATAATTAAACACATAAAATTTGCTAAGTATATTAAGAGACAACTTTCACCTTAAATATATTACATACATACTACAAATGAGGAAAGAAAATTATATATGACCCATTTGATTAAATAGATGAAATAAATAAAAAAATCAATGATGTGGAAGGTTTGATGATGTGGCATGCGTGAGAGACTAGAAGATTTTTTATGAAATATAATTTACATTGGTTGTAATTTAACAGTCTTTAATGGACCATCAAATAATAACTAAATTGCATGAAATTTGTCTCTCATTGTATTTTATTTCTTTCATTTTATTTAGACTATCATTGTCAAGATTGTAAAAAAAATATATATTGTCAATTGACATCCCTCCCCTAAAAAGAAAGGATTATTCATTTTGACAAATTTTGGATATTTTTTTCTGAACGATAAAAAATAATTATTTATGATTTATGTTAAAGCAAACCTTAAGTTATTACTTTACTTATTCGATAAAATGTTTCACTAGAATTTTTTTGTGAATATTAAAAAATGATAAATAATATACGTACAGGATAAAAACATCTCTCAATTCAAATGTAAAAAATCGATAGAATCTTCTTAATAAATCATACTAAGAAATGTGTCGTCTCTGAGTAAATCTTAGATGCAAAGGTCTTTGTTCTAGATTGTTGGAAAAAGAAAGTACTAGTGCAAAAAAGTCTTTAGAGTCGATCGTAAATTCAAAGCAATGCATTCCTGAGAGCGCCAAATTCGTCGTTGCTTTTAACAAAAAAAAAATACATTATATTCTTTAAATTTCGAACTATATTGCTCAATATTTTTATATCAAAATCTCAAAAGATACATATATTTCCTATTTTGAAATAATTATTTTAGATTTTTTTTTAAAATGAGATGTTTTTATATACATGCATTTTATTTTATTATATTCTGGACTCATTAAAAAATATTTCAAAATATCTAATAATATTTTGATATAAAATATTTATCAATATATATCGAAATCAAAAGAAGATAAAGTATTTTTTATTAAAGAGCACCACAAATCTCTTGATGGTCTTAATAACCACTAACGTTAGAGCGTTGAAAAGCCCCTCTTTCCTGCATTTGCTGCAACTGGCATGCCCGGTGACACGAGGAATAATGAATAATAAATTAGAGAACTGTAAATTTGAAATGAAGTTGGGTATTTAACTTAATTAAAGTAATATGATGGTTAAAGAATATTAGAAAATGTATTTGAATTTTCTAAACTAGTTAATTATTTAGATTTTTGAGTGACAGTTTGAAAAGTGCAAGTCATGCATCTTAGTCATTGTAAGAATTAAATTATATTTAATGTATTTAGGACTGAAAAAGACATGTAAAAAACATTATAAGGATTAGTATTTTGTCCGTGTGTTGCTACAGTGATGTCTTTCAAAAATATAAAAAATTTTATTTTGATGAGAAAAGAAAGAAAATAAAAATGAAGATAATTTAGCAATTAATATAAATTTTAATCATTAATACATAATTAATATAAAATAAATACAAAATTTAAGATAAGTTAAAATTCATAATTGATAGTAATAAAAAAAAAGAAAATAAATTTATACTCCTAAATTATACAATTTTCGTGTAACAATTAATATTGAGAAAAATTATAACTTCAACACAAATGACCATAGAGATAGTAACATTATTTGATGAATATCTCAATTTGATGAATGATATAACTCTAAAAATTCAACAAAAATTTCAGGCCATTACAGAATCAGAATAGCTACAAAGATGGAGATAGAGATTTATAATAAAATGAGAAATAGATGACTATAAAGGGTATTTTCCTGAAATTTTTATGTCCTACAAATAGACTTCTTTTGCAAAGTATTATCCATCTGTTCGGTGAAGGATAGAATCTTCTTTCCCTTAAAAAAGTATAGAAGAGGGGAAAAAATCACAATAAAAAAATGTTGCTCCGAGGAGAGAAGAAAAGAGGATTAAAAGTTTGAACCAGATCGCCTGCTCATTTGCGGGAAAGAAAATCATGCAAGCTGATAATTTGGATTAACTATTGTTCAATAAATGTTTACTCCAAATTCAATATCTATTAATGCGTTGTCGCTTTAGATTTTAAAATAAAATAATAAATTTTTTTTTGTGTTCCGCATTTTACATACCTAGACTCCAATTATAAAAATAAAATAAAATTGATCTAGACAAAGGTCCAGACAAACTTAGAAATTTCTGTCTCCAAGTTGATGTATAAATTGAAACATTTTCTTAATCAAATTGATATCCGATAATCTATACTATTATATAAAGCATCTAAGAATTGGAGAGTCCATTTTTTATCATGGTATTTTTTTATTATACCCATTTTATCCCTCAATTAGACGGATAATATTTATTTTTAGTTGATCGTTCGTATGTGATCGCATCCATTGATCCCTTCTTTCTCTCCATTTCTTTTCCATATATACTATTATTTTTCATAATATTATTTTTTTATTTAGCAACATTGTGCATATTTGGTAAGAAATTAATGGTGATAATATATGTTAGAATAATTTAATTTTCTTGTCATAAAAATCATGAATCATTAACTCATATTATGCAAAAATCTCATCCAAAATTAAATATAGTCTTTATTATAGGTTTTCTTTATAATTTAGTTAATTTATAATTCAATATTAGATAAATATGATTTTTTTTATCTTATAATGTTTTAATATTTAAATAAAAGAGTTTGCTGCAACACGCGGGTATATAGCTAGTGATATTAAATATATGAAAAGGTACAACGAAATTGCAATAATTGCTCGAATTGCAACTTTAAATAAAGTTAGAATTTAAATTATCTTTTTAAAAAATGCAAATTACTATTTTTTATGTTTATTCAGATTTAATGTAGCGAATTTAAATGTCAATATAGTTACCTCGTAATTTAATTCAAAAACTTTCTGGGTCAAATATATTTTCGGAAGTGGGAAATAAGAGATATTTTTCAAAGAGAGAAATAATAAAATGAAGTGTACATGAATTAACCATTCCTGTCATTTCCTTTTTCTAATGGAAATATATTAAAAACACGGAGCTGATATATGGATACTGTCATTCATTTTAGTCAATGAGACTGATCTTATTATTGACATTATTTTTTTTCCTTTCATCCTAACAATTTCAACATTCAACTTAATTATTCATAATACTTTGTTATTCAACTTCAACGAATTATTTTTCATATTAGTGATATTCAAACTAATGATGATCTATGTATATTAAAATTTAAATAATCTAAAAATACTTATTTTATTTGAATAATATATTTGATATAGATATGGTAACATATTTCTATCACTTTTCTAACAATAAAATAAAATTCAAATTATTGATATGAAAAGAAAAGGATTTTTAAAAAGAAAGAGATTAACATGTCTCTTCCGAATCATATATTTTCATATAACTTTCTTTTCCTTAATTCCAGAACTAAAAAAAAAAAGATAACCAGGACCCTCCAAAATTTTCTCCCAGGACACAATTTGATTCCTCAAACTCACATAATCGCTGAGCTTTTGTTATCTTGAATTTCCCCGTGGCAAAAACACCTAACATGTTTCTTTTTCCCAAGTTGTAAATGTAATCTTCTATTTCTGTGAAAGGAATCAGTGATGTTGGTATTTTTAAAGAAAAAAAAAAGACTAATGAGAACAATATCAAAGAGGAAGGTCTATTCATATAATACATACGTCAACATAGGGCTATTCATATAATACATACGTCAACATATCTAGGGGTTTGTTTGATATTTGGTGGAATAGCAGTTAGAATAGAATAGTTATTCCGATGAATTAATTTGTCAAATGAATTTTAGACTAAGTATAAGAGTGCTAATCCGGTATACCAAGTTATAGGTGGTATACCGGATTAGCTCTTGTCGGAATAGCGATTATTATTTGATTATGTTGTATTATATTATTATATTATTATATTTTGATTATGATTTATTATAATATTAATATTATGATGATTATTTATTTAATAATAATAATAATATTATTATTATTATATTAATATCATTGTTAGTATTATTATTATATGATTAATTTATTATTATTTATTATTATATTATAATAATTATGATTTTAGTATTATATTATCATATTATGATTATAAAAATATAATTATATAATTATATATTATTATATTATTATATTATTATTATTTATTATTATTATTATTATAATTTTATTATGATTATAATTTTATTATTATGATTATGGTTATATTATTATTATATTATTATGATTATGACTATGATTATTATTACTTTGAATTATTATTATTATATTATTATATTATATTATGTTATAACTATATTATTATGATTATGATTATAATTATTTATTATTATTATTATTATTATTATTATTATTATATTATGATTATGATTATAATTTTTCTTATTATATTATTATATTATTATGATTACGACTATGATTATTATTATTTTATTATTTGATGATGTTATATTATATTATTATATTATGATTATATTATTAGAATGATGATTATTTATTATTATTATATTATTATGATTATGATTATAAATTATGATCATTATTTTATTACTATTATGATATTATCATTATTATTATTACTATTACTATTATTTTACTATCATCATCATCATCATCATCATCATCATCATTGTTAGTATCATAATTATCCATATTTTAACTATTCTGATTAACAACTGCCAAATTATATTTTTGCTCTTCCGAATAGTCAAGAATACCACTCTTCCAAAAACATACTATTCTATCACTCTTCCAAAATTACCATTTTTCCAAAGCTATTCCTTAATTTGCCAAACGAACCCTAATACTTTTCTAATGGGTTTTTGAAGATATACAGAGGATAAGTAATATAATTATTTAACGGAGACTCGTTAAGTGTTATTAGTACAAAAAAATTATAGAAATAAGCAAATACATATGGTTATAACCGATTAATCCATCTTGTGGGCAGCATATACCTACCCACAGGTGGGCACATTCGGTTCCTTTGCCAACCCAAAACTACTCTTTTAATCCGGTACAACATCCAATCCCAATTAGGGCTGTACAAACAAACTCGAGCTCGATTCAGATTCGAGTTAATCTGAATCGATAGTTAAATGAGCTGAGTTTAAATTGGGTTTGACTTGGTTCATGGCTTGACTCGGATGGAATAGTAATAATTTATAATTTTTTTGCTAAACTCTAATTCAATAATTTATCTCTCATCATCTCTCCATCTCACAATCTCAACTGCTTAACGACTTTTAGTACTCGCTCGTGACTCGGCTCATATATCTGACTTCACTTACGGAGCTACATAGTAGCTCTGAGGTCCCGAGACCCCGATCGAAAGGATCTAGGACAATTCACCAAAGCACGAAAGCCAGCATCAGAAAGTTGATTCCTATTTCAAGAGTGCATAACCGCATGGATAAGCTTACACTAACCCGTCAATTTTGGATCCAATTGGAGATTTTCCTTGGGAAGTATCGGGAAGAGATTGGAATGTAATAATATAGATTCATAAAGAAGAAAAGGTTCTCTATGGATTCAAAGGGTATACCTATGGGATAGAAGAAGAAAATAAAATAATAATATTTGAAAACAGACTAAATGTCTACTGAAGTCTCTATTTAAATAAAATAGAGAATTTAAATAAAATAGATAAAAAGAAATATGAAAAACCTGTAGAGTCTACAAGTAAGAAGAATCTAGTAAGATTCTTTCTTACTATTCAAGATATGGCTATAAGTTTTGGGATACTTTACGAAGAGGGTGGTTTGCTGAGCTTCGCAGTAATGGAACAGCTTTTATTCTATCTTACTTTATTCTATCTTAACAAATTTTTGGACTTTTGTCAAGAAGATCTTTTTCAAAATTCTATTTCCTTTGAAAGGAAAAAAGCTGAATTTAATTCTGTGATTAAAACAGATGCGGTTGCTGAGTATCCCCTTTTTTTTGTTTGTCGATTTTTACATTTAAAAATCGCAAAATAAATTCACTCCATTGATTAGATGGAAGAATAAAAAAAAAAAAAAATAAGAATATATAGCAAAAGGTCCATATCAACCTCGAGAACATAACTTTCCTGTCTCACACATTGATGGAAATAAACGACACTTTAGTCCTAAATGGTTTGATGAGTTTGAAAGTTGACTTGAATATAGCATTGAGAAAGATGCCGCGAATTGCTTGTATTATTTTTTATTTAGTTCTCAAGTTAAAGGACAACAAAGAGGTGGTGAAGCTTTTATCAATACCGGTTGGAATGGGTGGAACAAAGGATCGGCTCGGTTGCTTGCACATGTTGGTGGTTCTAATAACATTCATATGCAAAATGAGATGAAGGGAAAAGCCTTGATTAATGAGAGAGACAATTGCTACTTGTTTTCATAGACAATCTGAGAAATCAGTTAAAGAGTATTGTGAGCGAATGATTGCATCACTTGTTTGTATATGGTTTTTTCTACGTCAAGGATTGGTTTTTCATGCACATGATGAATCCAAAGATTCAAGAAATAAAGGAAATTTTCTTGAACTAATGAAGTTCCTTGCCGATCACAATCCCAATGTCTAAAGTGTAGTACTAAAGAATGCGCCAAAAAAATTGTAACTAATAAGCCCCGATTTTCAAAAAGAGATGATTAAAGCCGCTGCAATTGAGACAACAAATGCCATTATTCGTGAGCTTGATGATGATTTATTTGCTATATTAGTTGATGAATCACGTGATGTATCTTGCAAAGAGAAAATGGCTTTAGTAATACGGTTTGTTCGGAAAGATGGAAGTGTAGTGGAGAGATTTTTAGGGGTTATTCATGTGCTTGATACGGTCGCTACTTTACTTAAGGTAGTCGTGGAGTCCAAGTTAGTTGAACATAACTTGTGTTTGTCACGGGTACGAGATCAAGGTTATGATAGAGCGAGCAACATGAGAGGTGAGTTCAATGGACTTAAGAGTTTGATTTTAAGAGAAAATCCTTCAGCGTATTATGTTCATTGTTTCGCGCACTAGCTTCAATTGACTTTGGTAGTTGTTGTGAAAAATCACATAGATGTTGCTTCTCTTTTCACTTTAATTTTTAGTGTCCAAAATACGGTGGGGGCTTCTTGTAAACGATAAAATAAGTTAAAGCCAAGCGTTTGAAATTGCTAAGGCATTAAACAATAGTGAGATTGAAATGGGTAGAGGGCTTAATCAAGAACTCGACCTTTCTAGGGCAGGAGAGACACGATGGGGCTCTCATTATGGTTCTGTTACAAATTTGATTCGACTTTGGTACTCGGTTATTCAAATGCTTGAGGTAATCGAGGAAGAGGCCGCAGAGAGCAAGCATAGAGTAGATGCAAGAGTGTTATTAGAAAAGTTAGAAACTTTTGATTTCATTTTTATTTTACGTTTGATGCAAGATGTTTTGGGTTTTATAAATGAGCTTTCACAAACCTTACAAAAGAAAGATCAATATATTAAAAATGCTATGGCGCTTGTCAAAGTGGTCAAATTGTAATTGCAAAAAATAAGAGATGAAGGGTGGGACTTTATTTTCCAAAAGACATCTTTATTTTGCAACAAGCATGGTATTGTTATACCTAATATGCATGAAATAGTTATTCATCGAAGACCAAGACGTAGAGCCGAAGAAATCACTAATGAACAAAGATATGATTTTTTTATTTTATATTATTTAATCTTTGTGCTATGTTATTTTCTCTTCTTATCTAATAAAGTACATTTTTTAAATTTGTTAGGTATCGTGTTGAGATCCTTTATACAATCTTGGATATACAACTTCACGAACTCAATGAACGATTTAATGAGATAAGCTCTGAACTATTGCTTTGTGTAGCTTGTTTGAATCCAATAAATTCATTTCAATCCTTTGATAAGGATATGTTAATCAAGTTCGCATCATTTTTTCCAAGTGAGTTTGAAAATGTCAATATTACTACATTTGGTTATCAACTTGATACATATATTCATTATGTTCGATTAGATAATATATTTCATGATGTACGAAATCTGAATGAGTTATCCAAAAAACTAGTGGAGACAAAAAAAAAAGATAGTGTCTACTCCTATGTCTATTTGTTTCTTAAATTAGCATTGATATTACCGGTGACAACATCAACCGTCGAAAGAGCATTCTCTGCAATGAATATTATAAAAACAAAACTTAGAAATAGAATGTGTGATAGTTGGATGAATGATTATCTTATAACTTACATAGAGAAAGATATGTTTGATACAATTCTCAATGAAGATATTATGTAAAATTATCAAAAGATAAAAACTCGAAGACAAGTGTTGTAATTTATAAATGTATGAATGCATTTTATTTTGTATTTTGGAAACTATTATTTTGAAAGTTATTAAGTTTAATTTGAGTTATCTTGAATTGTTTATTTTTAAATTATTATTACTATGTTAAATTTTATGGGGATGAATTATCATTAAAAAAATATGGGACCCCACTAAGTCAAAATCCTAACTACGTCACTGTCTGTCTCGATAGTTTTTTTGGTTGGTCCATCCATTCAAATTAGTGTAACAAAGATTTTATTAAAAAATAATTTATTGATATATCAATTTTGTACTAACTCATGTATCATTTTTGTAGACATACTGAATTTGCAGTTTGTAGATATATTAAATATAAATGTTAAACTGAGTCAACGTGCATGCATTGGCTCGTGATCCAGCTCAAATAGTAACGAATTGAGCTTCAGCTAAACTTTTCAGCTCGAAGCGTTTCACGAGTTCGACTCAACTCGACTCAAATTTTCATGAGCCAAAATTAACCTAAGCCTAACTCGCTTGAACTCAACTCATTTGCAGCTCTAATCCAATTAACACCCTCTTGGAATTGCCCTATTGTCTCAATTCCCAATCAATCCAGTCATATTGCTTGTACGCTCCGATCCATTTAAATCTGATTTAAGGTTCAATCATACGACTAGTAAAAGATCAGGCCTGTACTAGTTTTTTAGTTGCACATGCCCAAAAAGCTTAAATCCATAATATTATCAATTGTTTGATATTTACAAATTGGGCTCGTTATAAATTTTGGGCCATATATAATTTATCTTTAGGTCCAGTTGAGCAAAACAGCCCTTAGATTCTTTTTTGTTGGTCTTTTGGCATCTCGCCGAGATGCTAAGCTCTACCGTTTTCGTGTTAAACAAATTAAAATGTACTGGTTTGTATTTTGGCATGATTCCATCATAATTTAACATACAACTACGAACAACCTTTACCTAATGTAGGTGGAATTTGACAGATCAATACATGTTTTAAATCGACAACTTTTCTTCATGCCAAATGAATTGCAAAACGCCAAAGAAAGTGAAACAGTAATTTTTAGTATTTTAACTGATACAAAGATTAAATATTTTGTTTTTAATGTAAGATAAAGAGGAAATAAAAGATAAGATTGACTTTTATCCTCATCATCATGTATCTATGAAGTACGAGGCCACGCGTTGCTTCGACATGTAATTTGTTTTTTGTAAAAAAATAATAATTAAGATTTTTATATATTTTGAGAAATCTATGAAAATAGTATTGTATCAGCGGTATGAGGGCATGCGTTTCTCCTCTCATTTATCTCTTACAATAATACTATATTAAGGGTAAAGCTTGTACTAAATTTATTACATCTATTTTATTTAATTAGCTTTTAAGTTGAAGAATATATCTATAATTTTTTATTATAATTTTTTTAAAAATATTTAGATATAATTGCATAATAGTTACAAGGCCTAATGCATGCACATATATATATACCACCTTAAAATAACAAGGTCTGATAGAAAAGAAAATATCACTACACTTGTGCAAGCAGAGGTGCACACAATTAAATAATTAATCCAGGAGATCTTTGTCTTCAACTCATGGTTGGTACTTGGACCCTCTTGCTAAAAAATCAAATCAATTTCAGTGACTTGTACAGTTGTACTACAATTTTTATCCTCAGCTGTTCAGTATACGGACAGTTGGATTGTCTTCAGATGTGTTCTTACACGAATCTCAAGTAATTCAATAGTTCACAACTGTGTTGCATGATATTGCGCAGTAGAGAATCGTACCAAAGTCTAAACTTAAATTTCTTACGAAAATATGTGACCCAATAATATCTCCTATATTAGACCTAATTTTTTTTGTCTTGAACAAAAAAATTGGATTTTACTTGAACTTTTTTCAATATAATTTGATAATTAATCATGCGATCTACAAATTATTTCACCTAATTAAAGATTTCCGCATAGAAATGAACACCTTTCATTGAATAAGTGAATTAAAATTGAACACTTTGTTTCAAGTGATTTCCTACGAAAAGTAAATTGGATTGGAAATTTGGAAGAAAGGAGATGACTTCGGCTCCAAAATATCAGAGAGGCAGTAATAATAACGAGCGTGAAAGAGAGTTGGTGGAGGATAGAATTTAAGTGGAAATTATGAGCTTTGAAAAAAGTGAGAAATTATTTCGAGATGGCTTGATGTGATTTGGACAAAAAAAATTGGAAGCAAACACACAACTTCAATTTGCTTTTAGGTCAAAGCAACAAGGGGCCTACGATGCATCTTGGTGGTTATTAGTGCCTAACAACAATTATCACGTTCACATTGCCATTAAAAATATATATTAAAACTATAACTAGCTTAAGAGGAAAATTGTTTTCCACTTACTAATTGACATATTTATAGACCACAACATATTGTGGAATTAAGTAACATCAAGTTCCTGTAAATAATTTAGAAGCTCAAATGATAACTAACTAGAATGATTTTTAAGAGATCATAGATTCAAGCTTTGATAAACACAAAATTAAATTATGAGTAAGACTCTTATTTTTTTCTTAAAAAAATAAATTCCACATTTAGATTTAAAGTAACAAGGGCTTATTTTTATATTTTGTCAAACGCATCAGATCAGAAACTTCAACGATGGGATCAACATCCTTGAATAACAGGGGCTTCTTTGTATTTGTCAATCAAGACATTTATTCTGAATTCTCACACACAAAAATCTGAATGGAACTAACCGAATTTGTATAACTAATATTTGCATTATTTTATTATAATTAGAATTGGTCCTCAGACCTTGCTTTGAATATTAAAATACGTATTTTTTTTAAAGAGAAGTTTTAAAATCGGCAAATTGTACAGATACAATATATCCTTACTTACAATTAATTTGATCTAGTGGGAAAAAAATGCTCTTTAGATGGGAGGTCATATATTTGAAATCTGAATGAGAGTTTTTTATGGACAGTTAAAAGTTGATTAGTTTTGACATCCTTGCTCAAAAGAAAAATTGCTTAGACGTCAAAATTTTCACAACGAGATGAACGAATTGATACCATTATAAGCATATCAAATACATTAAAAATAAGGCCAATTATGTATGAATCATGATCAACCTGAATGTCACTATTATTAATGGAAATCATCAATTGTAACTAATTTTTTATTCCATAGTAGAAAGGCTCTATCTTTAATTGAGGCCAGAAGTATGAAATTATTGAATCATCTCACCAAAATAAATAACAAAACAAAAATATAAGTCGTATAATTGAAAAGATGAAAGATGTTTTTTTTTGCCTTCCTACCCCCAAAAAGAAGATGAAAGATGTGACATTTCTGAATATATTTTTAATTATATATATATAATATAAAGTTTGTCTATTGTGCTTCCAGTAGCACTTCGGCCGAAACACTACCAGTCCAAATTTTAATTTTTCATCATCGAAATTTTAATTTAAATAGCTCAATAAAATTTTCATACCATAATCTTGTAGAATACTAATTTTTATTGTGTTTGGAGTTAGTTTACTATACTTAATGATTTTTAAAAAGTAAGCATTTTTGACATACAAATTTTAATAATTATCTATTATTTTAGAGCTATCTTTAAAAAATCATTAAGTATAGTAAATTAATTTCAAACACGATAAAAATTAGTATTTTATAAGATTATGATATAAAATTTTATTGAACTATTTAAATTAAAAATTCAAACATGTAAAATTAAAATTTAAACTGATAGTGTTTCGTCCGAAATATTACTGGAAGCACAATAAATAAACTCTAATATATATATATATATAGTAAAGATATAGTGAGCTTCCATGAGTTTAACTCAAAAAGTATATCAAATCATCTCTAAATTTTAATTTATCATCCTCATTAAATTATTTATATGAAAATCTTGTGAGATGCAAAAATTTGGAGTGTTTTGAGTTTTTTAAGTCACCTTTTTAATTTTTTAAAATGATGTTCAAGTATTGAATATATTATTTTTTTAGAGCTAATTTTCAAAAATTAAAAATCATGACTCAAAAAAACTCAAAACACTTCAAATTTTTGCATCACATAAGATTTCAATATAAAGAATTTAATGAACATGATAAATTAAAATTTGAAAATAATTTAATATATTTTTTGAGTTAAGCTCACAATATTTTTACTCTATATATATAATCTGTGCTGATATAAGTTCGAAAGTTACTATTAAAAAATGAATGTTACTTTATCCATTCAAGATGGTTCCGAAGACGGTGACGGGATTTCTACTGAACAATCATACAAAGAAACTTTCAAAAAAAAAAAAAAAGAAAGACTTCTTTAAATTATTTAAAGTAAAAGCGTTCAATTATACACCAGATATTTCGCTTTGTTACCAGGCTAATGAGGGTCAATCCTGCCTGCCACCTGCAAGTTTAATTGGAATTCCTATTTTGTGGTGCCAGTGTACCACTATTAGTCCTTCCAAGGACAATGTATCCTCTCGTTTTTTGTTTTTTCTTTCATTTAGCTTTTTTGTTTTGTTCATTTCAATATCTTTTGGTTCTCAACTCTCATATGTCTCCATCAGGAGCCAGTGAATCGTATCATCTTTTAAAAAAAAAATACAATACAAAATTAACTGCACAAGGGACTCATGATCTACCTACCACTAACTACAAGTCTTTATTAACATATTTGTCGGCCTTGAACCAAGTGTCCTTGCATTAACATTATATTTGTTCAACTATTAATGATTCATATTGGATGGTTAACTGCGAATATGATCAATTCGGACAACATGAACTTAATAAAAACATTCATACCTTGTGAATAAATTCAATTGTAAATTAATGGTTCATCTTTGTAATTAGTTATCAATCAATCATATTTAACTATATTCATTTAATATTTTGCATTTTATATTAAAACTACACGTCAATACATAGTTATAAATTACAATTGATGTGCAATTGAAATACGCATGCTCTTAATATTAATTATCGAATAGTCCAACTTTAAAAAAATTAACAGTAATTACCCGCTTTGATTTCTTCTTAAAGCGACATGGTGTTTAACAAAACCAATATCAATCATAATGATTGTTGAAAAAAATTGAATCGGCTCCCCAGTGATTCACCAGAGTACCAGACAACTACCAATCTACCATTAAAGTAACACTTGAGCAGTTGAGCTGTTTCAAAAGAAATCTAAGGAGTTACTTGTTGCTAAAAGGCAAAACTCAAACCCACAGATACAGAGATATTACTTCCATCGAGCTTGCACATTAATTCAATTTGTTAACAAAACTTCTGTGTTCCAATATTCATGAGGAGAGTAGAAAAATGTAGAGTTGGTGGAATTGAAACCCAAAACATGCACAAAAAATACACCGATTTTATGTTTTGTCATCTATAGTATATTTTTTTTCAACTTTTTATTTGTTTATGTCCTTTTCTCTCTTCAACAATGAAGTCATCTATTTTCTCATCTCTCTTCCACTTGGAAAGAAAATGTGTTTCTTTCTAATAACCTATGCACGGTAATCATGTTTTTTTTATATGCATAGATTATTGAAGATACTTTTATTTTTAATTAAAGTTCTTTTATAAAATCTTATTTCATTAAAAAAGTATTATGTTCAGAGTAAAGTTAGGAGTAAATCTACCTAGAGTTTAAACTCACAAGGCACTCTATGAGTTTAATAAAAAAAGTGTGTAATCTTTAATTTTCATTATGCTGATAAATAATTTTTTCTATCAAAATATTACACGAAAAAAATTCTATTTTTTTGAGTTTTTAAGTATTTATTTCGGATTTTAGAAGTGACCTGTTTTCATATGAAAATATTTATTATTTTATTAGTATTTACAATAATTCTAAAAATCTAAATCAAATAATTAGCATGCTTGAATAATAAATTTTTTCTGTATCCCATAAGATTATGATATATAAAGATTGAAAAATATAAATCAAAATTTAAAGATAATTAGATATATTTTGAGTTGAACTCTTAGGAAGCATCCATAAACTAGCTAACAATAAATAATATAATGTAAGCACAAAAAATATAAATAATACGTATATAATATAATTGACGAGCACTCAACTACTCAAGTAACTTTAAAGATTATCATAACAGACTAACCGAGATGCTTGTTTGACTTGACCCTCATAACAAACTAACAGAGATGCTTGTTTGACCCGCATAAAAGAGTATATGCCATTTGAGAAAGCACAACAGCGGGGTAATAACGCTAGGTTGAAGTTACTCACCAATCAGGTTTCCTATTAGTTAATCCTATTGGATATTAGCAATCGAGGTAAACTTCTCTAGTTAAGCCATGTGAGTGATTCTTTTGGAAGTTTGGAAATGTGAGGATCTGTTTAATTTGCATCATCATATATGTCATTCGTGTAATTGTGTTACTTTCACTAAACAACTGTGCATAAAAAAATGTTTCACTATGAGCCGTATTCAACGCTCGTAATACTGGGGGAGGGTGTATCTGAATTGTTTTAATTTTCTCGGATTTTAAGTAGAAATACACAGAGTAATCTTTTTTAATTTGAAGGAAAACTTGGTCAGGTTCCTTTTGGGCTTCATTAAATAAGAAGAACAATGTGATAAATTCAAATTTTGGCGTTCTAACAAACGACCTATTGAATATTAAATCGAATGAACTGAAATGACATATATTACCAAATGTTTTTTTAGTAAGAGTCGCATTTTACAGTAAAATTTTCATGAGCTTCACTTTCTACTTTATATTTTTTTTATTGCGATTTTCTGAAGAATATGTATAATCATACTAGCTAACAATTTTCAGTTAAAAAATTTAGTTTGCAGCTAGCACATGTGTTTTATACTTTTAGAATGATCTGTTTACAACAAGAGTTTTTATATTCATATTAATTACTACTTTTTAAATAAGGATTTTCATTATATCTCAATTTTTTTTCAAATGTTTTTTTTTTTTACAAAATCTGAACTTGCATCTCTTCCTTGCTAAGTTACTAGAGAGGTAAGACTAAGACTATCAATATTTATGCTAGACCCCATATTCTATTAATTTCTTCTTTATTAAAAAATTGACATAAAGATCCTATAAATTCCAGAAGTAGAATATTTTCTCATATGAGAGGAATCTGTGGAAAAATGATTGACCGCATGATCTATAATCACAGTCAGAGATAGTGGTGTGGCTGGCACAACAAAATGGAGTGGCTGGCACAACAAAATGGTGGCATTAGACTTTTAGAGACACAAATAGGAGGCCACGTAGTGTGTGCTATTTTTGCTAATTTACTATTTGCATTATTGCCTCGAGAAGTCCACTTTGACACGTGCCTATCATCCTAGTCAACTGCTTCTTGGCTCTTTCCCACCATAGCCGTTCCATCACTAATCATTGTCATTATTCTATAACTTTATGTATAAATTATAGCACATATTTATTTATTTACGCCAAGTCGTACCGACTAACTCTATCTTACGCTACACCTACAATGAGCAATATTTTATATAGTAGGTGGCGACGAATCGGGTCAAAATCAAATTGGATTTATGTAATTACTTCTGCAAATTAAAATTGTTATGTAAAAGGAGAACGATTATAATTAGAATCCACGTTATCTTATATTCTTAATATATTGTATGAAAATAAATAACGAGATTGGTTTGACTTCTCATGTAGTCATGCAGCGAAAAAAAATGTTCGGTCAAATTATAAAAAATCATCACTAAAATTGCAGCTTAATTTTATTATTATGAGGTACGCGTGGATTTAAGAGGCTTCAAATTGTCTTTTTTTTTTCTTTCCTTTTTTGTGTGCATAACTCAGTGTATATAAAAAAAATTAAAGAGGGTTCAAACAAAATGTCTTCCTTTTTGTACTTTTACTATGCCGTTCGGTAAAACAAAAATATAATATATATAGTTTATCTATTGTGCTTTCGGTATATTATCAGTCCAAGTTTTAATTTGTCATGCTCGAAATTTCAATTTAAATAACTCAATAATATTTTATATCATAATCTTATAGAAAATATATTTTTATCATATTTAGAGTTAGTTTTCTATACTTAATAATTTTTATAAATAATTTTTTTTACATAAAATTTTATTAATTTTTTATTATTTTAGGGTTATCTTTCAAATAGGGTGAAGTATTTTGAGAGGACAATATATATATATATATATATATATATATATATATATATATATATAATTTGAAAACGTTTGCATTTCAATCGATATGCAAACGGATCAAAAACTATATTTGGATCCCACAAGCTTTTCATATGAAGAATTTAATGGAAATCATAAATTAAAATTTTTGAAATTTAAAATATAGTTTTTGATCTGTTTGCATATCGGCTGAAATGCAAACGTTTTCACAATAGTTTATCTCTCTCTCTCTCTCTCTCTATATATATACATATATATGGTTTATGGTGCTTTGCAAACCGAAAAAATTGTCGTTGTTTTGGAATCAAATTTTATATTCTGATGGCTCAAACAATCAATCTAAGATGCTCAAAATTTTCTTTATGCTAAAATCTTGTGAGATATTAAATTTTATGATTTTTTGAGCTTGTTAGCTATTTTTAAAAATAGTCCTGAAATAGACTATTTTTCTTATCTTAAACAAGACTATTTTAAAAATAATTTAAAAAAAGTTAGAAAGGTCAAAAAATTATGAAATTTAATATCTCATAAGATTTTGACGTAAAAAATTATTGAGCTATTTAGATTGACCATTTGAATCATTGGGATATGAAATTTGATATCAAAACAATAATATTTTTTTACTTTGCAACCATAAGCCATATATATATATATATATACTTTTAGATATGATTTATATTATTTTTCTATGCAAAATGATATCACGAATTTGTTTTAGTTAATAAAACTTGAGAATTGGAGAGATCAATTATTCAAATCATTGATTAGCATTAAAGCGCGAAGTCAGAATATATATCATGGCGTTTTTACATGCATAGAGAGAAATAATACAAATTACTTCTCACAATTTTATTTTATAATTCGATTTAAAGTTATTAAGAGTTTAAAGGCCGTAGAACTATAGAGGCATGTTTTTAGGAAAAAAAAAACAATGAATTCATGGGGATAATGATCGTTAGCGTGTGACATTTCGCATTTATAAACATGTGTGTGACATTTCAACCTTCCTCTCAAGAAACATTGGGGATAATGACCGTTAGCTCTTATTCAAAATATTTATCATGTACTTGTTTAGTGTGTTTTTACTTTCCATGACAAATGAGATAAATCAAAAGTTAGAATTTACACTTGGGACTAACTTTGGAAATCAATATTTTTTGGTCGATCATGTAATTTTAAGGATTTAATGTCTCTATCTTATCCAAAATTTTAAAATGTGGATTTGAATTTATGTCGGGAGGCACTGCATACTGTGTATGTGTCATGCAAATATATATATATATATATATATATTTTATGAATTTTAAATTTTTACTATGTATTTTAAACATTTATATATAAAATCTCTCTCATATTAGACTAAAAGGAAAAATGATGTAGTGTTACAGCGTTGAGCCTGATTTGTCATTAATTTTGGGATTACTCCGGTGACTAGATATTTTGTGTCGAACTCTTCAAAGACTGAATCCTTCATAAAATGCCTAAGTTCTGCATATGCAGTTGTGTGACGGTTCAAAATTAAGAATCAGATGCGAGATTTTATGTGGTTGCGAACCTGTATATATCATGTGTGGCCGGCATATTAAGTTGTTCGCATCCATCGATCCGCGCACACATGCGCCGAACAAACTGCATTTTATTTCATTCATCTTATCTTTTTTTTTTAATGATAAAGTATATTTGTGCTCTGAAGGCACATAGTTTTAATCAACTTCACGAATTTAGGCGATTAAAGAAAATAAAATGCAGGGCAAATGGGTAAATAAAGAAAAAGAACAAAACCTCTCAGAAGTGCAAAGCGAATGAGAGTGTATGCCTGCATGAATTCAAAAGCATGCAAATTCCTTTTATGTTTGGTCAGAAAAACATAATAATGCCTTTTAGGTGCCCTCTACAAACTTACACATATTAATCCAGTCAAAATTATCAAATGCTTATATCTACAGCATTGTTAAATCTTTGAAAATAGGAAAAAAATCAAATTATTTTTTTAGAAAATGTCCCACATTAGACCCCCAAAAATTAATAAAATTTAGTAAATTATGACCACAAAAATTCAAATTCACAAAAGAGCTAATATCATAATACTAATGGGTGGGGATCACTTGACAATGGTTATTTTGATAATCTTAAAAATGGACTCTTAAATAAATATAAAAAATCTTAAAAATGAAAAAAAAGTTTACAGACATGTTCTGCTATCTATAGATTGATGGTCATTTAAATTTTATGTAATTTTATTATCATTTGATATTTCATCAAAGACTGTTAAATTAAAATCATTATAAATTATATAAATTATGATAGTATTTAATGAAATATCAAATGATAATGAAATTACATGAAATTTAAATGATCATCAATCTATAGATAGAAAAACACATTTATAAATAAGAAACGACTCAGCACATCTTCAACGACTGCATATATACCACGAGATTGAGATATATATCATGCATGCATACGCAGCCAGCAACGAAATCGGCGTGTGCATTGTACATTGGCCTCAACAACGGAACTTATAATGGGCACATATGATATGTATTGGAGGCAGATGGAAGTCACAACAATTTTTGTAATATGAAGAGAACGATGCATGCGTATATTTATGGAAACATTGCAAGATGTGCTACAAATAGATGGAGAAGTGCTCAAAGAGCACAAGCAGTGGTTCCCTCAATGAAGTTATCTGGAAGATAGATCCCCTATAGGGTAGCCACGTGCATAGTAGGAATTTAAATAGCTATCTTACTTCTTTGTTATGATTGCCACTCTTGTATAATTAAGATCACAAAACCGTGATCACTCTTATTAATGAAATTTACGGGTTAGATCCGTATTTTTTTCTAAAAAAAAATATATTTATAATTTTTTTTTTCATTTTTTTTTACATTTATTTAAGAATCTATTATTAAAATTGTCAAAATAATCATTATCAAATGATCCCCACCCAATACTAATATAGCTAAACTGTACATATTTCATGACAAAACAGGAGTCAATTCCGGATTACAACTGTAGTCTCAGGAAGCAAAAGTTGCAAAACCTATCGAATATAACCATGAATGGGGCCCACTATTGCGGTTTACATCAAACACCGTGACAAACAGAGAAGAGCTATCAAATGTGAAACCTATACCAGTTCCAGTCTATGGCGGTACCAGGCAGGCAGGCGCAGGCGTGCACCTAACTCGTCACATCCACACGCCCCCTCATTCTTCAAAGAAAAGGAAAAAAGGAATTTCTCAAAAGAAAGGAAGGGAAAAACAAAACAGAGAGGCTGACTCGTTCGCACGTGTTAAGCCTTGGGCTCTTCATCTAATAGTTTCTACCGAATTCGACATAAGACGAGATTCGAGAGAGATGATATTGTATTATCATCGAAATTTTTACAATTTTATAAAGTTAATATTTTGTCTGATAAACAAATTTTAGTTTCTTACCTAATTTGTATTAGGTTATAAAATCAATTTCTTTAATAATTTTTCTTCTCTTGAGTTATGAAAGTATTATAATAATAAAATAATTTAATTTAAATAAAATATAATTTAAATTCATTTCTGGGAATAACAATAATAATCTTATATATTTATTTGCTTTAGTATTTTCATTTCTTATTATTTTCAAGAAAAGAGTTATCTTGAAAAGTAAATATCTGATTAAGTGATTGATAAAAATAATATTTGTAAGTGATACAAATTTATGTGTTTTCCATTTTTCCAACATATTTATAAGTCTTCTCTCTCAAAATATTTTTATTAAATATACTTATCATTATAAATAAATAATGTTTTAAAGATTAATTTTAAAACTTTAATATAATTAACTTATTTCTTAATAACTTGTATTAAAATTTCAAATAATATATGATAATAAATTTGATTTAATAAATATTAAGATATTACAAAAATTTTCTGCCCTTCCTTCATGATTGTTCTGGCTTCATCACTATTAATTATTTTAAAAATCTACATTTTCAACAAATTATCAACTAATTGTTGACAGTGTTCCAATATTTTTTTCGCAAATCTCGGGCAAACTCCGTGGTTAGCAATATGTAATTTATATTCTGTAAAAATGGTTGATTTTTAGTACTTTTTACACATGCTACTTTAACACACGTAATATTGACTGTTTTATATTCTTCATTACCTCGATTCCGTGCTTATTGTAACTAAGGTGTTAAACAACTCTTCCAAAATGATCTCTTTTGCATACCTATGCAGAAATTTTTATGCAGCATATCATGTTTAATTGTCATCATATGATTATTTTCAACAAAAATATTTATTTATTTTTCAAAATATTCGCTTGTAAATTGTGGTTATAAATTATTTTATTTTAAAATTTATTTTTTTTTTCAATCAAGAAATTCTTGTTGGGTCGATGTCTGAAAACAGCCCTAGTGTGAAGTACTAAAAAAATAAAATAAAAAAGTGAATTAATTTGTTTTAACTACTACTTTGTGTACTTTATTATTAAAATTAAATTCTTCTCTTGTAAATTGTATTCACTTTTAATTATTTATAATTCACTTTGCTTGTGTTATTTCATTATTCATATTGTATATTGTTTGTTAAAGTAAAGTGTGTCATTATTGTTTACGTTAATTGTCTTCAAAGTTTATCCGAGTTTTCGTCAATAGTACGCAAAATGTTCATTGAAGTTATGTTGATAATTGTTGAAAGTCCATATTTTTTTAAAATTAATTATTAAAATAATTCTATTTTTAATAATAAGAGTGATTAAATTGAAATTTTAAAAATATGAATGACAACGTGTTATTGTCAGTGGCGCAGTACAAACGCATCAGACGGACAAGCGTGTTTGAATAAAGACACCACTGAAAGTAGCGTATTTCAATTTTTTTTAATATTTTCATCCAAACAAGTTCTATATGGGAGATGCACCGGTGGGAGAATACACCACTCCCATTGGTGCAATTGTATTTTTTTATATAAAATAGCTAAAAAAAGACACTACTGCCAGTGACGCGCTGCCATTTATATTTTTAAATTTTGATTTAATCACTCCTATCATTAAAAATATGATTATTTAAATAATTAATTAAAAAAATCTGTTGAAACTCTGACAAAGAAATAAAACTTAACCCGTCAAAAAAATAGTTTTGACTGATTTAAGTATTTAACCAGGTAAATATTTTTGATCAAATGGTTTTAATATCAATAGTGATCACGTCGATAATGAAATGAGTGTAACATCATGCAAAGGAATTCAAGATAAAACAAACTCGAGTCGAGCCAACCTTACATTTTTTTTTCTAATACCACTCATCGCTAGTAATTTCCTGTGGTATAATCCTGTTAAAGCTCAAGTCTCTTTCTCTAATATTTCTGAAACAGGAGCTGATACAGTGTGCTCAACACGGACTTTATTATATATTAAGTAAATCATTATATATAAAAATAGTTTTATTATACCACGTTTTATATAGTATCTTTATTATTTAACCGTAGTAAATTGTTATACATATTATAATATTTAAGTTAAATAATAAAATTATTGTACAAAATAAATAACATTATAAAATCATTAACATATAAAATAACTTTTAACGTGTGTATATATTATATAATAAAGATTTATATTAATATGACATCATCTCCCTGACATTTTCTTCTCCAAATTCCACTGCAATCGTAGCATCAACTATCAACTCACACGAGAGATCCGATTGTATATAAAATTATCGAATAATGGTTTATATTTTATATTAATTGCTTGCTGTGTTGCCAGATAATACGGATACCACATGCATTCGAATGGAATCCAAGGATATACTTGCATCTGTTTCGTCGATTTTTGCTAATTTTTGTTTTCTTTTCCTCGCACAGAATCTAACGAAAAAGGAATTTCTCATCCTATTTATTTCCTAGTGAAGTTCAGTATGATCTTCTTATCAATCATAAAATTTATGACTTTTAGCGCAAAACCTTTTTAATAGATTTCAAGCTTTTTATATATTTTGTTGATTTATTTCTTATATTCGAAATTTTAAAAATTTAGATCCATTTAATATGATGTCAAGCAGTCACAAATCTCTTAAATTTGCAACTAATTTTAAAATATTTAATTTCCATTTTTTTTGTTGGGACTTTTCACTAAGATTTAAAATTAACAAATATGACATATGAACACATCACACTTATGGAATAGACGTCTTTTAAAAATTTTGATTTGTCTATTAGATCAATGCAATAAAATTTCATTAGGGTTTTACATTTTTTTAATCTTTTTTAGAAAAATATATTGTACAGCATTTGGTCCAATATGCAAGTGCTGTTTCGATTGAATACTATACTTCCACCGGCAATTGCGTTCTCTATGCATATTTATAGGGAATGAACAGTGCACGTTAGCACGTAATATTAAAATACAGTAGGTGCGAGTTGCGAATAAGATTTTTTAATTAAAAAAAATACTGGTAGTTGAGAAAAGAACAGTGCTCATGATATTTGGTTATAATTTAATGAATTCATGCTAAACGTCACTAGCTGTCTCCTAGCACCTACACTTTTAGAACAAGTTATTATATTTCTTTAAGGGTTCATGTTAACCCCAATATTAATTATTTCTTAAATGTTCTTTACTGAATGTGAGCATGTATCTCTTCGTAGAGAGATGAGTTATTTATATCTAATGTGCAAATTTGGCAAATTAATGGAAAATGGAACTTTTTAATTCAAAATTAATATTTATATTAATTAATGGAACATTGATACGAGTTTCTCATATGCAAAACTCAATTTGGTTATCTAATTTAGAATGGTTTTCTATCTTTTATAAAATCAAGCGCATTACATTCAGAAATTATGAAGACATGAATACAGGATATATCTTATAACTTAGCGTATGCGGTACGAAGAACCATAATTTCTTCATCACCTTTTTCCCTGTGAATTATGAGACGATACTTCAAAAACGTAAAAAGTACTCAATAATAAAATTTGAATTTAGGAAATCCGATTGATTTATTAAGATCGTTCGATAGATCTACATACTTAAAAACTTGTCAACCTAAATATTTTGTATTTTCAGAATTTAAACTTTTTAGGATGGGAAAACCCATAAATATAGTAAATCTTGAGCACTGCACTACTGTACACACATTTAAATAATTAATTTGACCATCTAATCAAAGCTGAATGTTTCCCTAATCTGTAAAACTAGATTCTAAATGTTAATAAGAAATAAATTACTAATAAACATGCACTAAATAAATTGTTTGTTTCTGCTCATGTCATTTATTTTTTTGGTGATGTCGATAACCTATCATATTTAATCATTCAAAGGAACATGAAACCATATCCAAACAAATAAAGTTCAGGTGTATTGGAGAAAATTTCAAAAATACATAAATTGCAACATTCAATATCCAAAAGTTTTCAATATGCAATTCTCAATTTCCAAAATATAAATTTAGTTTGAAACACCGATTCCCTTTACTTGGCAAAGCATCTGAGAAAACTTGTTTACTATTAGTAGACAATATTGATGCTAATTTTTCACACATTTACTTAAACCTTTTTTTACAAATCCTAGTGTCGTTTATTGGGTTTCTCCCCGAAAAATATAGCATATATTTAAATAATCAGATATTTAAAATAAACTTTTTTTTGCAAAATAACTTTTGTTAGAAAATTTTTCAACATAAATATATCTTTCTAAAAATTCTAAAAATATATTTTATGATAAATATTATAATTATCTACATAATAATTCATTAAAAAATATAAAGAATTATATTATTTTAGTTTTTATATTATACTTTAGAGACATCATATCATCTCTTTAAATTAAAAAATATATGAGCCATTTAATTAAGATAACAAAGAGAAATAAAATTAATGAAGAAAAATATGAATGATATGAAATAGCTAAAAATAGTTGAAAATTTAATCCTCTTTCTGAATATAAATATTTTTAATAAAATTTATTTCGAGAAATGCTTGTCATTGTCCCCCACAGCTTGTTTTTGTGGGGGATCCAAGGGCGAATCAAATCATTTTATTATTTTTTAATCATTTTGTTAGCCCAAGTCTTCCACTACCTTTTTTTACCAGCATAAATTATTGACCTCAGCCGAATTCCAATCTAACCGATCCGACCTGCATACATCATACTTCATACATCCATAAATACACCTCTCCCCACACCATCTCTCCTCCTTCCATCTCAATCCAAATACTCCCACATGCTTCGTTTTCGTCGCAAAACCCTAACAAGTCACCATGTCTAAACTCAGCATATCTCAATCCGAATTTTACCACCTCTCCATTTCAAGCTGCAACACCTGGCCTTTCTCTCTTTAATAGTTCGATCTTAAACCCCTCACCAACTAATTTCAACAATCAAATTTAAACTTAGATCCGCTTTTGTTTGAGCAATTAAAGTAATTAACATGGGGGTGCACTTGCACTTGAAGAACAGTCGCAAGGATGAACACGGCGCCGTACCGCCAAAGGGTTGCATGGGGATACTGGTCGGTACAGGAGGGGAGGAACCACAACGGTTTGTTGTACCGGTGGTTTACCTCAATCACCCGCTTTTTCTCTCCCTCTTGAAGGAGGCTGAAGATGAATACGGGTTTGAACAGAAAGGAGCAATTACTATACCGTGCCATGTGGAGCACTTTCGGCAGGTACAGGGAATCATAGACAGAGACATCGGTATTCATGGCATGCACGGTCATGGCCATGGCCATGACCATGTAGAACATGGAAAGAATCATCCTAATCACAATCACTTCCCAATAGTCGGATGCTTCAGAGCTTAATTAATTAGTGCTATTAACTAGAGATCTTGTTTGCTTGTTTTTATTTTTTATTTTTTTCTTTCCTGTTGTTTTGTTGGCTTGATGCTTCAAAACTGAAGTGTAAATAACGAATGGAAGGTAATTAAGTTATTTTGTAAGGCAGGTGTTTTCATGTTCTTTTCTTCTTCTTTCTAGGTACTTTTGATGTCTTTTAACAACATAATTGGGATCTATGACATGACAATTTTAACAACAGTTATTCTAATGACCTAACAAAATTTTCAAAACTAAAAAATATTGATATATATTTTTTGTCTTATATATATTAATTGTCAACAGGCTAAAAAGATATTGATATATCGTCTGTCTTATATATTAATTATCAACGAGGACGGAGTTGGCAAGGAGCAAAATTTTCTTTTCAGGAGGCAAAAATAAATATTTTTTTTCTGATAATCAAAATTTTAATATTTTCTTAGTTTTCTATTTTTTGTCTGAAAATATATATAACTATAAGAGTATTTTAAAAAACAAATCGGTCAGAGGATCAACTGACCCTGCCACCATGTAATTATCAATCAATTTTGATGTAATTTAAATATCATTTGACAATTTATCAAAATTCATTAATACGAATTATTATAAATTTCATGTCATTTAACTGAATGCAAAACTTTCATCAAATCTTATCAATTTTGCATGATATGGGTAATCTAAAATTGCATTATAATTTTCGCATGAAAATTAAAAATTCTTTCTAACAATTAATAAGAATAAATTTGTTGTCAATAAGTTCACACTGTTAACAAAAAAAAATGATAACTTCTTCCAACTCTTAGGCGCTTAGTACTCCCTAGTTGCTAGTTCGGTATTCAGTCTATTAACATGAACTTTGATGGTTTCTTGTTCACGAGATAGTGCATAAAGAGTACCATATTTTGCTTTTGTTTTATGTCATTTAATATTTTGACACAAAAGGAGAGACCGAGAAACCTACATTCTAAACGGTGCAATTAATGGGCTGTTGGCTGTTGCACAGTTTCGAAACATGATATGCTCATGAACTGAAATTAATAAGTTATAACGTCCAAAAAATGGGTTTCTCTACCAAAGAAATAGGAAGTTCTGGCAACCAGATTTGGTCCTAGCTTAAAAATTAATCGACTATAATTAATTATATCTATTTTATTTTATTATTAATTGATTTAGTATTAAATTTGCTCCAAAAAATATGAAAATTTAGGGGCATATATACAATAAAAATTAACAAAATTAACATTTAAATTTGAATGTTAAATTTAAAATATAAATTAAAAAGTAGGTGACACACAAAGTGGTAGCATTGGAACTCCGGTCATACATAAAGCTTTTTTTGTCAAAAAAATAATTGCAAAATCAAAATCAAGTTATCGAGAAGCCAACTTAGAGCGTCTCCACCGCCAATTGCAAATGACTTGCATAATCCTGTGTAATGCTTGCAATTTCAATTCCAGGAATGAGAATCACTTGCTAACTTGGCAAGTTTTTGTGAAACATCATGTTGGATTAAGCAATTAGCCTGAGAGTGTTAATTTCAGAGATAGAAAACGAAATGATGAGAACTTCAAATTTGCTCCACTCAAATGAGTATATGGGTCCCATTTCTAAAAATAATACATCCTATGACTACTATTCTTTGATTTTTTTTTTCTTCTCTAGATGCTCTGTACTTTTCTAGGTTTCCAACTATAGATGGCTTATAGCTGTTGCTCTGAAGCAAAGCAAATTTTCAAGGCTTCCAACTATTAATGGTTCATTCATGGTCGTTGTTCTGTACCAAAGCACATATAAGCACTTTGGAGTTTGAAGATCATTTGAAATTTTGAAATCAATCCCAATGAATAGCGTTGACCAACTTAAAGTTGTGTGATGCTTGCAAGAAATAAAGAAAGAGAAAGGACATGCGAAAGAGGTAATGGATGGTTTTAGTATTCTACACAGAAATTGGATATTTGAAAATTGGAATGTACAAGCTTCTTTAATTTTTGGACCTTAGTAAGTTGCAATTCCCTTTTGACTTTCTTAAAATTTATAAGGTAGGGGCTTAATTTGTAAGGCGTGTTGATTGACTGCTCCCTTGTAACCTTGTTCACAAATCATGATGTGTTTCGTTGACAACTGAGCTCCGACAGGTGTGCTTTCTACTGCCACTTTTTTTTTGTCAAATTCAGCTAAGAATGATTGTACACTGGAATGAAAAATCTACATGCTGGCAAATCTAGTTGCAGCAAAAAGGACGTCCCTTGCAATGAGCTCTTAACATCAAAAGAAGCGCGCAGCACACGCCTTAATTGTCATTTCTGCTAAGATGTCACAGGTGGCGTATATAAAAGCTAAGATTGGACTGAGAGTACATTTTTGTTTCAAGAAAAACTGATAGTACATCATAGACAAAAATTGTGTTGTGCTTTGCACACCAAACGGTCCACATGGTAGTCATTTATGCGCTTGGGCTAGGTTTAGGGTCCTTTGAATTAAAAAAATAATTTAAAGAGTTTTCAGACCGTTAATTTTACATTTAGATTCGTAATATTATTGAAAGTGCGAATCTCATATCTCAGGATCTGTTAAAAGTACGAATCTCAATGTAAAATCAACGATTCGAGAACCCATCGAACTATTTTTTTAGTTCGAAGAGCTACGAACCTACCCGACCCCGTCATTTATATGGATAAAAGCATATAAAAGCACATCTCACATGAAAAACGTAACAACTCATTTTTATCACATAAAACGAAACGTGTGATTCGCCAATTTGAGCATGATCCAAGTCATACCATTCAGCCTTAATAGCATTTGCCAACAGATAAACCAGAAGTGTGAAAACTAGAACTGTGATACCAAAAGATAGAGAGAGGAGGAGAAAAATCAATACACAAATAAGGCTATAAATGAGTCGAGTTTGAGCGAGCTCAAAATCGGCTCATAAAAATTTGAGTTGAGCTCGTAAAACGTTTTGAGCTGAAAAAGTCTAGTTTAAACTCGGCTCATTATTATTGGAGCTAACTCACAACCTGACTCATGAGCTAATGCATGTACGTTGACCCAGTTTGACATTTATATTTAGTATATCTATAAAATATAAATTTGATATATCTACAAAAATGATACATGAGTTAGTACAAAATTGATATATCAACAAACTATATTTTCAATAAAAAATTTCCTACACTAATTTGAATGGATGGACCAGCAAAAAAATTATCGAGCCAAATATATGAGTCGAGTCACGAGCGGGTACGAGAAGTTGTTAAGCCGCTGAAATAGTGAGATGATAAGAGATAATGAGAGATAAATTATCAGATTAGAATTTAACAAAAAACATATAAACTATCATTATTCGAGCCGAGTCAAGTTAATTCCAACTCAAACTCGGTTCATTTAACTATCGAGCCAGATTAGCTCGAGTCAAATTAGTTTAAACCCGAGTCGAACTAAGCCACGGACCCAAATTTTTTTGTGCAACCTATGACACAAATGGCAGGACTCAAAAGTCTCCCTTCTCTATTGTTTAAAGGTAAACTACAAAAAAGTACCTAGTTTCAGCAGATGGTTCCAAATAAATAAAATAAAATAATATATAGTTGAATTAAGATATGGACCCATCAACTCCCTTCTCAATCTTGCCACGTTAATTCGAGGATGACATTTTTGGGATCAAGCAGACCCCAAGTTGCATAAATCACAATCAAGTTACTTTCTGAGAACAATTTGTTAAAACAATACACGAGCCAACTGCAATCCATTATACAAATGGAGGTGGGGGAGGTTCAAAATCCTTTGAACCAAAAATTGGATTTAAAGACTTTGAGAGCCGTTGATTTTGTATCGAGATTCGTAATAACTATTGAAAGTACGAATTTTGAATTTAGATTTTATTAAAAGTACAAATCTCAATGCAAAATCAACAGCTCTCAAAAACTTTGAACCCAATTTTTAATTCAAAGAACAAAAACTTTGAACCCAATTTTTAAATCAAAGGACTTTGAACCTCCCCACCTCTATACAAATTCATGAATCATAATTGAAAGTTCAAAGTTTAATAGTTTTCTTCTATCAACGTTGTCTCTTCTGTTGTAAGTTGTAGCGTTTACAAAGAAAATTTATCGTCTCCCGTTCGGGGGGTAGAGTGCTTGACACTACTAATTCTTATTTTCAAAACCAATAAAATCATCCATCAATATTTATCCAAATCCAAAGATAGAAATTATAGATTATATATTTCGTTCCAATTCAATTTATTACACAACTATAGAAACACAAAAAAAATGTATATTTAAATTTAAATTGTTTAATTTAACAAAGAATTGTCTCATGTCACATGTCACGTTCGTCAGGCTGTCGATATAAATTTTTAACTCTGAAAAATGGTAAGAGAAAAGGCGAAATGGGCTCGAGAGGAAAGAAAAGAGGCCACTATTCCATCAACAGAAAAGTTTCAGATTGCTAAACAAGAATACTAGTTCTTCGCAGTCATCGGAGAATAGCAACTTTGATGCTCTTCTAGTTAGCATTCTTAGACTATATTTTCAAATAACACTATCTTGTATCTTTCCAAATGGCACCAAGTCCTGATTTTCTCCACGGGCATAAATACAGACTGACAACTTGCCATGCCGTTAAAGAACACTATAATCCCAAACCATCTTGGCTAAGAGTTACACAATAGCTTTAAATATATATACTCTACAAAAAGCTATCACCGCAGCATGAACAGAACACCGAAGTTAGAAGGAACCCCACCCACCCCCCCCCCCCCCCCCCAAAAAAAAAAAAACAAAACAAAAACAAACTAACAGAAAAAAAAAATGATCAGGCAACAATCAAAGCTCTATGTGCATCGAATTGCATAAAAATCCGAATCAATTACACTTTATATTGCAACAATGCTAACTTATTATTGTCTTTAATGCCGTCTCGTGTTACTGCGTATTGTCACCCCGTGTAAGAATTTGGTGTACCCAAGAAAGTTGAGCTTTCCATCGGATTTTCTTATCCAATCTTGTATAATTGAATATGCCGTGGGTCCCAGGTTCAACTCCTGTAAGAGGAACAAAGCTCATATTGAACAAACTTACCAAACCTCACCTAGACCAGTTCGAACTTCCAACATAACACAATGAAACCGGAGAATACCTAAGCCCAGATTAACACTCAGATGAAATATTAGTGATCTTGAGGAAAAAAGATTCAGATCAGGAACCAATGGAATCCCTTTCACTTTAGCCTCTTTAGAACTATAAAACAGAAGCACGGGTGGATTTCATACAGTAGGAATCCAATGCCCATATTTTTTTTATGCCCTATTACTTCATTAATAACTCAAAACTCAAATTCCAAACCACCACTTATCTTGTGTTATTCAAAATTCCAAAAATTACCAAATTTAAAGTTTCATTTGTATAATCAAGTTGATGAAATATTAATGATTTATTGTGCGACTGAATTGCAGCATTAAACTTTTCTGCACTTTGATCTTGTACAAAATGAACTTCAAAATTTAGTACTTTGACATGAATACATTAGTTTAGAAAAAACGTGGTCTGAAAATTGAAAATTGATTTTAAGTGACAAATGGGCATTGGATTCCTCTTTTTTTTTTTTATCTCCATCTCACCTTTGATACAAATTTAAATTACTACTTAGATGATGCTAAAATCACCTCAAGTGCCACACACAATTAACAATACAAGCTATCTGGTAAAGGCTTGATTTAGTTTAGTTAAGCGTCTGGGTTTTACATACAGACAGCTTTTCACCCACATGTAAACAGAACCACCCAAATAAGAAGCCCACCAAAGGCGCACATAACACAAACCACCCTGAGCAGAACCAAACTCGAAGAAACCATATGATAGTCAAACATACATCAAAGAAACAATTAATAGTACCTGAGCTAGTTCTTCAATAGAAATTGCGCGATTGCCCTCATGCTCAAAGTGCTCAAATGCAGTGCTAGCAATCTGTTCCCAATTTTCCAGAGCTTCAAGTTGGTATGGACTAATTGCAGAAGCACAGAACTCTTCAAAATCCATCTTCCTATAATGTAGCGGCTCCAGCTGGAAGAGAAATAAAAAACTGTGATAAACATTGTCTTGCCTCAAAGTTCAATCAACAAAACACATACCACAAAATCACGCAAGACAAGCACAAGTAGTAAGTTACTGATCTCACAATGCACAATAAGTAGTGTCTGTAGCGGAGCTTGACTCAAATCTTAGAAGGGGCCAATTAATATATATAATAAAATATTATTTATTTTACAAAATTTAGTACTAATTTTTTTCATAATTGTACTAAAAGTACGGCACGTTTATTTTAATATTAATTCAATCAATATGATGGAAAATTTGTATAAAATAATTACATAGAATCATTTTTTCTCTTTTAAAAATAAATGGAACTTAACCATATTTTTATTAAAAACAAGAAATATTCTACTATGAAAATCAAGAAAAATGAACAACGATAAAAAAAAAATTGATGTTTACTATAAGTACACTTTGATATTTACAACAACAAAAAAAGGATGAAAAGAGACAAAAATCAGAAAACATTATTTATCATTTGCTCTTTTGATTCATATTTATTATATAATTAAATTAAGGTGTAACTATTGCAATTATGTAGAACGATCATGTCAAGAAAATAATAGCACTACTCTTTAATTGACAACTTAAAGAAATTTTCATATCACACATAATCCAACTATTATTAGAAGAGGGGGCCAATTAAGTGTTTAACCAACATTTACATGACAAAATACATAACACAATTAAAATTTTCTAATTGGAAGGGGGGGCCATGGCCCCCTTCGGCCCTAAAGAAGCTCCGCCAGTGAGTAGTGTGTTAATGATCACACAGTGCAAAATGTCTCCAAATATGCATATAAGAATGTGTAAACAGTATGACAATTTGCAGTCACCTACTAAGGCTGAAGAAAATTTGATTTCCTCAACTTGCTTGCACCAAAGACAGCTCAGTTGCTGTGTGGCGTTGGGTTGTTTGTAGAATAGGCAAACCCCAATAAATAAAGTACCAAGCCAATACAAATTGATATGGATATCCCATTTCAATATCAATAACTAATAAATGTCTTATTTTTTTAAGAAAAAAATAGAATCAAAACAAATGAACAATACTATCTGAGAATGAGAACTGTTTTACTTTACAGATAGTTATAGAGAGAGAGAGATGATTAATCTTTCAGAGAGAGAGAGAGAGAGAGAGGATAAATCAACAGAAAACATACTGCATGCAAATATTCAAGAACTCTAGACTCTTTCATCGCTTCAGTTGAATTTTGAAGGAGGGCCTGCATAAGTTCGAGAAATATAAGGCACATGATAAATATGTACACGCACACACACATAGTGCCACGTCTAGTCCCGGAAACAGAACAACATGGTGGGTAGGCAGAAAAAAGAGCCCTATTCGACAAAAAAAGTAATGGTAAATTGTTTCGAGTAATAAACCTGCTTGAAGTTATCGTAGGTGATCCGACCATCCTTGTTCGGTTGAAGAAGATTAAACTGCAATCGTAGATAAATCAACTCTTCCTCTGTTAGAGCTTTTGACAATGCCTGGTGAGCACCAAAAAAACGTAATAATGACTGTTATGTTTAAAAGTAAGAGGACCCTAAATACCACATTTAAACCAAATTTAATTTTATTCAAGAGATATTACCTTCAGTGCCACTCGTTTGAGAGGGGTTGCACGCAGATAGTGCTTGACTAGTCTAAATATTAGTATGTCTACTGGAATTATCCTATTTTCTTCTCGCAGCCATGGATGTGCTGTCACCACATACACAAAAATGGACAAAAAGAAGTTACGATTTAATCGATCTAGAGTTCTTCTTTGCAGAAGCACTCAACATATGAAAATCTGCAAGTTAAACATCAAGCTTTTCATCTGTAGTACAATAATATTCAGCATAACAAGTCAAACAAATTGTCAAGAACAATATTAACAGAGAGGTATAATTTGAAGTGAGGTTAATTTGATAAGTAAGAACCAGGAGGTGTAATTTAAAGAAAATGGAAAACCTTTTTCGATGCTAATGTAAACTACTAATTAAGATGAAGATATAGCTCAGTCTATAATTAGCTTACTGAGAGCTTGAACAGCAGTCATCCTCTTTCGGTAATCCTTATTCAAAAATCGCTTGACAAAATCTTTAGCCTCAGAAGAAACATTGGGCCAGGGGGAGTCATCAAAGTTAGGATCAGCCCGCAGAACAGAACGGAAAATTCCAGACTCGGTACGGGCCCAGAAGGGACGGGACCCACACAACAGGATGTATGTTATCACACCAATGCTCCATATGTCTGCCTCTGTGCTGTACGATCTGTGCAGCACCTCAGGTGCCACGTAGTATGCACTTCCCACTATGTCATTTAGCCTCTCATCTAGATTATTTAATCAAAAAAATTGAGAAACTATATTCAGTAATTTTATAACACATTAAATTTTGAGTGAACAAGAAGCCAATGAACGAAATGTATATGTTTTCTTGATTCACAAGTATATTTCTCTCTTAAATTAATGATCCGCAGTTTACATTGTTTGATAGCTCAGTTGCACAAAATCCTGATGGCAGTTGTCGGTTCCCAATTAAATCAACTAACTGCACAGGTTATGTGCCCCTTAATATTCATAATTACACATTAATAATATATTACTAAACAAATTAATTGCTAATGTGACCAAATGTCCTGATATTATGTAAGGCATGAGACTTGTATGTCCAATTACAGGGTCTTATTCTTTTCTTATTTTTGTTCTTACATAGAAGCTGGTTCACATGTGTGCTTGCAAAATCTCAGGTACTGCATTGGCCATGAGTGATAGACTCACTTATTAGCGGGGAGCTAAAATCACCTTTTTTTTGTTTACAAGAGAATATGGAAGGTGCAAGGAACATTCATATTTAATGATAAAACTTTATGTTATTTTATAATAATAACCTGGTCTAATAAAATCAGAGAGACCGAAATCAATCAATTTCATCGGAGCAGATTCATCCCTTGTTGTGAACAGAAAATTCTATAACAAAACAAAAATGAAAACAGAAACGTAGTTTAGCAACAAATGTGAAGACATACTGATATATACAAGATGGTGAAGTGACATTGAGACGCAAAAGATAATAAAATGCAAGAACAAACCTCAGGCTTAAGGTCACGGTGTACCACACCCTGGAGATGGCAAAATGACACCACATTCAATATTTGCACCACAATAGATTTCGCATCTTCTTCCGAATACCGTCCACCTCTGAATAGTAAAGAAGAACTGTATGAGCATAAAGTTTTGAAAATTAAAAGGTGAAAGAATAAAAAAAAATATTATAGAAAAATACCTAGCCAAAATTCTATCTAGGAGCTCCCCACCATCACATAACCTGTCATGACAATAAGCACGTAAATTTCAGTTTCAAGAACTGTACTGTTAAAATAGGAATTAAATAAAAAAGAACATACTCCATAACAATGTAGACATTTAAGCCATCCTCACATGCATCATAGAATTTGACAAGGTTTTGATGCCCAGACAAAGCTTTCAATATTTTCACCTCTCTTCTAACATCTTCTATTGATATTGCTGTAGTCATCTGTTAAAGAAACCAAGTTTAATGTGACTATATATTTTTTTCATATGGCAGCGGTGATCTTTACTATGTCCATGGTCATTTATTTGTACATCTTCATAGTACCTACAGGATCGAAGCAGACAGTGCCAGAAAATCTTTAAATGAACCGGAAGAATTGTATGGTTTGAGGCTGACCATTTTAAAAAGGATTTTGAGAAAAATAGAAGAGGCATGCAAAACACTGCACGGGACATAAATCAAACAGTTCTATGAACAGTAATTTTTGTTCCTCTATTTTCAACTAAAGTACTTGTAATTCTCAATAGTCACTCCCTCATTTTGCACTTTGACCAAACAAAAACAATTATAATAAATCAAATAGTTCCGTATTTCATATTTCAGAACTTCCTCCAGAAGAAAACAAGATGAACAAGAGGTGCTTAGCTTGTGTCATTTAAATAAATAGAAGCTCATAGCCTCATATAGACAAACATAATATTAATTCCAACAAAAATAAATGTATTGTTTTAGAATTCTAT
This sequence comes from Schoenoplectus tabernaemontani, assembly GCA_037127355.1. NCBI lineage: Eukaryota > Viridiplantae > Streptophyta > Magnoliopsida > Poales > Cyperaceae > Schoenoplectus > Schoenoplectus tabernaemontani. Next base: position 12,610,095 of record CM073749.1, read on the forward strand.
AAAAAATGAGTTCAGTTCTCACTTCTCAGTAACTAGCATAGACAAGTGTAGGGAAATAAAAAAGGATGAACCACGCTTTGAAAGAGATGTCAGTTGTTAGCATTCTGTTTCTGATCAGACAACTCAAGAATACAATATGTTAAATTCGAATTGGGAACCTAAAAACACAGTACTCAGGGGAGAAAGTAAATACTGGGATCAGGTCGGTTCTGCCCCATGAAAGACTGGGTCAAATTCTGAACTCTACCAGATCAAACAGCTTGCTATACAAAATTTGAGCTCACTTGCTTCTTCGAACTTAGATTTGCAAATGATAAATCAAAAAAATGCAATTCACTGGGAACTAATCAGACTTCAATATCATTAGTGAAAAAACCCAAAGCACCACCAATAAAAAAAACGAGATCCAAATTTTTATAAGACATATAAACGCACCTTTTCAGCATCATTGTCACTATTACTATAATTGATTTTTGATATTTGAGATCTCTGATCTCTATGATTTTGAATTGGGTTCATTTCTAGTCTACCCCAATTTATTCAGGATTAGGCGTTGTTATTGTTGTATATAAACGCACCTTAGCTTTAGAGATGATCTTCACCGCCACCGTTTCCCCCTTGAACTCGCCTTTCTTCACTGTCCCCGAGCAAGTATGACCAAAATGGCCCCGTCCCACTTCCTTCCCCAGTTCGTACTTGGCGCCAAAATTCTTACCCAACCCGAAATTCTTGTCCAGAGGCCTCTCGATCTCTCCAGTTCCTTCTTCTGGTATGGGCCCCTCCTTCGGCCTCTGTGGCCCGAACCGCTTCACTATCGAGGCCTTGATGTGCTTAGCTGGAGAAGGAGGAGGGAACGGTCGTTTGAAGAACCGCCGTGGCGTCGACCTTGCCGGAGACGGCGATACACCAGCAGGTAGCGGGCTTTCGGTCACGCCACTGGTCGGGTACGGACTGGGCCAGGTGGCATTCGACGATTGGTGTTGGTAGTGTGTGGGAGTTGCTGGAGCGCTGTACTTCTGGTGGCGTGGCGTAGTCCGGCGGCTCGTAGGAACACTTGACGGTTTTGGTGGCATCCGATCCTCATCTTCTCCAGTGACAGCGATGTTCTTGCCATGGCACTGCCCCATGTGTGTGGCTTATCCCCCCCTTTCTCGACTGGGGTTTCTCTCAAAATTTGGGGAGAACAAATTCCCCCAAAAATAGTTCCGGGGTTTGCTTATCTCCTGGTTTCTAAATTAGGGTTTGGTAGGGTTCGGCCGGAGCGGCGAGATTTGGGATTGAAGAGGTGAAACTTGAAAAGGAAGAATTGAAGAATGAGAGTTTCACTATTTGTGTTCATGCGTTACGCGATCGAGCAGGAGAAGACTCTGAATCCCAAAAAGTTAGAGGGTGGATATGCAAAGATGAACGAGCCGTTGAGGTCAGACGAAAAAAAGAAACTTCTGGGGTTCCTTTTGGGATTTTTTATGGATTCCATGCAGTGCTCGGTCTCGGATCGAGTAATGCCGCACAGCAGACAGCGCCATTCGGTCTTAGAAGATTACGTGGATCCCGTGCAATGGTTAAAATCAGAGTGTGATGTGTGATAAGGATTACGGGATTTCACGCGTCTCGTCTGCTGTGCAGGATTTGCTCTAGAAACCCGGCGTGTGGCCGAGCAGTTGATCTATGAAAAGGTATTATTTTCACTCCTATTTGTTCACTTCACATTACCTAACCAATTGTTTTGTTACCTAAAAATCTCGATCATTCTACAGTAATCTTTCTGTAAAAGTACGATGTACTGTTGTTTCTCTTTTTTCAGGTATTGTCCGGGAGCAAGGACTGAAAAGAAAATTAGAAAATTATTTGCTTACTTTCGTACATGCCGAGCAATGACGAAAGAAAAGAAGATAATGGAAACTGTGGTTTTTTGTCTGCTTGCAGGAAAAATAATATTATAACGGGAGATGTTTGCAAAAAGTAAGCTAGATTTAATATATTCAGGAAAATTTTCCTAAAATATATATATATATATATATATATATATTCAGGAAATTTGCTTCCAAAAGCAGACATCCCAAATTCAAATTTCAAAATAGCCAATGATTAATTGGATTTTAATTTGGGGTGCTTTTGATGGCTGATTTGGAATATAAATGGGAAAAAATTAAAAAAAAAATCCAAAACAAACCTTAACTATTAAGATTAAAAAGGATAGTCCACTCCGGACCGAAAAATATCATTAATTTATTAATTAATAACAATATTTTTTATTCATCAACCTCTCTCATCTGGTCACTCAAAAAAAAATTATCTTAACCATCTGATATTTAAAATTAAACGGTCTAAATATTATTTCGATCCATAGCAAAATTTCTTAATTATCGAGGCAAACTCTTTAGTAATTTTGATTTAAAATCCAAAACAAACCTTTGACTATTGAAATTAAAAATTAGTATTGTTGAGACAACTCTCTAGAGTAGTTTTGACTTATATAAATAACATCACCTCCGGATAAGCAAAAAGAAAAATATTGTGCAAAAAAATAATATATATAGATTGTCCTATAATAGTCAACAAAGATTTTTTTTTTCTTGATTTTTATAGCGCTTTCGAAAGTGATAGTCAAGACATATCTACTTTAGATTTTAGAATGACACCAAAACAATTTAATATTGGCTATAACTTATTTCCAATTTCTTGCAAAAGGGTGACATTTTTTTTCCTTCTTTTTCATTAATTTGAAGACGATTTTTTTAAACATGTATTCATCCGATAGTTCTGTCTAGAAAACGAAACCGCCCAAACTTAGTCTGGAATTAATTTCTTTGTGCATAATTGCACATGTCTTGTTGGGGTGTTTTATTGAGTTGCGAATTATATGATACGGCATGTATGTATAAAGTTCCTTGCAAGTTGAAATGTTCTTATAAGATAAGAACATCGTGTTTTCCGGTCCTTTAAGTAATTAATTTGACTTTAAGCTGATAAGAAAAGTACAGATTTCCTCTTGTCATATATATTTGGTCGTATGTGTTCTCTGTCCAATAAACTCTTTTTTAAGTGGCAACAACCTAATTTGAGAGTATCATTTTTAGGTCATAAACACGTAATATTTATGTCGTGGACCTTATGGTAGGTTATGTCTGATGGGATATACTTTTGATTTGTAGATACTTAATAGTAATGTCAAAAATAATCCTTGGCGTTTTTTTTTTCTATGAAACACGTGATTGAATTTTAAAAAATACTACCATGGATTCGGATCTTCTTAATTTTAAAAATATTTTTATCACAAAAACTCTTAAGTTAAATAAAATTAATTAATTAATAAAAAATAAGGTACAAAATAATTTTTTATTTTATTTTCTGCATATAATTGTTCAATACGTAATTTTTATTTTTACAATAAAATATAATAATAGTTTATATTTAATTTATTTTATATAATTTTTAGACTTTCTATAAATGAATGGTAAAAAATAATAAATAGAAAGGAGAGAAAAAATGAATTTGATTGAAATATGAACTATCGATTTTATAAAATTAATTAATCTCAATCGTAAATTAAAATATCAATATTTCAGTCATTTCACATTATCTAATTAAATTTCAGAGAGTCAGAACATTACATTTAATTTAACAAATAACCTTTGGTTCAAAGAAATTATAATTGTTTGTCGTTTCAGTTACGTAAACTGGATCCAATTTTGCTTAGTATTTTTTTTAATTGAAACTAAAAAATGTGATGGTTTCCTAGAAAAATGTTGTTCATCGAAACTTGGTTTGTTTCATCAATCTTTGGCTATTTTTTTTTAAATCGACTGTTGACATTATAAGTGTAATACAAACTTGTTACTCTTAGCAGATATCTATGAAGGATTTCTGTAATACAAATTTGTTACTCTTAGCAGATACCTACGGAAGGATTAAAAAGTTTAAGCAATATATTATGGTATTTTGACAATCGGAATTTTCGGGTTTTTAAATATAAAGGCTGATTTGTTTTCTCTTACTTTGTTTCAGCTGGTTTTTTATCGTTTCGATTTGGATTTACTCTATCCATCAAAATCATAAATTAAGGGAAGTATTTTTTTTTAAAAGATAAAATTTCAGTATATATTATTTTTTTATATAGTCATTTCGTCCATAAGCGAGGATTTATACTAGAATGTCGTCGGAGACTAGAATCATCATCAGAAATTGTTTTCTGCAAGTTTTTGCAGACTTGGAGCAAAACTAGCAGTGAACATTAAATTACTCATTAATTTTTAAAAATATTGATCAACGCCGTTTGATTATGGGTATTTCAGTAATTAAAAAAATAAAAATGAACAAATTCAGTACATACATTATTTATAAGTAGTACGAAACCCACCCGTTGTGCACTTCTTAGTATCTAACAATGATTTTATTATAAATAAATAATATATTTATTTATATATAATTTATGTCTAAATTAATTACAAAGACTCTTAATTTATAAATAAAATTAATTTATTATTTAATAAAATATGACTTACAAAATATAATATATTTTTTAAAACAAAAATGTACAGTATATAGTTTTTTTTAAATAAAAATAGTTGATGAAAAAATAAAAAGCAAAATGAAGAGAACAAATGAAATTGATGAAAATATGAACTATTAGTTTTTAAAAATATTGATTTACACCATTCAATTAAGGACATTTTGATCATTAAGAAAAAACTGAACATTAATGGATAAATCAAGTATATATGCTTTATGCTATATTATAAAGATCATATGTACTGAATTTGTCTATTGATGTTCAGTTTTTCAGTCTTTTCTTAATGATCAAAACATCCCTGTTCAAATGGTGTGATTAATATTTTCAAAAACTAACATTTAATATTTTGGCCAGTGTTATTTTTTCTCCCATTTCATATTTTATTTTTATCATCCATGAATAGAAGGTCAAAAAAAAGAATTTAGCCATCAAATAAACTAATCATAAACTATTTTATTTTTTTTATGAAGAACTATTTACTATACATCTTTATTTAAAAAAATATTATGTTTTATGAATCATATTTCAGTCAAATTTATTTTTTACCGTCATTTCATTTGCTACTTTTTACCATGCTTTTAAGAAAAGAAGTTGTATATCAAATAAATTAAACATAAATTATTATTATTTTTATTGAAAAAAATAAAACTAAACATTGTACAATCATCCTCAGAAAAAATATTATATTTTATACATTATCTTTTATTAAATAATACATTAATTTTATTTAAAATTTAATAGTTTTCTAATTGATTTACAAATAATTTATATTTAAATAAAAGATATCATTTACTTGTAATAAGATTAATCTTGATATAAATATTTTTGAAATAAAATGGGTCCGCATAACGGACGGATATTGCACTAGTAACATAAATGGACAAATTAATTTCATACCTTTTTATAATATAGTATAAATATAGATACATCAAAATCTTCAGCGGCATAAAAGATATAAAGTGTCAAGAATTATTATGTAACTTAGGTTAAATTTGGTGACCTTCGACCTATTATTAAATGATGTCGGATTCCTCCTTTCCCAATAAAATAATTTGGAGTGACGGTGTCTTGAAAAATATGTAAAAGGCATTTACATTTTTCTATCATGTGTGATTTATATTTGTAACCGGATTTCACTCTAACTAATCCATGATGTTGACCTTTATTTAAAAAGAAAAAAGGATAATATGATATCACACTAATCGACTGTTCTATTTAGTAGAACATGAAACCTAACATTATTAACTCTATGCAAATTATTGATGTTGCGATCCATGTAGCGGATCATGCATTATCATTATGACTAGAGGTGATAATTATTAACTCGATCTGTCCTGATTTGATATGTTCCGAAGATAAAATGAGTTGAGTATGAGTTTAATTTTCTTACCTGAATCGGGTCGTGTTGGGTTTCAGTCAACCCAATCCGACCCCATTAATTATATTTTTTAAATTAATTTTATAATTTAATACTAATTAAAGTTTAAATATAAATTAATTATATACTAATTAAAATTAATTATAATTACTATTTAATTGATTAAATAATATAAACATATTTAATAAATATTTAATTATTTTACACTAATTGGGTCAGATTGACCCGTAACCCATTGGGTCGGGTATGGGTCAAAAAATTTCGGCCTGAATGTAATCGGGTCGGATCAACAATAATAGTAAAATAATGATGACCGATCCGACCCCGACCCATTGACACCTCTAGTTATGCTTTTGCAGGGGCGGATTTTGGGGAGTTAGGGCGGACGCTCCCCAATCTCATGGGAGTTATACATCGGGGTAAAAATTTATAATATATTTTTATTTCATGCGGTACCGATCTCACTAATTTATTAATTTCAATTCTCTAATAATATATACCTTCAATCTCCCCCCTATACTAAAATTCTAGCCGTCCTTGAAGTTATGAGCAAAAAAAAGCAGAGATCGAAGAGAGTGCATAAATTACAGCATAATTATGTCTCAGAAACTCAATTAAGATAACCAACCAAATATAGTTATTAGGATAAAAGTGAAAAGTTAATAAAAACGTATTAATTCTTATGTGCCTCTAATTTGTTTATTAAAAAAAATATGAAGATGCGAATCGTATACAAGTTTGACACAAAAAAGTTGACAGCGGCAAGTATTAATTGTGATGCATTTTATCGTCGCCTGCCGAAGGCGATATAAACAGTTTATCTTTTCTATATTATTAGTAAATAGTCAATTAATATCTTGATCGTGATTTACTATGGTGATGTATTTTAAAAATATAAAATTATAACTTCATTTAAAAAAAATAAAATAAAAATAAAGATAATTTAGTAATTAATGTAAATTTCAATAATGAATATATAGTTAAATGTAAAATAAATACAGAATTAAAAAGAAAGTTGACATTCAGAAATTAAGAAAAGTTAAAATTCATAATTGATAACAATCTAAGGAAAAAAAAAAGAAGGAAAAAATTAGAGCAATTGTACTTCTAAATTATGCATTATTTTGTGTAACAATCAAAATTGAAAGAAAATCATAACTTCAACACAAATGGCCGTAGAGACATTAATATTATTTGATGAATAATTCAATTTGATGGCTAAAATTAGCTCTAGAAATTCAACAAAAAAATCTGAACCGTTGTAAATTTAGAACATTTACGTGCTTAATAAGAAATAGAGATAGAGATAGAGAAAGAGATATTAGCTATGAGAATCGGTATTATTAATATATAATGAGGGTTAAGTTTCTAATTTTTAAGTATGTCAAATCATCATTCCTCTTCACTATTAATTTTATTTAAATTTTTTCATCAACTTAAATTTACTGATGTGTAATATATTTGAAGTGAAATTTAACTCTTAATATCATCCATTTCTTTAGTACTTTTCTAAAAATTATTATATTTAATTATAATATTATTATATATATCTTTAGTATTAAAAATAATCTGTTCAAGTTTTTCTTAATGTGAAATTTTTAATAAATATATTTAATTTTTTTATGTTTTTCATTATCTATTTAAGAATTATTTTGTTGGGATGAAATCCGAGTTACAATCCTAGTTAAAATAAATGATCAAATTTTTATTCCAAAAAAATGTGGATATATCAAATCACACCAACAACAAAATAATATGAAATTCTAACAAGATAGTTTATTATAAATATTTTAAGTTGGATAAAACTTATCTAATCATTATTAAAAAAATGAGAATATACTAAAACAAAAAATGAACATCCAAATGCACTGCAAAATCATAATTCTCATCATACTTTCATAACTCGTAACTATGGTCAAACGTAACCTTTTTCCTTCCGGTCTTCAAAAATCGACAAACTATGATAAAATCTAAATGATATAAAAGAGCTAATGCAGACATTTGATAGAGTTAGCTGCACAAAAAGTTTGTGGTTCGTGGCTCACTCGAGTTCGGATCAATATTTTTATGACTCGGCTCGATTTTTTATCAGGTCGACTCGACTTCGTTACTGTTTTTAATGCCTCATCTCGATCCGACTCGTCAATAGCTCATTACTATTTTAAAATCTATAAATTATAGATGAATTAATATACTTTTAAAAAATAAAAAATATATACTTATTTACGTTATAATTATGATGATAATTTAAAAATATTAATTATTTTTTAAAATTTTATAATAAAATGAATAAACTATTAGTTATATCAACTCTAATTATTTATAATTATATTAAAATAAGTAAAAAAATTATAATAATTGAACTCGGCTAGAGTTCGAATCAGTTCGACTCGATTTCAGCTCTGCTTAGTTTTAATTCAGCTTGATTTCAGCTCAACTCGGTTTATCTTGCTCATGGACACCCTAGTTAGGAGTCAAGAGCTGGCTCGGTATGAAATCAGAAATTGCCAACTGTGCTGAAGTGAATATATCCATTGAATTTGTTCCGTGATATGTAAAAAAGGTATATACAACCAATCATTTAAATTAAATTATTTTTAAAAGAAGTCAAATTGTACAAAGACAAGGATATTTATTCAATTTTAAGCATAACGCGGAAAAACTAGTTCACTTGATCTATGAAACGCAGTGAAGTCTGACCGACCAAAAAATAGAAAAATAAAAACAAATAAGATTAGAAGAATAATGGAGCTACCTACTAAAGACAAAAGGAAAACACTTAAAGCACCTAGATAACCGCGTACTATTAAAAAGAAATTTCTCCCTTGTGTTGAAAGTTCTAAGAAAGTGCATATGAATGCATTAGAAAATTAGACTCCTCTTTAATAAAACGGATGATAAATATGACAGGAATTGATGTTGATCTGAACTGTCCATATTAAATCAAATCATTCAAATAAAATTTATCTTTTTACCTGTAAAAATGACAGAAAAATTATAAATATGTTCATAAGAAGTAATTTATCAGCACGTACAACGTATTAACTAGTTTTTTTCTCATAAAAAGAAAGTTTTCTTTCACTGTAATGTGTACAAATAATTTGCTGGAAAATGATTATCAATGTTCTTAATTTTGTATCCGAATAATGCAACAATAGTGTTATTCGAATTAAAGTGTAAGAATATTGTAAGCAATATATAATTCAAATATTGATTTCATACTATTTGAATTAGTAAAATTTTTGGAATTTTATGATTTAGAACAATACTAATTTAAAGGATGTCAATTTAGAATAACGTTGCCGTTCTTGAGTTGTGAAAGGAAAAATACTGGTACCTAATTCATCCCCATTTCTTTATTTCTCCATAGCAATAAGTTAAGGTAAGCACTGAAGTACAAAACTGCCTCAAAATAAATGCAACCACTTGATCCTCGTGTGCAGAGTAAATGCACTCCCCGGTTCTGGTTTGCTGATTCCTCTCTTGTAGTTTGATTTGCTTCAATTTCTCTTTTTTTTTATATATATATATTATATTGTGCCACTTCAAAGTGTCAATTCAAATCCAAGTGGGCTTTTACATTTTTGCAACTTTGGATAGCGAGTCAAGAAGCCTGGACTCAAGCCCTCAACTGAATAAACCTTGTTTCTTTTTAATTAATTGGGATTTGGAAGTAAACAATTATTATTTTATTACCTTGCAAAAAAAAAACATATATAATATGTTGGTGAACAGAGTTTTAGGTTACGCATGCAATTGCAATTGCAAGTTGCAAATTTTATGGTGTTGGTAATGGTACCTCCAAGCGCATGTACTGTGAGTAGATTCTGGAGGTTGGGAATTTAAGTATGATCTGAGCAAATCCATAATTTGATTCTTCTAGTATCATATTATATAAGAAGAACAAGAGTGAGTTTAATTACCTTTTAATTAATTTGTGGAGAAGGTCACCAATCCAAACAAGGAAATAATGGTATCAGACTGTTTCAAAGTTTGGTGGGAATAAACATAATGGAGTACGATACAACTGCCTCGTTATAAATTAAGAATTTAAATTCTTCTAAAAAGAAAAGATAGAATTTAATTAGATTTTCAAAGAAAATTTATCTCTGTTTTTTTTTCTACAACAATTAATGCACACTATATTGCTGGCAAGTGAATTACTAAACACGCGTGGCATTTGATCGATTATCGTATGACATACACGTGTTATAACATGATGAAAATACGAGATATGTGCTTGCGTATGTTGTATTCGCGTATCATACACCGTTTTATTAAGGTGGTTGTGAACGACAAATCAACAATGCACAGCGCGTATGTGCAGTAGCTGAACTTCTAACCTAAATAAATCACAATTAAAGGGGCAGGGGTAATTTGAGAAAAAACTCTATTTTTCTTCAAAACATGTTAAAGAAGGTATATATAAATGGGAGCGGGGTAGATCCGCAGTCTTTTGAACCAAAAAATTGGTTCGAAGGGTTCGAAACCGTTAATTTTGTATTGGGATTCGTACTTTTAACAGACTCCGAGGTCTGAGATTCATATTTTTAATAATTATTACGAATCTCGATGCAAAATTAACGATTTTCGAACCTTTCGAACTAATTTATTGATTCGAAGAGTTGCGGATGTAACCCGGGCGCTATATAAATAGAGAATTAAGAGTTCAAAGAGAGCAAGAAAGATCAAATTATCAAAATAAATGTTGTTATACACACTGATTTTTAGTTTTTAATTTTTAATTTATGGTTTCATTTCATTATTTAATTCAGTCAGTTAACTCTCTAAATGATTATCTAACATTCTAACTGTCTAATTATCTAAAGACTTCTATTAAACCATCTTACATACTAGACCTTATATTTACTTATATTTTAACACATATTTTCCATATAAGCTTACAGTTTGAGCAAAAATTATTTTCCATAATTTGTACAAATAAATTTTTCTGCAGATTTTTTATATAGTTGTAATTTCTCCTATTGATGATTTCATGATATAAAAAAACAGAGCCCGGACAAACATTGTCAATAAACTCACACGACATGTTGCAAAATGCGTTTAGACTACTTTTATTTGGACAAAAGTATACGAATCACGTAGAATTAGCACAGATAAATCTTTCCACAAATAATTAATATCTGAATAAAAAACATAAAACGGATTTTGACAAATGTGATCGAAATTCATTTTAGAGATTTTTTATTTCACAAAAAATAATTACGCGCAATAATCTGAACATCTGCTATTTTATGCAAATATCGGATAATAGTTTGAGGATAAATGATATTTTTCTGTGATTTCATCACTTCACATGGGCGGATACAGGATTTTAGTCAGGGGGGCAAATATCGGGTTTAAATCCATTAACTAATCGGGTACAAAATAAAAAAATAATAATTTAATATATATTCTTACCTAATAAAAAAATTATTAGAATAATAACATTTTATATATTAAAAATAACAATAAAATAAAGCTCAAAGTAATAGATAATCAAATTGATGAAGAAAATTTTCGTCTATAAAACTTTATATTTTGATATCTTTGCATAATTATTTCATCATACATAATATTAAATATTTTTTTCTCAATAAAATTAATCGACAATCCAGGGGGGGGGCAAAAAAAATTTCCACGGGGGGACAAACTACCGATCACTTCATATATGTTTCTGAATGGATTAAAAAAACCTCAATAAATGCACACATTTTGCTGGTAATATATTATTCAATCATATGGTCGGGAAAATTAATGTATCATTTTAGAATGAACAAAAATAAAACTTTTGCGAGTATTAGACAACATTTATAGCTAGTAGAATTGTCTATTCTAATAATTATATTACATCAAAAGTTCAAATGAAAGACGTATTGGTGAAAATATAAAAAAGACGCACGTAACTTGCTATAAATGCATTCCAACAACATGCATCTACAAAATATTTTATTTATCCACAACTTAGAGTGAGTACAAATAGACTATTTCAACAAGTGCTTACCCTACATGATATTTGTAGGGTACAATAATTGTAAAGTTTTAATTTGAAATTGGTCCGTTTGGCAAATCAAGGAATAACTTTGGAAGAGTGGTAATTTTGAAAGAGTGATAGAATAATATTTTTTTGGAAGAGTGGTAGAAGAGTGATATTATTTTTGACTATTCGGAAGAGCGAAAATATCGTTTGGCAGTTGTTACTCAGAATAGTTCAAATATGAATAATTATGATACTAATAATGATGATGATAATAATAATAATAGTAAAATAATAATCATAATAGTAAGATAATAATAATAATAAAGTAATAAAAAATAATCATAATAAATAATAATATTATAATGTAATATAATAAAAATATAAACATAATCATAATATAGTAATATAATAATAAAAAATTATAATTACAATCATAATTATAATAATATAATAATAAGTAATCATAATTTTAATAATATAATAATCATAATGATAATCATGATAATAATAATTATAATCATAATCATAATCATAATAATATAACCATAATCATAATCATAATAATATAATAATAAAAATATAATCATAATCATAAAAATAATTAAAAATAATTATAATTATAATAATATAATAATAAATTAATCATAATTATAATCAACATATAATAATATAATACAACATAATAAAATAATAATAAAGTAATAAAAAAAATCATAATAAATAATAATATTATAATAGTAATATAATAAAAATATAAACATAATCAAAATATAGTAATATAATAATAAAAAATTATAATTACAATCATAATTATAATAATATAATAATAAGTAATCATAATTTTAATAATATCATTATAATATAATAATCATAATCATGATCATGATACTAATAATTATAGTCTTAATCATAATACTATAACCATAATCATAATCATAATAATATAATAATAAAAATATAATCATAATCATAAAAATAATTATAATTATAATAATATAATAATAAATCAATCATCACTATAATCAACATATAATAATATAATACAACATAATAAAATAATAATAAATAATAATAATCATAATCATAATCATCATAATATAATAATATAATAATAAATAATCTTGATCATAATAATATAATAATAAAATAATTATATTTATATTGATAATATAATAATATAATATTAAAATTATATTTATAATAATAATAAATAATATAATAATACTAATGGTAACGATAATATAATAACAATAATGATAATAATAATTTAATAATAATAATATAATGATAATAATAATAATAAATAATAATATTAATATTAATATAATAATAAATTATAATCATAAATATAATATAATAATATAATAATACTAAATCTTAATCATAATCATAATATAATAATATAATATAATATAATCAAACAATAATCGCTATTCCGACGAGAGCTAATCCGGTATTCCACCTATAAGTTGGTATACCGGATTAGCACTATTCCGCACTCTTCTACTTAGTCTAAAATTCGTTTGGCAAATTAATTCGTCAGAATAACTATTCTATTCCAACTCTTTGCTATTCCAAACACTCCCTATAAGTGGCTGAGGTGTTTAGGTTGCTTCTCTAGCGTTCATATTTGTTATCATAGTGGCAGCAAAAGTATAACAGTGGATTTTGATCGTCGAATTTATTTAAATGTCTATAATTATATATACATTATTAAGTGAGTTCTACAGTCATAGACGCTAAAAAAAATATGACAGTGACATCATAAAAATAAGTATGGCAGCAGATTAGAGCTATAAACAAGCCAAACTGAGCTGGTTTGTTATACTTTTGAATCAAATTTTTTGGTTTGAGATCAGACTGTTAAGTTAATGAGTTAATGAGTTAACGACTTTCGTTAAGATTTATTTAATAGTTAATAATATTTTAAAAATATTTTATATTAAATTTATATAAAAAGAATAATAACAATATATTTCACACAAATTTAATTTTATATTTTAGTATATATTATATTATAAATTATTTACTATACAAAAATTCATAATAAAATAATAATTTATCAAGCCTAACGAGTCAAATCAGCCAAATTTAAACTCGGTTCATTAACTCTTAACCTTGATTCATTAATTTAATAAGTTAAATGACCCGGATAATTAACAATTCGGTTCATTAATGAATAAATCAATAACAAACTAATCCAAATAAATCACGAAAGCCTTGAGCCTCGAACTTTTTTTTGCCCGCCCTACAGCAGATACATTTCCGCATTCTCTACACTATACAGTTGAACTTGAACTTGAACTTGAACCATACCACAACAAAATTATAGATTCATAGCCCAATTATTAGTGCTATGAATAAGGCCTGGTTAATTTAAAATTTATTCTAGACCCAACTATTAGCACTTCACCAAATTTACTAATAAAGTACAAAGTCAGCCCAATAGGCCGATGCAACCCGTTCGTCTTTCCCTTTCACCTGAACTGCTAGCTGCACCAATCCACGCAGCATCAGTGGAGACTCGGATCGGAGGAAGAGAGATGAGCATCACCGGAGCAGCGGCTTATCTGGCGCGGCGAGCGGCGCAGAAGGAGCGCGTGCGCATCCTCTATCGCCGCACGCTCAAGGACACTCTCAACTGGGCTGTGCATCGACACATCTTCTACCAAGATGTACTCCTTCCCCTCTCTATCTACCCCTTCTTGTTAATCGCCATGATAGTGCTTTAGAGTCTGGGTTTTCGTAATGTGAGTTTTGAGATCTGGGTGGTTTTAAGTCGATCTGGGTGGCTTTAAGCTGGCACGGATTGTATTCTAGCTCATCTGATTCTGGACTGAGAAAAGTTTAGGTATATGCTCCTGTTTATTTCTGTAGCCTATAGGAAATTAAGTTAAAATACTGTAGTACGGACTACATAATTGCCAATTGTTTAATGAAAAGTAATGAATAGTTGCTTAGGATACTTGTTATCATGACATTATATTGGTAATTTGCTTATTCAGGCATCAGAACTGAGAGAGAAGTTTGAGGCGAACAAACATGTGGTATGATGCTTCTTCCTTTTCTTATACCATTTGCACTCAAACCTACTGTTGTGTTATGTAATTCTCTCTGTCAGTACATTACCTCCTCTTTCTTGTCATCTCATATATGACTGGTCCCAATTGCTTTGCCCTTTTACGAGTAACAAGGAGATATCGAGACCCTTGCACTGTATTAACGTGTTCCATTTATGAAGTATATATTCAATTTGTTTTGGTGTGTACTAGTTAGATATGTCAGGTTATAGGAATATAGATACATCAAAATTATGACCAGTTGTAACAAGGGTCTCATGGTTGCTGATAGTTTGTTTCTCTCTCCTAGTAATTAGCTGAAGAATCTTTAGTAGTGTTGGCTGCTTTTTGTAATATATAGCTCCACAAAATCTCGGTCTAGAAAAGCAGGAAATGTAACCTACTGCCAACATGAACAGATGAGATTGTTGTAATTTATAATGTCATCTTCCAGTCTTGAAGGGGTTGTGCATGATTAGTTTTTTTTTGTGTGTGTGTAGAGCAGTGCGTGATTTTTTTTTGTTACTTTGGTTTTCAGGAAGACTTAGATGCAATTGACAGGCTTATTGACAATGCAGAAGCACAATTTGTAAATTTCCAGCATCCTGATCCTTATATTGGTATGTGAACACCTTCTTACAGATTTTCTCCTTTCATGCCTTGTTTTCTCTAGGGTTATCTTCTCACATTTTCAGTTATTTTATCAGACTTGAATTTGAAAAATGTTCCAGCACCCTGGTCCTTCTATTTGTTTGTTAGTTTTTCTCTGTTCTTGAATCAGTGCTTCAACCTTCTTTTTTAAAGCTATTTTCTCAGTTCTAACCATATCAAAGCTCAATACTGGGTTTAGATTTCAAATGTATATCACTTAACCTGAATTTTTGCATTCATGTGTTTAATTGTTAACATGATGGTGCTCTATATAGCCTCAAATGTACCAGACAGTTTTTGTGCATGTTTTCTTTGACAGCCTATATTTTTTTATTATTTTTTAAACTTCCATTTGCAGTGCCCTGGGCTCCCGGCGGCTCCAAATTTACTAGGAACCCTCCGCCACCTGAAGGGGTAAGATTTTTTCAGATTTGTACACACTAAGAGTTAGATGCCAGAGAAAATTGATAGTGGGGCATAGGCACATATTGTATTATCATACAATAGGTTTCAGCTCTTTTTATTGTCAACGTGGGAGCATACTAAAATCAATAGAGATATCTGATAATTTCTCTAACGATTTCATTGTTGTTATTAACCCTATTTTCCATTTCTCATGCAGATCGAGATAATTCATGACTACGGAAAGGAAGAATGAGTTGAGCTATTTTTGTTAAGCAATGCTAAGCATTTCTTTGGTGCATCTGTTCTCTTTGGACACCTTGTTTAGCTTGTCTCATATCAATAGCACTAATCAATAAATGTTTCTTTGGCATGCATACTTTCTTAAGTTGGCATCTCTCTTTTTCTAGAACAGAAAACAAGTTGTCTGCCTTTTTTTTTTAATTTATTCATGTTATGCAACTTTCTGATTAACTTGTTTGAATGACATGAGCTGTTTATTTTTAAGTAAAGTCAAGTAAATAATGAAGAGAAAACATATTATTTGTTGTTTAGATGGAGTAATTTACCATTTCCAATAATGAAGGTCAGCTCATTATGTCAGTTTGTTCCAGTTTTAGTAGTCCCTCCACTTTTCTCTCTACCTTCATTAAATTGCTACTAATGTTGATGTTTCTGTCATACTGTATATCTGCTTCTGCTTCTGCTTTGAAGAACCACACCTAGCTTCATTCAAGGGAAGATTTAATTGAACTGATAAGCCCTCATCCAATTGGTTTAGTCTGATTCAGTAAATTGCTTTTCACGTCGGTGTTTCTATCATGTTAGGTACCTGCTTTAGAGAACCTCCCTTTCTTGAAGTAAAAACCTAGTGACGTGTTATCATTCGAATACATTTTTAAGGGATGAACTCTTCCATCCATTTGTTCAGTTCGTTGCAGTGATTATCCATCTCTACAAGTGAGCATTGACAATGCGTCCGTTTATTTTGTACTTTGATGCCTGTGTTTCTTTTAAAATAGCTTTTCTTGTTATCCATATATGTCATCGTAATAAATGCTTTCACAAAACATACTAGATAAACAAGAAGGACCGAGATAAATATACCAGCAAATTTACAATCAAACGCATATTTGTGAGTGAGAGATTTGCATTCATATTGTACATTTTTTTTAAAAGAAAAAGATGGCAAAAAGATCCATATCCTATGTTCATGATCAATCATGTCTTTCAGACCAAAAAAGAAAAAAAAAGTATTTTTGAACTCTATAAGATTAAAAGAAAGGAGAACAGGCCTTTTCTTTTGTTACATCCCCTTGATGATAGCACAAAGTGCATTCTTAACTTGAGGATATTTGAAAGAAAATCCTAGGTCTTGTGCTCTCACTGGGAACAGTTTTTGTCCATCCAAAACCTGAAATCAGATTTACATCCAGCTTAGTTGCCAGTTAATAGACATTTTAACAAAGAAAATAGATTGAGTATAGATGCTTATGTGCTTATGTTCTTTTTTTGTGTTGAATGAAGAAAGATTGATAGAATGAGGCGAGACAAATACCACAGAGGCACCTTCACCAAGAACTGCTTTAAGTGCAGATCAAGAGGATTGGCCAGTAATTTGACCTAGTTTGTTGCACAGTTCTGACAATCTGACAGGATTTGGTGCTGTTCCATTGATTACTCCTGAGATTTTGAAGTGGAGATGTTAATTATCTATCTAGTCATTGTGAGGCTTGTTTTACTGGTTTTTAAAATAGCAGGAGAGGCCATTACCATTATAAGAAGGATTTACTAGGGACTGATAAATGAGGTTCACCAAATCATCAAGGTGTATACATGAAAACCTTCAAGTACAAGCATCAGACACGGCATATTAATCAGAACAACTAATTAAGAAATATAAAAATGGTCCAAAGAAACATGTAATAGAGAATGTACCACTACTGTCCTGAACCAAGAGATCCACCAGCAAACATCATAAAGAGGGATATCATTTTCGCTGTAAAATGCAGGCATCTAGAAATTCAGGCATCTAGATTTTGCATCTGTATTAAACAGTATACAGCACAAGGCTCATTTCTAGAATTCTATTTTTTTTCCTTTAGTTAAGTTTTGGTTTGAAAATATAACAGTTAGTGCTGATACTTCTGGGAATAAACATGATAGTATGATATTCCTGGTCAAGAAAACTAAAAGGTTATCAATTAAGTAGTCAGAAAGTAGAAACCTAAAGCACCCCCATCCTTGCCAAGAACAACACCAATTCGAACTAGCACCAATCTAGCGTTGCTATTCAGCTCTCGTGCTTTTGCTTCCCACTCTCTACAAATCTGAAAAATTACAACTTCACTACTAAGAACGACAGCTATAACTTATATCCACATTTAACTTTGTGAAATGGATATACCAGAAAGGAGATGTTTACCTCTGACAAATAATCCTTTCTAGATGGGCTCGTCTCATCAAAGCTGCGTGTTTCACTTGCACCTGCGAATCAGAAAGTAAATGATAAATTTGAATGCAACTTTTTTCAAATTCTAAAATCTACCAAAATGTGATTTTTTTTGTTTACTTATATAATAACCGACAGCCGTTGTGCTAACCAAGACTGATGGCCTTGAATCAGCAGGTACTTTATTTATAAAATCCACAACCTTTAAACATTTTTAAACATTAACAACAGAAAACACAGATACTGCAAGTTTTTTTTTTTTTAAAAAAAAGAGGGCAAAAAAACAAATATCGAATACCTTTGAAGTTGCACTGATTCTGCTTTGTTTAATCCCCCTCTTGATCTGTATTTTAATGGAATGCCAGAGAAGTTAATAACTACACATAAGTTCATGTCAATGTCATCATCTGTCAATGACCTTTCATCCCCACTCTTTCTTTAGGTTCTTAAGTTTAATGCACCACTTGAGATTTCATTTTATGCAGATGCCCAATCTTGATTAAGGCTAATTTAATTTCAAGTTTCCCAAAACAAAAAAGGGAAAGGAAAAGAAAAGATGGAAAACAACCTCAGGTGACCACCTAGTGCTGATAGGTAAACCAACTAGGTTCACTACAACAGTTGATCCTTGTATGCATTTCTCCCATTCTCCTTCCTCGGCAATTAGAATTCCAGAATAATTTTGCTCTGAAACTGTTCAAGAATTCAAGGTGGTTTAGAGAATGTCTCCAAAAATGCATTTTAAAGAAAACCATAACTTCCGTTGATATCATATACCCTAAGAAATATATCCTATAATTATGTCACTAAAAGCATGAGAAATATCTTTCGTCCATCTCAAGGAAAAAGAAGGCACCCAACAACATGCCCAAATTATGGACTTTACTCTTTGAGGAATTAAAGTAGAAGATAAGAGTAGTTTGGTGATTTATTGAAACAAATAGTATTTTTGCCATGAAGAAATAGAAAAGAGAGTTATTCCAGATTGTTTAAACATGATTAGGTTCATGCTTTCCTTTTTTTTTCATAATATACTTTTTTCTCTTTTCTTGTTTATTATTATTATTTTAAACATAATCTTCCAAAAAAAGGAGAAAAAAAGAAGAAGATCATTACCTTCTTACCAGGAAATTACTACTTGTGCAGTTGTGCCTCTGATTTAGATCTTGTTAACACATGCACCTTGTGATCCTCTGCATTATATTATTACTCTTTTGTCAGGAACACAGCAGGTCAACATTTCTAACAGGACATTCTATATTATTTTTTTTTTCTTTTCATTTGCATTTTTAGAAAGGCCAACCTGAAATCAACTTTTCAACCAATCTTTTTCCAATAAATCCAGTTGCCCCAGTAATTGATATTGTCATCTGATTTTCCTGAGAAACATATATAAGGACAATGCAATGCAAGTTCCTTTTCCATTTTGATCTTGTCTTATTCAAAATTGAGACATGAATAAATTATGCACCATGAAATCTCTCCAGATTTGAAAGATTGCAATCCAGTAATCAAAATTATATTTTAATACAATCTTTATTTGATTAGTTAGTTTAATACTACCTTTGCACAAACCACTCGGCTTTTCCTAGCATTGCTTCCCCACATGGACTACATCCACTCGCTCTTTAATCATTGCTAACAATTAACGCCAAAATAAAGATACAGAAAGAGAGGAAAATAAAGAAAAGGCAAAATAAAGAGAAAAATGTGCACCAGCAAAGCAAAGGGGCTAGCATTGTCTTGTTTGTTAGAAACATCGAAACCCTGGCTAGCTCCATTTGGTATTTGACTAAAGAAATGTGTATGCAGTTGGAAGGAGCGACCGAAAGAATTGAAAAGGGAAAGTGAGAAGAAAGGCAAAGAGGAGATGGAAGTGTGAGAGAGTGAGATTGCGAGGTGGCTTGATTTGGCGGGGAGGCGTGTTAACTGGAGAACCACAGCAGGATTCGCTGTAGCCAACTTTTCCATCTCTTGTTTCTTCTTTTCTCAATAAATGAGTGATAAAAATGTCACGCGGTCCACAAAGTATACAAATTTCGTCTAGCATTAAAATAGTTTTTATAGGGTGTGTTTGGATGTTGGAAGGATTAGTGCAAGAATAGAGTTTTTTGAGTTAATGATTGAGAATAGTATAAATTTAGTGGTTTTTCGGAGAATGTGAGAAGAGAAATAACTTTTTACTGTTCAGATTAGTAAAATATAATTTGGATGGTAACTTGAGAATATTGATGGAGATAATAAACAAAATAATGAATTATTATTTTTGTTTGATTCTAATATTTATTATTTTGTTTATTGTTATTCATTTATTTCATATTATTTTTTGCTATTAATTAGTATTTTGCTTAATATTAATGATTATTAATTTATTAATTATTATTATATATTATTAATTTGTTAAGTATTATTTTATATAATAGTAATGCTTATTTAATATTACTTTGTACTATTATGAATTATTTTTTTATTAAATAATAATGAATATTATTTTTTTATCATTATTTATTATTATTTTTATTACTAATGAATATTATTCATCATCATTATTATTAATTATCATTTTGTTTAATATTACTTTATTATTAATTATTATTCTATTTGATACTAATGATTATTATTTTATTATTAGTTATACTGTTTATTTTTAATATTAATGCTTATTATTTTGTATGGTTATTATATTATTTAATATTAAAAATTATTATTTTATATTATTATTTATTATTAATCATTATTTTATTTAATACCAATAAAAAAATATAAAAGACAAGGAAAAAATTATGAATACAAATCTAAAACTACTTGTTCATCGAAAAGAGATAGATACCAACTAATCTGATTTTGTAAATTTGTGATATGCTTGTACATTCGCTTTCTAAGTTTATTTATTGTGATCTCCTTGTACAGCTCAATGGGAGGAAGAACAATAAAAAAATGATGAGATGAACTTTTTAATATTTCTCTCTCCTGTTCACTCTTCCCATTTCACTAAATTTCTCTATATTGTTCCGAATTCACTCTTTTGTGTTTGGATTGCATTGAAATTGGATTAGCGATACTATTCTCGAGAGTAGACTATTCCTATGTGATCCAAACACACCCATTCAATTTTGTTTGGTTCATCGGCCCTTCACTCCTTCAGTACTTACACATCGGAAATCTTAGTTGAAAATACAACCAATTAACAATTGAATATAATCAATTAAATGTATATTTTCTTTTGTTTGAGTAATAATGTATATTTTCCTCATGGGCTGCGGGAAATTTCAGAGCACGTTAAATTTCAGAGCACGTTAAATGTGGGAACGGAAATTTCAGAGCACGTTAAAAAACGCCAAGGATTATTTTTTAATTGTCCACTCACAATAATAACCGTTTGATTTATAATATTACTCAACTCTCTCCTTCTTATCAACTCTCTCCTTCTTATTAAATGCTGACATTTTACTCTCTCATTTATTAACTCACTTTCATTAATTCTTGAATAGTTTTTATTTTTTACAAAACAAGTGCATATGTAGTTGGATGTTTTAAGTTCATAATATGTCAATTATTATATCAAACATTGTACTCATAAAATAGTTACAAATTCATAAATATATTATATTAAGATATTCACAAAATCAGATGTGTAGTCATTAATCATATTAAATATTTTAATCTGGTAAGTGATAATGTGTATTTGTATAATATTTCATATTGCATTTTTAACTTAAATTGTGTCATATTATTTTAGCAAATTTCATATCTAACCTTAGATTCTAATATTTCATAATGGTTAACCTTAACGAACAATCTTTTTTTTGGTACACAAGTACACTAAATTTTTATCGATCACGTTAATCATGAAGTGATCAAAATTCCACATTGAAATAATTAAATTAGTTGATTTTTGATAAAGTTTAGAATTATAAGGTAAAATTTAAAATTATTAAAAAAATATCGATTCAACTTTCAAATCGGTCTAAATTTGTTAGATCTCCTATCCAAATAATTGAAAACTCATTTATAATATTAATTTGAATAATATATTTTAAATATTTTTTATCATAAACTTAGTTGTACATTGAAATTATTTATTAAGAATATTTTAATGATGTTGATAGTAGTTATATATATTGCATATCTATTTGATATAGAAATTAATTTGCATATTATTAATTGAAACATGAACATTTCATTAGATGTGAAAGCTACTCAAATATAAAAAAATTAATTTGTATAAAATTGGGGGCTGCACGAGTGACTAAGTTATATTTCATTAACATATTTAATTGAAGAGAGAGAAGAACATGCATCGGGAATAGATGTGCAAGATGTTAATTACAATGTGTAATTAATGCTTAAATCAAACGGTAGAAATTGTGAGTAGACAATCAAATTGTCCACTTATGGGTGTACCCACTCCGCTCCCGTTAAATGTAGGGACGGATTCATATTTTGATCTTGAAGGTAAAAAATAATTTTTTTTAAGGCAAAATAAATATTTTTTTTATTTTTTAAAAATATAGATAATGACAAAAATATTTGTAGAAAAAACTTTTCTACCCCCGGCTGTACATGGTTAAATGCATTTCACACGGAATAATTGTTTGAAATAATATTCACAAATATCTACAAGCAACGGAGAATTAATGCTACTAATTTGGCATCATTGCTCCAAAATTTATATTATACACAAGACTCTTTTCCATATAATCCTTTTTTATATGTTCATATATCATTTTAGTGCCTCTTCTAACTAGTATTCAAATAAAACCGGAAAAATATCACAAATACAACAGTGCCAAAAAAAAGCTAATTTCCTAAACACAAAAAAATATATAGCAATTTTCATTGCTCGTATAATTTTCCAATCTTTTCTTCTTTTCATTTTTGGACGATAATAAAGTCTCATGAGCTTAAACCTCTAGCTTCAGACCACTTCATTATCCGCAGCCTCTGGCATGAAGATACAAACATCCTACATAGCCAAAAGAAGATAATTAATTTATTGGTCAATTATAATTTGTTGGTATGAAATTAATATTATAAAAATCTAAATATGAATGTTAATTGGTATGAAATTAAGATTATAAAGATTTAAATATGAATGTGAGTAATAAAAATTGTAAGAATTCTCAATTTATTATTTTTATTTAGTTCAATTCACTTAATTTTGTAACAATAAACTTCTTTATTTTCTAGGAATATACAAAATTATTGTGAAAAAGAGAATATTAGGTCCCACATATTAATGATTAAATATTTTATTAAAGAGAATTAAGCAAATGGAAAGTCTTGATGAAGTGAATACGTGAAACCTAGGAGAATTAATACTCTTTATGGTATAATAATAATAATAATAATAATAATAATAATAATAATAATAATAATAATAATAATAATCTTTTTGGTTTTGTGTATTTCCATTTTTGCGTTTTCTCCTGGAGTATCCTAATTCATTTTTAATCAATCTCCAGAGAGCCCATAAATAAAATAAAATTCAATACTTACTCCCACGGTACATCTCCAACAAGCATCAAATCTCCATCTTTGTCTTCATATGTTATTGCATATCCTTTCTCATCATACCCATCTGCCCCTCCTAGAAGACAAAATATAACAAAACAAGTTAATTAATACAAATCCCACAGTACTGGTTAAATTTAGATCAATCCGGCCATCCGGCTAACATATAATATATCAATATGCTTCTTAATTACCTAGGAAAGAACATTTGAACATGCCCTCCAACATAACTTTGAGCTCTTTGTAGCCATGAACAATCTTTAGATCAATGTTTCTCAAGTAAGGAGCACCGTCCATTCTAACCTTCACATACACACCACCACTTTCATCAACTGCTTCATTTCTCCTAGCTCGAAAGCTATTCATGCGTTGAGCACGCACCGGTGGCCATCCGACCGCTTGTACCCTTCATATCATAATTGGATATGTTAGAGAGAAGATCATCAGAAGTATGCCTAATAATCAGTGACACAATTTTATCAATTTTGTGACATTATTTGATGTTATGAATATGTATATGCTTGGATTGCTATTCGGCTTACTTGGATTTTGTATATTGCTCATTAGTCCCGTTTAATGCCCGTTTCTTAGACCATGCCGTGGCTCCTGATGTAGCCTCTTGTGCGTCGGTGTCTATCCCCGGGGGTGCGAGTTTTAACTCAGTCGCCTTGAGATACTCCACGTTGCCACCGTAGCTCGATTTCCCTTCCATTGCAACTCAATTTCAAATTTGATCCAAACTTGTTACAGAAAGAAAGTCGTTCTAATTCTTCTCTTGTGTTTCCTTGGGAGGATTCTTACCCTAGTTTGATGTAAGAGGCAGGATAAAAGGACTGTTTTAGTTTCTAAATTGAAAGTGACCAAAAGAGACTTGTGTTTTATAGTCTTTTGAGACTTGTAACGGAAGGTATGGAAAAGAGAGAATCCAGGCATCAGTTGAATACGTGCCCAATTTCTATTTTTTATTGGCACATTACATTTGTGTCGCGGGTCATTTCACTACAAACACAGGGATTAACCCAAAATTTCACTTATCCCAAATCCCAATAACTATTGAAGAATTAATAGCTTTTAGAGTATTTAAATGAAGGGTGAGGATCACTTGACAATGGGATATTTTGAGAATGGATTTTTAAATAAATATCAGAAATTTCTTAAAAATAGAAAAAATATAAATATATTGTTTTACTTCTAAATTGATAGTTTTTCAAATTTCATGCAATTTTATTATTATTTAATAGCTCATCAAAGACCGCTTAAATTATAACTGTTGTAAATTATATTAAATTTTTATGTTCTTTGATGAACTATCAAATGATAATGAAATTACATGAATTTAAAACACTATCAATTTATAAGTACAAAAAATATCTATAATTTTTTTTTTTTTTAAGATTTAAAAATTATTTGAGAGTCCATTATCAAGATTGTTAAATAATTCATTGTCAAGTGATCCCACCTTAAATGAATATCCGTAGATAAAAAGAACCTTATGAGTTCTGAAAACTTATTAATTCACCCTCTCTCACCCGCTGCACAGATCGTAACATGAAAGAGGTAACAGGATAACCATATAAACTTTTGATTTTAAGCAATAGATTAATTGGGGGAAGGCCAGGAAGCTGAGGTGTGTAGGGCAGTGTGGGGGCAGAGAAAAAGGCAGCTGCCGGTTCAAACAGAGACAGGTGGGGCCGGATGGGCCCAGAAGCGGATTTGGACCGGGACATGATGGTCGGGTTGGACCGGACCGGGTATTTCGGATCAAGGTGCTGAGTGCTGACCATGTGGGTGGCAAAGGAAGAGAAATGGGTAACATAAACTTTTTTTTTTTTTAATTTAGATCATTTTCCCCCTTCTTTCCTTTTGAGGGAAATGAATGTGGGTGAATGTTAAATGCACAAATAAACAATATCATATCATATATAGCACTAAGAGCAAATGACATAATAGCTGAAGTGTTAGTTTATTGAAATGATCTAAAAATATCACGAGTTCAAATTTTTATAGACACAAAATAAGATTAATGAGTTAGACTTTTATTTTTCTCTAAAAAAATATATAATATAGTACTAAGAGATTCACTGTTTTCAGACCGTTTATTAAGCATAAGATGTACCTAACAAAAGGGCTATAGTCACTTAGTTGATTCAACCAAAGATATTAAATTTCTGTTTTTATTCATCCTATGTTTATTTATTTAGACATAATTTTTTGTTTATTTATTTAGACATAATTTTTTGTTTATTTATTTAGGCCAGTATTTTTCCCTTTTGAAGGAAAATGGGAAATGATTCAAATGAATGAGGCTGAATGTTAAACGCACAAATACAAAAGGGAAGGGATCACTTGACAATGGTTATCTTGATAATTTTGACAATAAATTTATAGATTGATGGTGATTCAAATTTCATGCAATATCATTATCGTTTGATAGTTCATTAAAAATCGTCAAATTATAATTATTACAGATTATATAAAACTTTGATAGTCTTTGATGGAATATCAAATGATAATGAAATTGCACGAAATTTGAATAACCATCAATCTATAAGTATAAGAACATATCCATAAAGTTTTTTCTATTTTTAAGATTTTTTAATATTTATTTAAAAATTCATTGTCAAAATTGATAAAATAACCCATTTTAAAGTGATCCCACCCAATACAAAATGTCATAAAACTAAGAGAGTAAGAAATCCAGTGTTTTCAGACCGTTCATTAAGCATAAGATGTACCTAACAAAATGGCCATAGTCACTTCGTTGATTCAACCAAAGATATTATTTTTCTGTTTTATTCATCGTACAAAAAAATTCCAATTAATTTATTAATTTGATAATATTTTACGATAGTAACAAGTAAAATCCGAAAGTCAGAAATGCAACCATTAAAGTTCGATTTGTGATATTTTATGACGTACATGACAATTGATAAAATATTGTAAATTTTGTTGTTCATCAAGTATTTTAATACTTGTAACCGTCTATATTCTTAACAATATTTAGTATAATATTTACTTTTAATAAAATTACATAACATTTGATGCATCATATATAGACTAATAATGTACATATTTTTCTTTAAAAATTAATTTAAATATATATTATCAAGATTTTTGAACTACTCATTGTCAAGAAACTCGTTTTAATTAATTAATTTAGATGTTTGTTGTGTATTATAGTGATCTAAAGTCGATCATTTAAATTGCACTCTTAAATTACTTCATCTAAGTTGAATAATTTTTATATATAATATATTTTAGTTTGTTTCTTGATTATTCATTATTTATAGATTTTTTTTTGAGCTGTGGACCTGAAATATAAAATTTTATTAATAAAATCTAAAAGTTCTTAATCAGGTTAATTAGTAAGAACACTAATTAACTGAAAAAATAGTACTTGAAGATGTTAAGACTACTTTTTTTAGTTAGTATCACATTCCTCAGTTTAGCTTGGTAGAAAGAAGGACGGCTTGCACTCCAGTAAAGAATAATTAAATAATAGTGCTTGCTTGCACTTCTGTAAAGAATATTTAAATAATAATGCTCTCTGTGTGCGATTCCGCGTGTATGAAAAGAAGTCCTACACGAGCTTTTATTATTTTCTTTCAATTTAAGTGGTAAATTCACAATGAACTTGTAATATGAAAGTGTGATTATAGATTAAGGTGTCAATTATTGATATGATCCGATGAGTTAATTTATGTCCATTAGTATTTGATCCGATCCGATATAATTTAAAAATAAATAAGTCGGATATGAGTTAAAAATCTTTTTACTCAAACTGAGTTAAGTTAAATTTAGAATAAAAATAATAAAATAATATAATACGACGACGACTGACACCCCATAATCTATTCTAGATAGAGTAGTGATTATTTCATAGAATGAAAAGATGTTCTTATACACGTAATCTTAAAGAAACCGGCGGCGCATATATGCTAGTTCATAAATTATTATTTCCCTTATTAAATATGTTTTTTTTTCTTGAGCGGTAGACATTTGAGGAACATGTAGGTAAGACAATAGACAGTTCGCCCAAAACAGCTTTAAAAAATAATTTAATATTAGACATCTCATCTTCATTTTTTGTTGTCTAGTTGCATTTAGGCATGGTGTTTTCCTCACATGGAAGGAGTATTGTATAATATTATAATTTCAGATTATGGCCAATTAAGGAGATCAGAGTAGATAGACATAACCAAAGTATCTATTAACTAACTCCAACTTGAGGAGCATATATAAAATATTATATCAAACTAACTATGCTATTATTAAAATCTTTTTTTAATATTTAATTCAGAGAGGCTCTCCTCTGTTTGCTTATTGGCCATAGCCATGCCTCCATGCATGCTCTTGGAAATTTTCAATAATGGCTCCTCCAATGGGGAACATCATACCGGGTCAAGTGACCCTTGATTTCTCCTTAATTAAATCTTGTTCTTGGATCAAGTGCCCTATTTCTGCTAGTAGTATAGTTTCTAGAGCTGATTATTTACTGCGTGAATTTAATATGTTGTCAACTTGTCATTGACTGTTTGTGAAACATGGTCCATTGTGTATAATTAAGACAATTAATCGGATGATTAGTCAGAAATATTGTATATGGTCAAAATCATTAAGTAGGAATTTTTATAATTGCTAATTGGAATCATTCAATAAGTAGTCAAAACCGATTTGTCCATCTGATAGCTAAATTTTAAAGTAGTACATTTTAAACTAAAACCGAGCTTAATGACGACTTTGTTTTAAACATTTTTTTTAACTCAAATGCTTTTACACTTATCCACCATCTTTTTATGATTTGATCTTTTAAAAATATCAAAATCATGTCTTAGTTCATAATCCTTACAGAACTAGTAAACAACATCAACTGAATCAAACGTCATACCAACCTCTGACTCTATAATATCAGTAATACCTACATTTCATTTTTTTTTATAAGAGGGATGAGAATCAAATTCTTAAATTTCGTTAATGTTCATAAAAGATCCACATCTAAATTTTAAATTTGCAACTAAAAAATTATATTTTGTCACTAAATTAAAGGCCAATTCTCTACATCTTCACATTATGAATTGTCATATATTGTGTATCCTCTTGTACATCCTCTTCTATACTATGATTCTGATTGTTAGATGCAATTACATCATTTTTTTTAAAAGCAACATTTAAATCCAACAAAGTCCTTCCATTCTACAACATAAACACTGAGTTAGAAGCAGAAGGGACCAGAAAATTTTCTCGGTTCCCGTCCTGTGAGAAAACTAAACAATCATATTAGTACCAGACAATTTTTTTTTTTTTACCTTTTCTAACAAATAATAATTCGGTAAACCATTTCAATTTCTTTGTACTGTTTTTTTGCACGTAACTACTGTATCATTTTTCGAATCATCCCTATTAAAGACTTATTTTTTATGATCATTTTCACGGGCTTTCAAGCTATTGACTATATAGAGACACAGGCTATATTCAAGGCTACAAAAGAGTTTTGGTAACATACAAAATTATTTCCCATAGTAATATGTTCTGTTCACGAGTTCTCAAACCGTTTTTACAAATTATTTTAGTGAAAGTAAAGCTCAAACGCCCTCCTTTTTTTTGGGAGTTACTAATTAAAATAAATAATGCACCCAATATTTATTTAAGTGGAAGAATATTTAGATTATGAGCAGGCTAATGTGGCATGAACAAATTTTTGCGTTGCAAATAAGTTTTCGCAAATACTACCAGTATTTGTACCACTGCACACTGGTGGGAAAAGAAACTTCGATAAGACCGTGTTTAACACATTAAAGCATACCTAGATCATCAAATTTATAAATTTATATACTAAATTACAATTTGGGGAGAATTCTAATTAATTGGAACAAAGGAACAAATATGTAATTCCACATATTAGCGGTTGTATTTGGACTGCTTATCTCAATCCTTCCCCAAGAGACTAAAATTTTCTTGTCAAGAACGCTATCTCTGTTCCAACTGCTTATTAGCATTTCTAAATCAATAAAACTAAAGGATGAAGCATCGTTTATCAGAAAAAGAAAAGAATAGGAAAAGAAAATGAAGCATTTTAAGCATCTGCCAGTCGTCATATCATAAAACAAAAAAGAAATTACTCTGACAAGGTTCTAATCCGATTAGCATTGGGACCTGAGAAAAGACAATAACAATCATTTTTTATGTTTATTCCAACACGTTTGCATAATAAACCTTATCATTTGTATGAACTTGTCTTTATTTATATTGTTTTCATGCACTCGCCAGTGAACTTCTAAAAAGAAAAAGAAAAAAAAATTGCACAACATTTTTATGGCTGTTGAGTTGCTGCTGCTGTTGGGATGTTGTCGTTAGTAGAAAGCGGCCCTGCCTCAGGTTGCTGATGTGGCTGCAACCTGCAACTCATGGATCCCTCGAAGGTATCGCCGCCCCCAGTGAATGGCCACCCATGCCTTTAAGACAACTTCAGACACCAAATACCCAAAATCATCAAAATCGTCCAGCATGTGTTTCTGTTCAGTTCCCAGAGCATCCACGCTTAAGTTGAGCACTTCCTGTATGACACCCACATTCTTCTTGGCATCTGTAATTTTCTTTATCATCTCCTCATGGAAAGGAGACTGTGTCCCTAAAAGATTCAACTGCCACATGAAGATAGATGTTCAGGTTAGTACACAACATCTATACTCAAACCAGTATCTTATCCTGCCAATGAAAACAGCACTTTGAAACATAGGATTGGTATATTTGGGCTTGGTTGAGGTAATAAACGTTGGATTCAGAACAAACTTGCAACAAGACAGCAAGTGTGATACCAGCAAAAAATAAACCCCAAGACAGATCAGCTTATCAGGTTTTTCAGCAAGTGTGATACCAGTTCAGCTTAGTACTTTGATTGTGTAACCTGACTAAACTTGCAACCTTTGGGAGTTGCCATGATGAAGTAATGTATGAAATGTTAGAGAAAAAAAAAGAAGAGAAAGGCCAGACCTGATGAGATACTCAGGAAAGTCTTTTAACAATCCCTCTCAGCTGTATACCATTTGTCAGCTTATAAAATTTTTGCTGATTCAAAGGGCAAAAAAAATATCAATTACCAAATTCAGGTGTTACATCGGATAGAAAAATTAAAAAATAAAGAGTCACACATCCAATAAAATGGACCAACAACTTATTATTCTCAAACAATAAAAAATAATTGAAATCTTTAAAATAAGTGGTAAGCTGAGTATACAGCCAATTCAGTTTAATACAACACAACAGCAAAACATACAGTTAACTTCAAGCCATTTGTCAAGTCCACTGGTGAAGCTGAAAAATTTAGAAAACTACACACGGTCACACTTTCTTTAAACATACATATCTCTGACAGCTTCTCTCAAATGCAAAACACGTTAATTTAAGTTCTTTTTCCGAGAGCAAAAAAGATATGCTAGTTTAACAAGATCATCAAACTAGAATGCTTCATTTTTTTTTTTTGCCGATATGAAGTGGCGGATCCTGGGGGGCTGCCCCCCCCACTATTTTTTCAAAAATGTCCGTAAAACATTATAATTTCATACAAAAATCAGAAATTTATATGTCTGCTTCCCCCTCTGCCTCTGCCGATATGCTTATATAGCTACATGCCAACATCAGACTGAGCATTTTGGGGGGGGGGGAGTTTTCTAGAGAAAGTTATGACAATTTTAATAGAGATAGGTCAGATTTGACTGAGTTGCAGGTAACTTACAGCGAGAGCCAGAACTTTGTAGCCTCTGGTTCTGCAAGATGGTCATCTCATTTATCTGTTGCCCTCCCATGGTAGAAGCAGCTGTCATCACAGACGCTGCAAGTGCTGGCATGACTACATTTTGGCTGGGGCTGGGGCCCCACTGATATGGCATCATTCCTGGATCTGTTTCATCAAGGGAAGTATAAAAGGGTCAAATTCAATAAGTTCATAATGTTCTTCATGTTATGGTTCCTATATGTTGTTTTCTTAAATTTGTCTTGTTCTCTAATCCCATCTCTATAGATTAGGCTAAAAGCTAAGGCTCTATCCTGATTTTAAGATGGGCAAAGTACTGAGAACTTCTGATAAAAGCATACAAAAACAAAATATAGCCATGCATCAATAAATAAATAAATATCAGTGGTATAACTTTAAAATCAGGACAAATTAATGTTTATCAAGGGTATATAGTCAAATTATGAGCTCATAAAAGTGGACCTATAAAAACCCAGCCAGCCAAAGGACTTTCCAAAGTCAAGGACCCAAACAAATCTGAGCACAAAACCAAATTTTTATATCTAGCAAACCAAAACTGACCACTTTAACACTTTGCTGAGACCAATAGTTGTATTATGTTGATGAACATTTTGAAGAAAATAGTGTGTGAAGCTTTAAGATGCACCACAATATGAGGCAGTTTTTATAATGTGTCAGAACTTATTGTGTAGATGGAGAACGACTTGCCAAGTTTCTTTTGGGAAGAGCTACAATTAAGATTTTTCATTACCTATATTGATGCAACTGCTTCTGTGTTGTGTATTTTGCTTAAAAAAAAAAAAAAAATATATGAAAAATAGTAAAATGATGAAATAATTTGACTAGCCATTCTTGTTCATAGCAGAAGTTGAGACATTGAGACACTTGACTCTATGTAAATAAAGAGAAAAGTCATACGGGGAGGTTCATGAACTTAAACTTTTGAAACATCAAATGGATCTCAAATGATAAACTAAACATCTTTTTTAAAGATCCCATCAGAAATAATCAGGACTTCACAAAGATTGTACATCGTCAAAGATTGTACATCGTCAAGGGGATGAAAAGAAAATGGACCAAAAATATATTCTGAACCGTAATTTTTCAACCGGATGATGTTGTAGAAATTGAAATTGAAATTCCATAATTTTCTGGATGGAGACAAATATTTGAAGCAGATAAAGAGAAATGGTTTTCTTGTTTGACTCTCATTAGAAGGTCAAATGTATGAAG
This sequence comes from Schoenoplectus tabernaemontani, assembly GCA_037127355.1. Classification (NCBI taxonomy): domain Eukaryota; kingdom Viridiplantae; phylum Streptophyta; class Magnoliopsida; order Poales; family Cyperaceae; genus Schoenoplectus; species Schoenoplectus tabernaemontani. The sequence goes on from CM073749.1 coordinate 12,643,027, forward strand.
TATAATTCAGATTTTGCAATGGAATGTTGGTTAGTTAATGAATAGATTCATATTGTAAGTGTGTTTGAATGGTGAAATGATTAGTGTAAGAATATTAATGTTTGGATTAGTAGTTCAGAATAGTATGAGGTTAGTAATATCTCGGAAAATATGAGAATAATATTAATTTTTATTATTTTGGGTTAATAAAATATTATTTGGATAGTAATTTGGGAACAATGGAGAAAATAGTTAAAATAATTAATTATTTTTTAGTATTTTATTTAATAATAATATTTATTTAATACTACTTCATACTAATATGTAAGAAAAAAATTTTTTTTTATTATTTTTACTATCTTTGTGGACGCTAATTCGCTAACCCAACGTTTTCTATGAGTTAGCGAATTAGTACTATTCTGCTGCTATTCTCGATTTTATTTTTTATATTTAGAAGGTTGCTAATCCGAGAATACTACTGCTATTCTGTGAACAATACTATTATACACCATCCAAACACAAGAATTACACATCAACTAACAAAGAACATACAAAAGAATGTTGAATCCATATGAATTGAGTTGAAAATGACTTAGCATCCGAGAGTAAACGCAAGAAGCAATTAAGAGATATTTGCTAATACCTTGGTCAATTTGATATTGGTTGGAGAAAGGAATGTCCAGCCCAGGAGAGATTCGATTGGTTAATGGAGATGGTTCCAGACTAAGAAGTAAATCATGAATCTGTGTGTCATATTCGTGCTAGGAGAAACAATAGGAAAGGAAAAATATTAGAATAATATGTTCTACTTAAAAGAAACATTAGGAGTTGAAGTGAAAATTCTTCAGTAGAATTATTACAGTCTCATCAATGTTTATACTTTTTTCTATTTCTAAAATTATTTAAGTTAAGAATAATTAGGGTAGTTTGGTTGAGAGAAATTTCTATTTAAGCAACAGATGAAAACCAGAATGGCAATGACACTAAACAACTTTGTACCAAGTAAACTATGGTAAGATGTAAAGTTAAAAACAAGTACCAGCAGAAGATTAGAGGGAGTACAAATAGCATAAAGGGAAAGAATACTAATAAAAGAAACCTATGAATATTATTATCTATCTTAAATTCTGATTACAAATTAAAAGAACGTGCAGTAATTATATAAAGTGGAGAAATGAGGACATTTACAATAATTATATAATGAAAAAAAGTGAATTAAATTTAAAGACTGGTGGAGATGAGTCAAATTCAGCTGAAAGCGTTTAGGGTTAGGGTTTAGGTAAGTAAAGACAAAAGTTCTGGGCAAGTCTAAAAGCACGAAAGTATTCCAATTCTTCTAGGCTTATCTTAATCCCCGTATTAATTAGTTAAGTGAAAAGATACAGAGAAAGATCCCTAGAGTAGCATGTAAAGCAGGTAGGAGTTGCATTACCGAGTATTAGTACCAACCAGGCATAACCTAAACTGAGATCACTTGTAGCTAATCCACTTATATTAAGTTATTAACAACCACCACTTGAACTTACAACGAAATACCGAATGAAACTCTCGATTTATTTTTCGTACTGATTAGAGAGTTTATTTATCAGTTATGCAAATGTGGATACGGTTGATTCTATCTTGTTGACTACATGATTTATGCTTTGCTGGATATTTGAAGCACTATCCTTCTTGTCCTATCGTTGTGAAAGCGGATTAAAACAAGACTAAATGGAAAATACAAAATATATCAGGTGGAACGTTCATTAATCCAGAAACAGGTGGACGAAGAAGGAATTTATATAGGAAACTAGAACACCGATAGTTCTCAATTGTTCAAGGGCAGAAGCTTTAGAAACGTGTGTTCAATTAAAAGGTGCAATCTTTTGTGACCTTAGGTACAGAAATATAGAAATATCAAATTGATTTTCATAGAAAAAAAGGGGGCAAGCCCAAAAGCCTAGTTATTGGATTCTGTAACCTGAGCATAAGAAAATAAAAGAGGGTGGTTGCGACAGTTAGAATAAGGTGAAACTTTAGAGATTGACTCTTAAGTACAAACAAGCACCAATGTTGTACTTCCATCTACCACTGCTTTCAACAATTTGTCATGATCTTGCAATAAAGAAAATGACACAAGGAGGGAAGAATGAGCTTGGAACCGTTAGCATTTATTTTCTTTTGAATTTGAAATTGGCATTAAGCCTGTGAACAGTGTACTGGGCTTCAAGAGCTGAAGTGAGTATTGAAAGCCCATTAAACGTGTTGGTCTCTAAGACAGAGCTAAGGGTGAGTTCAAGGGCCCACGTGAAAATTGTCAGGGGAATATTAGATGCAACGGCCGCAGAAGATTAAAAGAGTCATAAAACAAATTAGTTTGTTCTTCTCTATGCGATTGTTGAGTGTCAGAAGGGAACCACTATTATTGCCTCTTTTACTTAATTAATTTTGTAATTCAGTCCTACTTAAATAGGCGATAGGACCTTCTTTCTTCAATTGTTATGATTCAATTCGGATCATAACAACGAATTGAGGATAATTGAAGAAGAAATGATAAGAAATTGAAGAACAGAAGAGAAATTGGTTTAATAGCTGTTTATTGAATAAAAGAGAGAAAAGAGAATAAGAGTTTAGTAAGAGGTTTCATTCACTTCATCGACAAGAGAAGAAAGAAGGCCCTATCGCCTATTTTAGTCTAACATCTTAGTTTTGGGAAACACACATTTTGAATTGTACAGCACCAATTTTTTTTCTTTTATCAAATAAAAAAATCTTAATTTTAAATTGGAAAAATTTATGGAGAAAACTGATAGGGACTTCATTATTTATGTTGAGTGAATCATTATTTTGTTTATATATCACTAATATAAATAATAAATCATTTAATGTAAATAATAAAAGTATTATGTAAAATAAATTACATATAAAATCATGAATATAAATAATAACTCTTTTAACATACATAATAAAATTCGTATCATTTTTATAAAGAGGGGATGATTCAACTGCTTTTTATTATTTTCCTCCATCATGTCATTACTTTTCAATTTTTAATAACTCAAATTCAAAATGAAAACGTCAAATGGCATCATTATACCGCTTTAATTTTAAATAAGAAAAAAGTGCATGAGAATTTTAGAAATGAGCTAATTTGAGGAGAATTTTGATAAATAGGCAAAACATCACGGGTTGCTGTGTCCCCAGACTGGGGTCGTTATAGCCAACAATGTCCCCAAGATAAAATCCAAAAAAATAAAAATCGGGATCGTCTCAGCCTGTAGCGTCCCCAGCTGGGGTAGTTGTTGCCAGTGACGTCCCTAGGCCGGGCTAGTTCCAGCCCGCAACGTCCCCACACCGAACTTTTAAAATCCAAAAAAAAAAAACTATCTCTCCCGTTGTTGCGTTCTGGGGACGCTATAGGTGGGAACGTCCCCAGTCTGGGTAGGAACAAGCTGGAACGACCCTAGTTATTTATTCTTTTAAATTTAAAAAAAGGATAATTGCTCTGGGGACATTATAGACTGGGACAACCCTAGCCTGGGGACATTGCAAGCTATCACTACCCATTGTGGGGACGTTTCTGATCAGGATGACCCCAGACCTTCGGGTCGTCACCCCGTCCAGCCTATATCTCAACAGTAGACATTATTTGACCTATTTTTTAATTTTTATATGTTATTTTCTTATTAAAAAAGAGAAGGGATTCAATTACCACCATTTTGGTGCCACATCGGTGCCATTAAAATTAAATATTAAATAACTATCATTTAAATTCTTAAATAACAAAACTAATTGAAGAAATATTTTGTAAATATCATCTTATATATGTATACAAAAAATTATATCATTTCGATATTATTTATATAGTCATCAAGCGTTAATAAAATCAACGGACCAAATTTTACAATTTAGACACATTACTTGATGGCTATGCAAATAATTTTTTTTTTATATTTTTCATATACATACAATTGAGATGATATAGAATACATCTAATGGTTCATATTTTTAAATTTATACATAAATAAATAAATTGGCACCATGGGCACCAAAAAATGGTAATTAGATCCCTTCTCATTAAAAAAATGGTCATTATTATTTGATCTATATTATTTTCTTCTTATACATAAAAATATTTATTTTTCACTTTTCATTTATATGAATTAATAAGTTAAAAATTAACGTCAAAAAAATATTCATTTAATACATTTCTTATAAACTCTTGATATCACATAAATAATATTAATATATATATATATATATATATATACTTTTTAGTTTAGAGTTGGACAATAGTGTTATACATAGCACACATCACCCCATGCTTTGAATTATTTCTTCATTTTCAAAGTCTAAATGATCGATCTAAATTGTTCAAAATAATATATATATTATAATATAGTTATGGATTAGATTTTATATCTTTTACTATTTTTTAAATAGCAATAAAATTACTTAATTTAATTATTATGAGCCGTGATTTTGTTAACTATCTAAAAAATATATAATTTAATTCATAACTAGTTTTTAATATATAAATCATTTTGAATATTTTAGATTTATCATTTAGACTTTAAAAATGAAAAAAAATTAATGTGAAACTATCCGTTCTATATATAACATGATATCTCAACTCCATAGAAAAAGAGAGTATGTAAAACTCCCTGATGTGACCTAAAAGTGCTCTTGAATTTGAATGTATATAATAACATAAATCAAATCTAATAAAGCCACACAAAATAAAGAAATTTAAACCCTCTTCTTAATAAATATCAGCTCCCTTAAAAATTATTAAAATTGTTAGTTTCGTAAAAGCATATTCTATTTTAATCCGGCAGATTCTCTGGCGTAAACTTGAGATTCTTTAGCGGCTCAACTGATTGGTTGACCCCACTTTGCAGGAACCAATCACACAAGGAATCAGAGAAGCCGTCATGAACAATCTTCTATCATAGTTAATGGGAGGCCCAAGCACGAAGAGGTAGGAAAGAAAGCAATGCAAGGAAAAACGCGAAGTTAACAAAGAGGAACTAACTAAGCGACATCGACAAAGCTAGGGTTTCCTCAATTTGAGACCGGATCGCTACGATATGCAACAATACCGGAGGGCAGGTAGCGCTGGTGGAGGATCTGTGATGGGACCCGCAACGGCGGCGGCGGTCAGGCGGAGGTGCGAAGGCACGGCCATGGGATCAATTACTCTCGACCTCCGTCCTGGCCAGGGTATCGGTCCATTTTCTCTAGGTATGATGTTATACTGATGCTTTGTATAGTCACTAGTGATATAGAGAAACGGAAATTAGTGTGATCTTTTGGTTTAAGGTGAAAGAATGGGCAATATTGGCGAAATTGAGGACTAAGAGGAAGATTATGAGTGGGAGCATTTCACATGGTTTCCCTCTTCATTTTTCTTTTATATTCTCTGATGATTTTGTGAAGCTGAATTGGGGGCACTGTGTGGAAATGGAAATCCAGGAGGTGTGTAAAATATAAAAAGGTGTTAGTAGTTTCCTTTTGGAGCACAAAACGTTACTGAATTTTTTTTTTTAGTTTTGTGTAATTTACAATGGGCCTGTGTTGTAATTAATTAGGTTTACAACAAAGAAAACATGCCATTGCGGGTACATGACAAAAGAGTAACAGTTTGTAAATGGTCCAGGTGATGAATATTTGTGTTAGTGTTACTGACAATCTTTATTAAATCCCACCCGACGAAAACCAAATCATCTCTGTTGCCTTTTGATTGTAACTTCCAACAGAGAGACAATACTTTCGCAAAACTGTCGTTTTGCCACCATAACTCCCTACTCATGTGTTAATTCTGTTTTGTCGTTTTGCAGCTTTTTCCATAGATCCGATATCATGGTTTGATGGGCATATGCATAACTTAACTGATTGTTTCTTATTTATAAGCATATAGTTTCCTGCCGCAAGATCAAGCACTTTCAGTTGTTAGAGTGTTAGTATTTGGAACAAAGTTAAGACAATTTGTTCTGGTTAAGTGGCTTCTGCATCTGGCATCTGGTTCTGATGTGATAAATAGTGTGACTTCTTACTTGTTCTGTAACATTTATGCATCTTATTTTGATGTAGGGATGCCTATTTCTGAAGCATTTGCACAAATTGAGCATCAGCCCAATATCTATGATGTAGTCCATGTGAAATATCTTGATGAGGTTTGTTGCTAGAATTTTAGTTTCTTTTTAATATCTTATCATCAAATATTTGATAAAGGATATGCAGATATGTTTTCTTCTTCCAACTATTTTCCTTCCAATAACTTGCTATCTTCTTGAATTCTTTTAGGAGCCTCTAAAGCTAGATATTGTTATAAGCTTTCCGGATCATGGTTTTCACCTTCGTTTTGACCCCTGGTCGCAGGTACTTTTGTAAATTTTGTAAGGGAATAATAACATGTGCCTGTAATATTAGCATCTTTACTAAGGTCTAAGGGAATAATAACATGTGTTCAGCAAGTCATTAATTCTTATATTCTGAATTCTATTATTTGTTTTTCTTGGTAGTTTTTTTTAATCTTCTTTGGTTCTGTAATTATTTTCAGAGACTAAGGTTAATTGAGATATATGATGTAAAAAGATTGCAAATGCGCTATGCCACTTCCTTGATTGGGTCAGTAATTTTTAATAATGCATTATTTCAGATGATAGAAAATGTGTATTATGTTTTCAGGATATGAGTATAATTCTTTTGGCTTTTACCATATGTTATTCTCCCTTTGCAGTGGCCCCTCGACACTAGCAACCTTTGTTGCAGTATATGCTCTTTTTGGCCCCACATTCCCGGGAATTTATGACAATAAAAGAGGAGAATATACTCTTTTTTATCCTGTATGTAACTTATTTTTATTTATTTATTATCATTAATATAGTGCCCTTTGTTTTCCTTAATGATGATTTTGATTTTATCGTCATATATCAGGGATTATCTTTTGCATTTCCAATACCTGGTCAGTATACAAACTTCTTTAATAAAGGGGAAGGTAAATTGTGAAAGTCTCAATTCCTGGCTCCCTACAGATTTTTATGTAATTGAAAGTTTTTGAGTTTCTTGTTCAGCTTTCAAATTTAGGTTTGTAATTTTCATTTGTAGTATTAGCGGAACTACCTCTAGAGTTCCCTGATGGCACGACACCTGTCACATGTCGTGTGTCTATTTTTGATGGATCATCAGATGGCAAAGTCGGTGTTGGGTCCTCAATGGATAAGGCAGTAGTGCCACCTTTACCAGCGGGCAGCCTTTACATGGAAGAGGTTCATGCAAAGGTCTATTTCTCTTCTTCTGCACAAATTCAGTGAGCTCTTTTTTTTATAAGAAAATGAAAAGAAAAGAAGTATAGCCTATCTTTGCTACTGCAACTCTGATAGTACTTTTGTTTAGTTGATTTATTATACTGTGGAACCTTTCCTAATTTTCAGCTTGGTGAGGGGCTATGGTTTACAGTTGGAGGTCAGCACATTCCTTTTGGTGCCTCACCTCAGGTGAGTGTGCACATGTGTGTTCTTTATTCCATTAATTTGATGCCGCTGAAACCTTTGTCCTCTCATTTATTGTCGGTTTTTACTCACAATTCCATTTCCAGGATATATGGACTGAGCTGGGCCGTCCTTGTGGGATCCATCAGAAGCAGGCATCCTTCTTTTACTATTTTTTTTCTTTACTAATTGTAATGTCTCTGATTTTTTCCCCTAATTTTCTATACTTAGGTTGATCAAATGGTGATACATTCTGCCTCAGATCCGAGACCAAGAACAACTCTATGTTGTGATTACTTCTACAATTATTATTCTCGTGGCGTTGATATTTTATTTGACTGTCAGGTACTGTTTTGCACCTGCATGATGAGTAATTATTTCATATAAGGTAACTCTATAGTTAATATGTTACTTTGACATGGCAGACTCACAAGATAAAGAAGTTCGTTTTGCACACGAATTTCCCTGGGCATTCGGATTTTAACAACTACATGAAGTGTAACTTCATTATATATGACACTGAAAGTAAGTAATTGTTTTATGTCTGTGATAAATTCTCTCTATTTTGATGAAATTTCAGGAGTCTGATTCTTGTTTCCCATTAACTTTCAGCTGAAGGAGCTATGCAACCTGGCACTAGAACCAAGAATTGTATTACCCCAAGCACCAAATGGGAACAAGTCAAGGTTGTGTAATTGCATCAGAATACGTGCTTATTTACTTGGGCTCCTTTCCCCCTGAAATTATACATCAAAGATCATCAACTTTCTTATATTTCAGGAGATACTAGGGGATGGTGGCCGGGCTGCGATTCAGACCCAAGGTTCCATGAACAACCCATTTGGTCCAACATTTGTCTACGGTTACCAGAACATAGCTTTTGAGGTAAAACTAGTATCTATTTTATACTTATGAAGTTTTAGTTTTTGCATTTGCCATTGGAGTAACACCTGTGTTGTTTGCATCTGTCAGGTGATGAAAAATGGATATATCGCTACTGTAACTCTCTTCCAATCATGAGGTGTCTTACGTCAAATATTTATAGTTGCTGATTACTTCGAATTGTTATAGTACACATTGTTTATAATCTTCTCATGTAACATCAGAATATGCAGCAATTATATTTTTAGCTGTTGATTCTGCTTGTGTTTAGCATCACCATTCTATCTAGCTGTTGTATATATCTACATTGTAAAAAAAATGTTCTTTATTAATCTATGTTGTTAATTTAATCGTTAGAAGCACAAATCTTTCATCTCTAAACACCAACATCTTGAATATTAATTTATACTAGGAATCTAGAGATGAACATGGTAGAAAAATGATTTTTTTATAAACGGGGGATGTAAATAAAATAAGAGTGACAATGTTTATACATGTAGGGTATATTTTTTAGGTCACTTAATTTCATATAAAATTTATATTTGATCATTGAATTTTAAATATCATTTTTAATCAATTGATTTTAAATTACATTTAATATCAAAATTTTCAACCAACATCTTAATTGTGCTGATGATGCTGTGGAATCTATATTTCAGGATTAGACTATTATGAAAGTTTAGTATTCAAATCAGATATATAGAGCAGCACTACTACTAACAATAAAAATATAATTTTTTGTTATCTCATTTAGTCATTTATTGGCGGAATTAATCTTTATAGGCAATATGACGGGCTCCAAGTAGGAATCATGTCAATAATGTTAGGATTTTAATTTAAAAACTAGTAGTGGCTAAATCTCAATAAATGTTGAAATTCAACGATTGGAAATGAACAATTTGAAATTGATATGCAAAAATTTCCATGGCGACTGTATGCAGATCCCTCCACGGTCAAGAATTTCAAAAGGTAGATCTGTGGCTGCAACACCCCCCCCCCCCCCCCCCCCCCCCCCCGGAAATTTACTAGTGATTTCCCCAAATTTCTGAAGAAAGCAGGGCCAGTTTCATGGTGGTGCGTAGCGTGGAGAAACACAGCAAAATCAGAAGCACCAAAGACAGAGTAAACATAAGCCAGGATAAGCAACCGCTGAGCCGCGTCGAGTGAGGCAGAGCTGAAGAAATCAAACACCATTGCTCGAACACAGTTGTTCTTAGTTAAATCAGTTACTAAGTCAAGAAGGTTCATGTAGTTACCAACAAAAGATGTGAAATAACGAGCCTCAATGTCTACATTATCATAATTGGCCCAATCAACGGCAGGCAGTACGTGGAAAGAAACCGAAGGGTTAGCCGAGGAAATGCGGGAAACAATTTGTGCCATGGAAGAAGGTTTGAACGGCTGATCAGCGGCGACAATAGTTACAGAGAAGTTGAAAAGAAAAGCTTAGCTAGCTCAACCATGGGCATGAGATGGCTGGGACTCATTGCAGTGTAGAGCGCAAGTGCATCCTTCATCTTCTTTAGATTTTGTTTCTGGAGGAACTTTATTTCTGAGGATTCATTTTGAACCGATTGTAGGTCTACTGAGAAACGACCGAGATTTGGGAGGAACAGGGAAAAGCAAGTGTGATTGACGATTTATAGCAATTGATTGGACTATGTTATCTTAAACAAGAACATTTCAGGACAGTACTCTACCAGTCTCCAATAATTATGTAGAATCGATAGAACTGCAATTCTACAAATGAAACAAATCAGGCTGCTGAGGCTTTATTCACATATGTACTGAAAATTAATTGACTAGTAGTTTATACTATTTGGTAATTAAAAAAAACGCTCGTTGTTCTAATATGACCATCCAAAATAATTTGCACATGTAATATTGCGATGAGCCGGTGATGAAACACAACATGGTTAAGTTTGCTCCATATTTTTCAGAATTATTTTTCCAACAATTTCATTATGTCTAGCTGAAAAAAAGACAGTTCAAAATAGTAAGAAGAATATTGTTGTTGTTTGAAAATTATTTGTGTTAATTAGTGGCAGAATTAGACATCAAGAAATTTTGATTGGCAATATAAAAAAAGATGACTAATTATCGCAAAAGCTGCATAGAGAATCACAAAAGGATGATAATAAAAAGTGATGAATTAGTAACAGTAACAACATTAAGAAACTCGAACAAAGCATTTATCTAAATTTTGGTCTTTTCTATTTTTTGCCTCTCCAAATCCATCAAAAACTGCTTGAATGCTTCCCAAGAAGAGCCGGTTTCCACCAGTGACTCAGCCGTCTTATCCTTCATTACCTTTACGCGCTCTTTTAGCAACCTGCCACCTTCAGAATCCATCAGCCACCTCACCTTGGCCTCTATCTCTCCTGCCTCCACCATGCCTCGATCATATCCTTCAATCGCCACACCGAGTCTCATTTCATGTCCCACTAAAACTGCCTTATTCAACCTTTGCTCTGCGTACAACGGCCAGCATATCATCGGCTTCCCAGCACTTATTGCTTCCAATATGGAGTTCCATCCACAGTGTGTCATAAAACCACCAATGGATTCATGATGTAGCACTTGGATCTGAGGAGCCCAGCTCTTGACTACCATTCCCCGGTCTTTTGTTCGGTCGAGAAACCCTTCTGGTAGTACTTGATCCAGTTCAAATTCTGGAACAGAATTATTGAACATCTTTCTCGGGTTATCCGTAATGACTTTCACAACCCATAAGAACCTATGACCACTGTTCTCCAAGCCAATAGCGATTTGTTTGATTTGATCAGGAGAGAAACCACCCATGCTGCCGAAACATAAAAAAATGACTGTGCCTTTAGGTTGTGAATCCAACCAATTGAGACATTCATGCCGGTCTTCTGTTTCCTTTTCTCGGGATTCAGTGATGACTGGGCCTATGCAGTATACTGGTGGCATGTTAAAACTAGGCAGACAGCGCCCTTGTCTAACTGCAGAAATTGCTTGCGGTTCGAGCAACTCAAAAGTATTCATGAGGATGCCGTCTGATTTGACTAAATTCAGAAAAGTATGCATAAAAGATTTGTATGAACTCGCTTCACGGTCAAGAAGAAATGTTGGAAAATCAGAATCTGGTACCGGCGGCAGACCCTGGAAATTGGTTGGATTTTCTCCAAAATCTTTAAGGGAAAGATTAGTACTTGTGTGGAGTTCAAGAAGACTGAGGAAGAATGCAGCACCGGAGGCCCCGAATGCTGTGAAAAAATAAGCCGGGATGCTCAATTGATTCGCTACATCAAGTGCAACTGTGCAAAATAAATCAAGCATGATCGCACGAACCGAGCTAGTTTCGGACAAGTCTTTTAAGAAATTGTGAAAATTTATGTTTTGTGCATTGAGAACAGCATGCATCACACCCGGCGGCGTAAGACTTGAGATATCACCTAAAGAGACCGGAGGAAGCACATGGAAACCAATTGTGGGGTTAGCTACTGAAAGGCGTGAAACGTCTTGGTCAGCCTTACCGGGTCTGAGCGGATGGTTGAAGGTCGTGACAGTGGCTGAGAAACCGTGATTTATGAAGAGTTTTGCCACAGCCACCATTGGCATCAGATGGCCGGCTCCCGCACCGGTGTAAAGCACCACCACCTCCTCCTTCATATTGCTCTCTTGCTTCTTTTTTATTTTTTTTTATTTTTGGGTTGGGTTTGGTTTTTTTTTTGGTGGGGGGGGGGGGGGGGATTTTTTGTGCTGTAGATGGATATGTTTGTAGAATTTAAATTTGCTTGGTGATCTATAAATTGGAATTGAGTGAGAAATTGTGATAGTTATACCGTATCAGCTCAGCAAAGGGGTCTAAACGGATTGGATATGGATCGATAATGATTTTATTATATTTGTATTCATTATAATTTTTTAGATATGGATACAGATTGGATATTCAACGAATATTCGGATATTGATTGGATAACGGACGGATACAAATACGAATATGGATATATTTCGAATATTAAATAATAATATTATATATATATTGAAAAATAATTGTATACTATTTTTTGATAGAATTATTAATTATAAAAGTTAAATATTAATTATTATTATATTAATAATTCAAAGATATCAATATTAATTATTATTAGATTTATAATATACACTAAAAATATAATTAAAAATATATAATATAAATATTTTAGATATTTATTCGAATAATATCGGATCGGATATTTTCGGATAGTGTCGAATATTGATGAATAATAGCTAAATGGTTGGATACAAATATATAATAACTAAATCGAATTTCTTTATCCGAATAAATCGATAATTTTACTATTTCAAATACAAATACGAATCAATAAAATTAAATTTTATCCGATCCGTTAACACTCCTAGGTCACCTAGGTGAGTCTTAATTTGGCGTCTTCTTTTTCATAAATGACTAGGACTGTTGATAGTTGAGTCTTCGAGACTTTGCATTGTTCGCATCAAGGACTTTGATTCTTTGAATAATTTGAATACTTTTGACTTATTGCGCCACCTTCTAGAAAAATATAATGCAGGCAAAATAAAATATCATTTTTTTACCCAACAGGCGTGGGAATATTTTGAATTGAATTCCAAGCAAGGAAGAAATATCTGTTGAATGGTTGAACCGGAAGGATATGTTTGGATGCAAAAAAAAAAAAACAGAAAAAGGAATAGCATTATATTTTGTGAATTAGATTAACAATTCATCATTCAAATATAAATTTAGTGTTTTGGAACGGAGAATAATTATTATTCTGTTGTTTTGAGTGAAAATTGAAATAGTTGTTGTTTTCACATTTTAATTATTTAAAATAATTGATATTTCGAACATATAATATAAATATTTTTTTTGTCTTTTTTACCATTCAAAGTAGCATAATTTATTTTATCATCTTCAGTTAACTTAAAAATCACCATTTTTTTCATAATTCTCATTTAGTATTCTCAATTCCTTAATTATTGCACTATTTTTTCACGATTCAAATATACCCTAATAATATTAGATATTTCACAAGATACATGATCAGAAGAAGTTGACAGCATGAGACCCAATATTATAGTTCCTGAAAAAAAGTACTAATTGCTTGCGTTATTATTCATAGTTTTTAAAATGATAGAGTAAACAGTTTTTAGATTGTAGACAACAAAACAAGAACTTTATCATCTTTACAAGGTCCGTTCTATTATTTTTTGGGAAAAAGAACTAACACTGTACATTTTAAAGTAAATAAACGATAATTTAGTTTGTACCGGATAGACGGATCATTTTTTTTTTTTAACTATGGTTGAAACAAAATGCATAATTTCCTTTCTACAAGGAAGTTTAGGGACCGGATTTTTTTTTAAACTTTCTTTACACGTCATCGCTGACGATTCTTTATTTTTAATTAAAAAAAAAAAGCCGGGACCATACGCTTCGATGCTCGACTTGGGAATGGGGTTGTTACTAACTTTTTTTTTTTTTAGAAAAAGATGAGGGTCAAGAGCCCTCAAATTTCATTGAATTTTAATCATCAAAGGTAATTTGAAGTACAAATTTTAATTACAGAAATCAGTTTGCTAAAATGTTAAGTTATGTACAATGGTGCGGCTATGGTGGCCCTGAGTTTATGCAAACCAGTTCTTGTGTGCTTGCATTATTTTCCTTGCTATAGATATCACATTTTTCTCTTCTTCTGTAAAGATCTTTCACCATCTCTCTCCACATAACAAAAGTCGTTGTTACTTCCAATTGCCTCCATCGTTTGTCATGTTGCTTCGATGTTATCAACTAAGATGATGCAAATGCTGTGAACAACTGACATGTTGGCATAGTAGGTGGTTGAATGCCTTGAATATAACTCCTGAGTTGGGTTGCATGTTGGCAGGGGCGGAGTAGGTGGTTGAAAATGCCTTGAATATAACTCCTTTTTGAGTTGGGTCTTTGATTTATTAAAAATGCATGTTGAAATATTTTTTATACCGATAAATTAATGGGTTTTAACCCGCTAAGATATTCAATCCGATTGGGGCTACACCCTGAAAAAATTTCTGGCTCCGCCCCTGATCGTGGAAGAGGTGTTTGACGGTTTCCTCATGATTTCGGCACATATATTAAATGTTTGGCATTTTGAATCCTCTTTTGTTTAGGTTGTAAATCGTCACTATTTTATTTTGCACCTTCAACCATGTGAAGATTTGGACCCTTGGCAGGGCGTTGATGATCCATAAGTTTTGTATGCCGGTTATAACTGCGGGCCCCTGCATGATGAAACGGTATGTTGGGGCTACATAAAAGGCTCACGGTTTGTGACTCAGGTCGAGTTCAGTTTGATATTTTTGTGGCTCGGTTTGAGTTTAGCTTGATTTTTTATCAGCTCGATTCAAATTTGAATTCATTAATATTTTTAATGGCTCATCTCGGTTCGACTCGTTAATAACTCGTTATTATTATTATAAAATCAGCAAAATATAGATAAATTAAATAATATACTTTTAAAAATGAAAAAAAATATACTTATTTACGTTATAATTACAATGATAATGTAAAAATATTAATTATTTTTTAATATTTTATAATAAAATTAATAAAATATTAGTTATATCAACTCTAATTATTTATAATTATATAAAAATAAGTATAAAAATTATAATAGTTGAGCTCGTATGAAGCTTGAGTTTGGCTCGAGTTCGAGTTAGCTCGACTCGATTTTAGCTCGGTTTGATTCCAGCTCGGCTCAGTTTCAGCTTGGCTCGGTTCCAGTTTAGCTCGATTTTAGCTTGACTCAGGTTAGCTCGGCTCAGTGGGCAGCCCTTGTTGTTACATGCATCCCTGAATTGATTGTCCACTCAAAATCAAAACCGCCTGATGTAGGGGCGGATTCAAAGTTTACCAGGGGGAATCAACTGACCCCCTTGATTTTAAAAAATAGTGTTTTTCGGCTAATGTTTTGTTAATATGACTCCCTAGATCAATTTTTCAACCATCTGGATTGTCTGATTATTTTTCATTGAGATTTTTTTTAATATCATTGATAATGAAAGAATTATGCAAATAATTTAAAATATGAAGTCTCGTAGAGGAAAATTTTCTTTATCGCTATGATTATTTATTATTTTAATTTTTTATCATTTTTAATATATAAAAAATATTATTTTAATAATTTCATCTATATAAAAGATATTAAATCCCCTAATATATTAAATTCGACCCCCTACCAACATCTTGCATCCGCCCCTAACCTGATGTAAACATATTAGTTAACATGTTCATATTTTTCCTCTTGATTAAATTCACATTGCAAGCTCAGCAACTCTTCTTTTTTTCTTATAATAAATCAAGATGGAATGATGATTTTTTGTGGCAAGCAACTTTGTTAAATATACAACATTTTGTTTTTCTTCGCTCGGAGGTTCTTTATGAGTTATAACCATAGTTAAATTAGTCATATAAATAATTCTAGTATCTAATGAAGAAGCAAGAAAAAGTTGTAATCAATTTTAACATAAAATAGAAAGCATACTTAAACATAGGGTAAATATTTTGAGAGGTCACACAATTTCATATAAAATTTATATTTGATCACTCAATTTCAGATTATCCATTTTAATCTTTGAATTCAACATATATCCAATTTTAACCACTTTTGATATATTCTTCATCCAAAACAGTACTAATATTGCATCCTACATGAACTCTAAGTTTTATGGTTAGATTATAATAAAAAAATATTATTCAAATCGGATACATAAAAATACACTATTGGTGATAAGAAATATTTTATTTTTTCTTATCTCATTTAGTCATTTATTGGTATTGCTAATTTTTATTGGTAATATGACATAGCCGCCCATGTAAGATGTTATATCGACATTGTTAGGATTTTGACTGAAAAAAATAAGAGAGTGACTGAATTTGGATATATGTTAAAATTCAATGACTAAAAATAGATAATTTAATATTCAGTGATTAAATATGAATTCCATATGAAATTGAGTGATCTCTCATGAAATGTACCCCTTAAACATATGACTTCTAAATTTGAATGAAAAATAATGACTAGAAGTTTATATTAGAAGAATTTTGTTTAATTACTATGATATGGAAATTAATGTCCTGTAAAAGGCTACTAATAAGTTTTTAAAATAAAATGATGTGAACAAAAATTTATTCATAAAACTGTACAATTTCTGTTAAAGCTGCATAAAGAATTTCTCTAAATATGTGTAATTTTATTGTTATTGAAATCATAGAAAAACACAAGCAATAGAAATAGAAAATGCAGAATAAACAGAAAAAAGATTAATATGTGCCATAGCAATATTAAATAGAAAACTTTCAATGTTGAAGACAATTTATTGGAATCAAATTTGAAATAATGTTTTATTCAGAACTTGGTATTATTGGATTTCATCTATAATTAAAGTCCATTGGTGTACTAAACAAGTTGTCATAGGGAAAAACTTCTATAGCAAACAACTTCCTTAGAAGAAAACTCTAATTAATGCTGACATGAGAAAATAAAAATGGGAATGATTAACCGTATCCTAGAGCAAATTCCTCAAGAAAATCTTCCTATCTGATTTTTATTTTTGGCAAAAAAAATGTACATCATTTGTAACTAACTTTCCATTGATAAAAATTGTACGTTCATCTACATAATTGAGTCAGATAAACAAGCCAAGTATTTATATAAGTGAGTTAGATATTTAGATATGTGACTTAAGCATTTAAATATAAAACTCAGATATTTAGATATATAACTTACATATTTAAATATATGACTTAGATATTTTGATATATGACTCAGTTATTTAGTAAAAAAACAATAAGAGAGAAAAAAGAGTCTTGAAAAATAAAGTTACGTGAGAGAAACTGATAAACATCACATGAGTTGTATGAAAAAACGCGTGTGACAAATGAGAGAGAAGAGAATAACAAACATTACAAGTGAATCAGTTATTTAGATAGATGAAACAAGTATTTAGATAAGTGAACTAGGTATTTAGATGGATGAGTCATGTATTTAGATAGAAAAAGATAAACATCACATAGGTTATACAGAAAACACATGTGATAGATGAGAGAGAAGAAAAGTCTCGAAAAATAAAAATAACTTGAGTATTTATATATATGTCTCACATATTTAGATAAATAAATAATGTATTTAGATAAGTGAATTAGATATTTAAATAAGGGAATTGGGTATTTAAATAGGAAAATGATAATATCACATGAGTTATATAGAGAGTTGCGTTGTACGAGAAAACGCGTGGAGGATTTTTTTAGAAGTGAAGATTTGAGGATAAAAAGATCTTCTCAATAAAAATTCAGCTGCCAATCAAAGTATTAGTTTACTTCATTTGTTGGTTACAATCATCATTTGTGAAATTGACTCATGTCATAGTAAAGTCATTCAATATTATCAAAATAGAAAATAGAAGCAACACATAATAACTACTTGGAGCTACAATATAGAAGCAATTAAGTGATTTTTGTTTTTGCTTTTGATTTTTGAATATGATAGTTATTTTAAAAGATTTAGGAGATTATATATTTCATAAACTTATAATCAATTTAGAGATGAATTTAGTTGCTTACAGAACAAAAGTTCCAAAAAGAACATTAATGGTATTTTTAGTCAAGTGGATATTTTTTCGAGCGAGTTCAAATAGTTTTCTTTTTGGAAATATTTTGATGATACCGAGATCGATACCAAAATTAATACTATGATTTTTGTGCTTCAATTTTTTGATCTCGAGATTATGATTAATTTGAATATAAAATCAATTAATTTGAATCATTCCGCACTCTCTAACGATCTCTCCCCCCTCTCAATCTCTCTCTTCATCGCCTCCTGTCTCACGATCTCTGTCTCTTCCTTACTCTCTCAATATCTCTATCTCTCTCGCCTCCTCTCTCTTTCGATCGATCTCTCTCAATTTTTGTCTATCACCACTCTTTCGATCTTCATCTCTCCCTCCACTCTCTCTCTCTCTCTCTACTCTCTCCCATTCAATTTCTCTCTCCTCCCTCTCTCAATATCCCTCTCTCATTATTCAAGTTAATAAACCTTGTATTCAAATTAGTGAGATTGATATTTAGATTAATGAGTTTGATATTCATTTTATTTATGTGTATTTAAGTTAGTGAAATTGATATTCAAATTAATCTTAATACACTTGTTATTCAAATTAATTTATACACAGTGTACAAGTACTTTTAAAAAATATATATTTTACAATTTAATTAATTATATATATATATATATATGTTTTTTAATTTAATATATATTTTAAAAAGCAGTTATATTTAACACTATCTACAATAAAATATATAAATAAGACGAATAATTATCACTCATTATTTTTTAATTTATGGTCTATTACAAAAGTAAACGTAATTTTGAGGGCACAACCCGGATCTGATTGCGCCTTGCCCAAACTCGGCCCAGAAGATAAGCCCACCTGGATCGGGCTTCAGATAAAACGAAAATTATTTGGGTTGTCTGCTTGCTCTATTGGGCCCAACACAATTATTAGGACATTTCAAATTTTCAATTCCACTTCCAAATAAATTGTTAATTCTAATGTGTTATTTATAATTATAATTTTAAAACCGTCAAGTACTTCTAAATTAGCAAGTTTTTAAGTACCAAATTGTTAACGTGGGAACGAAATTCGATATCTGTAATTACAAGTATAATTATAAATTAATAGGTGCTTCTCTTTACAATTTTTTTCCATATATAAGTTAGGCTATGGTACTATGCATAACACGGATTGCCTTCCGTACTATGGATCGGTTCTTCATTTTTAAAGTTCAAATAGTCGATCTGAACCATACAAAATAATTTTCATATGAATATCTCGATGTAGACTAAATATTATATTTTTTAGAATTTTTTAACTATTTTTTAAGATAGTTAAAAAATCACTTGATTTAGATATTATGAGTCATTCAAAAGAGGCGATTTTATAACTATCTTAAAAAATAGTAAAAAAAAAATAAAAAATAAAAAATTAGATCTATATCGAGATATTCATACAAAAGAAAATTTGTACTGTTGGATCGATCATTTACGGTTGGATCGATCATTTACATTTTCATGACAAATAACTGATCCATAGCACGGAAGCGATATGTGCTATACATAGCACCATAACCCAGTTATATATATAATATGGATGCTTAGGAGAAATTGTCGATAGTTGTAAAGTTGACCTTTGATGTTTTTGGTTCTGCTCAGCTTCATAAAAGAACACCATTGGTCCTTGAATCGCCTCATTTCTTTCTAATCTCCAATAAATGATCCCAACGTCGTTACAGTATTTTTTGATTGAGGATAACTTGACACCATATAGCACCATAATTGTCGATATCGATTGGATAAGGGCGATACTCAAACCAAGCATATTTAATTATTTTTTTATAAAAAATAAGGGTCAAGTCCTTCAATTTCGTAAACCTAAGAAGACGTCGAAAGAAGTGTGATAGAAAAAATTATGATGGTGGAGTTGTAGTCATACAGTTTCTAATTTCTCAAAAAGAATTTTCTAAAAAACTAATGCCGGAGCTAATCAAAACATTTATTTAAAAACAATCACCGACAAAAATATAGAAAATTAAGATGGTAGGGAATATAAATGAAAACGAATTAACAAAAAAAAGATAAGAATTTTTCAACTCCTAAATTAAACAAATAAGGAAGACTTCAACTCCTAAACGAAACAAATAAATAAGAATTACTCTCCTACTAAGTACATTTAACAAGAAAAGTCACAGAGTCAATAAATTACGTAAGCAATCATGACAAGCAAACAGTAAAAATAAGTAAGAAATCGTAAAAAGTGTGTGAATAAATAATTTGCGAAATATTTTTCACATGGTGCTAATTTCATATCCCTAATGATGACATTATTCATCAATTTTTATCATATAAAATTGATAGATGATCTTAATGATTTAAAATCGATAGATGATATTAATGAATCATAACTAAATTTTACGAAATTATCTTCGGACCACGTTTGTGTTTTAAACTATACAAATGATTTTATTTTAATTTCTAATAACAGTAGATTTTCTTCTTTTTTAATTTATTGTCATGGTTATTAAGGTAGCCATGATCCATCCCTTCATGAAAAAATTCATTGGAACTTTCATAATTGCATTTGGAATTGCGCTCACCGTTTGACACTAATCTAAATAATTCACCTCATGTAATTTTGTGTTTAAATATATATGATATATGCTAGAGGCAGTCTACTGTGGATCAGACCAACTATCATAAATTTATTAATCAACAATCATGTTTTTCGTCGACCAACTTTTTCTCTAATTGCGTGAAATAAATACATCTTAGCCATTTAATATTTAAAAATTAACAGTACAAAAACTGACTTAAAATTTGAAATATGACACAATTTAATCTGAAACTACTAAAAATTTTCTTTAAATATGATCAAATAATTTTATAAAAAAAAAAAAACAAATATAAACTCAAACTAAGTGGAAAACATCATAGAAAAGAGGTCTTTGAACAAAGAGGTTTGGACTCTTTTTCATGGTGGAGCGCCGGCTCTAGCAAAGGAGAGAAAAGAAAGGAAATTAAGATCAATGAGGGAGCACATCGCCTCCCCCTCCTCTCTTTCTGCTCTCGATCTGCCATTCAATATCGCCCTCCTTTGCTCCTAACCCGATGGTTTCCCTACCTCTTCTTCCTCTGCACTGTCATCCTCATCATCGAGCTTCTCCTCCTTACATCGCCACCTTCGATCACTGTCCTCCCGGCCACTTTTTTCATGTATTCTTGTCTTGAATCCATGCCCTGACCTTTAACCTTTAGATCTTCATCTTGTTTTTTTTTGTAACATTTTTAATTGATATAAGATATAATTCTCAAGACTTCTATTTCTTCGAAGAGATAATGGCGGAGAAAATAGATTAAAAGGGCACACTTCAGCATGATTCGGACTCCTTCTCTATACTGTCATATTCATGCAAATTTGGGAAGAATTTTATAAGAGGTCATCCGTCATAACAAAAAGAAATTCAAATGAAGTAATTTTTTTATTTCAAATGTCATTTAGGAACTTAAATTGTATTTATATTTGTTTTTATTTTAGTTAGTTAGATGGATTTAATAATATTGACAATCTGGTTGTTGTAATCGATCATGTTAAATGAATTATGGACTGGATTTAAATTTTTAAAAAAATGAACAATGTTTCTAAATGTTCCATTTCAGCGCATGGTATCTTGTTTTATAATAAAAAGGATGATTCTAGTGTACACTTAATTTTAAGATACATCTTTATTATGAGCCAATGATTTTATAAGGGTACAATAGTCATTTACACATTGCTACTTATTTATTATGCTTTCGAGGAAAGTAATTAGGAAACATTGCCATATTTTCTGTAATAAAGCTGATGCTAAGTTGTGGATGCATAAAAAAGTTGCATTTTTTTATCATAAATTATGTATTATATACTAAGTTTAGGTTTATTAATGTCTAAGCACGTGTTTTTCTGCATTATACGCTCTTAGAAATTGTACCCTTTATCTCATCCGTAGCCCAATTTGATGTTTTTGCTCTTGTTTTGGTGAATACTTTTCTCTTTTCCTTTTTTTCCCTTCCTTTTTGTAATTTTGCTTATTTGGAATCAGTTGCAAGTTTGGAATATTTTGCATTTTTGCCACATTATTCGAAATTGAGACGATTGGTCAACAAAATCAGATTGAATTTCTTTAAAAAGAATAAATAGTAAGGGTCAACAATTTTATTTATTTTAACTGACAAAAGGAGTCCTAATTGCAACAACAGGTTAAATATTTTTTTTTCTGAAAGGATATATATTTTAATGGAAAATTAGTTCTAAGCCACCTAAAAACTTTAAATTTAGCAAAATGTCACTCCAAAACTTTAACTTCAACTAATGCCACTCTAAAACAGAATTAATTAGTTTTTTACCCCATATATAGTATAATTCTTTAATTTATACACTAAAATATAATAATTTCTAAATGGACGAAAATACCCTCATCCATATACCATCTTCTCAAAGAGAGAGACTTTTTCTTTCATTTATACCTACAGACTAAAAAACTATATTTTCCTTCGTTCCTGCATATCAGACAAAAACTTAGTCGACCACCACACTGTCTCTTCTCTCTGTCCTGATCGCTTCTCTCCGTTCCGACCCCTTCTCTCCACCTATCAAGTGGTTGTCCCTCTAGCACGAAGATCCTCTTGTAATTCTCAAAAGTTGTTGTGTTCTTTATAATCCTCTTTGCAAGAACATGGAGGAAATCCTTCATCAG
This sequence comes from Schoenoplectus tabernaemontani, assembly GCA_037127355.1. Lineage (NCBI taxonomy): Eukaryota > Viridiplantae > Streptophyta > Magnoliopsida > Poales > Cyperaceae > Schoenoplectus > Schoenoplectus tabernaemontani. Next base: position 12,665,668 of record CM073749.1, read on the forward strand.
GCTGTACAATGGTCGCCTTCTCTTTCTTCAAATTGAGGGAGTAGCCAACTGAACTATAATCATTGAAAATGGGACCCATAAAAATATGTGCATCGACAAATTCCATAATTTTATAATATAAAGCAATACTGATAGTACCCCCAGTATGTACCAATGAAGTGCGGGTGGTGTTCTGGCACAAGGCCCTTTTAAATTACTTGATGGTAGGTGATGGTTTGGAAGCACCACATTGTAACAGCCAATTAGGCGCAGCTTGGGCTCAGCAATTAGGTGATCGAGCAAGGTGAGGTTGAAGTCGTCGTGAAGTTTCTCCTTCATTTATCCTTCAGAGGTGAGTGCGACCTTACATGCACTGCTTGCCTACCTTATTAATTATCAAGTGCGACCTGAAAAATGCACAGCTTGGAAAAATAACCCATAATTCAAACATAAAATGTTCTAGCTCCATGCATGATTGAGAGAGAAACGGAGAATAAATAAACCGATACGAACTGTTCAAAGATGCACTCAATCAAACTAGCTATATACCCGCGCGTTGCAGCAGACTCTTTTATTTAAATATTAAAATATTATAAGATAAAAAAATTCACATTTATCTAATATTAAATTATAAATTCACCAAATTATAGAGAAAACTTATAATAAAGACTATATTTAATCTTGGATGAGATTTTTGCACAATATGAGTTAATGATTCATGATTTTTATGGCAAGAAAAGTAAATTATTCTAACATATATTATCACCATTAATTTATTACCAAATATGCACAAGATTGCTAAATAAAAAAAATAATATTATGGAAATAATAGTATATATGGGAAAAAATGGAGAGAAAGAGGAGATCAATGGACGCAATCACATACGTTCGATCAACCAAAAATAAATATTATCCGTCTAATTGAGGGATAAAATGGGTATAATAAAAATTACCATGACAAAAAATGGACCCTCCAATTCTTAGATGCTTTATATAATAGTATAGATATAGATATACAAAATCATTACTTCATAGAATTAGTGCGTAATTTCGTAAAATAAGAGTGTCAAAAATCCAAATTTTGGTAACAAAAATATGGAGAAGATAATACATTTAATAAACAACTTGCTTAAATTTAACTAAAGTAATAACACAAATCTCAATGAAATACAATGTAAAGAATAGGAATGTGCTAACAAAAAAAAAATCAAATGCACCCAGGGCGGAACCAAACTTTAGTGCAAGAGGTAAAAATAAAAAAAAAATTACGGGATCAATTTTTTTTTGATAATATACATAATTATAATTATAAAGGTATTTCTATAAATTTTTCCGGCGAAGGTACAGCTGACAAATTTTGTTTTTCATGTGATCTATATTTTAGTTTCACACTTAGGGATCTTAGATCAATCATTCACCAAAGTTAACAAAAATAATAATAATAACGAAGCTTATAAAAAGTAATTATCAACTGATAGATCACTATGTACGTATTAAAATCTTATTTGCAAAATATTTTATGAGGTTAACAAAATCTTATAATTTATTTTTCTATTTTAAATTAGTTATATATTAAAAAATGAATTAATTTTAATTTAATTCAATTAACTTAAGTATTGCAAATTAGAATTATTCTAAATATTTCTATAGGTTAACTACAATATTTTATAAATTTTGGCCAGTTTGTAACCAATTTTGCACATAAATATCAATGTAGTATCTGTAAATGCAAAATTGGAATACTTAGATGGCATCTCAGTCTCCTGTTTATCATTGTAAATCCCCTTAACCATAATATATGTTATTATCTATTGATATATAAGATTAGAATCGGTGTCCTATAATATTAGAATAGACGTATATTAGGATGACCAATTAAACCATCAAAATCTATTGATCTATTGGTTGACCGTTAATTATCATATAATATTAATAATAGATTCATATGTTTCATATACATACATGAGAAGTAACGAATTTTAATACAAACTTGACATTCCAACAATATTATAATTTCTCGGGCTCTCCCCTCTAAAAGTAATTATAGACTAATAATTAGCAATGCAAATGTAAAAATATTTTCAGTAGAATTTTATATTAAGAAAAATTAAAACAGTTTCTTTTTAAATAATAGAGATGTGTATAATCATATGTCAGACTATGTTTTGTATTAATAATTAGCTTGAAAATACATTTCTATGTTAGAATTAATCCAAATGATGCTCGAATTCATCAACCACTATTGAAGAATACACATCTTGTGTAATATTTTTTTTAGATTTAACTTAAACTTTTCAAAATTGACAAGAAAGTAAAAAAAAAAAAAAAAAGGGGGTAAAACACCCACTAGTGAATATGGCAGCGTAAATGACAGCTAAGGTCAAATATATGGTTGGTGTGTTGGCACAAAAGTAAAAAAAAAATGTTAATTATTATATGCTAAAAAATCAAGACACTGGATAAACCATAAGCCATGTTCTCAAATTTCATATTTCCCCCATTGATATGGTGGATTTTAAATATACTTTTTTAAACAATTTTAAATTGTCAATATCATCAAATTAAATTATTATCAATTGATCATGGACACTTATATCAACTTTTAATATTCTGTTATAGTTATTTTTTAACATTTTTCTAAGGCATATATACTTAAATTTTTCGATGAGAATTTTGCGGTCTAATTTGATTGTTGTGTATGTGTAATGTGTGTGTGTTTAGTATATATTTTTTATTGACAAAAATATTTTATTTTTAAAATTTATAAATTTATAATTGTTTAATATTTATATATTGCTGCGATTGTTCCTTAGTTAAGAAAAACCCCACTCGTGTGGCTAACTAATTAAGAAATAATGAAAAACAATGCTAGCTATATAGCTTCATCTGCCTTGGGTACTGTAATATATACAACTAATACTTTGATCTGTACAATCTTTTGTTTTTCATGTGAAAAAAAAAGAAAAATTAATCGGTGGGCTCCATCTTAATTAAGGATTTGTTTATCTTAGTATTTAATCCGGTCAAATACTTTTTCTATACCCAATAAGTCATCATTTAATAAAATTAAACAGAAAATTATGGTTGCTCCTAAAATATGATTATAATAATTAAATATATCATCTTAATGTTCACAAACTTTTACATATGTATGCATCAGAACCACTCAAATTAGAAAAAAAAAAAAAAGGAAAGCAGTTCGATTGTTTGAATGGGCAAAGCGGAAACTTCCCCTTTCCCTAGTCAACTTTCACGAACTAATTGATTCAACCAACTAATCAACCAATCACATGACATCAAAAAGCCTGGTCAGACGGGTCTGTACTCTGTACCCCTGTCGCTCTGTCAGCAAAAAGATGGACAATTAATTGGGCATCAATCAACGTCCTTGCCAAAATCCGACCCGATATGAATATTATGATGCAAACTGAAACAACTCAACTACCTCTTTTGCTTGTTAATTGTTAACAAACCCACTAATTGAACTTGCTTTAACCTGATCCGTTCGCGTTTCCCTAACCTCCGTCGTAAAAAAAAAAAAAAACAATTGATCTCCGAAATTTTATTCCTCCTCCCCTCTTCTCTAACGAGCCGTCTCTTCGTGGTCAAACGCGAATTAGAGTATTCGACCTCCCAGTTCCTCTCTTTTCCCGCTAGTGATCTGAAACGGAGGCGCGGTAAATCGAGAAGAGAAGCGGGGGAGGTTGTCAGAAGAGGAGGGATCGACCGTGGCGACCCATGCCAGGTTCGAAAATCAGAGGTCGAAGCGGTAGATGTTGGTGAGGTGGCTGTGCTCAGAGTCAGGCTTCGGCGGCGTGAGGTGAAACGGTGGGGTGGTGGCGATGGGTCCCACTGCCCTGGCCGCTGCCACCCTCGCCATCTCTTTTCTCTTCCGTAGGTAACCCCACGATCAAGCCAATAGATCGCGTCCTTTTATCATTTACTTTTTTGCACGAACAAATTTGGTAGAAGAGTTGGTTATTTATTGAAGACGATAGTAAGATTAGGGGAGAAATAACTGGGAGGCGATGAAGGCTCTGAGGCGGACGAGCACGACGGCAGCGACGCCGGGGTCTCCACCGGCGGCGGCCGCGTCGTGGATCCGATCGCTTCTTGTTGTCTCTCATTCGTCTGTTTCATCCCCTTCCTCGGCCTCTCCGCTTTCTCCCTCGCCCCTTTCCAATCGGTGAGTTCATCGTTCTATATTTCACTTGATTTAGATAGGGTTGTTTGTATTTTTTTTTTCATTCACGTGTTGGTAGAGTGCGTAGAGAAAGGGGGGAAGAAGTTTCTTGTTTTGTAATTGTACAATATGCAAGGCAAATTATGATCGGTTTGTTTACAGATAAAATAATTGGTATTTTCAATTCATTGACAATTAGGAAAGCTGCCATCTGTCGAACCACATTTCCATGGAATGATGTAATAATCCGTGTTCGATTATTTTTCCTTTGATGTAGGAAAATACACTGTCAAAATTTTCTCTACTTTCAAGTTTTCTTTGTTTGCATGATTGTTTTGTTGAGGATATGGTTCTCAGAATTTCTCATCTTTTGTTAATTTGTTACAGCCATAATACTTTTACTTGGTAATTTATTTTGGAAAAGGAGAGTTATTTGGGACTTGGAATGACATGCATTTATGTAGTATTAATATATGATTTTTTTAATCTTTTCCTATATCTTATTACTGATCTTATTTTGTATTGTGTTTTTACTGGTGATACAAAATTAGACGAAGCATAAAGTCGCCATGGGCTAAAAGAAAGAAAGCAAAGGCACTTTCAAGGAGGCGGTGGTATTCCCTATTTGCATTGGATGGCAGGTTCCGTGATGGAGGCATTGAATTCCTTAAGAAAGTTCGAAGAGGAGTAAGCTCTATTCCTCTTTATTAAACTTTTATGAATACTAAAAAGAGGAAAAGACAAAATAGTTTCTTTCCTTTTAGCTTTTTACTGGGTTGCAACATAGTTGTTTATAGAATTTAGATCATAACAGATGCTGATGTCTTCCTTTGTTACAGGGAATAGATCCAAGTATAAGGACTGAAGTTTGGCCTTTTCTTCTTGGAATGTAAGTCATGAACTTAACCATTGTTGTTTGATTGCTAATGTATTTGTTGTCATGGTTAAGCAGAACTGATGCACTTTTAAATTTCTGAAATCAAATTTCCACTATGTTTTACTTAGCAATTTTAGATATATAATCAATAAATTATTATTATCTCATGGGTACTATTTTCTTTCAGTTGTTGTATGTACGCTTCTAATTTTAATTTTATTCATCATTCCAGCTATGATTTAAACAGTACAGAAGCTGAAAGAAATGCAAGCAGGACAAAGAAAAGGTAATTTATGTTGTTTTGTTTTTTGTAATCAGCACATGTTAACGTGTAATCAGCACATGTTAACGTGAAAAAAAGATAAATCTCTTTTTAGGGTAAAAGCCTGACATTTTTTTAAACATTGTACAGAAAAGAATATCAAAAGCTGAGGCGTCGATGCAAGCATTTACTGTATCAACTATCAGGAAATTCTCTCCTCTCCATCGATGAACTTAGCATGGAGGAAGGCCCCACCACCTCTGATCCTGGGTCCCCTTCCTCACAAGATTTTAGCAGGCGACATTCTTTTGTTAACGAGCATCAGTACCCTAGAAGATCTGAAATAATCATAGTTGATCCAAACCTGACAGATTCTGAATCCTCAGACTCGGACTCGTCATACGAGACCGGGCCAGATAACCTTGAAGTGAGCCCGGAATCAGGGTCTGATAACCATACCTTCAAGTTTAGAAGAAGTATGTCGATCAAGAGGGATGACCCAGTCCTTGATTCAACCTGCTCAGAAAATTTTTCCACGTGGCAGCGTATTATCCGCCTGGATGCGGTGCGTGTTCACCAGGAGTGGCTTTTGTTCTCGCCAAACCAAGCGGCAGTCTCATCAGAATTGGCAGCCCAGCGAGCCGAGTCTGTGGGGCTGAAAGACCATGAGCACCTTGAGCCATGCATGATGTATCATGCAGCTCGTCTGGTTGCTATTCTTGAGGCATATGCTGTTTATGATCCTGAAATCGGCTACTGCCAAGGCATGAGTGATTTGTTGTCTCCTATAGCTGCAGTTATGGAAGAAGACTACCAGGCCTTCTGGTGCTTTGCTGGTTTTATGAAAAAGGCTCGACACAATTTTCGGCTTGATGAGTTTGGGATAAAGCGGCAACTGAATATCGTATCCAGGATTATCAAGCACAAGGACTCACACCTGTACCGGCACTTGGAAAAGCTCAAGGCCGAGGACTGCTTCTTTGTGTACCGCATGGTTCTGGTTTTGTTTAGGAGGGAGCTCACTTTTGAACAAACACTGTGTTTGTGGGAAGTGATGTGGGCAGACCAGGCTGCACTTCGAGCAGGGATAGGTCGGTCAGCCTGGGGGCGGATCAGAATGCAGGCCCCACCTACTGACGACTTGCTATTGTATGCTATTGCAGCATGCATATTGCAGAAGAGGAAGCAAATTGTGCAGAATCACAGCAGCATGGATGAGATAATGCGGGAGTGCAATGGCATGGCCGGACAGTTGGATGTGTGGCGGCTTCTAGATGATGCACACGATCTTGTCATTAATCTACATAACAAGATTTGATCCAGCCCCTGCTGGGGTTCATTTTGATTGTTAGGAGTTAGGTGTGTTGAGACGATGCAAATCGATTCAGAAGGGAATTAGGTGCATTCACCTCTGTGCTGGAGAGCCGAGGGGTAGCCTGTTAGAGTGTTGTTCTTTTGTTGTTTGGTAGCTGTCCGAAAAATCTCTTAATTAATCAGCTCCAATCTTATACACCTGCAAATAAAATTTTATTCTTATATTTACTCCCACTGTTTAGAGTTGCCTGAGTTTTTGTTAAAGATTATAGCCTTTCTAATATTTATTGTTCCACGCGAAAGAAAATTTCGTAAACAAATTCCCCTTGAGAAGTCACTATTGACTGTATTCAGTAATTCAATTTTGCACCTCTTTTCTTTTTTACTTTCTTTGTGGGTATTTCACTTATCATCCACAAAAGAATCCAAAAATGAATGCTCTTTATTTTCTGAACTTAGAAAAAAAATGGAATCATTTTAACAGTGAAAAGTATTGTTCCCCTTAAACCACAGTAAACAAATCATTTAAACTTAAGATCGTGCAGTTCTTAGTAATATATCGAATCGTTTAATACGTGCCATTTGCGGTTTTTTGCTGTTAGAGACAAAAAAATATCAGAATTACAGTCTGGTGCAAAAGGAACAAAGGAAAAAGTCAAAAAGATGTTGTGTAAGGTGGATTGAGATCGTCAGATCGAGATTGGAATCTTGTTAATATCTACTTACAAATTATTCCAACCAGCCTTTGAAAATTGGCTGCAAACTCGGTATGTCAAAATCCTCTGTATATTTTCACTTTGCTTATTTGTTTTTTAGTTTTAATGGACTAAGTCATTGCAATCATTCTTTTTAGTTTTAAAGGGCTAAGTCATTGCAATCATTCTTTTTAGTTTTAAAGGGCTAAGTCATTGCAATCATTCTTTTTAGTTTTAAAGGGCTAAGTCATTGCAATAATCTTTTTCTACCAAGTGGTACTAGTGTAAAATATTATAATAAAATATTATTATTATATAATTATATAGTCATCATCATTATTATTTTTATTAATTAATTAATTTACTTATTATTTTTTTTCATCATCATTATTATCATTGATATTTGAGATCTTATACTTTCAAATAGAGTTCCATTTCTAGCTCACCCCAATTATTTGGGATTAAAGACTTTGTTGTTGTTGTTGTTTGTATTTCTTGAATTGGAATGATTGATATAAGCTTCTTGTAATTTACTTATTTCGTAGAAAGAGAAGGCAGACATCCTCCTTTTACATATATTTTCCTCTATACAAGTTATTAATGGAAGAAAAAGAAATTTGTCATAATCCTCCTTTTATTTTTTTTCTTAAATTTCTGTCAACTTTGACTATATTTTTTTATTCTGAATACCACTTTCTTCTCAAATTTGTATTTATTTTACATTAATTTTGTATTCATAAATAAAATTTATATTAATTACTAAATTATCTTCATTCCTTATTTCTTTTGTTTTCTCATAAAAATATGAACTTTTATATTTTTAAAAAACATCACCCCAAAGCACTTGTTAGATCTAGTTGAAATTAAGCTGCTCGTTCATGATAACTCGCAAGTAGTAACATTTTTTTTTGCTTCACAAAATCTGTGACTAACAATGAACACGCGCCAATCTTTTAAAATAAAAAAAAACTTAATACCGCGATTAAATAATTTAGCCGTGTTTCTGCACATCTGATATCATTTTTTGAAATTAAGTTGGATTTGACAATTTTTTTATAATTATAAATTTTTAACACCAATTAATGATAAAAACCAATTTTGTTTTAAATTGATCAAATAGTGTGAAATTTTGAGTGCCGAGTTTTACATATTTTTTGAGCAATTTAAAAGATCTAAAAACTAAAATAAACGGACTGAATAAAAAAAATTAAAAATAAATTTATCATTTTTAATTCTCTTTTATTTAGAAAAATATCATGTTTAATTCTCTAAAGTAGTAAAACTACTTATTTCTATTTATTCCTTTATGATGTAACGGATATTGTAGTATTAAAGACATTAATTAGTTGTGTTATAATTGTCATTAGTGTTAAAGAGATTAATTAGTAGTTATAATTGTTATTATTACTAATCTGTCATTTTTTAGTTATAAAAAATAAATGGAGAAAAATATATTTAAAAAATTACCCGCATAAGTTCAACGATAGTTTTAATTCTGTGTAAATGTTAAACCATTGAATTATTATCTTTACCATTGAGAAAAATTTACAATATTTTTGAAAAAACTTGACAGTTACTAACTGACAATTGTCCAATTCCATAAATTGTAACAACCATAGTACCAAATGAGTTCACATCCTCTGTATTACTTTACAGTGTAGAGCCCGTAATCTAAACCACACCCATCCTGACCGTTTTAATCAACCAACGGTTCCGATCTCTCCAACAGATCATTCCATCCCGTCGAGTGATACATAATTTTACACGATTCGGACCCGTACCTAGCAACATAATCGACAAGTTTTGACTTCTTCAAGTTGCCTTCTACCTAATCAGACTTGGCCCATTTCCAACATCATTCAGATTATGAGAAAACGAGCCCAACAAACAGTGGGCCCAGTTTCTCGGGCCCACCTCGAATTCCACGAACAAAGAGAAATTTAATCCGTTATCAGTTCATCAATAAAATAAAAATAAAAATAATTTCAACGACCTCTCGCCTCGAGTATCGTCTTCTTCCTTAGCAGACAAGAAAACAAACACACACCTCCTCCGTTTCCTAATTCCTAGAGCGATCTCATGCTAACAGTTAGCAATTAGAACACGATAACCGAAGCTCGATACAAGGAGACAAAGCAATAGGGAAGAGAAGAGAAGAGGCGATGAGGGGATCAGACAGCAGGTTCTTGCAAGAACTGGTGCTGTACGCCGCGAGCGCGGCGCTGAGCTGTCTGGTTCTCTTTGCCGGTCTAAAGCACCTCGACCCGAACCGCGCCGCCTCTAAGAAGGCTCTCGAGCAAAAGAAGGAGATCGCCAAGCGTCTCAGTCGCCCCCTTATCAACACCACGCCTTACGAGGTTTTATTTCCCCATTAATTCAATATCTTTAGGTTTTATATTTGATTGAGATAGGCATTGTTATGGATTTAGTTGATTGAATTGTTAATTTTTTAGTAAATTAGCCTTCAAAATCTCATGTTTTGTACAATATAATTCAACTGCCCTTCAGATTTCCAGTTTTACTCGATCACCCATACAATTAATTTTAATTGGCATATACATGCTTCATTTTAGTTTTGGTTTGACTTTGTGTTCAGGAAAAAAATAGTTTCGTAGAAATAAGGGCAGGATTTGCCAAATTTTACAAAAAAAAAAAACTATTTAATAACCAAATGAAATTACTCTTATCTGAAAAGTTGGCTTGATTTCATGCAGGATGTGATAGCGTGTGATGTGATAAACCCAGACCATATAGATGTCGAGTTTGATTCAATTGGTGGACTGGATAAGATCAAGCAGGCACTGCATGAGCTGGTCATCTTGCCCTTGCGCCGGCCTGAACTGTTCTCATATGGTAAGCTCCTTACGCCTCAGAAGGGAGTCCTTTTGTATGGCCCGCCTGGTACTGGAAAGACCATGCTTGCCAAGGCAATTTCTAAGGAGTCTGGTGCTGTATTTATCAATGTCAGGATTTCAAATTTGATGAGCAAGTGGTTCGGTGATGCTCAGAAACTTGGTTAGTGCTTTTTTTAATTCTTTTTTTTTTGCACTATTTTTGGTATTCATTATGGCTTGTTTTATGTTGTTAGCTTAGTTTTCTTAAGGGTATAATTGAACCTTGATGTGATAGTTAAGCATGATGATGTGGGAATATAACAGTGCAACAATGTTTCTTGTTGCACTGCCAAGTTATCATTATTATCCTGACAGTCAAAACTTGTCAACCTCGGTTGAAAATTTAGGTCTAATGCAGTCATTTTCAAGAAACACTCAAATGTTCATAATATTTGATTTTTTTTTCCAAAAAGGATTGCAAATTTGAAACCAATGATAAGCTATGCAAAATCTATCACATACCACGTCACTTAAACCCCTTCTTGATCATTCATACAATGTTGGGACTCCATCTTTTTTGTTTGATTTATATTAATTTGATTCAGACTTGAGGAAAGAATAGCATGATCATTTATAGTATACGTTATATTATAGTCCTGTTGGTTTTACTTTTCTTATCTTTTTCTTGAACACATTATGTTTTGTTGTGACAGTGGCGGCTGTATTTAGCCTGGCATATAAGCTTCAGCCAGCGATTATATTTATAGATGAGGTTGACAGTTTCTTGGGGCAAAGACGTAACACTGATCATGAGGCCACAACTAACATGAAAACCGAGTTTATGTCCTTGTGGGATGGTTTCACCACTGATCGTTAGTTCACTCTCTAATTATTTGAAAGTTCTCTTTTTTCTTTTTATTCAATATCTAGGTTTTGAATATCCATACTGAATTTATATTGGTACGGATCTCCTATCCATGCTGTATCAGATTTGATACTGGCATGACAGTATACATACTGAATTTGTAGCTGTAACATATATGTTATTTGCAAGCAAAAATTATTTTCAAAATGCTCCTTCTATGTCATTTTGAGTTCCTCTGATGTCTGATCTAATAACTCCATGATATAGCTTAGAGTCCAGTTGTTTTTCCTTTTCCTTTTTTGTTTATTTTTAGTAAGATAACATTACCTTATAGCTGTAATATTTAAGAATATATAGGAAGATGTGTGTCCCAGAGACTTATTCTTCCCTGACCTGAAACATTTTAAGAAGAAACTTGGTGTTTTATGCGTTATGAAAGAACCCTAATCAAATATTTAAAATTCAATTTTATCCATACAGTTTAATAGTTTCATTTTCTTCAAGAATGCCCAACCAGACATTGTCTTGTCTATTTTGTTCAAGAAACAATTCATAATCAATTGATTGTCTAATTAGTTGGTTATTTAATTATTTACTTCTGTAGAGAATGCACGTGTGATGGTTCTAGCTGCCACAAACCGGCCAAGTGAATTGGACGAGGCAATACTCAGGAGGTTCACACAGATATTTGAAATCGGCAACCCTGACCAGGGTGAAAGAGCAAAGATACTCAAAGTTGTTCTGAAAGGGGAGAGAGTTGATGATGACATAAATTATGATTTTATTGCTAGCTTATGTGAAGGTTTCACTGGCTCTGACATACTTGAGTTGTGCAAACAAGCTGCCTTCTTCCCAATCAGAGAGTACTTGGATGAAGAAAAGAAAGGGGGCACAACCCATGTAAGTAGTCTCTTGTCATACTTTCTTTTTATTACATTTATGTCCTGATATTTTGAGTGATTTCTTTTGCAATATCTGGATTCCTCGAGAGATCAATCTGGTCCTTTAAAGAGAGGCTGAGGTTTTATATGGCTATCTATTGAAGATGAAGAAAAGTATGTTAGAGATACTTGTCAGTCTTGTATGGTTAACATGATATACTTTCAATGCTGCATGTCGTGTGGATCAGTTTGGGGGTGTGGGAAGTATGTTATTTACGTGTAGTTAAAAAATCTGAGAATATGATTATTTTTCCATTCAGTATCCTTGTATGCTAACTGTACTTCTATATTTTACTTAATTTGATAAAATGTATTTTCTGGAGTCTGGACTCTGCGAAGCATGTTATAATCTGAGAAGTTGGGTGAACAAGGAATTTTGAGGTTTCATGACCTTAATTGTTTTTTTATGTATTTTACAGAGGCCTAGGCCGTTGAGGCAAGCTGACCTGGAGAAGGCTCTGTTGTCTTCTAGAAAAGGAAAGAGAGCTGCAAATAGATCATTACAATCTTCACAAATTCCAGTGTGGGCCCTGCCATCAGACTCCGATGACAGCCAGGTGCGAAGTGCTATCTATGAGATATCCAACCTTATGTCCCGGATTGCCCAAAGTAGAGAGCCTGAGTCCCAGGACAATGAAGAACCTTCTTCTCCTTGAATTTCTAGCCCAATCCGATAAGATTTCCTTTATGCTAAGACCATTTCTGTAAGTGGCTTCATCTATCGTACAACTAATGGGACTAGAAGCTTTAAGTTACTTTTTTTTTATTTCTTGAAGATGCAGCAGTTTTTCCAATTTATTGTTGCATCTTCAAGAATTTTTCTTTTTGGCTACCGAGAGGAGGATAGAATGATGTTTAATTATATAGCATTTTGTTTTTGAGGTTCATTTTACATAATGTCCAAAATTTTAAATTATATTTAAGAAAAACACTTAATCTTATTGATTTGTTCATTGCATATTGTTTTATTTTATCTACAACAGTAATATTTTGCACTCGATATCTTTCACATGAACTGAGATTATTGCATACAGCTGTTAATTGGGACCAGACCAAAATCCAAGAACTAATATCTGGTACACAACTCTCCATCACAGAAACTGGATTTACCTTAACAACCCCTGCAGATAATTTTAGAAAAAAGTACACATTGAGGAAACATGGTAACATGGCATACGCACTGATAGTCTGATAATGTTTTAACCTTTTGACTTCTTACTGGTGTCCTGCACTTGCAGTCGACCTCGCTGTCTATTTCTGTTCATTTCAAACTTCTGATGATGTTTATTCTGTACTTTTTGATCTTTGATCTGGCAAGCACTTGTATTGTTGCATTAAAAAGTCTAAAAGAGAAGGTCAGAAGGTATTACGGTAAACACTATAAAGTATAAATTATATACCTTCTTCATACAGAACTATCCTACGTGACCAACATTTGTATAGAACACCATTGAATTGAACAAACAAAATAATACACCCAGTCAATCAGGAAAAAAAAGAAAGGGAAGGATTAATCAAACACTAAAGATATCATGAGCAAGCGCATTGTGTTCCTTTTCTTAAAGCACTCGTCTCCATCATGGATCCCTCAGGAAGCACTGATAGCTGGGTCCCTTTCAGGACCAGTACATCACCATTGTTGCTTGCTCCATTAAATCGTCTAGCCTCGTCTAATTCCAATGCTTTTTTCGACACTACAGAGTATATCTCTTCCAAAAGCTGTAAAAATGCGCTTTCCACATTCTCACCTGTCAATTAATTGGAAAATTGGTCATATATTAAGAAGATAACATATCAGTGTCATGGAGAAAAAGATATATTAGTCACTGTAAATGTATTAATCGCTCGAGGAGAATTAGTTGATTAATACATGGAAATTAATTAGAAAGCGATGTATGCAAAATTACTTGTATAACAATCAAAACATCAGAAAGGTACTGATTGCACTATGATTTAGAGCAGATTTTTAGTAGCTCGACCAGAAAAAAAAGATGACCCAAATAGATGCATATTCATCCAGAAAATGACGCAGAACTTTTGGAATAATAGCAACTACTAAAGTAAAATATGGCAGTGACAGATACTGAGATACATCAATTCATGAACAAGGGCTCAACATTTTTTTTTTTGAGATAAAATAAGAGTCTAACTCATAAATTTTATTTTATATTTATAGAAATTTGAACTCATGATTTCTTTAAAATCATTCTAATTAGCTATCACTTGAACTACTAGATCATTTGCACAAGAGCTCAACATTTAGAATCAACAAATTTAATTTGAATATATAGTTCTAGTTATTATTTGCTATTGCTATTTATACATCCATACCACTCAGAGCAGATGCTTCCGAGAAGAAGAGCCCCTGCTTCTCGGCAAAGGCTACAGCATCTTCGGTTGACACGGCTCGTTTTTGTGCCAAGTCAGCTTTGTTGCCTATCAGCATGACCACGATGGAGCAGTCGGCATGTGCCCGGAGCTCGTCCAACCACCTTGCCACGTGGTCAAATGTGGGCCTCCGTGTGATGTCATAGATCAGCATTGCACCTAAAGCCCCTCTATAATATGCACTGGTAACAGCTCTGTACCTGTATGGGATCAGTTCTAAATTATAGTCTGTTCCTTCACAAAAAATAGTAAATTAATATACATGACAACCAAAATTAAAGAAGCACTCTGTCTGAACCAATTTTCTTTTTGTATTTTACTCAATTTAAGTAGAATTGTTCATGCACAGATAAAAAGAGAAAAGACACCAAAAAGATAGTGAGCTTGGATACTGTCCTGATCAATCGGAGCTATGTGCTTTATTTGATTCTGAAAGTGACATTTTCTGAAATTAAAAGCAATTGTTTTCTTAAGATACCAACATAAATTCTGGTACAATCAATGAATAGGAGGAGCAGCACTGATCGCTACAGAAATTAGGAACCATATCTAAAAAGCACTCCTGAATCCTGATCTGTAACTAACATATAAAGACCAAATCGATAGAAAATTGATTCCATTATATCAAGCTTTTCGCTTTCAAATTTGCACTGACATCTTATACATATGCAATTCATTTTTTTAATCAAATTATTTGTTTGAAGGAAGTCGCAAAATTGCACCTTATCAGGTCCCAGACTCTTTATTGCGCTTTCGACCCTTAAATGTTCTAAAATTGACTGCTAGTGCCGTGAGCTCTAAGAGACGGACAACGCATGGAGACAAATACATGGTTGCTATGTGGGTATTTGTTGTAATCGCAATACGCAACACCTTTATATCTGTAGAAATCTAGAAGGCAATTAATGCTTGAACCGGAAAAAAACTTAATTGCGCTGAAGAATATACGAATATTTTTGGCACATAATTAATTTCTTATGGCATGAAGAATACACGAAAATTCTGTATCATACAATTATAAATAAAATATATTCTAAAAGATACATAAGTAGATAATATTACATGTTGATTTTTCCTTTGGAAAGAAGTGTGGGATTCGAAACATAGAATTTCTAATAAATGTAAGATTAATGTTATAAATATTTTATTTATTTTTTAAACTTTTATAAAGGAGAAAGCTACGATGATCCTAAGAGCATCAAGAGAATTGACGCACTTTACTAAAAAATATATTTTATCATCTTTAAAATATACTGCTCAATAAAAAAATTATGAGATACACAAATTTTATTTATCAGTATGTTATTAATTATATATGTTTAATATTTGATTAAAAAATAGGAAAAATATGCTGTAAATTTCATGGGGACTTTTCAGTTCTATTTCATTTAATTTGTCTAAAGGGCAAATTAAATGAAATAGATATCATCGGGGCTATATGAAACAGTGACAAGGATGGCTCAAGTGACGGGTCCCACGGTAGATTGATTCTGTCAGCATTTCAATGCAGTGAAACCTAATTTTGAAGATTTTAGCCAACGAGCATTTGAAAGTCGAAAAAATAAAAAATAAAAGAAGGTAATGATAAATTGATGGTTGTTTAGTAGGGGTGTAAACGGATCGGTCGAGTTTTTCATTCATTGTTAATCTGAGTTATTATATTTGAGATACATTAATTTTAATAAGTAACTGATTAATTAATAATAAAAATTATTCGATCGAGATTTCAACTTTGATGGTAAAGTTTTGCGGATTCGACAGATTTTAATTGAAAAAAAAATATTGTACAAAAATATAAGTAAAAGCAAGTCATAATGAAAAAAATATAATAAAACAATCATAATATATTCACTACAAATAAATACAAAATAGATGTAATTTAAAACATTTAGATGTTAATAAAATATTTTGTTATATGAAATAATACCAAATCTAATGTAGAGCGTGTTCATGAGTATTTTGTAAACATAAGCCATAGCCTCGTCACCTCTTATTTTAGCATCTTTTTGTAGGCAAAAAGGTCTGCAATTTTCAGATCGAATTAATCAGATTGGTCGGGTCAATCAGATCAAATGAATTAGATTTAAACCCCTAATGTTTAAGCATTCTTGTTCGTATAAAGATTTGGCTATTATCTGGTAAGAACTAATAAGTTTGTGAATTTAAAACGATTTTATATGATTTTTAAATTATGATGCGAATATATAAATGTATAATTCAGAAATAATGTATCATTTTAAAATGAATGGATTATTTTTTAATATTGATATTATATAAAAGATAAACAAAATTCACTTATTAATATATATTATACAATTTGTATATTCATTATTCATTAAGTTTGAAATAAAAAAATAGAGGTTTTTCAAAAAGAATAATTTGCATATAATATTGAGTCATTGACATTATTCGTATGAACGAGATGTTTCGTTATATCTAGATATGATGTACCTAAAACTTAAAATGAAAATATTCCGGAACTACGCATTTATTTGACTAAAAATACCTACTAGGGATATTTAGACCCCCGGGGTAGGTTCAATGTTACGATGTAAAGCCTACAATTTCCATTCCTTCATTTAATATTATAACTTTAATTTTGGATTCATCCGATTGAATTTGTATACAAAACAATAATAGGTCGTTAATTGTCTCTGTCCCATTTTGAAAAAAAAATCTAGATACCAGAAGATATATATGTGGCTTGTTTATCCACGACAAGTCATTCAAAACTCTTTCTTCTGCACCCAATATGTACATATAATTCTAACGAACAACTAATTGAAAAATATGCGGTGCAACAACTGCCACAAGTATAACCTGAGAGACAAGTAAAAAATAAAAATAAAAATAAAAATACGCGAGATTAATGAATTCTAAAAAGATTATTTTACTATCTTTCCACTTTCAAAAAATTGTGAAAAATTAACTTTCAAATTAATTAAAAAGTTATTGTTTCATGAAAAACATAACCAAACATTTTATAACAAGCAGATTGTTTTTCTTTTTGTCAGTATCCTTCCACTAGACAAATTGTCCAATCCCGAAATTCTATATCTCCGTCCGTGATAACAAATTAAGTTACCTTTTACTTCTTCAAAAAAACCAAAACTGTATTTTTACATATTTAGCACAAAAAAATGCTCCTTTCAGTAAATATAGTAAGACGACGACCAATCTTCAATCTTTTCTTTTTTACGTCCACACTTAATTATGCTTGCATTTTGATGACAATTTCTCATAAAATTCTCATACCTCTCCTGTCCGGCGGTGTCCCAAATCTGCGCCTTGATGTGCTTCCGGTTTATCGTCACGGTTCTTGTCTGAAACTCGACCCCTATCGTCGGCTTCGAGTCGAAGAAAAATTCATCCTTGGCAAACCTCCCGAGCAACTGGCTCTTGCCGACTGCCGAGTCGCCGACCACGACGACCTTGAAGACATAGTCCGTCTCTGCCTCCTCCCCCTGCCAACTCTTCTCCATCTCCTCCCTCATCTTGTACTCTTGTTCTCTGTTCATGTTGTTACTCATGATATCCTGTGTGTGTGTGTGTGTGTGTGCGCCAGTGCATGAAGTTGGAAGGAACCGTGACTTCTGTTCTGTGTGTGTTTTTATCAGAAAATATGTAAAAAGAGAGGGATGAGGGATCAGAGATGATTTAGGTGATTCAGGTGGGGGCATATATAGAGTGATTGGTGTTTGGCTTTTTGGAGAGCAAAGATGGGGTTGGAGAGATGCATGCTGGTCCCCTCACAAGGGTTTCCTACTTTGCTTTTGGTTTTACTTTTAATTATTTTTATTATTATATGAAGGCTTGGAGACAACAGGAGGCATCAGTACTGTCTCACCATTTGTACAGCTGCGTACATGGTTGCAACATGGTATGTAACTACAGATTTTATACTTCGTTGACAATGGGTTATTTTGACAATGTTTGAAATGAACTTTTAACGGAAATGCCACCCATACTTTTTTGATAAAAAAATGAACTTTTAAATAAATATTAAAAAAATAAAAAACAAACATATATATATATATATATATAGAGAGAAAGACTATTATGAAAATATTTACATTTCAGCCGATATGCAAACGCGTTAAAAAATATATTTTAAACTCTAAAAAAAAATTAATTTATGGTTTTCAACTTTTCATTAAATTCATCATATGAAAACCTTATGAGATACAAAAATTACAGTCTTTTGGGTTTTTAAGTCATTCTTTTGAATTTTTAAAAAATAGCTCTAATAATAATAATAATAAATATCTAATGTTTGTGTTATTTTTTTAAAAATTCAAAAGAATGGCTTAAAAAATCAAAATACTCAAATTTTGTATCCCATAAGGTTTTCATATGATAAATTTAATAGAAATTATAAATTAAAGTTTTTGAGATTATAAAGTATATTTTTTGACGTGTTTTCATATCGATTGAAATAAAAATAATTTCACAATAGTCTCTCTCTCTCTCTCTCTCTCTATATATATATATATATATATATATATATATATAGAGATAGAGATACCGTGAGCTTCCGTGAGCTTAACTAAAAAACATATTAAATCATCTCGAAATTTTAATTTATCATTCTCATTAAATTCTTTATATGAAAATCTCATGGAATGCAAAAATTTGGAGCGTTTTTAGCTTTTTAAGTTATGGTTTTTAATTTTTGAAAATCAGCTCTAAAAATAATAATAATATATTCAATACTTGAACATCATTTTAAAAAAATTAAAATGGTGACTTAAAAAGCTCAAAACACTCCAAATTTTTGCATCCCACAATATTTTTATATAAAGAATTTAATGAGAATGATAAATTAAAATTTTGAGATGATTTAATATGTATTTTGAGTTAACCTCACGGAAGGCCTCCGTGAGCTTAAGCTCACGGTATCTCCACTCTCTCTCTCTCTCTATATATATATATATATATATATATATGTTATTTTACTCAATTGATATTATTTTAAATTTTATATGATTTCATTATCTTTTGACCGTCTATCAAAGACAATCAAAATTTTATATAATTTACAATAATTTCAATTTAATAATTTTTGATGGATTATCAGATAATAATGAAATTGTATGAAATTTGAAACATTACAATCTGTAAGCAAAAGAATGTATTTATAATTTTTTTTTTTTAAGATTTTTTTCTATTTATTTAAATGTCCATTATCAAGATTCTCAAAATAAACCATTGTCAAGGATCCCTCCCTTTGATATATTCCTCTCCAGTGGTTTGTAATAAATGATTGGAGCAGGTTTGATTGAGGTTTTTAATTACAGTTTTGGTGATCTAACGTACGCAATTGATCAGGATAGGGTTGCTAAGGTTAAGAAGATGTTGACATGAACATATATGATTTGGTATGCTACTTGGGAATGGTAAAATCACATGTTGCTTAAAAGAAATATATAAATACTAAAACAATTAAGCAAAAAAAAATTTAATTCTTGAACTTGACTAATATATATTGATAGGTATTAAGTCACGCACCGAGCACCGAGTATTGATCATTGAACTAGATTAGTTATCTTGGGGTGTTGGGTATCCGTATTTTTCTTATGAAATTAGCAGGAAACAGAGTTATTCTGGAAGAAACATATCAAATGCTATCTGAATCAAATAAAAAATTATAAAAAAGTTGGAATACTTGTGTACACCGTTTTGATGGAATATTTCTCTTCTAGAAGAAATCCATCTTCCATTTCTTCATTTACTTATTATGTTCTCTTTTTTTTTTTTGAAAACTTTATTATTATTTTATCTTTCTCATAATTTTGTTTATAATGGCTTATTTTTCTTTCTAGCATCATTTTCAAATATAAAGATAGAATTTTGAAATTAATTAGAAGAAGATTTCTTCTGGAAGAGCTATCTCCCACTATATTCCAATAAAAAAGCTGAGTACCAAACACAGTCTTAATGTTTTTCAAACTTTTACTTCATTAATTTCTTAATTGAGATGGACAAGTCGATGTTCTTTGCTTAGACCAAAGTACACAACAAAATTTCTCATGCTGTTTTTATATTTTGAGGTCATGCTTCCATATCTTTCAACAGTGACTGGTAGGTAATAAACTCAATTAAAAAGTTGAATATTTCGTACGAGGTATTTAATTAAGAAATGAAGTAAAAATAATCAACTTCAGTGTTTTGCAATGAAACTGGAGACATCTTTCAGGGTTCCAACCGGTGACAATAGAATTGACGAGATATGAAGGAATTTTTGCTTAAACGGCCATAATGTACAAGTTATCTATAGAGATGGTTTAAGAGCAAATATATTTTATAAACGGTCTAACTAAGAGCGTGAATTGAATTCACGCCCTTTAATCCTGAATTTTTCTGTCTGAGCTCTACCCAAACTATAAGTGTCCATACAATGTCTAAGTTTTAACTATTAGTTACTACAGCTAAAGGGCGTGAGTTGAACTCACGCCCTTTGGAGTCTTTAATTTTCAATTCAATCTAGAATTTTTTTAAAGGATATGAGTTCAACTCACGCTCTTTAAACTATGTTGTTTTCTAATTTTTCATTTAAAAATTAAAAAAACTTTAAAGGCGTGAGTTGAACTCACGTCCTTTAGACCATGATGCTCTTTGATTCTTGAGAAACTAAATAAAAGCTTCAAGGACGTGAGTTCAACTCACGCCCTTGAGATCATGCCGCTCTCTGGTTATTGTCGTCAGAAAGTAAAAAAAAAATTAAGGGTGTGAATTGAACTCACGCCCTTTAGAAAAAAAAATAAGTTGGACAAAACGCGGCAGGAAAAATCAAAATTGAACTCACGCTCTTAGTTAGATCGTTTATGAAAATAAATTATCTTTTTATACAGTCTCCGTAGATAACTTGAATGTTAATATCGTTTAAGTAAAAATTCCGATAGAAAATTCCGAGAATTCCTCGCTTTTTGTCCCCAATCCCCACTAGTTTCCAGCATATCATGAGTAGCTGTGAAAATAATACTTAAAAAAAACTGTTAAACAATATTTGAGCTAAATTAGAGATGCTGATTTTAGTGGCGGATTTAAGTTTATTAAATTGAGTATAATGTCTCTCATTTATTTATTTTAATTATATCTACTACTTTGATCAAATTTGTATTAACATTATTCAATTTTCAATAACTATATGTACTTGAATCCCATAAAATTTTATATAATATTTTATTAATGAATTTAGTAATTTCATAAATTTTTTTAGAGATCGAATGTAAACTGAATTTTTATCCTTTTAAGTATTTTAAAAATAATAAATAGACAATTTAATTCTTGTAACTTCTTTTCAGGAGAAATATTTTACAAAATTATTTTTTTCTATCCAAATTTATTCTTAAAAGGATAATTATGTTATTGTTTTTTATTAACATTCAAATTGATTTTGCTTCCATTTTTTAGATAATTTCATAAAAATATTTTTTACTTTCTAAATAATTTAGTAAAATATTTTTTATTTTTAAACTAATTTGAACTATAAAAGTATAATATTATGTAAATAGATGAACAATTTGTTTATTGTGCTTTCAGTAGCATTTCAGTCGAAATGCTACCGATCCAAATTTTAATTTTTCATGCTCAATAAAATTTTATATCATAATCTTGTAGAATATTAAATTTTACCATGTTTAAAAATTTATTTTACTATACTTATAATTTTTAAAAAAATAGCCCAAAAATAAAAGAAAGTTACAAAAAATTATATGTCAATGATAGACCTTGAAAGTCCTAGTATGGTGGTATTGAAAGGTCAAAATAGTGCAAGAATGTAAAAAACCTAAGGTAGAAATATATAAACCAATTTGAGGCTTAATGTTCAAGTATAATGGCAGCAGAATACAATTTAAATCAATTCAATTCTCACAAGAATATAGCAATCAAAGAAATGTGAGAAAAGAAAAAATAAGATAAAACAAGAACACAAGATGTAACGGAGTTCGACTTTAACAATGCTTACGTCTTCGGGACCCTCAACCTCCAACAATTGAGGTTGAGCCGATATATTAAAAATAGTTTTTACACTTGTAGAACTTGGTCCCTTACACAAAAATGGACTGCCAAGCCTATCGGTAACACGAGTGACAACACACTCAAAACTTGAGTGACAACACACTCAAAATAATGAGCACTACAACTCAAGAAAGAGTTGAGCACAACAGCTCAAGAAGAATATTTACAAGAAGATCACGAAGGATCAAGTTGGGAGAATAGAGAGAAGCTAGATTGAGCTTGAACAAGGATTTGGCTAATTGAGTGTTTCAATCTCTTGAATTATCTCTCACACTTTGTATATGACTAGTAAACTCTCTGGAGTAACCCGTTTATATAGACCTCCTGAAGCTGATCAGAAACAACTTTCGGCCTGAATCATTATAATGATTCACGAATCGTTATAACTGTTCAATGAACCGTTATAACTCTTGATGAACCGTTACAACTCTTCATGAATCGTTATAACTCTTGATGAACCGTTATAACTCTTTAATGAACCGTTATAACTCTTCATGAATCGTTATAACTCTTGATGAACCGTTATAACTATTCATGAACCGTTATAACTATTTATGAACGGTTATAACTCTTTATGAATCGTTACACAACGTTACGCTCTGAAATTTTACAGATAAAAAAAATTCTAAATTTTTGGCTAAACAATATGAAGCATTATAACTCTTCATGAATCGTTATAACTCTTTGAAGCGTTATAACTCTTCATGAATCGTTATAACTATTTGAATCGTTATAACTCTTCATGAATCGTTATAACTCTTTGAATCGTTATAACTATTTGAATCGTTATAACTCTTCACGAGTCATTATAACTGTTCATGAACTGTTATAACTGTTTGGTCTATTTTTCTTGTTTTCTTGCAGTTTAAGCTCAATTTAACTTAACCAATTCAACCAAATTTGAGTCTAACTAAACCTAAATCTAATGTAATCTTGATTAAGCTTTTGTATCTCATCATTAGTCTTGGTTCTTGTGCACTAATCCATTTTGTATTTCAATCCCTACACAAAACTCAAATAAGGCAAATTGTAAAATTCAAGATTGTTTTGCAAATCGACAAATCAAAGAAGATGTTAAGTGTAACAATAAAAAAAAATTATTTTCTAAAAATCATTAAGTATAGTAAAATAATTTCAAAAATGAAAAAAAAATAGTATACTAAAAGATTCTAATACAAAAATTTATTGAGTTATTTAAATTAAAATTTCAATCCTAAAAAAATAAAATTTTAACTAGTAGTATTTTGACTGAAGTGCTACTGAAAATATAATATAACCCCATTCTAAAATTTAAATTATCATTAAACCTCATTGTAAAATTTTCTGATTGCAGCATGGCGCCTCTAAAATGTGTTCCACTCTCTCTTTTATTTTTAAATTCTTCAAAAAAAAAATGAAGGATACATTAACAATTACATTTTTTTTCTCTAAAAAACAATTACTTTTTTTTTGTCATTTCAAATCGTTTGAACCTATGATACTAGGATACTTCTTCTAATTCACCAAATAAGTATCAGATACGCGTCCGATACGGGTGCATATCCGATGCGGTGGGGATGCGTATCCGATATATCATGTGGTGTATCAAATTATTTTATTTACTTTGACTAGTGGATTATGTCTCTGATATGTCCCGATACATCTAAGATACATCTTGGATACGCCTTGATATGTCTCAGATATGTCTCCGATACACCCCGATATGTCTCTGATACGCCCTGATACATCTCCGATACGCCTCGATACATCTTGGATACAATCTAATTAGTTTTTTTTCCTTTATTTTATTCGCTTTTAAGAAATTTTTATTGCGATTTTTTTCCTTTTTGTAATCACTGACAAAGTTACAAACTCATCTCAAATTCTTTAATTTTTTTTATCAAAATACAGTAAATTATTTTTTATATATTATAACAAAATATATTTTATTATTATATATAGCTGCATCAATATCCTATATTTTTTAACTTTTCTGTGTACCATATCCAATACTATATCCGCACCCGTGCCATACAGTTTGAACTAA
This sequence comes from Schoenoplectus tabernaemontani, assembly GCA_037127355.1. Taxonomy (NCBI): domain Eukaryota; kingdom Viridiplantae; phylum Streptophyta; class Magnoliopsida; order Poales; family Cyperaceae; genus Schoenoplectus; species Schoenoplectus tabernaemontani. The sequence continues at coordinate 12,690,054 of CM073749.1, forward strand.
ATATTAGCTAGCTCGGTGCTTCCGAAACCTCTACATACAGACAAATTGGAGATGGGGATATCACTATCAATCTTTTCATTCCAAAGGATGAAACCCATATGAATAGGATATAATGATACTACTAACTCATTAACTAACATGTTGAATTGTTGACCTAAGGAGAATTATTTTGTTGTTAGAACATTTCTTAAGTCAAGAAATAACTACTATATATATATAAGACGTATTTAGCAAACTACTAATTTCGGAAAAAAGAAAATAATTTAATTTAGCAAACTATTATTTGAAATGGAAAGGGACCTTAATTATGCAGCCTACTTGTACCAATTTTAAAATTTATACCTGCAAAAGCAGCCTACTTGTCACAATTCTCTTGAAATAATTAGTAGGAGAGTGCAAAAACCATATCTGGATTGTCTGATGCAGATTTTATGGTCTAGATTACACTTTGTCCGCTACAATATAAAATTAGACATATTAGGTATGGGACACAGGGGTGGAGTCAGGATTTTGATCGGAGGGGAGGGAATTATCGAATTGTAATAATTTACGGGTCCAAATAATTAACTAATCAGGTATTACATAAAGAACTAATAATTTAATATATATTCTTACCTAATAAAAAACTATCAAAATAATAATATTTTACATATTAAAAATAACAACAAAATAAAACTCAAAGTAATAGATAATCAAGTTGATGAAGAAAGTTTTTCTCTACAGAACTTTATATTTTGACATATTTGCATAATTATTTTATTATGTAAGATATTAAATATTTTTCTAAAAATAAACTAGATAATTCAAAGAGGATTTTTTTTTCAAGGGAGTAGATTACCAAAATCATTACCTAAAAATAGTCCAATTTTAAAGGAGGTTCTTCAAATATTTTCGCACAATTGGGTTTGTTTGGCAAATCAAGGAATAGAATTGGAAGAGCGGTAATTTTGGAAGAGTGATAGAATAGTGTATTTTTGAAGAGTGGTAAAAGAGTGGTATTCTTGACTATTCGGAAGAGCAAAAATATTGTTTGGCAGTTGTTAATCAGAATAGTTAAAATATGGATAATTATGATACTAACAATGATGATGATGATAATAATAATAATAGTAAAATAATAATAATAACAATAATAATAATAATGATCATAATCATAATATAATAATAAAAAATTATAATTATAATCATAATCATAATAATATAATAATAAATAATTCTAATTCTAATAATATAATAATAATACAATCATAATATAATAATACAATACAACATAATTAAATAATAATAAAATAATAATAATTATCATGATAATAATAATCATAGTCGTAATCATAATAATATAATAATATAATAAAAAATTATAATTATAATATAATATAATAATAATAATAATAATAATTATTATTATTATTATAGCTATAATCATAATAATATAATTATAATAATAATCATAATATAATAATATTAATATTAATATAATTATAATATAATCATAGCTATAATCATAATATAATAATAAAATAATAATAGTAAGTAATAATCATCATAGTCATAATCATAATAATATAATAATATAATAATAATCAAAGTATAATCATAATCATAGAAATATTATATAATAATAATAAATAATCATAATAAATAATATAATCATATTACTAAAATAATAATTATTATAATATAATAATAATAATAATAATAATAATAAATAATAAAATTTATCATATAATAATAATACTAATAGTGATGTTAATATAATAATAATAAATAAATAATATAATAATAATCATAATATAATAATATAAATATAAATAATCATCATAATCATAATAATATAAAATCATAATAAATAACATAATCATAATCATAATATAATAATATAATAATATAATACAACATAATCAAATAACAATCGCTATTCCGACGAGATCTAATCCGGTATACCATCTATAACTTGGTATACCAGATTAGCACTCTTCCGCACTCTTCTACTTATTCTATAATTCATTTTGGCAAATTAATTCATCAAAATAGCTATTCTATTCTATTTTTTTGTTATTTCACCAAATGTCAAACATACCCTTAATAATGATGTAACCCTTTGCAATTTCTCAGCAAATTCTTTGGAGGAGCTGATCCTTTTGTTCTGACTTTTAGTTATGGGCCACACCATGCAGCTAATATATCCTGTAGTGCGCATATAATATAATTTTCCATATTTCGGGTGTTGTAATATTATTAATATTATTATAAGGTTTAGTTGTTCTGGAAATTAATTGAGGCAATCGAGTTGTTCCTCCCTCAAATCCATTATGGCCAGTGTTCGGTTGTGCGTATAAAGGGAAATAATTAATTTCCCTATTTAAAATAGGTACCTCTTATACTTATTAATGGTGATTGTTGCTGGAAAGGCAGATACTCTAATCCTCTAAAGAACTCGAATTAAATACGAGTTTTAGTTGTTAATTATGATGTGTCGATTAATTTTCAAAAGAGAATGAGACATAATAGAGATTTGTAAGTATAACTGTGTAGGCAAGATAGCGTACCATGTTTACACACACCTCAGTACATATTATTATTGTTAATGTTAATGATTGTACTTATTGTGAAAATAAAAGAGCTAAACTAGTAATAACAAAATAAAGGACATCAAGTATCATGACTAGAAATTTTTGAATGGCAAGTCAATGTATCTCTGAAAATAATCTAAATATCCGCATGCATCAGGTAATAATTAATTAGTGGTGATCATAATGATGTGTTTTGTAGATGTTAATTAGTATGTTACCCAATAAAATAATTTTCTCTTCCTTTTTACCCTTTTCAATTACCAACGCACGGAGCCACCGACATCCTGCTATATTATTGATTAAATAATATAGTGAGTTACAAACTTTGGCACTTCTTATATATGCAGATTAATGCAATTTCCCTTTTTAAAAAAAATCCAAATGTTGATTTTAAAGCAACAATTAGAATTTTTTAATAAGATATGGAGGCATCATTTCATTTATCTAGAATCGGATGGTTTATCATTTTGTCGAACATATTAATTATATATTTATCAATTTCAGAATTTTTATTTTACAAATTTCAGGAATCTAATTATATACTCTCATCAAATATAATTAATAAATAATTTCCTCAGGACAGTCAGCGACACGTTTGAGCATCACGCAAGTTCAAAATTGTCATGTTTACTATTGTACTTGAATTATTTCTCAGCAAAAACATTTTTTTTTAATTTACAAAATTTTAATTTCGAAAAATTCCGTTTATTTGTCCTCGTTTTGGAAATACTGAATAATTTTCCAACACATGCAACCCTATGGATATATGTAATATATATTAAAGTTACTGTTAATCTAGTAAAATCTGAATGCCTTGCCAGCTTGCCTTATGTCAACTTAAGAGCTGTAAGAGGTCGGACACAAAAGAAGTCAATGTAAATTTAGGACCGCAAATGAGTCGAATTCGAATGAGTTGGACTTAACTCATGTTCAATTTATGAAAATACAAATCAAATTGAATCGAGTTTGTGAAATGCTTTAAGTTGAAAATTCTAATTCAAGTTCAATTCATTATTATTTGAGCTGACTTGCGAGCTAACTCACGAGCCAATACATATGTGTTGATTCGGTTTGATATTTAGATTTGATACATCTACAAATTGCATAGTTAATATATCTATAAGATTTATACAATAGTTAATATAAAATTAGTAGATTAACAAATTATATTTTTAATGACATTTTTGTTGTATTAATTTGAACGTGTGGATTGACAAAAAACTATTGAGTCGGATATACTAGTCGATTTACAAGCAAGTAAGAGACGCGCTAAGCCGCTGAGATGTTGAGAGAGAATGAGAGATGAATTATCGGTTAGAGTTCGACAAAAAAAATAGCATATAGATTATTATTATTTGAGTTGAATCAAGTCACAAATCAAACTAATTCCAACTCAAACTCAATTTATATAACTACCGATTCAAATTAGCTATCCATACACTACATACAACTACCGATTCAAATTAGCTATCCGAGCCGATCCCGATCTCTTTTCTAAATGTAATAGTGTAGTTGCAACGCGCATCCATACACTACATACAACACGACCTTGAATTGTGCTAACAATAGAATTTCCAGGTTGCAACCAAGCTGTTCCCAATAAATTAAAGAAAACAGAGAGCAGTTTTCAAATGAATCCATAGTGAGCTCTGACGAATTATAAAAGCCAGTTGCACAAGTGCCGGGCCAGTATCTGAGTTTGGAAAACTAGCAAATGCCCATTCCCTAAAGCAATACTTCATTTTCAGTGATATGGTTGATATTGCTTTGATATGGTACAGGTGGGTTTGCTTAGCATCCAAGGTAGCTTTGTTTTTCCTTTTCTTTTCCATGATAGCCCACTTTGTGATGTCCCAAGTTTAGTTAGCCACGAAAGTTTGGTGAGTTCCTTTCATAATGCTTATACAGAAGTAATTGGACATTTGGACAACAAAAAAAAAAAAAAAAAGGGTTGAGAACATGACAGCCACTAGGAGAACCGACTACATTTGTTCCCAAAAAACATATACTCAATGAAGAATTCGTTTATCTCGTTATAAATTAAGGCATCTATTAGGCGATGGCAATAAAGCCCATGGTTCGTCCGGTCTATCCGGACTCACCCGATCTGACGGCCGATTCGTCCGGCTCGGAGGTCAAACAGGTAGAGCCGGGTGGGTACGGGTTTAGGGTGAGACCCGTCCGTCCGACCCGTAATATCAATAATATATAATATATATTTATATGTGTTATGTATAATTATATAATTATATATAAATAACTTATCAAATTGGGTAAAATTAATAATTTAACTAATAGAATGTTCATTTAAATTAATTCTTTTAATTAAATATCACAATTTATAAATTGAGTACTTGAATTGGTGCAAATATTTAATAATGTTTAGACTTAAAAAATAACTTATACTATGATAGTGTAAATATTTAATAACATTTTAGTTTAGATACAATAATCATTATCTAAAGATATAATATTAAGAAGAGAGAAATTGTTAATCAAAGAAATTATTAATTGATTATACAATAATTTAATTAAAAATATATAGCAACAAAATATCGTTGACAAAGTCGGGCTAGGACGGGTAGGCCCGTCAAGCATTATGGGTGGGTCGGATCATCAAATTTAGGCTTGGAGGTAAGGGCCAAGTAGGCCGGTCGAGGGTTTTAAAAGCATTATGGGCTCCGGGTTTGATATAAACCTGGCCCAACCCGGCCCATTGTCATCCCTACCCCATCCTTAGGAATGACAATAAAGCTCATGGCCCGTCCGGCCTACCCGACGGTCGACCCGCCCGGCCCGGAGGTCTAACGGGTAGGGTCAGGCCGGGTCAAAGGACGGGCCGGACGAGTACGGGTTTAGGGTGAGGTACGCCCACCCGATCCGTAATATCAATAACATGTAATATGTATTTATATGTGTTATAAATAATTGTATATAAATAACTTATCAAATTGAGTAAAATTAATAATTTAACTAATAGAATGTTCATTTAAATTAATTCTTTTAATTAAATATCACAATTTGTAAATTAAGTACTTGAGTTGGTGCAAATATTTAATAACATTTTAGTTTAAATACAATAATTATTCTCTAAAAATATAATATTAAGAAGAGAGAAATCGTTAACCAAAGAAATTATTAATTGATTATGCAATAATTTAATTAAAAAAATATAGCAACAAAATATCGTTGACAAAGTCGGCCGGACGGTACAAACGGGTAAGCCCGTCAAGCATCATGGATGGACCGGGTCATCAAATTTAGATCTGAAGGTAAGAACCGGTAGACCGGGCCGAGAATTTTAAAAGACGGACCGGACTCCGAATTTGACATCCCTACCCATCCTGCACCCTGCTCAACCTCTTTTGAAGTTGTGTATTATCTGAATCCACATCCACTGTTATGATACTCAGTAACTTACTGTCGTTGTGTATTATGCTCAGCTCTTATGATATCTCAGTAACTTACTGACCGTTATGTCATTTCATTATTGCAACTACCCGATTTGCGTCTGTTTTGTCCAAACCATCTGAATCATGATGGATGGTTGGTTTCTGGTTTCAGTTGGACAAAAAGTAATAAAAGCATGATCATAATATCACTGTTCTGACTTATGACAGTGGATGTGAAGTAGATTGCTTTGTGCATATATTAGGCTTGTGACACTGTTAACACCGTTATAACATTTGGGCCATATTGGGCCTTGATTATAAAAAACCAGCAACGGAACCAGTAATGCAGAATTAGTATGAATACTGTCTGACCATTGCTGAATACCATTAAACAATCCTTGTCAGTACAAAAGAAGATGCTTTACATACCATTCCCAGCCTTAATCAGAAACTGTATAATGTAATAACAAATATTATTGCATTATACAGTCAAAAAATCAAGTACTGTCCCAAAAAAATTAGCAAATTCTTTCTATGCACATATACCGTAAATATTAAACAATCAAATTTCAAAAAGATGTACTGTAATGACCAGAATAGCACATGCACATATCATGACAGGTCAATTATATAGAAAGGACGTGCCGCACCTTGACACGATTAGCACCGCTGGTTCTCTGCACTTCTCTTGCAATCCTTTCAAATTCAGTTGCATCCCCAATGCTTTTTGACGGCCCCACCACAACAACTTTTGTGCCACTCAGTTCATCACAAATCCTTGAGAACTCGGCCATTACCTCATCTAACATACTCAACTTCCCTTTCTTTGCCAGAAGCCTAATAATAGTAACAACATGTTTCTCATAGCCACCACTCTGGATTAACTTCATTACCTGTGATACAGTTATTTGTTTAATCTACTATTGTGTGTCCGACAAAAAAATAATGTGCGCGCATGAAGTAGATATTGCTGGGACAGGGCATAACCTCAAGATTTTGAGACAACTGTAGCACAGAGTTAGTACCAGACATAACTTATACACTTACATCCTAATCCAGGGGGGGGGGGCAATTATCGCGTACTAAATAAAAAATTAATAATTTAATATATATGCTTATCTAATAAAAAAATTATTAAAATAATAACATTCTATATATTAAAACAACAACAAAATAAAGCTCAAAGTAATAGATAATCAAGTTGATGAAGAAAGTTTTTGTCTACGAAACTTTATATTTTGATATTTTTACATAATTATTTCATTATGCACGATATTAAATATTTTTTTCTCAATAAAAATAATCAAACAATCCAATCCAGGAGGAGGACAAATTACCGAAAAACACTATTTTTCAAAATCCAGCCCCCCCCGGGTACTACATGGGTCCGCCCGTCCTAATCTGTGCTGAATGATTTCTTATAGTGATATATATCTTTTAGAGTGGTTTTAATATAATCAATCACAAAGGAGGCAATACTTCTTTTTCAACAAATTCTCTGTCCAGAAATATTGCACATTTTGTTTTTAATTAGATCATGAATTATTTTAAGTCGATTTGTACATTACTCCATCCAGTCAACAGATTTTATTATAAATAATTATTAATAAAATAATATTATTAATAATAAGAGTGAGAACGGGTAAATTCCAAATCTACGAACCAAACCGCGCCATGATCGCGCCGGTGGCGTCTTTCACAAACGCGCCACGCGGCAAGTGCGTCTTTCACCAAACGCGCCACTGGCAGTGGCGCGTTTCCTCAGACCACGCCAGTGCCGGTGGCGCCTATCTTTGCTATAAATACCACCCCGCGCGTTCATTTCTCACAACCACAAAAACAACAAACATCCAATTACAACAAACATCCATTTTTCTTCAAAATGCTACCGGATTTAAATTATAATCCCGATGAAGAAAATTATACTGCAGAACAACCGAGCGGCAGTAAATTTTTGACGGGAATATTTCCAAACCAGAATGAAACCAATTCCTATCCAACCCACGATCAAATCAATTCCTATCAAACCTACGATCAAACCAATTCCTATCCAACCCACGATCAAATCAATTCCTATCAAACCTACGATCAAACCAATTCCTATCCAACCCTCGATCAAACCAATTCCTATCAAACCCACGATCAAAACAATTCATATCAAACCTACGATCAAACCAATTCCTATCAAACCTACGATCAAACCAATTCCTATCCTACCTACGATCAAACCAATTTATATCCGTATCCAAATATTGACAAGAATAATATAATTTATCAACAACCAAACCCAAATGCGGTGCCACTATATAATTTTTTTGGCGGTAGTAGTAGTACTACGTATGGTCGTAATTTAGCGATAATATTGATGACGAAGTAGTGTTGATCCAACGATAATGGAATTAAGTGATGATCAGGATGAGCAAGATGATGGCGGTCCGTATTATTCAAATGAAGAAGAAACAGGAGAGGATTACACTGACCAATCGATCGATGAATCTGAAGATGAGGAAATTCAGAGATGCGATACCACATTGTTAGTTACCGGACGAACTGAGAGACACCATCCCGTAGATTAAATTATAATTAATCTACATAATTAATGTACACAATTAAATTAAATTATAATTAATCTACATAATTAAATTAAATTATAATTAATCTACATAATTAATCTACATAATTAAATTAAATTATAATTAATCTACACAATTAAATTAAATTATAATTAATCTAGACAATTAAATTATATTTATATAAAATTACCTTTAATTGCAAAATCCAAACACAAAAATGCTCGCGTACGTTTTTTCCTCCTCTTCTCTTCTCTTCTCTTTCCTTCTCTTCTCTTCTCTTCTCTTCCCCTCTCTCTTCCTCTCTCTTTCTCTCTTTCTCTCTTTCTTTCTCTCTTTCTCTCTTTCTCTCTTTCTTTCTCTCTTTCTCTCTCTCTTCCTTTCTCTCTCTCTCTCCTCTCAACACCGCGCATCATACCTGCGCGTTTGATATTTATATGGGTGAAACGCGCCACGGCAAGGCGCGCGCGTTCACCCGCGCCAGAGCCAGTGGCGCGTTACGATTCGTATATTTAGAATTTAACCGTTATCAGTCTTATTATTAATAATATTATTTTATTAATTATTATTTTTAATAAAATCTGTCCAGTCAACATTAAGTGAAATGAGATTATGTGGTTGTATGTGAGCAGCTGAATACCAATTTGCCATGAAGTTATCAATGCTATATGGTTGAATATTTAAGTAAATAGTAAACCAAATACTGCAGTCAGAGGCCAGGAGAGATGATTTTTCTGGTTTTCATAACAGACATGATCAATTCTAATAATCACACTGTCAGGTTTATACTATTACTGACACTGCATATCACTCCTAAATCATTAGCCAACACGAACCTTATTTATCTTGCTTACCATTTCAACCTTTTCCGTTTCCTTCACAATCGGATCAATAATCACAGCTCTAACACGCCTCACCAACCGGCGTGCATCAACATCAGCAGCCGCAAGTGTGCCAGCGCGGCAGGTTGCATCAGCCAGGGCAGCGGCATATCCAGTGGCAGCACGGTGGTGAAACTTAACAGAATTAGATGGACTTTGAACAAAAGAGTGAGATTTTGGTAGAGGAGATGGTTGAAGGTGTGACTTGGCTCTGGATTTGGAATGCAAAGATTGGGATTTGGTGTGGAAAGAGAGGTTTGTGGTGGAAGGAAGGGGAAGAGTGAAAGTTTTGAGGAGAGAGATGGAGGAGGCTTTGGGGGAGGCAGGGAGGAGGAGGGAACTACCGCCGCCGCCTGATTTGAACGAGGCGGTCACCGGAGTGGAGAGAGTATCCATTCGAATTTCGAGGGGAATTATGGAATGGAGCGTGGATAGTAGTACATGGTCCTCTTCTCATTTTTCATCTCAATTCTCAACCACGCAACTGGAACGACTGATGAGAGGTCGAGACAAGTTGCGTTGCTTGTTCCCCCCTCTTCTCCGCCAGTCACCACTCACCTGTGGTAATGATCTGAATTGATTTTTGATACAGATCCGTTGAAAACTCTTCGGACCCGTTAAAATTCTTCCACGTGCGAATTCATATCTGAATCCATTCAATTCAGATTTTACTTTGAATTTTTTTAATTTCATATTTAAATATTATCAATAAAATCTATATTTATATATTTGTCCCATTTTTTTAATGTTTTACTTGAATGTATTTTAATTATACTAGTTATATTGTCCATATTTTATTATGGGTGTTTATATATTATATTTTTTATACATTAAAATTAAAAAATGTCATTATGTCCCAATATAAAATATGATAAAAACAAAATAAAAAAGCAAATACAATGAATCATTGCTTTTATGCTATAATCATATATTTTCTTAAAAAAATTATAATTAAATTTCAAATTTGGTAAACTCTTTAGCAAAATGATATCTTTTATGAAATATATATATCATCAATTGTATAATTTTTAATGTAGCGAATGTATTATGAATTTAACAAAAAAATAATATTTTTATTATAATCTATTAAGTCATAATTTTTTTAATATATATCTACGTTTTATATTCTCTCTAAAAATTAATTAATGAATTTTAGTCAATCATTATCATTGCAAAATCAAGGCGTATAAGGAATAGATATTATGTTGTATTTGTTTACATTTTTAACTAATTTTTCGTTTATTTTTACACAAAATTTCCATAATTCATACAAATGTTTTGAATAATATTTTTATGTTTATATGTTTATATATTTATCAAAGCTAAATCAACCTGGTAAGGTATGAATTTTGCAAACAGAATCATCATAACTCATAAAAATATTTCTAATAACGGTCCTCGATATGTTTATCCAACCTATATCAAGGAAAATATACACGAACTGTAATCAAATTTTCACTTACAAAAATTTTAGATTGCATTTAAATTAGTTGATTTTGATCTTATTTCTTCCCATAAAATCACCAAAACTCACAAAATATTCCAAATAATATATCTTATATATTTATATATTTATCACAACTATGTGAGGCATGAATTCGTTTGAAATTCTACATAAATGCATTAAAGTAGATTAAAGAGGGTTTCAATGCCTCCATTTTTGTGTCTTCGTCATTCCTCCAGTTTTTCATGTTCTAATATCTCAAAATTTAGAACTAAAATAACAGTTAGATTTCATCTAAATAACTTTATTTATGTATAAATTAAAAATTATAGTATTTGAATATAATCTCATATGACATCAAGAGCTTGCAAAAAGAATATAACAATATGAATAATTTGTGGACGTTGATTTTTGAACTTATTTATTCATACAAAAGTAAAGTGAAAAAAAATGAATATTTTTTATGCGTATGAAAAATATACTATAGATCAAATCTAATGATTTTATTTTGATATTTCAATTTTAAATTTTAAGTTATTAGTAATTAAAAAAATAAAGACATGATGGGGACACAAAAAATGTAGGCATTAGAAACCTTCTCTTTGAATTAATATGTTTGTGGTACTAACAAATTGTCGTCTCATTTGTACACTTAAAATTGTGAAAACTCATAGAAATATTTCACATGAAATATTTGTTTCTTTAAATATTTACGGAGCTCGATTAAGCTAATAAGACCCTAATTTCTTATAAACTTCCAGCCAAAATACATTAAAACCGGATTTTAACTAATATATATCAGTTTTTATTTAGCATATGCCATATCTCACCTAAACTCAAAAATAAAATAAAAAGAAGGTTTACGGACAAAAGAGAAGGAAATAATGGAAGATGCCAATGCAAAGAGAAAAAAAAAAAGACGGAGGACAAAGGTGAAATCAGAAAGAGCCTTTCTTTCTACTTCCCTTGTGAGTAAAGAAAGAGCCATTTTTATGCTGCATGTGCCATGTTATGCATTTAGTAGTAAAGAAGATACTTCGAGAGCGTGAGGACGTCTACTTTAATAATGTGATGAATTAATATAGTATGCATGTAAATTATATATATTTTTGAAAGACTGGCAGTGGTTGCCAGGATCATTGATTGAAATACTTCAAAAATTACAACACGAAAACTGGTAGTGGTAATAACGTAGTGTGAGTTATAAGTTTATCAATTATGCTATTATTTGATATAAATCATGATAGAATTTATTTCAGCATGCACATATTTAAAGTTATGATCTGCTACATGAATGAATCGTCCATAACGCATATGTTAGCAAGAAATAAGAAATTGTTTCATAATTTTATTTTGGTATTGAAAGTCCAATATATTTGAGAAGATTAAGCTAAAAATGGATGCTTTGTCCACATACCAGCTGAGACTGAGAGCAGTGAAATTGAACTAATTTTGCACCACCATTTCTACTTCAAAAAAAAAAAAAAACTTGCACCAGCATATTTACAGTCCAAATGAAATTTCAAAATATGTTGGTGTAAACTCGAATTGCTTCCCTGTATGAAAATGTCGACCTAATTGGCATCAATAAACAGGGCAACCGTCGACCACAATACCTTTGGCAGTCGGACAAGATGCCAAAGGACATCCATCCAAGTCATTTCCCCACCAATTCAAGTTTATTTCCTCCAAACCTAAGCAAAGATAAATCAAAACAGCCATAAAAGCTAGGCCTGCATCCAATGCGCCAGACAACACATAATTGTGCCGCTGCCACCAATCTCTTCTGTACTTGTACACAACATATCCTGACAAGAACCCAACAAGTACCCAAGTTGTGTAGTTCACTGCTGTAGCTGGGGGCATCATGCTAGTTGCACCAATCAAAACCGGCATGTTAATCAAGGTAATCCATGTTTGTCTGGGGAACATTTTGTGGGCCAGCCAGACAAGGAATGGGGCAATTGCCCCAACTAGGAAGAACCAGTTAATTGCAGAGTAGGTGCCGAGCTCACCAAAAATGCGGCGGGGTCCAATAAGTCCCCAGATAACAGAGGCATCATAGAATACATGGTCGCTGGGACATGTCCAGGGGCTGTCAGAGGAGAGGAGTTCGGTATTGCATATGTTTGGTATTGAATCTATCAGCCACCATGCCGTGCCAAGGTATACTATTGCGGCAATTAGGGTCCCCACCACCTGTCATGTATGATTTTATCTCATTAATTGGACAGTTGGACTTCATATGGTATGTTTAAACATTTTTTTAGAGAATCTGGAGGGACAGATTCAATTAGAGAGAACCTAACCTGAGCCATGAACATTGTTCGTGGCGGGATCTTCATGTAGTGACCTAGTTTGAAATCTTGCAAAAATGTCAAGGCTTGAGTCATGCTTATGTATCCATATACCTTGAAGCACATGTTTGCAACGGGACGGCCCGGGTAGAGATACCCCATGATATACTCTGTAATGATGTTCAAACCTGGTGTCTGTTTTGCACGCATTAATTCATATAATTAGCCTCATATGCAGTGATAATAGTTCTTACTTCAATTTACTGGAATAAATTTAACCTGGTTGGTTGTAGCGGTAATGATACCAATGGGCAAAGTGAAGAAGATGGCCAGAGCACATGCAAGAAGCACGCCCCACCAGGGCAACTGGAGCTGATCAATGTAGTACTCACATGCAAATATTGTAAGTGCTATGTTGGCAATGAGAATGCACACAAACCACCACTCTGGCACCTGTTTGTATTTGCTCATAAGCCTTGTGTGCACATCCATCTTCTTCTCTTGGAAAGCTGATTTGCTCAGTTGCCAAATCTCTCTGCAAAAGAATCACTGACTTGTTTTAAAATGATTGCCAAATTAAAGAAGAATTGAAGTTGTACATGTCTCTAGTATCTGTCAAAACATCACTTAATGTGCAGACAAGTCCAACACTTTTTAAGATTATTCAATTTCATGTGTAATTTTGCTTCTTCTTTTTTTCTTTTGTAACAAAAAGGAGGCATGTATGTTTTCCATCACATTTCATCAGACGGTTGGTACAAATAAGACCCTCTACTAAAAAGCTCAATCTTTACCTTCCATGGAAAAGAAGCACATGACTGATAGTAGCTGTGAGTGATGCAAAGCCGACACCGTAAGTGACCACAAAGAAGGTACTAAGATAAAGTTGCCCGTACTTCTCATATGCCTTAATGTCAAGATGAAAATCTGAATCAATGATGCCTGTGATATTGTACTTGTGCCCGCTTGCGGTAAATAACCCGTCTGAAAATATAGGGAATGTCTTGGCATTGTACAGATTAAGCCAATACCCTATCGGAGCGATAACATACATCACAAGGATAAAACCTGCTGCCACATTTGCTGTTGCGAACCATGGACTTGCAAGAGGACTACCTACATTGTTCAAAAAAGAAAAACAAAACAATGAAATGAATTCATTATTGTTGAAAACTCAAAATTGATTGTTTGATTTATAGCACATGCATGATCTACCACATGATGTACCTAGATATGAGGAGATTGTTGACCAGTCAAGGCCGATAGCACCGATCCCAAGGCCGTATAAACCGGATCCTAGCTGTTGTGCCAAGACTGAATGTGGGAATATCCAGCAAATCCATGAGAGAGAGGTGAGCATCTGGAATAAGTATCCTGGGAATATGTAATATGCAAAACTGCATATAAATGCAACCAGAAAGAATTGGTTGCGAGTCAAACCACCTTTTTGGCGTTCTTCCTTCTCATGAAGTGCTCTGTGGAGAAATAAGGTCATAATTTCAGTATCTTGTCAGCAAATCTGATCTTTGGTTTTAGTCAGAAAATGAACAGGAAATTTGATATCATTCCTTACATTTGCCAAATGTGGCAATTATAGCTACTTAAACAAAAGAAATTTACATTAGTTTTTTTATTATTGTTATTATTATTGCATGAAGCCATGAATTGGAGAAAACTGAAATTCCTTCTTCTTCCATGCCAGTTAATGAAAATAATTTTGAACATATAACATCTTAATTATCATACAAATAACCCGTATATAGCAAGTCAATATTCATGTGACATGTACTGTGTATGGAATTGTACTGTTATTTAATCTGTTGTTGCTTTAATTTATCCCTCTTTTTTATCTGAAAAATACAGCATTGTTATTATTTATTTTTATTTTCAGATACGGGAAATGCATTTGAGTTTAATATATATTTCTAATTTAAGATCTTGTTTCTGGTGCTCTAGTTATATATTTTTTTTCAATGGATATGTCCGGTTCATGATTATCAATTTTTATACTCAACTGAAATTGATTGGTCAACCATTGAAAATTTATTCCATCATAAAAAGACAAAAGAGAACGATAGCTGTCTATTTTTCTATTTTCCTTTTTCATGGCAGAGACGTGCAAGCGATAGCTTATAGATTCATTTAGGGAAAAGAAATTGCAATATATTTGTGTGATGAGCTGGTATTGTTTTGGATTATTAAGTTGAATTAATGGATCCATGGAAGAAAATATCACGTGCGGCATGCACAAAGAATATTAGCAGTAATATTTTATTATGGTTTTAGTTTATCTATGTTTATCATTACATTTTATCATACTAAATTACTTACTAAACAATGTCAACACTGCTAATTTAAGAAGGTTTTGAATGCGTATGTTCATCTAGCTGGGAAAACAACACTGCTAATTTAAGAAGGTTTTGAATGCCTTCTCCAGCTTGTCACATGGCTGGCCGAGTTCTGTTACAAGCTCCCCACATTGTCCCCAGAACTTTGCTGATGAGGTAAGCAGCTAAATTTAATAGTGTTCCCAGCCCAGATCCAAAGAATCTCTAAGGTGAGAATTAGACCCAATAAATCTGGGATAATTCTGAAGTTCTGAGAGTAAAGATGTTTTTTCTTGGCTGGAGAATCTCCACATCTAAATTCTGTACAGTATTCTTAAAATTAAAAAAAAAAGATTCTGTATGATTTAGTTTAGTATTTCTTTCGTACAGGCATTGATGAAAAGGGCCCCACGTGAGAATTGCCCAGCTAACTCTTGCATTTGGACTTTTGTTCGTTCAAGTGCATCGCCGTGGCAAATTAAGAGGAAGGGGATATCAAAAATACTTGGAAGAGAGAAAAATAATTTAAAATTTACATATGGTACGTATTGTTATTTTTTGCAGGAAAAAATTTCATGCCTTACAATTTTAAAAAATTAAAATTTGTGCATCGTTAATTAATTATTAAGGATGACAACTTAATCCTGAAATTAAGTTTCTATAGAAAAAACAACTTAAAAGGATGTATCATAACCTCATATGTTGTAGTGCATAAAATATAAAATAATCAATGTCTAAAATAAATAAGAATTTACAATATTTGAGAAGCATCCACATACCTAAAAAGTGAAACCTGAACCAAATTATATGGCCACCACATTGCCGCCGGCTCAACCAGGTATCGCCGGAATATTCCAGCCCAACCAAAACCCAACACCTGCCATTAAATGTTGTATTCATTGAAAACAATTGCAGATCAAATTCAAACATAAGAAAAAAAGAGAAAAAAAAAGAACCAATTAAAAGTAAATCAATTATGAACCTATGTACATAACAGAAACAACACAAACAAATCTAACAGATCCACCATTACCTGTGTAGTGAGCACAACAAGCAGAGAAACAAAGAAAGTGATATGCTGCTTGTAGAAAACTCTTATTGCTGTGATAACATGAATTGCATACACTGTGCCGGCACCAGAATTGGCAAAAATAGTGATTAGGACATGCTCTTTCATGTTAAATGGGCCCGGATTCAAACTAAACTCCCATTTACGTCCCTCAAAAAACACATGCGTTGGTAAAGCAGCAGCCATGAGGCGGCCAAGCGGTATGACGGCGATCTGAGCAGATATCGCAGTGATGCTTAGTGGCTCCTTGCGGTACCAGAAGAATTGGTTCAGGAAAGAGAGTAAGGCGCATGAGATGGTGCCGAGGACCCACATGCGAAAAGTGAGGACTGGTTGTGTCGAGTCATCTGTGACTGGTACGGTCAAGGCGACTTGTTCAATCGGAGAGTTTTCTTCCTCTTCTTCTTCCAAGTTTTTATTCGGTGAAGAGGTGGAGGGAGCATCATCCACTGCATGATTTACAGAATATTGTCACAGATAGAGATAGAGGAAAAGAAGAGAGAAGAGGGGTTGGGTTAATGGTGTTAACTTACAAAGAGGGGTGGTGATTTGGTGATGATGCTGTTGTTCTTCCTCCTCCATTGTTGGTTGGTTCAGATAGCGTCCCTTGTTATTTCTTTTCTAAGTTCCTGGTTTTTCCTATTTTTGTTTGTGATGGTTTGGAGATTCCAGTAGGTGGGGAGGCGAAAAGAGTATCTAGCACTGGTAGTTGGATCTTGGAAAGGAGGATGAAAATTGAAAAGGTCAAAAGTAATTGGCAGTTAATTCCGTTTCTCTTTTTCCAGCTAGCTGGAAGCTGGATCTCTCTCTCCAAAGGAGTTACAATGAATCCGTAACGACTGTTTAAAAGGAAAATATTGTGTACAGCTACAAATTAATTGTTATCCAACCTCATCAATTTCTATGTTAGTCACAACTAAGTGTTAATAGATAATAACATATACAAGTTGTCGTCGGTAATTTGGTATTAATTAATAGACAATATATGTACTATGTAGTAAAATTTTCTTTTCTCAAAAATATGCTCAATGTATTCAATGTAAACCGTCAGATTGAAAATAAACTATATTTTTTTAGAAAAAGATGAGGGAAAATAAACTATATTTTTAAAATGAACATTTAAAGATTGGATTTAATATAGACCACGGAACATATATATATAGTAAGAAGAAAAAAGGAAAAAAAAAATATCTGCGTTGAGTGCATTTACTGAACAATTGAGGAGACCCATGTGGCCCCTTACAACACGGATCCGATTCTCTGTTATTCCATAGGATAATAGAACTCTGTTTATTTTGGTTGGTGTTCTTAAATAAAAAAATAAACGTATCCGATGAATTTCGAAGAGAGAAGAAAAAAATAAATCAATATGGAGCCTTCATTTTTTATCCGAAGGCCCAATCACAATAACAAATTTATTTTATCCCTCTAGAATAACAGGGAATCGGTTACGTCCAACACAAATAGCCCACATGGGTGGGAATCAGATCTACCGTCGCGCGGCACCGTGCGGCGCAGAACGTGGTCTGTTCGATCACTTCGAGATTCGTGCTAACTCGAATCTTAAAGTATTAACTCGAATCTCGAAGTGATCAAACGAACCACGTGCCGCGCGACAGTGGATCTGGGTCCCACATGGGTGGTCCTTTGCTGGGTCCACAGAAAATGACTCACATGTAGAAATCTGAAATTCAACTTTTGACTTATAATACTTGTACATATATAGTGAAATACGCATCCATAGCATAGCCCCAACAATTTTTCTTTTGCAAGACATCAAATATATATGAATAGTCCACTTCTTAAACTATTGATTTTTTTATAGTTCATATCATTTTTACCATAATTAAAATGAGTAATATCGTTATCTATGAATGAATTCTAATATTTTCATATTTTTTACTGAAACCAACGGTAGAACCAATTTTAAAAGCATAAACAAAGAAAGATGTTGAATAATTAGGCGAATTAGGGTATTCGGACCCATGTAGAAATATAGAGGAGCAATTCATTGGGCCACTTCCACTTTACATTTCTTTATTTTTTTTCCAACAGTTATTTTATCGTTAAAGCTCACTCTGTATATATATTGTCTATTCGGCAACTGTAACAATATCAGAAAAGCTTCAATAAAGATCTTTTCATCATCAATCAATTTCTCTAATCCCAAATACGAATTCTCAACAAAATAATGGTAGCATTTAAATGGAACAGATTTATAGACTAATTAGACAGAAATCTGAATGACAATTAATTTAATATTCTCCACATCCCATGCCAGTATTAGGTAACAATTCGCAAGGAACCGTCATGCAGGCGAATGATTAAGTTCTCTGGTGTGTTTCTGCATGAAACACGTTCTGTACTTAAATTAATGCAACGATTATATTTTAACCTTGTAGTCTTCTAATGCAGTGATTGTATTCTAACTTTGCAATCTTTTATAATTTGGCAAAATCATAAGATGATATTCAATCTTTTCATCGGGCAGCCAAACCTCACGAAATAATGATGCATGTCATGATTATGTAGAGAGGAAACATCTATAGTTTATTCTTGTTCCGTTCATCCAATTTATATTATAAGTGCATATTTTTGCTGAGAACATATAACTATATATTAACATTTTTCATTTATCTTTTTCTATATGCATTTATATAAAAAATTTAATAACAATAATTGATAATAATTATGTGTTTTATTCATTTAATACTACCTACATGCTATACATATATAATAGAGATGGATACAGTTGGGTCGACATGATTAGAGGTGTCGATACAGTTTGGATGATGGTTATTTTATTATCATATTCATTTAAAATTATTTTTATTCATATTCTATCTTTACCATTAAAATTAGGTTTATCATACTCTATTTTATCTATTAAAATAAATGGATAATAAAATAATAATGAATACTAACGAATAATACTAATATAATAATGAGTTTATCATCATTTATAAAATCATCTTAACTCATTCCATTTATATAAATATATCTCTATTTTACTAATATGAAATCAAATTTTAACTATGCAATCAATTCTGACTTAAGACATTTCAAAACAAATAAATTAAAAATATATAAATATCTCTTGTCGAATTTTTTAACTAGAAAATAAAATGTATTAAAATAAAAAATCTTAACTAAAATAAATTCTTACATTGTATCATCTTATCATTTTAAGAAGTACTCTAATAACATCTTATCTAAAATAAAATCTTACATTACATTATCCTACCATTTTACGAAGTACTCTACTAAATTTTATTCAAATATTATAATTTATAAGATGGTAGAATCTGAGAAAGATAATAATTATAATTCATAATTCATAATAATTAACTCACATAATTCAGGACAACTAACATAGAAAAAAAATATTACATGAGATAATTATATTAAAAATAATATAAATTATTTTTAATAATTTACCTTATAAGATAAACAAGTATGAAATTATCTTTACTCATATCCTTATTAAATATAAAAATAGCTTACTCACAATGGCGGATCTATATTGTTAAAATGGGGTTCAATGCCCCCATCTGATTTTCAAAATGTACAATTCTATGTGGTACTTTTCATGTTATACAAGCATTTTGTTAAAAAAATATATATATTTAAATCTCATAAAAATCTAAATTATTTTCATTGTGACATCATAATTGTAATTTTTTGTTTTATTATTATTATATAAATATAAAAATTGATTAATAATTGACTCTCATTTTAAATTTTTCTGTCTACACCACTACGTTCTCATATTAAATAAATTAACTACTAAATAACGGAGTCGATATACTATACGATTATATCCTATCATCCTTTTTTGTTCAAGTTGTAAAAATTGTTAATTGTGCTCTGTTCAAATGAATCAGATTCGAGTTTTGTAAATTATTTATGGGTTCTCAGCTAATGTTGAACCAAAAAAAAAAAAAAAAGATAAGAGCGATAAATTAAATGGAGGCTGATAACTGTCTCCGTCATTCCGTCCCCAAAAATTATCCCCATCAATTGACCGCTGGTTGTGGTGTGCTGAAATGAAAGTCAAAGAGATGCCTCAGAGTGTAATTCATGTAGTGCTCCATTTCAGTATGTATCTAATATTATTTATATCAAATGAGGTACTATTTATAGCTAAGAATGTACATATTTAAATATCATAAAAACTGTGTACAATTATAGTTCTTTATAATAAAGATTGTAACTATTCATATTTAATATATAGGTTATTTATATGTGTGCAATTAGCACATAAGTTGTGATTAGATTAAAGGATGTCTTCTTGAGTATCTATTTATATTTGTCATATATTTTATTTATACATTTTATTTTTATTCTTAATATTAAGAGTAGCAATTCATTTACAATACTTATCCATTATCGAGCTTTAAATAATGAGAAATTATTTATATCAATCAAGTGCGTTATTTACAACTAAATAATAATAATTAGTTACATCTTTTAATTGAACCTCAAATAAAATAGCTATTTATAGCAGAAGTTATGACTATTTATAGTTGCCACATTTATTATTAATAGTAATTACAAATTGCATGTACTATTTTAAAATTTTAGGTCTTAATATAAGAGGTATTGTATTGTTACTGGAGCAATATGAATCTATCATTAGATGCAATGTATTTATATATATCATTAAGTCCAACAAGAAGACTGGAGATTAAGATGCCTGAAGTAACACAAATTTTATAGAAAAGATCGTCAGTAAATTGTATAACAATTGATAACTACTAATATAAATATTTTTTTACTAAAAAAACTAGTATACAAAACAAAATCAATGCATAGTTAGGCATTCAAATCTAAAATCAAAAGTAACTGCTTCGATAAAAAAAGCATTATCCGTTATTGAATTGCAAACAGAGTATATGAATAAAATGCTTATTGAAATAAACAACAAGCAAGAGTCGGTGAAAGAGAGAGATGAGAGATCCAGAGAGATTAAAGTGGCGTCTTACTGATTGAATATTATGTCATTAATTATTTTAAGAACAAGAGAGATGTGAACTCTGTAAAGACTCAAAAGAGGAAGGTTGGGGAAATAAAGAGGTGTCAGTTATTTTCGTAAATTCAAATTATTAGCGATCTAAAGAGGATACGTCCTTTCATTAAATCTAACTAAATTTATGTTAAAAAAAAGAAATAAACTAGTCAACGCTTTGTAAAATAAAAAAATATTGTTTTGGAGACGACGCATAGGGATGAGGAGTCGGGAAAAATAATATTTATCAAAATTAAATTAAATAATTAAAGTGGAGGATATTTTTATGAGAAAATTGGTTAAATGACACTTTAAAGTTAGGATTAGAAAAATATCATTTCAAACTTCAAATTTAGTTTAATGCCACTATAAACTCAATTAAATTAATTTTTTGACATTATTACTATATAAATGTATAATTTAAATATTAAAAATATAATAATTCACATAATATCTAAAATACCCTTCGTTCTCATCCTCCCCCACCCTCTTCCTGCTCCTAGCAGTAACATAAAAAAAATACCAATTTGTTAGGAGTAGTAGTTTTTTTATTCATTTCAAACTTTAAGTTCATGGACCAACAGCTTCTCAAACGGTACAATATTCGCTCCAATTTTAAGACTGAACAAACAATAATAATGAGCAACGATCTCGATCAATCTCATTAATATTGTACATTCTTTTCTCTACTCCAATTTGCAAAAATGAGATTAAACCCTTCGAAGAATCGAAAAATCCAAACGTGAGATTTGTGCTCTTCAGAGAAGCCAAGAGAGGCTCGCTCGCTGGGAGGAGAAAAAGAATGAAAACTGAAGACATATTCGTTAGATAATGCAAGACCCCTTCTGAACTTTGAAATAGAAGACCAAAAATTTCGATCCACATATCTCATTCTAGCGACCACTGCGTGCCTTGACTAGTGAAAACGAAGGAAGAGATACAGCTAATTACACATGGAGGAAGCTTCCTACAAACTTCTTCTACCTGTATGCTCCGCTTCTAAGACTCCAACAACCAGCACAGAAAACAGGTATAGCAACAATGGAAAAGGAAGTGATTCTCTGACACAATGTCTTGAAAAGAAAAGTAAATTAGATAAAGTATCTTCAAGAAATTCGAAAGGAAAACGAACGGAATTATCAAGGAGAAGATTTGAAAGATTTTTTACTTTGGAGCCATTACTCAAATTGAAACTGCAGAAAGGAAAATGAAAAAAAGGCACAGTATACTATTTGAAGAAGGATATTTTAGTCATTAAATGAATTGTTTTGAATATTGAAATTATATATTTATATTGTTATAATGGTAAAAAAATTAATTTATTTGAGTTTATAGTGACATTAAACTAAATTTGAAGTTGAAGTGATATTTTTTTAATTTCTGAATTTTAAAGTGACATTAAACTAATTTCTCTATTTTTATTGACTTTCATAAAAGGGAAGAAATGTTGGGTTGTCAGTCATTCTGTTTGGTTGCGCTTTCTTTCATCTCATTTAAATAGTTTGTGCTTACATGCAAAGTGATGAGAGAGTACATGAGTAATATAATGGATAACATGTACTTTAGGTTGTACTATAGCTTCTAGAGTCTGATGGGAGAGAGTGAGGTGATAACAGAGAAGAAAAAATAAATGAGAGGTTAACAATTGAATTTTCAAATTTGGAGATAATAAAGTAAAGTAAATTTAATGAAAAAAGTTTCTTCATTAATTTTCCCTCACCCTTCTTAAACTTTTTCAGTAAAAACTAATTATTTTCTCTTTCTCCTCCCCTTTCGTCACCATTTCTCCCGAAATCTGGAGCAAATAAGCCCAAATTGTATATCTATTAAAAGCTTGAATGAATTTTGCTACAATTTGGAACAATAAATTTGATCTCAATCGTTTATTAGTTGTCTTAACATCTTATCTGTTTGACTGAAGACCGTCATCGTTCTGCACAGTACTCAACAGTATCTCATCTCTCCTGCACTGAATCAGATTCCAAAAATTTCTGCACTGCACTGGATTTGACTTTAGAGATTAATTTCTACGCTGAAGCTCTAGAAATTTTATGTACTCTATTAATAGATCTCTCTGCTTCCTGCTCTCTCTCTTCTATGATTTCTCCGCTCCACAACACTCTTCCCTTTTCTTTCTATTTTTTCTTTCATCTCACCTCAATCCCCTTAATTACATCCTCTTATCATGAAAGTAGGGTTTTTGTTCATTAATTGTTCAGGTATCTTCCTCATAGCTTGATCTCCATATTTCTTTTTTCATTAAAAGAAAAAATTATGGGTTTGTGTCCAACATGAATACTTGGCTATTAGTTGCAATTTTCGTGTTCTTTCTTTTATTATTGTTTCCAATTATGCGAATGAGGCCTTGTGATCCAATTTTTATTATTAATAAGTTAAGTTTCTCTTTTCTCTAATTTTGACATCAAGTATTTTTTAGTTATTTCTTTTCATCTCACCTTTTTATTTTTTGAGTAGCTAAAATTTCATAAAATGATCCTAATTGAGGCAAGTATCATCCATTCTTTTTGGCAATTTAACCGTGTAAGTGCTGTTTTGTTTTTATATGATAAATTTTAGCGGTATAACTTTTTTCACCTTCCAATCACCCTCACTTACTTTCTTTCAGATTTTGATTAGTAGCATGTTAAAAGAGCATTGAGACTCCAAAGAAGTCATGGTAAAGAGAACCAATTAAATTTAGTTCTATTTTTTTTGTTAAACATTGTTTTAATTCCCAAAGTTTGACTTGTTTATAAAGATCAACATACAATCTATCCTATCAAACTTTCATAGATGTTGGCGATTGTATAATGAACATTATTTTGTGTTTAATAACTTAATATTAGTATTGCTCTAGCTCAAATTAATATAAGATTCATAGTAAGGAGCCAACATAATTTTTGTTTCATATAAAACACATAAAGATGCGCATGAGAAACAAAAAGCATGAGGTAGTATTTGTTTCATAGATGTTGGCGATTGTATAATGAGCATTATTTTGTGTTTAATAACTTAATATTAGTATTGCTCTAGCTCAAATTAATATAAGATTCATAGTAAGGAGCCAACATAATTTTTGCTTCATATAAAACACATAAAGATGCGTATGAGAAACAAAAAGCATGAGGTAGTCTTCCTTACAAAATATCCATTTAACTAATTAGCTTACATGATTGTTTATCAAAGCTAAAAAATATTTTTAAAATAATACTTAATTTGAGAGATCTTAGACCGAACATAGTATCTTAGTTTCATTGTTCATGAAAAAAAAATATTTTTAATTTTCATTGATCACTAGAAGTTATTTATCAAGATTTATTTCGGAAATAGTTGTTACCTTGGGACGGAGCCTGAGTAACCTCTACTTGTAGATAAAGAATGATAATATGGAATCTGTCTCACGGTGTGAGTATTGGGTCCATAGATTTATTGTTCATCTTTTTTAGGTGGGGTCGGTGTTTCATTCAAGTATTATATTTATTCTACTGGACTAAATTGGAATCCAAATCATCTGGAGCAACTCACTATTTGAAGTGTTGTCCGAATTTTAGCAGTAAATAATCTCTGTAAATCTAAATACTACCCACAGTACTGTTTACATTGTCCGTAGTACTATTCTTTTGTAACCGTCCATTCCATTTTCTGGGTATCCCAGAGGATACGCTCGCACTGAATTGTGGATCTCCACGTCAAAGGTTAACAAACATCATTTGGTTCACAGATTACTATGAGCATGATTTATTCACATGGATCATTGGGTTACTATGAGCGACCCTCTTTACTCTCTCTCCTCCATGGTATCTGCATGGTCCAAATGAATTTAAACGGTCATGATTTAGATTATAGGAGTACAACCCCAAATGAATTTCTTGGTTAATACTTCATGATCCAATAGACATCGGTTCCAAAAACACCGACCTTGAGGCTTTAGGGCCTTTCCTCAAATCAGCGGTGAATCAACCTTTTCATGCCTATCCCAAGCTATCACGCATAAATCAGTTTTATTCAGTGATCTTCAAGTACTACTTACAGAAACATTTTTGTTCAGTAAAATATACGGAAAAATTAAATTTGTGGCAATCCTTGGAGCAAAGGTTTATTAAAGAAGAAAAGTGTGACCCATTAATGTGCAAAACTCTGACTCCTTTTCAAGAAAACCGAAGAGGTGGGAACTGAGAAGGATAGGGAAAGAGTTCCAGTCGGTCACTCCGGGCAGCGTTTGGGCAGATTAGATGCATGTATGTAACTGCACCGTTAAATTAAAAGAAAGAAACATTTCATCACCGAGTCAGTCTAAAGATTACAATATTTAAAGTGGTAAAATCCGACTCAATTTAAGAAATCTACCTGAATCCCAACTTCATTTGATCCGATTTTTAAAATAATCAAACTGATTTAATTTGATTTAAATCTAATCTGACATGATCGGAAATTAAATGATTTGTAATGTAATCAAAATCAATTTAAAATTTAAAAATTAATATATAATAAAAAAATTGGTCTAATCTAATATTTTTTATAAAGTCAAACTGATCCAACCCATCTGAATCCGACCAGATCCCTGACCTAGTCCAACCGATTACCTAATTGTAATAGACAAAATAGGAGTTGAGGGATGAACCGAGTAAGGTTTCCATATTGGTGCCGTCAAATGCTGTTTCTTATTTGAAATTGAAAAGCTCTTCCCAGAACAGGAGATGAGCCTATTTATGCAAACTCGCGGCACAACACAAGAAACTGAATTCAAATACTATTTCCAGCTAAACCTGAGTTAAGCAAACAGAATCAACTAGCCTCTTTTCTCAAACCTATTATTCAGTTATAAATTCCACGCCTAGCTAATCACCTCTTTCTTTATTACCGTCACACCATTCCCAGACAATCTCGTATGGGGTGTGAAATGATTCCGTGCCTCTGGACTCATTACTCCCATCTTTGCTCGACAAACCTCTTTTAAATACAGCAATTTGTGAAGCAAATCCAGGTTCATCACCTGACCCTCCAACACCACTAAACTCCACACCATACCCGTGCTTCAAAGCGAGATTATTGGCCCAATTTTCAAACTGACTTCTGGTCCATTCAAACTTGTGATCATGGTTCCTAAATTTACATGGGCCTAGCTTTTCTCTATCTTCGAGATCTTCTTCCTTGTTTGGTAAATTTGATCTCTGGAGAATAGGGTTATATTCATAATTTGGAGTCGAAACAATCAGTATTTTGGGGCAGAATATACTTAAAGCAATGTCCCCAAACTGTTGTGCTTGTTCCTCTTCCATGTGCTCAATCACCTATATTTTGTTGAATTACCATCAATAATTACAAACATTCTTCCTACTTCACAAAGTACACTAGCAGAATATAAAAAAATGTCTTTCATATGCACTGCTTGACAATTCTTATAAAAAAACAAACAAGTGAGGTTAGGCATCTTTTGAAAAAATAAAAACATGATATGCACCCTTATGGTGAACATTTCACGAACTATCTACAGCATATCAGCAGAAGCATTCATGTATTCTAAAGTGACATGATATATATATTTTTTCTTTTTACTTTTGTAATGTTACACAGGAAACAAACCTAATGGTTTTCAATATTATACCATTTTCTTGCCCTTTCTGTGTATACTATAATGATATAGTGATCAGGGTTGAACTTGGAATTCAATAGACAACACTAAAATTGTACTGGTCATGTCAGGCCAACTACAAGCCATACAAATCAAATTTCTACATAGAGCTATGATGATGTACCTCAAGGCAGGTGCCTATGTCAAAATTGTACAAACGTGCATCAAATTCTGTAATTGATCCATTATAAAGCACAGCTGATCTTAAACAGGCACGCATCACACAATTTTTACTTAGCTTTTGGTGGAGAATCTAATTCAACAGAAACAAGATCAAATATCAGTTTTAATTTCCCAAGAAAAGTATGACATTAAGGCTAAAACCTGGAGAAGAGTTGGGCATTTAAGTTTACCAATTTGCATTTGTTTCAATTCTGTTTATTATTTTGGTTTCTCTGTCTTGATGGTGTTAAGTGAGACTCGGTTAAAAACAAAGAAAGAGGAAAAAAAATTGTTTAAGGAGTATCATTCATATCAGAAGAACATGCAGGTTTGAACTGTTACTGCTGAATCACAATGTCCTCAACTTCATGAAAAATACCTTTGCAGCACGTGTGAGACTCCTGATAGAGATATCTACACCTACAACCTTCTCTAGGCAAGTGTTGTGATCCAATAATAGATCCAAAAGGCTGCCTGATCCACATCCAAAATCCACCTACATGTAATTTTTACCATTGTTAGGTGCATACATCAGCTGAACTTATAAAATTATTTGGTTGCCTTGGCGCTTATATTAGGATAACAAACTAAAGTTTAAAAAAAAACTAAAGAAACTCCTCAATGTATTTCACCATTGACCTCATTTTCTTTCGGCTTTTCTGATGTTTAATTAGATCTGAGGAAATAAAAGAAACTATTCTTCATATAAAAATAGGCAGTACCAGACAACCTCAATTCGACTCTCTCTCTCTCTCTCTCTGAAATATTGGCAATGGCTGCCAATGATCCCTCTTGCATATAATATCATCTATTATCTATAATCTATATTGGTTCAATATATCAGCACTTATGCTCTATTTTGAGTTAACACACTCCCACAGTCAAAACAGTCGAAGGAACTCCATTTGTGACCCAATTTGCACTTGCATGTTCCAATTTAATAACACCAAAACAAAAATATCTCTTACAAGAGAGAGAGCATGGGACTGGTTAATGTGGCGAACGGCAAACTCCACACGCTGCTTAGAAAGAGGAGGGCTGAAAAGTGCTGTCTCCATCCTCTCCTCCATTGGTACCGCTACACGCAACACCTTTACTCCATACTCCAACCAATAATTTCCTGATATAAAAATATTGAAAAAAAAATCTGAATTGTGATTTTCTGTTTATTCTTAATAGAGAGAGCTTTAAGGTATCAAATGTAAAACCTCAAACTAAACTGTACCTAAAGAGTAAATTCCTTCATGGACATGATTACCTCACCTTCCATGAGAACTGTGAGATGGGGGTGTATATCATTACTGATTCCAACAGAACATAAAAAATATTTCTTGTGTTGCAGAGAGATGCAAGATAATTTGATAATTAAGGGGTAAGCATCAATATATTTAATGAAAATATTTAGCGTTTTTTATCACCCTTGGCATCTAACCATGGAAAAGGCACATGGGGTCCGGGGTTTAAAAAAAAAGCTGCTTATAATTACAATATTTCAACTTTGTTCAAAGAAATCACTAAATTTTACTTAATTGGCCTCACTGAAAATCCTACCTTCACCCCTGCATCTAACAAACATGATTTAAATTTCTTTGTTAGGTGGATATCATCCTTACGTTAACATGAATCAGATCTAATCTTACCAAGAGAGCTCTTTGTCAGATCAGACGGAGCTGTGCATGTTGCAGCCAAAATAACTTCCCTGGGTGGTGGTCCCACAGTGAATTTTGCAGACTGGTCCACTGAAAGTTGTGTCACACACAGTTCCATTGGGCAAATGACTGCACTTGACCCAACCTCAAATTCAAATTCATCATTGTTCTCTACTAGATATCTCTCACCACCATCTCCCTCTCTGACCAACCACACCTCATAACTGACAGAAGTCACAGATCCAACCATCGGGATTACACCTGAATCAAGGCCTTCAATATTTGACAAAACCAACCCATCTTCTAAAACTTTATTTGATTTGGGATAATTACACAAGGATTTCGCAAAAACAGATGTCCAAAGGGAGAATTCCTCTAGAATAGCTTTTGGGTAAAGTTTAAAGCATTCTCCAAGTGCAATTTCTAAAGGATGTAGCTCATATTCCAGCAAGTCAAGCTGCATGAAGTGTACCTTGAACCAATTAAGAACCTTTAAAGCGGAGTTTTGAATAGCATCGGATTCTTTTTGGTATGTTTCAGGGAAAGAACAAACAACCAAAGGCTCCTCAGTCCTTGAAAGAATTCTCACTTCACACCTCAGAAAACTTGTGTTATCAGAGTTCGTGTTGTTGTTCTCTGAACATACAACCTTCTGAACAGAACAAAGGGGTTGAGATAATCTATGATTACGGCAGAAAAATGTGAGGAGATCCTTTGGCAGGGATCCTCTCCAGTTGGCACGAGAGTATGAAGAAGGAAGTTCAGCTGTGAGTACTGCCTCTCTTGATAACTTGTAATATCCATCCGGTAACTGACCTAAAATTATCCTGGTACAATATGATACCTTTCTGTATTAGCAAAGCAGATAATATAATTTTTTGTGTTCCAAATGAACTTAAGATGAGATCATAAACTCATAAATTGGAGAGCACCATACCACCTGATTCATGCTGATACTAAGCTTAATACTAAATTCAAATGCCAACATAAAACAAGCGCACAATTAACACACACAAATCAATTAACAACCAGCAAAACAATACAATCCTTTTGAGAATTGATGAAGGTGACAAACATTTCAACCAAAATATGAGTGAAACACAAGATCCCAGCTGTTTGTTATAATAAAATGAGTAAGTTGATCATATTTAACAAGCACGGTGACAAGTCCCTTTGTCTGAACTGAAAGTGGAAAATATATATATATATATATAACTGAGAAGGAAAACCTGTAATAGGTGCAGAGAGACACATCCTCATAAAATAAATTACAAGACCTCCAAGTGTATCCAATAGTAGCTAGGATTGCATCTCCGTAAATAGTTTGGCCAGAGATATAGGAAGCTCTTTTGTTGACTGCTGCCTCAAAATCAGTGGCATTGACTACATCCTTGGCTGATGAAGACAAAAGACGCTGAGGAGCAGTAAAATAGCACCTCATTTCAGATGAAGCTTTGCCTATTGTCCTGTCATCCAATATGAGAGATATTCAGCAAATTATAAGCTTTACCAGTTCCAACAACAGACCATCCTAGTTTGGCACCCAGTTAGATTCCAATCTTTTTGCTTGTTAGTTCCCTTTATTGGCTATTAGGGTGCTTAATTGCAGAAGGTGTGGATTCTGAAGATCAGATACTGAACAAAAGGAAGTGCTCATACTATAGGTATAAGCACATCAAACCATTCAGATCTGATATTGATAAAAGCCAGCTGTTATATATCGGTAACACCTGAAATTTACAACAATGTAGCATTGATAGCTTCTATTAGTTACTTCTGTCATGCAGAGTCAATACATGGTTACTTTCCCTTCTGATCAAATTATCAGAACCAATAGCTTGAACAAGTACTGACCTTGAAGCCACTATATAAGATGAATCTCTTGCATCTAGAGCTTTTGCAATTACATCCAAGAAATATCCATCCTCAGGTACATGGATTTTAAAACCCTTCACCTCCTCATTAAGACCAACTGGAATGGACATCACCTCGATCTGGACATTATTTGATGTTTCGATCTGAGAGCTCACCAACGATTCCATGGCCTCAGGTAATATTGGATACTGCCTCTGAACTAAAAATCCATCAGCTCTCATGGAGAGTGAGGTAGAGGCTTTCGTGGCTTTGGAGATGAGAGAAAGCAGTAAAGAGGGTCTGACTCGGCACGGGAATCAATGAACTTGCATAGACTATTAACCTTACTATCGCACATAGCTATAGCTGAGACCGGCAGTAAACCAAAGAGACTGTCTTTTCTTTTCAGCGCTACTCTCAAGTGACCGACTAGAGGGTGAGTCGATAAGAGAAACTATCCAGAAGAAGGAAAGAAACAAAAAATATATAAGTCGAGAGAATGTTTTTACATTTTACATGAATCAGGAATACAATTGTATTCTTATAGTATATATTTTTGCATTAGAATACAAATTAGGGTAAAATAAGGTTGAACGGGATCTCAATTAAATCATGATTGCACAACTGTGGTTCAACTGATGCAAAGTTGGATAATACCTACAGATTTGCTGTAGAATTGAACTTTCAGTGCTTAATTTTACAATTATGTTTTAACTGGAACTAATTTTAGCCAAACCTGACTTGGATTTTAAATTTACCTTTCAAAATGATTTGTGCAAAATAAGTAACTGAACACCAGAATATCTTTCTATCAAGAAGAAGGCACACTGATTCAGTCGAGAGAGGGAGGGAGGGGGAGGGAGTTATAAGGTGTCATTCACTAACCTCATCTGTAAGTAGTACATTTAATCGAGCAATTAACTCATCAAAGGCTCGTTCCGGTGTTGGAATTTGCTCAGTTTCCTCAATACCCAACTAAAGTATTATCCAAAAAAAACACTATATTATAATCTAGGCATAATGAAAAACCAATCAAAGGAAAAAAACTAAATAACATTGAACAACCTTGTTGGAGTCATATTATTACACAATATCTATCATACACAGCTTGCTAAATTTTGTTGCAATATATTTTTTTTTTTGAGATAAAGTTCTGACAAAATATAATATTCAATGCGAACAGCACCACCAGCATCCTTGTGGCAGTAGAGGCATGCATGTGCCATTACAGGATCATATATTATGTAGCAACCACTAAAACAAAGAGAAGACCAAATGGTGTCACTTTGTTATATGTCTATGATGAGTACTATAGTACAGCATTGTGTTACTACCTTCTCTATAGCGATTTGTGCAGCAGATTGTTCAGCGTCCTTCTTTCTGGAGAAAAATCCTGATGAAACTGTCAGATCAGGAAGCTCAAGCACACACCTGTATTGGATCTTGGTCTGTTGTGGTATGGCCAGACCTGGACACACATTCTCAGTCGCATCTGCCACCTCCTCGATGCGGTAACATGCCTTCATCCCAAACTTCTGATGAATAATGGCCTTCGGCGTGGAGGGTTGCTTCATTGTTACCGGTGGGGAGCAGTAGAAGAGGCCACTGACGAGAAAGGAAAGGGATTGGAGAGGAAAAGGAATGGGGCGGGAGGGTTATGCTTTGGGCGTGCCGCTGTATGTTCATCAACCAGCATTTAAATTTTTTTATAGATACTTCATTACAATTTATCCTTTAGTTAGTTTATCAAACTAATTTAGAAGAATAAAAAAGTTCTCTAATGCCAAAGCAACTTTACAAACAAAAAAGATTCTCAAATAATAAAGGACATAAATGAAACTAAGCCAGAAAAAGGACTTCACAAGCAGAATCCCAGAAGAGAGAAAACAATACAATCACAGCTTAAAAGCTTTGCACTTTTTTTGTGAAGAATTCAGTGCTTATAGAATTATCTTGTCAAAGAATGACACTAGAAATCAATTTTCCTAGTAAATTTCACCAACATCCAAGTTTAGTCTACGCGTAAATATCCCGCCAAAAAAGAAAATTCTACGTTTTCTAATGAAATTTTATCGAAAGTAGTTGAATGAAAATCAGACTCACCGATTCTTCTGAGCGAAAAGAAAACAGAGAGCGGGAGCGGAGAGCGGTAGAGGAGGCCACTGACGAGAAGGATTGATGCTTTGCGCGTTGCTGTTAAGACGGAAAAGGAATGAAGCGGTGGGGGAGATGATGCTTCTGACAGTTTTTTTTATATAATAATTATATTATTAATAATAAGAATGATAAAAGTAAAATTTGAAATTTATGAATAGCAACGCGTCATTTGTAATGGCGCGGCGCAAATGCGTTATTATTAGTGGCATCTTTAACTAAACGGGCCACTGATAATGACGTTTTTTGTAAACGCATCATTATCAATGACGTCTTTGGTGGTTGATCGGCGGTAGTAATGTTGATCCAATGGTAATGAATCGTGATCAGGATAAGTAAGATCAAATGCGTCACTGGAGGGCGAGATGATGCTTCTGACAGTTTTTTTTATATAATAATTATATTATTAATAATAAGAATGATAAAAGTAAAATTTGAAATTTATGAATGGCAGCGCGTCATTGGTAGTGGCGCGGAGCAAATGCGTTATTATTAGTGGCATCTTTAACTAAACGCGCCACTGATAATGATGTTTTTGTAAACGCATCATTATCAATGACGTCTTTGGTGGTTGATCGGCAATAGTAATGTTGATCCAACGGTAATGAATCGTGATCAGGATAAGTAAGATCAAACGCGTCACTGGTAGTGGCGTGTTTACACTATTTCATATAAAGGCGTCACTGACAGTGATGCATTTCCTATATGCTAATGCGAGTTATATCCGAGTCGAATTATTTGTGGTGTTCTGCCACGCGACTGTCTTTCAGCCCAATGTCATCGACCGACATTTAAATTTTTTTTATAACATAATAATAAATAAAGTTATAAAAAAATATTAGATCATTTACATTCAGTAAGAGAAATATAAAAAAGTAATATTTAGTCAATTATAAAAATAAAAAAAAAATAGTAAAAGTTGACAGTATAATCGACTTTAAAAGAGAGTAAAAATTTAGATGAAATGCTCAGTTATGGACTATCACAATAAAGTCAATCAAAATGAAGGAGATACAATAAAGACAAATCGGTTTCATATCACTTTGGAGATCTATTTAAATTATTATTCTCCTTCAAGACAAATACATACATTTCATCTTAAGGTGAAGACTAATCCAAAAAGTTATCAAAATCAATTGAAACTCAAATTAAATACAAATAAAATTCAATCTTTGAATTGAGATCAAAATAACACCCGAAAATATAAGATTTAATCAATTTCTCCTATATTTAAGCTATAAATTAGATCTAGATAAGTTTTTATCATGTAAATATAAATATCAAAGGTATTTTAAAACTTATAATTTTAATTTGTGTAATAAAATAAAAAAGAGATGAAATTTATTTTAAATCTTATAAAACTTTTAGATCTTATAGAAATAAGTCATATGAGTCTATACAAATTAATTTTCATTTATTTTATTTTTTGTAGAAAATTATAGTCTTTTTAAAACGGAAAAACTGTAAATTCTGGCAACAATATTTACTCTTTTATCTTTGGTCTGATTCAAAAATATAAAAAATTTATTTATATTACTCCTATTTATTTTAAATTTTTTGAGCATCTAAATCTAGTTATAATGTATATTTCTATAAATTATCATAATTTTTGAAGCTTCTTATAATTTTCTACAAATTTTTGAAATCACAGCTATCAAATTGTAATATTCTTGTTCATAATAAATAAAAAAGAACTCATTAAAACTTTATTGTCAGCTAATATAAAGTTGTGAGTGTCTGATTTTAATAAGTTATAAAGTTTGTGCTGGTTAATACAATGTTGTGAGTGCTTGTCATCACCTAAAATATAAGAATAATCCTTGTTTGTAATAAAAACTAACAAAACTCTTCTTAATTTTGGTGTCGATTATGTACAACTGTGTATGTCGGATTTTGATGATTTATAAAGCTTGTGTCAGCTATTTACAGCTATGAGTGATTGCTATCAAGATAAATCAATAATTAAAGAATTTAAATTTAGAAATTATTGACCTTTTTTGAAAGTTTTTTCATCTTTTTGTTGATGTAAATTTTTTTATTTTTTTATTTTTTAAAAATCGAGGCAAATGTATGGTGAAATTTGTCTAAAGAGAGAATAGGGTTCTGTAAAACTAATAATTAGCATGGAGAGTGTTGAAAAGGAGGCGAAAAGCAGTATAAAGGAGTGATGAAGAGTTTGTTTATGAAAAGGGGGAAAATAGAGGAATAAATTGATATACTTTTTTCGGTTGGGTAGCTTCCCCCCTCCCTTTTTTGGAGTACAGGGGAAGCCCTTCTAGCTCCCTTTTTCGCTAAACTATGGGGTTTCGCTCAATCGACGCTTGTCTCACAAGTAACAACCAATTAAGAATTCTACTTTAGCTTTATACTTAAAGAACGTCAGTAAAATAAGATCTAGCTAGACCCAATGAGGTGGTGGAAATAAACCTCCCTCCTCCCCTCGGGCGGCCCTATTTAAGAGTATTATCCCCATAACACTCTTTCTCACAACAAACACACCCTTATAACCTACTTTTCAAACAAATAATTCACACATACATTGTCGTATAATGATAGTTAATCAAATGTCTTGCTGTGCCGAACTCCATATCTTCCCCACACTATGTGTTATGTAGTAGGAACTGTGGATTAGGTCACATGCGGTTTATAAGAAGGCGATATTAGATTTCTAAACTAGATAGTCGGCCACACACTCATAACAATGCTAACGCTTAGTTGAGTTATATTTGGAGTGGAACCCTCTTCTAGACTTCTAAGGCACCAGGGCTGAAAGTTCCTCCCCTGTAGTTAGTATTCACAATGGATTTTGCAAGGCATACCAAACTATAAAGCTCCCCGAATATACCAAGGAAGGAGGAATCACTGAAAGAAATATAGGTCAAGGGGAAGTCGAAACGCGCCTTATGAAGATATACCATGTCCCTCTTAGACTATTTATAGTCGTTATGTTACACGTTAGGCCAGGGATTGAAAAGTCTGTAACGCTTAAGGGAGGATACCACGGATATACTAATTTAGCTTGGAGGATCATCTAGTAAGGTGAGGTC